>OX123200.2:40921608-41600033 GCA_944739405.2 Euclidia mi
TAATAACACTACTAGAATGCCCCAGGGTTGTGCCTTGTCATACACAACGGATTCTGTTGGCTGAATTAATAAGTGTATCTCTGTATAGTTTGAAAATTCGGTTCATATTCACACTAGGGAATATGTGGTTAATTACGTCTTGTAGTCGGTCTGCAACCTGTGTTTGTGTTGGTGTATAATTACTTGCGCTGATCTGTAAATCGATCTTTCGCCACGGTACTATACGAGTATCTGTATCATATGAAGTGCTTTCAGTTTGTGATAATTCATTTACCAACAAATAATTTTTAAAACAGAAAGTGTTGCGTTTTTCTGTCTGTATGTTTGACTGTCGTTGACTTCAGTAATATAAGTTTGACCTGTGTGTATCAGGCTTGTGAACAAGATAGGATTTTTCCCCATTCGTTCTGAGGTAATTTCATATTCCTATTGGAAAAGATTAAGGACTAATGTATAGTAATAGACAAAATGTGTAGTCATAGACTTCTTGCTCTAAGATAGCTGAAGAATTGTCTTAGCGATACGCATCGGCATAACCTTTCAAACGCATATACCAGTGACGTTATACCATGAAACATACATTCTATGTGAAGTTATATGCATTTTTATATGTGTTCTTTCTCTTTACCACATTATAGTAGTACCTGTTGAGTAAGCCCTAATGGTTTCAATTGAACGTCGCGATAAGTGAATTAAAAAAACGCATACTGATTACAGAATGCACTTTTAATCTACCCGTTTACTAATCGATCTTACTCAGTGACACACTCGTGGCAAAGGAAAAGCAGGTCATTACAGTGACATTGTTTTATGTAATTAGAAAAATACAGTCAGTATGTTTTTGTAAAATCTCAATAGTACTTGATAATCTTTTCATCTATTGGTTACGCGGCAGAGATTGTAAGAAAGAAGACATAAATAATTTACTGGCCGCAATGTATTACGCAACTTTTTTACTACATATCAAATCTATAACAATCGTCAAGTCGATATCATCTTGTGTTTAAGTCATTTTTAAACATTGAAATCTTACAACACCAAGTTATTCAATTTACTACTCAAGCATTTGCCATTTTATAGACATGTTTTCAATATGCAGCGATAGCCTAGTATACAAACTGACAGATCACTATGCAGAGGGCCTCAATGCTTTTTGAATAGTGCGTATTTAATTGTTCATAATCGCTTCTTAAATAGTAAAGGCAAACCTCTTGAGAAAACGTAGGTGCCTAGAGTTCACAATGTACCAGAATTACATGTAAAGTCTGCTAATACCCGCACTTGGCCAGCATGTAGGGACCGTGGTCTTGCCCTTATCATAATAATATTCCAATGCCTAGTAGTGACACAGTTTATGTAGAGGACTGAAAGTATTATTATATTGCAATATATTTGTTACAGAAATGTTTAAGTACCTTTAATTATGTACACAAAACGAACCCAAAAACTGCGAAACTCATGCAACAATCAACATCAATTGACCCCAATTTTATTTTGACATAAAAGGTATATAGGTCATTAAGCTCTTAACGTGTTAACCTATATCTACATGAGCGCTTGGGTTAAGGGCGCGTCCCTACTTCGTCGCATACTTGACTAAAACAATGTAGTAGGTATGTCTAGATTATTTTATACGTGTATATAAATGGACATATATACACATATATGTAGCTATATAAATGGAAACCCGAAGACAGAGGGGGCAGACTAAGAAGAAATAGTACAGACCAGCTTAAGGACCAGGCCAGTGTCAGTACCTACAAAGAACTAAAGATAGCACTTGATAGCGTAATGGAAATCGCTCCACCAACAAGTGCATAGCACTTAAATTAGAAAAAGAGGTAAGGATTACGTAGCAGAAAGTAGCAGAATGCTACGTAGAGGGCTTTGAAGCTTAAAAAAAATCGTTATAGTGACAAAAGGTCCGTGCCTAGCAAAATTTGGCCAAATTTGTATGAAGGGGCGAATTTTAAGGGGCTTATGGGCCTCTCACCCTGAGACCAATTATAAAAATAGGGCCGACATAATTATTATTCAAATTAAAAATATCTATTTTCAATCCCAGAAAAATCCACATCATTAATGGTGTACGCAAGAGTATCAACTTTAAATGAAACACTCCAGCTGAACAAATAACATTCATTGCGTAGAATTGGAATGTTTACATTTTTATTTCGATATTTGGCCTGGTCAAACACTCACACACATATCAGCATATCACATTACATGCAATGTAAATACCAGAATACGTAATCGACTTTAAACTTTCGCGATTTGTATACATCATACAATATTATTTAGCGGGTCTTAGTCGCGATAATTTACTTATTTAAAGGCATAAATACCTCTGTTATTCTCCTACGTTTCTACCGGCTTGCAACGGTTGTGGTCCCTCCGCGACCACAACCGTTGCAAGCCGGTAGAAACGTAGGAGAATAACAGAGGTATTTATGCCTGCAAAATACGCAGTTAGGCAAAGTTATAAATAAATACAATATACACATGCTCGGTAAAAGTTTCTTATTACCTATACCTAAAGTCGAGTTAACCTTTCCAGGCAGCGCAGACGAAACGTCAAAGTAATGACACTACGCGCAGGTGTCTAGGTGTGACGACGCAAATATGACTTTTAGAAAAACAGCAATTACTTTACAATTAGACCATATTTTTTCATTATGAAAACGACAATGAATGTATGAATTGACAACCTAGCAATAACGCTAAGAAAAATAAATTATAATCAAAGTCGTATATTTATTCTACAAGGTCAAAGTATCAAAAGCGTGCTGCGAGTTGTATAGTTAGATAAACATGAATGTTTATACATAATTCTAAGCACAAGGGCCTCAAGTATCCAATAAAATAAACAATTCGACGAAAAAGTTGAGTTGGGTCGAGATGTTTACAATAACACCCACTTGAAATTCGACACGGCGAATCGTCGACAGTAGAAGATTGACGCGAATTCAGCCCTTTTCGCTCCATACATAAAGGTCAAAATGGCGCGACGGATATCGAGCGGCTGATCCACACTGTTTTTTTGAAAATTACAACGAACATTGCCTTTTTACTGTAGCAAAAAAATGCATGAATATGTTGATAAATCAATGTGAAAACGTGTTCTAATTAGTTTGCAGCAAAAAAACGTACGTTTCACTGTATTCACTAACAAAAATCGTAATTATTCACTCGGTAATCGAAAACGTTCTAACGGATTTCATTGGGGTCATATAAAAGTTATTACGATGTATTTCGTACAACTAATAACGTCAATAGTATATTTTACCGAGAATAATCACTATTATAATAAAAAAACCTCTGATATATACACAAAAACACCCAAAAACACCGAAACAAATTCACGGAGCACGCGCATTCAATGACAATTTGTCAACACTGAATGAAAAAAAATGGGCCATAGATTATGCAATATTTTTTGTTCAGAATATAGAACATCTATTGAAGAACGTATATCACAAAACTTCTTCATACAAAAGTAGTCTATAAATATCAGATATAAGGCATTATATCGAGTGGGGAAGCGCGGTGACCGGTCACCGCGAAGTGTTTGACGGAACGGGAGTAATAATAAGCGCGGTGACCGGTCACCGCGTTGTCGTACGGAGGTCACCGCATACGGAGGTGTCATTGAATGCGCGTGCTCCGTGAATTTGTTTCGGTGTTTTTGGGTGTTTTTGTGTATATATCAGAGGTTTTTTTATTATAATAGTGATTATTCTCGGTAAAATATACTATTGACGTTATTAGTTGTACGAAATACATCGTAATAACTTTTATATGACCCCAATGAAATCCGTTAGAACGTTTTCGATTACCGAGTGAATAATTACGATTTTTGTTAGTGAATACAGTGAAACGTACGTTTTTTGCTGCAAACTAATTAGAACACGTTTTCACATTGATTTATCAACATATTCATGCATTTTTTTGCTACAGTAAAAAGGCAATGTTCGTTGTAATTTTCAAAAAAACAGTGCGGATCAGCCGCTCGATATCCGTCGCGCCATTTTGACCTTTATGTATAGAGCGAAAAGGGCTGAATTCGCGTCAATCTTCTACTGTCGACGATTCGCCGTGTCGAATTTCAAGTGGGTGTTATTGTAAACATCTCGACCCAACTCAACTTTTTCGTCGAATTGTTTATTTTATTGGATACTTGAGGCCCTTGTGCTTAGAATTATGTATAAACATTCATGTTTATCTAACTATACAACTCGCAGCACGCTTTTGATACTTTGACCTTGTAGAATAAATATACGACTTTGATTATAATTTATTTTTCTTAGCGTTATTGCTAGGTTGTCAATTCATACATTCATTGTCGTTTTCATAATGAAAAAATATGGTCTAATTGTAAAGTAATTGCTGTTTTTCTAAAAGTCATATTTGCGTCGTCACACCTAGACACCTGCGCGTAGTGTCATTACTTTGACGTTTCGTCTGCGCTGCCTGGAAAGGTTAACTCGACTTTAGGTATAGGTAATAAGAAACTTTTACCGAGCATGTGTATATTGTATTTATTTATAACTTTGCCTAACTGCGTATTTTGCAGGCATAAATACCTCTGTTATTCTCCTACGTTTCTACCGGCTTGCAACGGTTGTGGTCGCGGAGGGACCACAACCGTTGCAAGCCGGTAGAAACGTAGGAGAATAACAGAGGTATTTATGCCTTTAAATAAGTAAATTATCGCGACTAAGACCCGCTAAATAATATTGTATGATGTATACAAATCGCGAAAGTTTAAAGTCGATTACGTATTCTGGTATTTACATTGCATGTAATGTGATATGCTGATATGTGTGTGAGTGTTTGACCAGGCCAAATATCGAAATAAAAATGTAAACATTCCAATTCTACGCAATGAATGTTATTTGTTCAGCTGGAGTGTTTCATTTAAAGTTGATACTCTTGCGTACACCATTAATGATGTGGATTTTTCTGGGATTGAAAATAGATATTTTTATTTGAATAATAATTATGTCGGCCCTATTTTTATAATTGGTCTCAGGGTGAGAGCCCATAAGCCCCTTAAAATTCGCCCCTTCATACAAATTTGGCCAAATTTTGCTAGGCACGGACCTTTTGTCACTATAACGATTTTTTTAGCTTCAAAGCCCTCTACGTAGCATTCTGCTACTTTCTGCTACGTAATCCTTACCTCTTTTTCTAATTTAAGTGCTATGCACTTGTTGGTGGAGCGATTTCCATTACGCTATCAAGTGCTATCTTTAGTTCTTTGTAGGTACTGACACTGGCCTGGTCCTTAAGCTGGTCTGTACTATTTCTTCTTAGTCTGCCCCCTCTGTCTTCGGGTTTCCATTTATATAGCTACATATATGTGTATATATGTCCATTTATATACACGTATAAAATAATCTAGACATACCTACTACATTGTTTTAGTCAAGTATGCGACGAAGTAGGGACGCGCCCTTAACCCAAGCGCTCATGTAGATATAGGTTAACACGTTAAGAGCTTAATGACCTATATACCTTTTATGTCAAAATAAAATTGGGTCAATTGATGTTGATTGTTGCATGAGTTTCGCAGTTTTTGGGTTCGTTTTGTGTACATAATTAAAGGTACTTAAACATTTCTGTAACAAATATATTGCAATATAATAATACTTTCAGTCCTCTACATAAACTGTGTCACTACTAGGCATTGGAATATTATTATGATAAGGGCAAGACCACGGTCCTACATGCTGGCCAAGTGCGGGTATTAGCAGACTTTACATGTAATTCTGGTACATTGTGAACTCTTAGGCACCTACGTTTTCTCAAGAGGTTTGCCTTTACTATTTAAGAAGCGATTATGAACAATTAAATACGCACTATTCAAAAAGCATTGAGGCCCTCTGCATAGTGATCTGTCAGTTTGTATACTAGGCTATCGCTGCATATTGAAAACATGTCTATAAAATGGCAAATGCTTGAGTAGTAAATTGAATAACTTGGTGTTGTAAGATTTCAATGTTTAAAAATGACTTAAACACAAGATGATATCGACTTGACGATTGTTATAGATTTGATTTGTAGTAAAAAAGTTGCGTAATACATTGCGGCCAGTAAATTATTTATGTCTTCTTTCTTACAATCTCTGCCGCGTAACCAATAGATGAAAAGATTATCAAGTACTATTGAGATTTTACAAAAACATACTGACTGTATTTTTCTAATTACATAAAACAATGTCACTGTAATGACCTGCTTTTCCTTTGCCACGATGTGTCACTGAGTAAGATCGATTAGTAAACGGGTAGATTAAAAGTGCATTCTGTAATCAGTATGCGTTTTTTTAATTCACTTATCGCGACGTTCAATTGAAACCATTAGGGCTTACTCAACAGGTACTACTATAATGTGGTAAAGAGAAAGAACACATATAAAATGCATATAACTTCACATAGAATGTATGTTTCATGGTATAACGTCACTGGTATATGCGTTTGAAAGGTTATGCCGATGCGTATCGCTAAGACAATTCTTCAGCTATCTTAGAGCAAGAAGTCTATGACTACACATTTTGTCTATTACTATACATTAGTCCTTAATCTTTTCCAATAGGATATGAAATTACCTCAGAACGAATGGGGAAAAATCCTATCTTGTTCACAAGCCTGATACACACAGGTCAAACTTATATTACTGAAGTCAACGACAGTCAAACATACAGACAGAAAAACGCAACACTTTCTGTTTTAAAAATTATTTGTTGGTAAATGAATTATCACAAACTGAAAGCACTTCATATGATACAGATACTCGTATAGTACCGTGGCGAAAGATCGATTTACAGATCAGCGCAAGTAATTATACACCAACACAAACACAGGTTGCAGACCGACTACAAGACGTAATTAACCACATATTCCCTAGTGTGAATATGAACCGAATTTCAAACTATACAGAGATACACTTATTAATTCAGCCAACAGAATCCGTTGTGTATGACAAGGCACAACCCTGGGGCATTCTAGTAGTGTTATTATAAACTACGAGGTAATTGTTAAATAAATGTCGGTTAAAGGTTGTTTATGTTGAGTTTCCCAAAAATAAATGAGGTTTTGGCGGCTGCTTTGTTGGATATATGTGTCATATTTGTCGTTGTTATAACCACATCGCCTTTTTATTACATATAATCAACTATTTCTAAACTAGATTAGTAGTTTGAAATAGTTGATGCAAAGAAATTCTGCATGTAATTATTGAATGCTTTGTGTGTTTTCGATATAATTCTAAGTTTACAAAGAATCACTACAAATGATAGAGAATCATGTTGTTCTCTAAACCACCTATTTTTTGCGAGGTGGCAAATCCCGTCGGATCTCCGGCTCTTGGGGACATGCGAGTCGGATTATGTGGTGTTACCACTAAAAACCACCTCAACTGCTGACCAAAGACGCCCTACGAGAAGAAGACAGGGTACAGGTGCTGTCCAATCTTCCTGCCATGGCGCCATGTTCAACTTAAACCATTTCCAGGGAAGGCTACAAGCCCTACAAGTCCCATTAAATAAATTGTGTCATCGCTAAAAACGAGTAACGGTTAATTAATAGTTATAAAGTAAGATTCAATTATATGTTGTAATAGTTCATAAATCTAAAATTATACTGTAAATAACATGGGACGAACGTCATCGCATTGGGTGGCACGGCCACACATAGCCACGTGCTTTTCAAAGCACTTCGCCAGTGCTTTGGCTTGTACAAAACTTAAAAGTGTAAGTCATGTAACTATACAATAAATATGAAGTGTAAATTAAAAAAATGATTTAAACATTGAAAGCAAACTATGGTTTACGGATTTTATCACGATATATTGGTTTTAGAGGTATTACATTTAAACCGAATGATCTAGAAACTACATTTTTTATAATTGCCTACGAACCGACGTTTCAGTTTCTTTACCGTAACCGTGGCCGGTACCGATAAATAAATGCCATGCATTTATTTATTTTACATACCAATTGTTCTCAAAATATTATTTACACAACCATATGAATAACAATCAAGTATCCCAACTATATACATATGTCTCGCCTCTTGAGTATTTACAAAAGTTATCATTATGCGAAACGTTCATAAATAGCGGTATTACACATTGGATATTAATTCGCCTAGTCTAATATGTGACGAGCTTAAAGCCCAAGAGCTTAGAATTTTCTCGGTAACGTAATAATTAATTATTTATGTAACCATAGATAGACGGTAGACTAATCAAATATTGAAGTGCACAAATTATTGGTGCACTAAATATGTTGCAATTCAGTAATATATATTGTCGGATATGACGACCTAAGGTAGACTATATGCTATTAAATAAATTGTATTTGTAAACTATACTTTACTACCAACTTTCATTGTGATCCATACAATTGATTTTGCTTAAAATTATAACTAACATCAAAGCATGAGATATACATTTTATCATCACCACACAGATTTTACAACTCATGAATGTCTCACACTGGTGCCATTGTTTTTTTAAGGTACCGAAATAAATGGAAACTACAACAACTTATTCTGAAGTACTATTTATACAAAGAGTAGGTACTGAACACCGTTTAGCTGATCGACATTACAAATCAAAAGAGTAAATAAAACTCCCATCGACTGAACCAACCATTACACGAAACACAAATTACTATACTAAACAAATTACATCAAACCGGAGAATAAAAATTTAAACAACCAAGAAAACATATCAAATGTAAATAATGCGATCATTATAGAAGTACGGTACACTAAATCGATAACAAATAGCAGGAAACGATACGTTTTTCCGAGTTTTACGGGCGTAACGTTCCCGGATTAGAATCGAATAGAATTTTATACCTTTTAATCTTTATAAGTCTACAATAAAACCTGCAATGCAATTGAATAAAATCTAACTAAAAATATCTAACAAAATATAGTAATATTGTTTATGTTATAACAAATAAAAAACGGAATAAAGAAAAAGTATTGTATATTCAATTTCTTAAGATTAGAAATTTATATGAAATGAAATACAAATACTCAGTTTCATTTATATGTTTCTAAAATTATGAAGACATTGATGAGTGATATGATATTATAATAACTTCTACTTTTTGGTTTGATCGCTTTATTATGATTATTCTATCGGACAAGACAATCGTATGATATACAAAAGCGGGTCTAAAACCGATATTCATTTCCTCGATATTTATTGAAACGATAAATTTAAGATATCACTTCCATTATCCGAAGAGAACTTTGTAACACCAACGGAGAATGTTGCACTCATAAACAAAAGACTTTCAACGGAACACAGGTACATTTAATTTTACAACATAATACATTATGTGGAGAAGATTGAAAGTCAATTCATAATCGGGTCGTTTTGAAATAATATCTATTATAAATAGCCACCCACGTACTCCTACGCTCGACAATGGGAGAACCATAACATTTATGTGAATCGGATGAAATAATGTTAATCTTTGATAGGGCAACTAAAGTTTTGTGTCCATTCAACGATTTGACGCGGTAGATAAAAGGGAAGTACGGTCTATTGTATTGATAAACACACATAACTTGCGATGCTTACATTTATTCATTCCTATAGTTGTTTCATTATACAGCATGTGTGTGAAGATAAAATAAAGATCAACAGTTAAACATAGTTGTTTTGTGTGTGATAGATTTTTCTTTGAACTTAAATTCCGAGAAAAAAATAAGCATGATATTTATTTATAAATATTGGGTAATGAATAAATATTCTATTACAGCGACACAGGTAACCAAGATTCGGCAACAATTTGAATATGAATCAAAATGAAACTGAGATCGATCTTACTAGACGCGACGCGACGCAACGCTAAACGTTTAGACGGCCGCATAAACCGCCATCCATGAAACAAAGTAAAAATATTTATTTTGATCTTATACAAATAAAACTAGTATAAACGACGTGCATTATAGAAAATGCCGGTGGTTGCATAATATGATAAACTTAAATCACACTTAATTCTGTTAAAAATTTGACCCAATCAATCCAGTGACCTGAAAACATAAAAACTTTAGTCTTTAACGCACTTGAACTTAAAAGCGATGACAAGAAAGATAAAAGCAAAAAGTTCATCCCACTTATTAATTACGAATCATGAACAGATAGTCTACCTACCCGGTTGATGTTCATAAGAGCATCTCGTCCAATAACTGTTTAAGAGCTCATAATAGAAAATTAAGTGACCATTAAGTCTACGACAGAAAGTTGCGGGCAGGAGCGAGATGTCAATTTTCCAGATTGGTCCCATAGAAAGTTTTCCGAAATCAGTTCAGTATTTTGGATTTTATAACAGAATGACTAGAATTAGTATTTATTGTAATCTAAGTAAATGAGATTTTGCATGTTTCTACGACTGTTTGAAGTCGGATGTTTTTTAACAGCAACAATGGAATCTACCTGGAATTATTATATTTAAACATCAAAATACGTTATCCAAAATAATTCTGTATTACGATCATACATTTTATTGGTCAAAGTATCAATTTGTTTTGTCTCCGCGAGTTCACTGCAAGGTAGATTTTGTTGGGCTACACAGACGCACACATTGACACCTCGATCGCGTTGCCCGCACGCTTGGCGTAAAATACCTATTCACGCAGTCCGTGAATTTTGGAACGGCCTCTTAAGCTCAATTCAGATACATGTGATATTTGCTCCCGCAATTTTAGGACGAAGCCTTAAAAGTAAGCCCACATTAATTCTTAATCCTATTGAAATTGAATATGTATTTAATACGAGTAAGTGCCTTCGTATTTTGAACGAATAAAATAAATAATTCAGATGCATGTCTGACAGCTTGGCGTTAGGTAAAAATATCAGGGGTCGATATTTTATTGAGAAATGAAAAAACTAATAATATGACGGAACCTAACTTGTACACGAAATACAGCTTAAAAAAATATAACAAACACTTAATTTTGTGAGGGTGGATATATGATCGTTAGGTACTCTTTCACGCAAAAATTACTGAACGTATTTGTATGAAACTAATATTTATTTATTAATTAATATCCCACCAAGAACTTAGGGTCCCAAGCCAACCTCACCTGCAAGTGGTGCACCTGCCGATCAACGGACGAGGCTCTGGCAAACAAAATGTCCCAATAAGCGGCAATAGACTCGCCACCTATTACGTGGGATCAAAACACTGGCGAAAAGTGGGCGTTTAATATGCCTCTGCCTACCCCTTCGGGGAAACAGGCGTGAGTCTATGTATGTATGTATGTATGTATTAATATCCCCGAAGGGGTAGGCAGTAGTGTAAATATTACACCCACATTTCGCCATGAATTTTTAGGTCCCACGTAATAGGGGGCGAGCCTAGTGCCGTTACCGGGCAGATCACCAGACTCCGGGCTGCTACTGAGTATTCGGAAAAACCCAGTAACACTTTTGCCCGACCTGGGAATCGAACCCGGGACCTCCGATCAGCAGTCGCATACGCTATCCACTGGACCACGGAGGCAGTCTAATATTTAGCTTTACGTTAACACCCATGTGGGCAAAGCCACGGTCAGTCTATATGTATACAATTTTATTGTTTCGTTGCTAACTGTCTGACAGACGACGCTCAGCCGAAACTACCTGTACGTAACCTTTAGTTTTAAACTGAAATTTGGCATGCATGTCCCTTGGAGACCGCAAGGGTGCACTAAGAAGGGATTTCCCAAAATCCCGGACCGGGATCGGACAGAAACAGTTAAATTCAAAAATAAATGTTCTAGAGTAGCTATTGACATCTTCTCATACATTTGAAACCGTGAAAGTAAGCCCGCATTTTCTATTTCTAATCAAATGACCAACCCATATGAGTGAGAATATAAAGTGTAAGCCACGTGCTTAAATCGTCAGGCCAACATTGAATGATTCATTCAGACGTCTGTTTGTCAGCTTGTTAGTTTGGCGCCAGCTTAAACTGTCCGTAGCCAACTTGTAATGACAAATGATTGTTTTGATAAAGAGACGAGATTATTCAGTGTGTTTAATGAGCGTTCAGACTTATCTCAACTTGATGGCCGGTCTAGATATGGTTAACAGTAATACATGGACCGAAACAAAGTTATGAACAATCTACTTTAGATTTTAACTTCTAGTAATTCTTTAATTCGTAGTCTATGCACAATGACAATCGTTTTAAGAGTTTATAACCAAATGGTTTTTCTATTGATGTACTTATTTTATACCGCAACAACATCATGTGTATCTGCATGGATTGGCTAAGAGAAAAAGAGGATTTTACAAAAATGTTGGTAAAATGTTAGCTGTAATTCGGGTGTATATATGGCAATGGCATGAATACGAGGCGAAGCCTATGAAGAGGAATAGATAATGATAAAATCTAGCCTACCTTCACGTTCACATAACACAAAAGTTTTATATTTCACGTAAACGTAATAAGACATTGGTTTTTTTCTTAATCATACTCTATCATTATATTACGTATAATTTTATACTATACTATGACTATAAAATATACCTATTTAATAAATCAGTATCTAAACTCAAAGCGTTTACTATTAACTTATGTCTTATAATATAGGATCCATATTAAGAAGTACCTAGCGAAAAAACTAAAGGCGCCTAAGACTTAAACTATGATAAGGTGTTCAAACATTTCTTTTTGCTTCATTAAAACATGCGTCTCATCACGCTCTTAGCAGATCAGTATGAAATCTATACCGTAATACGAACGTAAAACTACCAAGAAATTAATGTCTTATAAAAGTGCCGATGCGTTCCGTCCATTACATTGATACAACGTTGATACTGTTAAGGAGTTGCCACACACAATGATTTATGCGCGGTGCGCTTCCGGCTGAGGTGACAAAACGTGCCGCGTTCTAGCCGTATTGATACAAATTTAAATGGAAGTTTACCTTTTTAGTTTTGAGGTTTAGTAGTTTTAACCAATTTTATTGAATTATATCTTCTGCTTGCAATAAAAAGGTGGAAATTACAATTGTTAATGTGCCTATTGTATTTATGATCGCGAGGTTGTAACCCTTTTAGCAATGTAGTGACCCTTGGCGTTGTCTGTGCCTATGTGTATGTCTTTCGAGAACTTTATGGAGAACTCTCAGACAAGTAAGTTTTCTCACGATGGTCTTTTCACCGTTTAGTCATCATCTTTTTAGCGTTATACCAGTTGCAGCCCAGAGTCCACTTATAAGTCTATCCTTTTTTTACTGAATATATTATTAGCTTTTACAATTATATTTAATTAGAAGGGACAGTGATATTGCATAGTTTAGACTAGGGTCACTTTATTCAGAGCTACTGACTCTCTATAGCGATGGTCAAAGATCTTCAAAGCCGTCACCGACGGCTTAACCTGCTCTCAGAGACACGGAGTAAGCTATAATAAACAATTTATAGTCAGTGGTGCGCGCCGTGGATTCGAACTTGATCCCCTTTGCAAAGCAGTCTGTTGGTATCTCTAATAGACTTTGTATTCAAGATTTTATCCAACAAAAGGATTGGATAGAAAGGCCAAGAAAAAGACTTGGCTAAAATGCGTGTTGAAAACTTCTTATCGGATTTTTCTAATATTTTTGACATATTGAAATGAAATGCCTTTAGTTCAGTCAAACTAAGTCATCTGGCTCAATACCCTTAGTTTTCCTCAGGTATCACAATATCTGTTTGGTGAAAACTGTACAAAGATCCGTTCTACAGTTTAATGTGTTTACCGCGGCCATAAAGGACGCGGCGGAGACTTCATTTTGTAATATGTATGTTTATATCACAAACTCGCAAATTCAGTCACCCTATTTCATTAGCACGTTGCATAATATGACATTAAAGTTCTTTGCCACTACAGCCATCCTAACGGTGGCTGTCACTGCGCCACCCATGCGGTTTTATGATATAAAAAAACATAATTAATTTAAGTTTCAGAAATGCTTAAAGTGGGTAAGTTCCAAATTCACATACCTATTTGAACTTTACTGAAATAAACATATTATTATTTTTAAAGCTTCATTAGTTGTCTTGATAAAATCTCGTTATTAGAAACGAAGTCTAATTATAATTTTAGTTTCATGTTGGGCGCAAATGGACTACACTATTGAGCACATTCCAAAACCAAGACCTTTTAAAAATAAAGATTTAAATATGTCAGTTCACTTTAATTTAACATTTATTATAATAGCTTTCAGTCTCTATCCAAAACAATACAGTTCATGAATAGTCAAACAAAAATAAACTAAAAAGGGAATTATGAGATAAAAAAAATATCTACGTAATATCAACGCCAGTTTCAAGTTCCAAATTTTGAAAAGCGATTGCAAGTCACAAAATAAATCAAAGAACTTAACCGCCGATCACCAATACAGGTACTCTGTTACACACAGCCATCGCATAAACAACGTTAAACACACCGCAATGCAACGGAAACTAAGCATTATTGATGGCATTACCCTCAAACGATACAACGCTGAATATCCTATACAACACCGCTATGTATTGAGTGTCACACGCTTGGAACATTTGACACTTCATTCATCAATATCGACCAACCCATTTAGGAGGTGGTATCATTAGGCAGACGAAATTCGGCCATTTTAATAATTTTGCGCGCTACTCTTTTGGCGTCACATATGTATTTAGATGGATTATTTCTTTTATTTTTCAAGATTTTGTTTCGTATCTTTTTATATTTTGTATAACATATTTATAGTTTACCGAGTACCAAAGATAGTTTTGAATTTAAGTGCGTTATAACAAATAAAAATAGATTTTGTAAGGCTAGAGCTATTTTGTAACCTAGACATTAGTCTAGCTCGGTTGAAAAGGTCTACTCATGCTACACTCATTAAGACTTTAAGACACTTTAACTCAGTTTAACTGACATATTTAAATCTTTATTTTTAAAAGGTCTTGGTTTTGGAATGTGCTCAATAGTGTAGTCCATTTGCGCCCAACATGAAACTAAAATTATAATTAGACTTCGTTTCTAATAACGAGATTTTATCAAGACAACTAATGAAGCTTTAAAAATAATAATATGTTTATTTCAGTAAAGTTCAAATAGGTATGTGAATTTGGAACTTACCCACTTTAAGCATTTCTGAAACTTAAATTAATTATGTTTTTTTATATCATAAAACCGCATGGGTGGCGCAGTGACAGCCACCGTTAGGATGGCTGTAGTGGCAAAGAACTTTAATGTCATATTATGCAACGTGCTAATGAAATAGGGTGACTGAATTTGCGAGTTTGTGATATAAACATACATATTACAAAATGAAGTCTCCGCCGCGTCCTTTATGGCCGCGGTAAACACATTAAACTGTAGAACGGATCTTTGTACAGTTTTCACCAAACAGATATTGTGATACCTGAGGAAAACTAAGGGTATTGAGCCAGATGACTTAGTTTGACTGAACTAAAGGCATTTCATTTCAATATGTCAAAAATATTAGAAAAATCCGATAAGAAGTTTTCAACACGCATTTTAGCCAAGTCTTTTTCTTGGCCTTTCTATCCAATCCTTTTGTTGGATAAAATCTTGAATACAAAGTCTATTAGAGATACCAACAGACTGCTTTGCAAAGGGGATCAAGTTCGAATCCACGGCGCGCACCACTGACTATAAATTGTTTATTATAGCTTACTCCGTGTCTCTGAGAGCAGGTTAAGCCGTCGGTGACGGCTTTGAAGATCTTTGACCATCGCTATAGAGAGTCAGTAGCTCTGAATAAAGTGACCCTAGTCTAAACTATGCAATATCACTGTCCCTTCTAATTAAATATAATTGTAAAAGCTAATAATATATTCAGTAAAAAAAGGATAGACTTATAAGTGGACTCTGGGCTGCAACTGGTATAACGCTAAAAAGATGATGACTAAACGGTGAAAAGACCATCGTGAGAAAACTTACTTGTCTGAGAGTTCTCCATAAAGTTCTCGAAAGACATACACATAGGCACAGACAACGCCAAGGGTCACTACATTGCTAAAAGGGTTACAACCTCGCGATCATAAATACAATAGGCACATTAACAATTGTAATTTCCACCTTTTTATTGCAAGCAGAAGATATAATTCAATAAAATTGGTTAAAACTACTAAACCTCAAAACTAAAAAGGTAAACTTCCATTTAAATTTGTATCAATACGGCTAGAACGCGGCACGTTTTGTCACCTCAGCCGGAAGCGCACCGCGCATAAATCATTGTGTGTGGCAACTCCTTAACAGTATCAACGTTGTATCAATGTAATGGACGGAACGCATCGGCACTTTTATAAGACATTAATTTCTTGGTAGTTTTACGTTCGTATTACGGTATAGATTTCATACTGATCTGCTAAGAGCGTGATGAGACGCATGTTTTAATGAAGCAAAAAGAAATGTTTGAACACCTTATCATAGTTTAAGTCTTAGGCGCCTTTAGTTTTTTCGCTAGGTACTTCTTAATATGGATCCTATATTATAAGACATAAGTTAATAGTAAACGCTTTGAGTTTAGATACTGATTTATTAAATAGGTATATTTTATAGTCATAGTATAGTATAAAATTATACGTAATATAATGATAGAGTATGATTAAGAAAAAAACCAATGTCTTATTACGTTTACGTGAAATATAAAACTTTTGTGTTATGTGAACGTGAAGGTAGGCTAGATTTTATCATTATCTATTCCTCTTCATAGGCTTCGCCTCGTATTCATGCCATTGCCATATATACACCCGAATTACAGCTAACATTTTACCAACATTTTTGTAAAATCCTCTTTTTCTCTTAGCCAATCCATGCAGATACACATGATGTTGTTGCGGTATAAAATAAGTACATCAATAGAAAAACCATTTGGTTATAAACTCTTAAAACGATTGTCATTGTGCATAGACTACGAATTAAAGAATTACTAGAAGTTAAAATCTAAAGTAGATTGTTCATAACTTTGTTTCGGTCCATGTATTACTGTTAACCATATCTAGACCGGCCATCAAGTTGAGATAAGTCTGAACGCTCATTAAACACACTGAATAATCTCGTCTCTTTATCAAAACAATCATTTGTCATTACAAGTTGGCTACGGACAGTTTAAGCTGGCGCCAAACTAACAAGCTGACAAACAGACGTCTGAATGAATCATTCAATGTTGGCCTGACGATTTAAGCACGTGGCTTACACTTTATATTCTCACTCATATGGGTTGGTCATTTGATTAGAAATAGAAAATGCGGGCTTACTTTCACGGTTTCAAATGTATGAGAAGATGTCAATAGCTACTCTAGAACATTTATTTTTGAATTTAACTGTTTCTGTCCGATCCCGGTCCGGGATTTTGGGAAATCCCTTCTTAGTGCACCCTTGCGGTCTCCAAGGGACATGCATGCCAAATTTCAGTTTAAAACTAAAGGTTACGTACAGGTAGTTTCGGCTGAGCGTCGTCTGTCAGACAGTTAGCAACGAAACAATAAAATTGTATACATATAGACTGACCGTGGCTTTGCCCACATGGGTGTTAACGTAAAGCTAAATATTAGACTGCCTCCGTGGTCCAGTGGATAGCGTATGCGACTGCTGATCGGAGGTCCCGGGTTCGATTCCCAGGTCGGGCAAAAGTGTTACTGGGTTTTTCCGAATACTCAGTAGCAGCCCGGAGTCTGGTGATCTGCCCGGTAACGGCACTAGGCTCGCCCCCTATTACGTGGGACCTAAAAATTCATGGCGAAATGTGGGTGTAATATTTACACTACTGCCTACCCCTTCGGGGATATTAATACATACATACATACATACATAGACTCACGCCTGTTTCCCCGAAGGGGTAGGCAGAGGCATATTAAACGCCCACTTTTCGCCAGTGTTTTGATCCCACGTAATAGGTGGCGAGTCTATTGCCGCTTATTGGGACATTTTGTTTGCCAGAGCCTCGTCCGTTGATCGGCAGGTGCACCACTTGCAGGTGAGGTTGGCTTGGGACCCTAAGTTCTTGGTGGGATATTAATTAATAAATAAATATTAGTTTCATACAAATACGTTCAGTAATTTTTGCGTGAAAGAGTACCTAACGATCATATATCCACCCTCACAAAATTAAGTGTTTGTTATATTTTTTTAAGCTGTATTTCGTGTACAAGTTAGGTTCCGTCATATTATTAGTTTTTTCATTTCTCAATAAAATATCGACCCCTGATATTTTTACCTAACGCCAAGCTGTCAGACATGCATCTGAATTATTTATTTTATTCGTTCAAAATACGAAGGCACTTACTCGTATTAAATACATATTCAATTTCAATAGGATTAAGAATTAATGTGGGCTTACTTTTGAGGCTTCGTCCTAAAATTGCGGGAGCAAATATCACATGTATCTGAATTGAGCTTAAGAGGCCGTTCCAAAATTCACGGACTGCGTGAATAGGTATTTTACGCCAAGCGTGCGGGCAACGCGATCGAGGTGTCAATGTGTGCGTCTGTGTAGCCCAACAAAATCTACCTTGCAGTGAACTCGCGGAGACAAAACAAATTGATACTTTGACCAATAAAATGTATGATCGTAATACAGAATTATTTTGGATAACGTATTTTGATGTTTAAATATAATAATTCCAGGTAGATTCCATTGTTGCTGTTAAAAAACATCCGACTTCAAACAGTCGTAGAAACATGCAAAATCTCATTTACTTAGATTACAATAAATACTAATTCTAGTCATTCTGTTATAAAATCCAAAATACTGAACTGATTTCGGAAAACTTTCTATGGGACCAATCTGGAAGTAATATCATTATAGCCCATCCTATGAAATAAAAATAAATCCAAATCGGTCCATAAATGATGCATTAGTTAGGTAACAAACATTAAAAAATATGAAAAAATAATGCAGCCGAATTGTGAACCGCCTCCGTTTTGAAGTCGGTTAAAAATATTAATACACAATATAAATGAGATTTGAGGCAGCGATAGCCGAGTGGATATACCAACAGACATGCAGAGGGTATCGGGTTCGAATCCACGGCGCGCACCAATGACTTTTCGGAGTTATGCGCGTATTGAATTATTAATTATCGCTTGTCCCGTGCCTCGGCGAGCACGTTAAGCTGTCGGTCCCGGTTGTCATGAAGATCTTTGACAGTCGTTACACATAGTATAAAAATAATAGTAGGATAGCTTCATACAAATCGGCCGCCGCCGATTTGAATGTACGCGTGAATCCCCGGCGCCGTGTACTTTTCATGCACACAATCTCATAAACGAGCGCGACGAGCGCGGCGAGCGCGGATTCAATTCAATTTCAAATATTTTATTGATTCTCGCTCCCACGATTTTTCAGCAATTGAATCAATCCACTACCCATAAAATAAGGAAAGTGCATAAACTCACATTATTCCCAAATGTTACTTTAAAGTTTAGTTATATTTGTTTTTATTTTATCCGTTACTGTCCCACTGCTGGGCTAAGGTCTCCCGCACACTCTTCCATAAATGCCGACCTTTTGCTTTATCTTTCCAGTCAGCTAGAAAAGTATTAATCGTTTTTTCGACCTGCCCCTGTCAACACTTCTCTTTCCTCCAGTTCTACTTCTCCTTCAGGGTTGCATTGTTTGGTGATGTATGTCCAATTTCGAGATGTTTCCTACAGACATATCCTACCCAATCCTACTTTAATCAAGCCTGGTCGAGCTGCAGTCCAAGTAGGAGAAGTCGGACAGCACCATTAGTGAGCTACGTGCAGAGGTAGTGTTATTACGTAACACTATTTCTACAAGTAGGTCAACAGTCGTGTCCAACGTAAACACACGACGAGGGGCTCAAAACGCATCTATCAGCAGTTTTGAGTCAGCGAATTTGCTTGCTTCGCCTATCGCCGGTAATGCAAGCGGTAGTACGTGTAACGTTGCTGAACTCGGGTCATCGACACCGGTCAAGGTTTTGCCGAAGCTTGATGCGTCAATGCCCAAGCGCGCCTATGCCAATGTTGCTGCCAAGAGTAAAACGCAGCAAAATCGGCCCGATGAAAAGGGGGGTGAGCAGAAGCGTTGTGCACCCCTTCAGAACAAGGTCGTGGAGCTACGAGCCCCACAGAAGGAGACATGCGACGAGGATGGTTTCATCAAGGTGGAGAAGAAGAAGAGGAAACCGACTTGTCGTAACCTCTGTGGTACCGGTTTAGTGGGACCGAACATGCTGCTACGTCCCGCCGTCCCAACTACGCAGTTGTACGTGTCTCGGCTGCATCACTCCACAAAGGACGAGGAGGTCGTAGACTACATACGCCTGAAGACCAACTGCACTTTGAGAGTCGAGAGATTGGAGTCACGGCATAACACCAACTTCAAGTCGTACGTGGTGCGGGTGCCGACTCATCATCTCGACACTTTTCTCAAGGAAGAGTTTTGGCCGAAGGGTGTTGTGTATCGGCGTTTCTATGGAAGGCTACGCAATACCACTCAGCGTAACACGAAGCCGTAAACAACTCCTATGTTTTTGTAATATAATGTTATTGTATGTATGTTAGTCTATAAGGTATTTATCTATGGGTTATAATTACCTGAAAATAAATGGATATTATTATTATTATTATTATTATTATTATTTAACTTCGCTGCTTTGAAGCGCACTTCGCTGCTTTGACAGTTTTAATCTTACACGGTACACCTAATACGCTACATTACATGGGACGTTGGCAAACCATGAGCTAGGAATTTCGAGAATTGGTCTGGTTATTATTTTAATGTTAAATTGTCTGGTTTTATAACAATGTTTAATTATACTATTTTTCTTCGTAACTTTTCCTACCAAGGCTTGAATGTTCATGGCATGTTAATTAATCAAAACTGTAGAAAATGTTGAGGTGTTCAAATTCAATGGTTAAATTTTGATCTATCCAACGCATAACGAATTGTAAACTGATGAAAATATATAACTTGTTTAATTTTTGTACTATACACGTTTATTTTATTATAAGAAATATACCTACTACCAATAAATATCTACCTACTTCAAGAGCATACCGATTCCGGAACCAGTACCGGATTTCCGGAATTGACCCTCCAATATCGTAACTCAGTTCCGGAATTCAATATTCTCCGATATTACAAGCCCTAGTACTACACTGTAGGATGTCTCCAATCTGGTCAGAGAACGTCCGCCTAGGTCTTCCCCTTCGTCCAAAAATGACGTACCTAACTGCACAACGCTATCTATTGTCAACATTTAGAACTTAAATTATTGCGTTTGTCTTAATTTATTCGTTTCATTAGGTACTGATTGTTCAAACTAATACATTTAATATCCTCCATCATCCCTTAGTTTATCCCCAGAGGGGTGGAATTTATCAAAATCTTATTTAAGCGCACGTTTTCATCATAGTAGCTCTAATCTTTAAAATTTCAGTTCAATCAGTCGAAAATCTAAAAAAATTTAAACAAACTTTTTATCCCCTTAGGGGTGGAAGTTATCAAAATCCTTTCTTAGGGGATGCCCACCTTATAGTAACTTTATGCATGCAAAGTCTTAGCCCGATCGGTTTAAAATTGACAAAGTTTCATACAAACTTTCAGCCCCCATTTTATCCTCTTAGGGCTGGAATTTATCAAAATCCTTTCTTAGGGGATGTCTACATCATGGTAGCTATAGGCATGCAAAGTCTTAGTTGGATCAGTTTAAAATTGGCAAAGTTTTATACAAACTTTCATCCCCTATTTTATCCCCTTGGGGGTAGAATTTATCAAAATCCTTTCTTAACGGATGCCTACGTCATAACGTCTACCTCCATGCCAAATTTCAGTAAGATCCCTCCAGTGGTTTGGTGCTGTGCGTTGATAGATCACTATGTCAGTCAGTCACCTTTGAGTTATGTATATATTTAGATACAATTTCTGACATTCATAAGAGTCACCTTAAGACCTAAGTGAATATAGTCTTTTTGAATCTTGCAGTATTTATTTTATAAGAGCATCGATTTCGTTACCATTATTTTATTATACATATTCAACAATAATAACTCACATCTAGAAGGGTTGGTCGCGCTATAAATACAGTGGTGTTTACAAGGCACGCACACAGACGCAGTGACGACGGCAAGCGGCACACGTCCTACCTCGATGAGCGCTCAGCGCGGTCTAAAGTTCTGTAGACGCGTACAGGATTTATATAACGATTTCTAGCTTCGTTTAAAAATTAATTTAAAATATTTGTAATCACATTTAGAAGCTGATTTTTTTTTCCTAGCAAGGTATTATATCAAATCTTATTAGAGACTATTTGTTTTTTTATTTCTTAGTGTATTTTATGTTATAAAAAATAATCCATTTAGACGTAAACTGACAAATTAATGACATTTTACGTAACATTTTTTGGTTTATTTCTGAATGAAACCAAAAATTCTGGCCCCATCATACCAAGGAGCAGGATGTTGTTATGTCGTATATGCATATAAAAGTTAATTACTCACATAATATTCGATGTCATGGACCATCGCGTAATGCTCATAAAATGATTTCTTCAAAACATGCTTTGCGGAAACTTGATTTTTCCGTTGTAGGTAATTAAACACTTATTTTTACTCTCATAGTACCATAGTAGACTAAGTTATCTAATAGTATCATTGTTTATTTCTTAATTTGTTGATATATCTAAGTCACAATCACGTATCTCCGCGCGTGTTAACCGCTAAAATGGCTTAAAAAACGGGAACGGCCTCTAGTGATAATATTATAATCATTGGCTTATAAATATCACTCAGATTTAAGTAATAAATAAGAAACGTATCGCTTGATAATATATATATTATATTGAATAAGAAAAAATGTCTCTATTTACAATTCTAATACAAACACCCACGCTTCCTAAATCTTTCTCATCCAGAGATTACTATCGACGCGTATTTATTGAGGCTCATACACCATTATCGATAGTATTGATTACAGAGCAACTTAGATAAATCACACTCTGTATGACTCTAGCAAACATTATAAAAACAAGCTCTTATTTCAAGGCTTTAGATGCTATAATCGTTTATCAAACATTAAAGCTGATTGAAAAATCACCGACATGTTTATCGAAGGTTACGTTTTAAATCATCTGATTGTAACTGTGCTTTAAATAGATATCGGATCAAACGATTTTGTTAACTATAAAACTTTCTAATGTCATCGGTGCGTCCGGAATGTTTATCACTGCAATGTGTAATGGGTGTAATGAAGTACGAAGAATTTTAAGTGAGGTAGATAACATGATTGATTTATTAATCTAATTGATATGCAAAAGTGATAAGCTTTTCTAAGATGCTTTATACGCTGCGGGTAGTATATTGCGTTTGTGGAATGTAATTTGTTTGATTACTGAGATACATTTAAGTGTGATTTCATGTAGATACTTTGATCCAGCTGAATTACTGCTTTGTAATTTTAGGGTGTGGTAATCGATGACATTGTATTTTTTGGGAGAGAATCGAATGCTATGCGTTGTATTCAGCTGTGACCGCAGCGATGAAATTATAATGTGTTATCATAAACACGTGCTTCATGAGGGGTTCATTTTCTGCGTCCAGCAAAGCGTGAAACTTTCTTTTAAACAACTTTGTTCTAGTTATTTGTGGTGGGACGTCTCAATGAATCGGCAAGCACATTAAGCCTTTGGTCCTACACCTGATTTCGTGGGTCATGTTGAATTAGCCCTTCCATCGGTTTATGGAATAAGGTAACAGAGATCGCTTGGTTGCTTAGGTCAATTACTATTATTATGATTATGAAAACGTAAAGATATATCTGAACTCATACGGCGGAGATAAAAAGCAAACCAAAGAAAAAAGCAAATTAATTGTAAAAATATGTGATAAAACGCGTGGTTTGAACAAGTCTGTCTATGGAGGACTATTTAAAAGATTATGTAAACAACTCTCAACTCACAAGCCGGCGATAAAATACGAACCAAAGAAAGGAGTTAATTACTTGTAAATTTAAAAATGTTGTAAATATACATATAAGAACAAGAATTATCTGATCCAAATGACTTGACACTAAGGAGTCGGCTTCTTGTTTAATTCGATACGCAGTTTATTTCTATTTCACGGTGCAACTAACACCCGAGCCTACCAGAGGTAACGGAAGTAGCATATAATTCGATCATTTTTTTAAATTGGACGAGGAAACCAGTCTTGGGAACTCGGTTGTCTATAAGTCTGAAATATATAAGAGACTAGATAAGCCCGAGGTTACACTCGCGTTATTTAGGGCTTATGCTTTGCACTCACGGCTCATAGTGTGAAGTTATATAACCTCTTATCTGTCAACCGACCTTTGTTTGGCGATTTCTGGCCATCTGTCACGCTACTCCCGAGTATCCTGCGCGTTATCGGCGCGTATGATATCTCTAAAGTTTTGTATGGGAACTATTAAAACTAAAAGTAAATATTAACTTAAAAGTACTATCAACAACAGCATAGCATTAAATTTGTTAATTACTATAATTTAGTACTCTTACTTTAATTTTAAAGGTCAGTAAAAATCTCTACACTACAGAAATTTATTTCAATTTATTTATTTTTTTCTTTAAAGAAGACAAATTGTAATTTCAAGAGCATAATATAACTATTGAAATTAAAATAGACAGCAATGACAGCATAGCTGCTCTACTTTTTATGTAATTCGTCTGAATCACGTAGTTATTTAGAAGATAAATATTTTTTCATCCCTTCTATTCGTAAAGTGTCGCTTTGTTCCTCTTTTAGCGGGAGCATAATAGCTCTTTGCTGTTAAGAACTTTTTAGCGGGCGGCAAAGTGATTTGAATTTGGAACGTAGGTATATCATACATAGAAATCGAACACAAATTGTATGAATAACTGGCTGGTACGTCGTGGGGACCCGCACTAACAAAAAAAAAGCGCGCGAATTACGTATCTGTACTCGTAATCAATAGGTATATACCTTATTGAATTTTGCAAACATAATGAGTTCTGCGTCGAGTTATGAAAGCGAATGCTTTAACTCCTGAAACAATAACTACAGAAGCTAACAACGTCGTACAAAACTTATTACCCACGAACCGAAAGTTATTTATTTTCTCATAGAAAGGGGATGAAAAGTAGAGTATATGACTCGAGAGCAAATTATTTTTCCCTCGGGCAATGTACTTTGAATCCCTCGCTAGGCTCAGGATTCTACGTTAGAATCCCTCGGTACGCTCAGGATTCTACTCTAGAATCCTTCGCTTCGCTCGTGATTTAAAGTAGCGCCCTCGCCGTAAAAATACTATTTTGCTCCCTTGTCATACAATCTACTATTTTTGACCTTTGGTTTGACCTACCATTTCGGCGTGGGTCACACTATTCGTAGTCGCGTTATGAAATAAAAATAAATCGGCAGGTTTAAGGACACACTAAAAATAGCAAAAGAATTTGAAAATCTTTAAGGTAGTAGAATAAAACGCAAAATAAAATCCTAAACTTGATCTAGTACTGTGTACCATCTGTACCGCAAATCTGTATTAATATTGTATTCCTTCGTATAATCCACAACCTATGTCTAGACATCCAGTGTTCGTAATATCACAGCTGTCTCCAAACGTTTCAAATTGACTACACGTTACACGATAGTCAATTTTGTAATCGGGCAGATGCTAGTTGTTACAAAACTCGTCTGAAAAACCGCAGCTACTGTTGATTTTTAGATAAGCATCATTCTGTCTCGCTAAGCCACTGTATCGCGTTTCATTACGCACTAAAACAATCGTGTTACATGAAATCGTGTCAGTTATTTTCATTCATTATAAATAGAAATTGTGTAATAATAAATGTTTTGTAATAATGCAGAAAAGTGGTGAAATGTAATTTTGTTTCAAGGCAGTTCGTGGCAAGGAATAAAATGCTTGTATGATGGCAAGAAATAAGTAGAATTAATGATTTGATCTACCTACGACACTCTTAATTATCACTTTGATGAGAAGCGGACAATCTCGTACAGTTGAGAGAATTATAGTCATTGCCTATATAATTGTTTACTTTTAAGTAATATAATGACTATAATTTAGAAGATATGAAGAAAATTTATAAAATATTTAAACGACTGAAAATATTGTCAGAGAATTATTGGGCTATAATTATTTATTAATGTTTCTTAATTATTCACAGTTATAATTGTAAATTGTGTTAAAATGTAGAGCTTATTTTTTTGTTGCTATACCACTTTAAGAAATTCGACTGCACTGTATTATGGGGTAGTACACCGCTTACCTATATTAAAACGAGTGGCACAAGTACTACTACCATCTTGGTATCTACATACCAAGATAGTCAAGAAAATACATTTCTGGCTCAAAGGAGCTATTATCTCGTTTGATTGATATATCATTCAGAAATTGATACAAGTATACAATTCCATAATATGAATGGTTAAACCAATAATTTCACGAAATGTTGCTACAGACCTTACTCGTAAAGAAGAAAAAATAAAATGTATAATTACCTCTACAGTAAAACAACCTTATATCAGACCCATTAATCTCGTACAAATGTAATCAGGAATATTGAAATATCATCACTTTTAATTATTGCCGTAAAATGTACCTTGATTATTACTATCTACTGGGAAATTACAATTCCAACAAAAGCTGCCGGCATCATTACTTGCAGCTTAAAATTACGGCATTCGTTGAACAAAAAAGAAATGAACGATGCACATAATTATTTCAGTGCAGCGAATTTATGTGTACAGAGGACAAAAGGAATTACAAACGTGAATAAACTTCTACTGTGAAGAAAGTGATGGCTGGAAAAATATTTCTTTGACTAAAAATGTTTAGGTACACACTATATGAAAAGGCTTTTCACATAAACCTTTTTAATGAAAATTGATTTAATGTTTTTTTTTATAATATTTACTAGCTTTTGCCCGCGGCTTCGCGCGCGTTGAATTCGGGGTAACACAAATCTACTTTCAGTCTCAAGTTGTGTGAAGGCACTCCTGATTAATCTCAAGAGCTCAGAAACTCTATAGGGTACAAAGTAACTCGGTCAGTATCCATGACATCATCTACCATTATCTACCGAAAGGTACATAATAACATTACCTTGCATCCAGTCAAGTGTCAAAGCCATGTTCCAATACATGCCCAATATATCTGTAAGAAAACTTCCGCTTTTATAATATTAGAGGTAGAGATAATCGTTTCACCCGAATAATAATAATAATAAATCATTTTATTTTGCGTGGCATAGACGCATAGATAAATACCTTACAGTCTAACATACATACAATGGTTGTTAGTATAAATATACTTATAAACTATGTTAGTATTGCTTCACTTGCACGTTGTTGTTGTGCGTTCGTGTGGCACTTGTCCGCGGAAGCGACGGAAGACGACACCCTTCGGCCAAAAGTCCTCCTTCATAATAACATGCAGATAGCACGTCGGGACCCGCACCACAAACGCCTTAAAGTTGACGTTGCGTCGCGACTCCAACAGCTGCACTCTCGGCATGTACTTCAACTTCTGGCGCACGTACTCCGCGATGTCCTCCGCCTTAGTGGTGTAGTGCAGGCGAGAGACATAGACGGGTGTGTTCGGTGCGGCAGCGCGTAGATTTGCACCAGACTCCACAGGAGCCGTACCGCAGCAGTTCTTGTTTGTTTTCTGACGACGCTTCCTCCTCTGCACCGTCATAAAACCATCATCTGCGTCCTCGTCGCGGTTCCTTGCCGTCTCCGGCATGGACTTCAGCGTGGAAGCAACGGGGGTGCTCGCAGTTACCTGCTGAGCCTCTTTTCGCTTAGGTCGCGCGGCGATACACGGAGGCGCCGCGGAGCCGGGGGCAGGGCTGCGGGGCGCTTGTGTAGCGCACTCAGCAGTCACAACATTCCGCGGCGACAAAACTGCTGACGCGAAACTTGCAACCGATGTGTCGACGCATGCACCTCGGCGCGTGTTGACGTTACCACTCGCCGGTGACCCAGTTAAATTGACAACCTTGTGTAGGTCGTCCACCTCCGTGCGCAAGAGTGCAACGGTGTCTTGGGATGCCTGTAGCTTCTTATGCACATCCGCTAAACTTGCCTTCAGAAACACAATGTCCTTCAAAAGGCTTGTGACATCGACGTAGTCGAAAGTGACGGGAGGCAATTTGTTCAAGTCCCTCGCCACAAACGTCGGCACGTCGTCAGGTATATAATATATATAAGCGTAGTAGGTATATAATTATTAGTTTATATATGCGAACAATGTAAACACAGTGCACAATATGATATTATGTATAATGTGACAGTACTGACAGATCTACCATAACACATGCGCAGCACTCAATTATTACAGCGCATGCGTTCTTACTTTTTTTTTATAGACTCACGCCTGTATCCCCGAAGGGGTAGGCAGAGGTGTAGTATTACACCCACCATTCGCCATGTATTTTTATGTGGGTGTTCTTACTTCCAAGAGGTACATTTGTGTCGTACAAACTTCTACCCTCCCTACAACCCCTCCCAGTTTACTGTTTGCAACATATGGTAGCCTATGTCCATCTCCATGGTCCAATATATCTCTATATTAAATTTCAAAAAAATCGTTTCAGCCGTTTTACCCTGAAAACGGAACATACATACTTCACTTTCAATTTATAATATTACATATATAATATTAATAATTTAGTCGAAGAAACGAACTAGACGACTGTCAAAGTAACATTATTTGCTTCGGGTACATTTTAGACATTTAGTGATAGTATGTAGCAAGCACTGAGATAATGACTCTCTATATAATTATGCTGGAGGTGGCGTGTGAACAAGCTAAATAACTATGGCCAATTTATTAGGAGATTCTTTTATTTACAAGATTTTTTTAGATATGTACTAATGTGTTGTAAATAAACTATTTGATATTTAACTATGCGAACTATGCCAACACAAACCCTAAGGTGCTTAAGGACGAACGGGAAGCCTTTTATTCGATTGAGTTTAAGAAAATTAGATGGTCTTGTAATAGATATTTTAGAAAAAAGGTAATAATAAGAAAATGTATGTATTCTTGTGTCTTCGTGATCCGATCTATTAATCTAGATTTGTACGGATGGCATGGTGGTTTAATTTGTCATCACGCCGAGACAATATTTTGTGTAATTCACAAATTATTGTTTTCAGTCTGGGTATTTGCATTGTTGATTGAATGTTAAATCGTCTTCTCGCGACAAAGTAATTTTATGCCTAATGCGGGAGTGGCCTTTTTACAAATTTTCTAATAAATAAAATAAATTTATCTTTAATTCATGAGATATTTTGAAACAGTTTTATTGTCATACAATATTTGGACACTAAACTTTTTGTTTTACACTCTGCTGTGTTTACAAAATGTTTTGAATATTTTATGTTGGACATAAAGTTCAGCTTATCACCTGGTGATTTTAATACACGATTTTATAGTGGTTTGATTACCCATTAAAATGTCAGCAACGTTATTCACACGAGTCATCAACATAAAACTATGTCATTGATCATTCATCACCATAAAATTAGTAAATATGGTAATAATATTCAACATTTCATATAAACGATGTCAACGTCTAAATTAAAAAGAGACACATGTAATTAGTATTTCATGTATTTTATTTTATTTATGGACTCACGCCTGTATCTCCGAAGGGGTAGGCAGAGGCGTAATATTATACCCACATTTCACCATGAATTTTAGGTCCCACGTAATAGGGGGCGAGCCTATTGCCGTTACCGGCACATCACCAGACTCCGTGCTGCTACTGAGAATTCGGAAAAACCCAGTAACACTTTTGCCCGATCCGAGAATCGAACCCGGGACCTCCGATCTGCAGTCGCATACACTATCTACTGTACCACGGACGCAGTCTCTTTTTTCTATTTCTAATTTATCAAAATCTCGTGTCACAGTGTTAGCTATTAACCTCGATTTGTTTTTTTATGGATCTTAGAATAGGTTGTCGGCTGATTTGATTAGTGTGGTTAGAGTAGAGACTGGCAGAATGCTACGCAGAGGGTCTCGAGTTCGAAATCATGGTGCGCACCAATGACTTAGTTAAGTGCGTATTAAATTGTTAATTATAGTTTGCTTAAGACTGCCTCCGTGGTCCAGTGGATAGCGTATGCGACTGCTGATCGCAGGTCTCGGGTCAGGAAAAAGTGTTACTGGGTTTTTCCAAGTTCTCAGTAGCAGCACGGAGTCTGGCGATGTGCCCAGTAATGGCAATAGGCTCACCCCCTATTACGTGGGACCTAAAAATTCGTGGCGAAATGTGGTTGCAATATTACACCTCTGCCTACCCCTTCGGGGATACAGGCGTGAGTCTATAAATAAAATAAAATAAAAATAAAACGGTGAAGGACAACATCGTGAAACCGGCATGTCGTGGTGGTCTATGACCTTACTCATAATTAGAAGAGGTGCATGCTCAGCAGTAAGAAAATATAAATACTAGGCGAAACTGAAAATGATACCTAATATTTATTTTAATTTTATACGATTTGGCTACAAATTTCCTATAATCCTAAATATACAAGTATATGGCAAAATAATGTTTGCCGGATCAGCTAATATTTATATACAGGGTGTCACAAGACCCATCACCAAGCCGAAATCTACTCGTTGTGGACATCATACCAAGTCATACTAACCAAAAATAATACCTGGGAAACGATATTTGTTTGAGCTTTCACATTTTTTTAAACCGCAATTAAAAGCGCGCGCGTGCTATGCTCGAAATACCTACTTATCCATGGGATTATAGGGCAACTAAAGAACATATTGGCGGGGTAAATGCATTGATTTTGTACCTAATTAGAAAAATACCATACTAACTTTGAGCCTCAATATCTCCTGAACCAGTAATTTCCCAGGTATGGTGCCGAAGTAAAAAATGCTCATAGTGATTGGTACAACATGGGATTTCAGTTTTCGTTTAGGGTCTTTTTACACCCTGTATAACTTAAACAAATTAAAGGAATAACATCATAATCATCTTAGCGTTATCAAGCTTGCATTCAAGACATTCACCTGGAATCCGCTTTCTAGTCATATCAGATTTGACAAAATATCTACTTTAGGTGCAATCTTAGATCGTAATGCATGTTGCTCACTTCCTAAGTTGAAGTTTTCTCAATGTCGGCGTATCGTTACATACTTTTCGGCCATAATTATATACTACAAGTAAATGTTTGCAGTCATTCTACCGATAAATTTATAGAACTCAAAATAAATTAAGAATAATAAAACTTTAAGGCCAATAAAGATAATTCCTCTGCATCATCATCATCATCACTTTCAACTTAATTATAGTTTACATAATGAGGCATAAATTAAACCAACTAACGCAATTTACCTACGTAATTATGTCAAGTCACACGAGTAATTTTGCGGTGCATTAAAGACTCTATTAACGCCGTAAAGTCGCGTAAAGCACGCGTAATACATTCGGAACATTACGGGATAATTACGCAATTTAATTTTGCGTACCACAAAGTGAACCCAGGTTAACGCCTGTTGAATAAGTGATGTTATTGCACTAAAATGGAATATTGGACGCATAATAATGTTGTTGGACATTATTGAAATATTATTATGTTGATTATTAACTATGAGGGTGCTTAATTCGTTTATGCAACCGTGTGTAAATGTCCGTGTTACCGTAATATAATAAATATTTACGCTGATTTGATCTTTTGTATGTATTATTATATTTGTATTAAATAACGTAAGATTTATTACAGGGATATTGAAAGTACGTTAGCTTCAATCTCTAGTTGTTTATTGCATTGCTAGAAACTTGCGTAAGCGTGGTACTTATTATAATTTATAGTTAATCGTTTAGAGGGCCTTTTAATTATTGCAATTACTACAATAAATTGCCCATAATTTATAGCAATACGATTTCAATTATGCTCAAAGGTTTTCTAATACTTAATAACTGCATATAAACAAATTAGAACCAAGAGTAAAATTATTTATCTGTTTATCAGTTTGTACCCAAAGGAGGAATTTCATAATGGACATATTCGTGAGAAGGTTAGGGTTCGGCCAGTCGCTATTCTTTCCTTTCGGTTAATAATGGGTTGCCTGTTATTTTAAATTAATATAAATGTAAAATTTATTACACAGTACAAGTTTTGGTAAGTAATACAAAAATTAAATAAGGAAACAACAACACATGTAGGAAAATCTCATATTAAAAGTATGTGCACAGCCATATAAATTCATTGCTTTTACAACAATAAAAATCGCAGTGACAGCATCTATTTTACACTCACTACCTCCATAGCAAAATAATTTATTTCTATAGCGAAATGTTTTTCACCTGCATCGCGAAAATAGACCGAGAATATCCAATAACGCGATGGTACAGAAAATATTTGCAAGCTCCAAACGCCGTTGTCCCCTGAGGCTTGAACATAAAAACTCATTCATATCAGAATCTTACTCATTCGTTTTAATATAAATTATTTCTTTTATTCCCAAGATATCGGCTCCGCCTAATTGTTAGTCGTATTTTGTATAAAAATACTGTCTACTTCACGAAGGATTGTCTTCGTTAAAATGTTTCTCTCCAAAGATAAAGAAAATCGATGAGATATTTTTCTTGCAAGATGTCTAGCTATAAATCAAATATTTTACCGAAGTACTCATTGAGATGGACTAGTAATTTTTTTTAGAAAATAATCTTTAAGTATCGTGCTGTAAAATACTTCAAATCTCCTAGAAAGGATTGTCATCGAGGTATGTTTCAGTTCAGTGTGATGTAAGAGTCGATGTATGACTTTCATCTGGTTTTTGTTATTCAAAACTGGAAAGTATAACGTCTTAAAGAACCAAGTGGGTCATTGTTAGGCAGTGTAAAAAGCACTTTACCTGAACGATTTTGCAACTTCACGTCCTGCAGATTCAAGGGGAAGACGTTTTCAAATAATTTATATATATTTTGCAGTAAGGAAACTATTAACAAAAATTATGGCACTCCTTTCTCGGGGTTAAACATATAGGTTGCTTTGTGGGAATCTGTGTTGAGAGAGTTTAAAAGCTTTTGTAAGATTTCGTTGCCGGAAGACGCTGGAGTAACTTCTGAATCGACTACCGAGCTATTGAATGCAGGCCATCCAGTATTTGATCTCCGAATATATCGGTAACAGTAAATTTCTAACGTAATTCTCTGAATCCTCATGGATTTTATCCTTGTTCCTGGTTCTGTGCGCTGCGTTTTAGGGTTATTGGTGCACGTAAATTTTATTCTACGTGATCATTAAGTTCAATTATTGGTTTTTGAGTTTTATTTACTTTCATGTGCATTAAGCTCTAGCTACGAACAAGTTACTGGGAATAGCGTATATGTACATTAGTAAGTCTTCAAAACAATCGATTTAGATTCGAGTTATATCTATTTTCATCCAGATGCAGATGTATAACTTGTTGAAAACGTTTGACTGATTACATAGCCTTATGATTAACATAATCGTTTCACTATGTTGAATCTAGTGGTTTGATTACAACAAATAACTTATTAGAGTACGAACTTATTTTGTATAGTCTAATTTGTTTGTAATATCTCCGGCTCGTCTACAACGTAGTAATTCCTCATCGAGCACAATTATCATAAAATATAATAAAAAATCGAGTGCTATGAAATGTTAGCCAACAATGGAAAACAGAATTCATAACTACAAATTAATAAATGAGCAAGTAATTCCTTCCCTTCCCTACTTTCTACATTAAAATGGCAATTTATAAAGTTGTTTCAAACAGATACCTATAGGTATTGATAGCTAGCGAATGAAACCGCAAGCTGAATCTCGTAGCAAAAGAAGTACGTAACAAAACACTTTACCGACTTTCTTTTAAAATTCCCAACACAATTTCTATCGTACAGTTATAACAATCGGAGTCGGGACACCTCTCAACTCGATTGTATTGCCCTTGTGTTGGGTAGAAAAACAACAGTTTTGTACCAGTTCCACATAGGGATATTGTTATTGCGAACGTTTCCCAACACTACGAGTATCTTGTAGTAACAATACTGTTTGAAATCGTCCTCCGCAATATTGTTAAGAAATGATTTAAATTGAAGATTTAGAGATGTACCACGGACAGGTTTCAGTTCGGTTTATTACTGTTATATCGTATTTTTATTTGTTTATCTATAAGTTTTATGTTAGTAGAAGGATTATTTGGTTAGTTACAAAAGGAGCTTATTATTACATTCAATGTTATATTTTTCTAGACCTGAAATTCTATTTCAGCGTAACTTTAATGCAAGATCTAATATATTATCTTCACCTCATAACCTATTTTGCAATTTGGACGAGATATTCAGCAGATATTTTATTTATTTATTTTTATTTATAGACTCACACCTGTATCCCCGAAGGGGTAGGCAGAGGTGTAATATTACACCCACATTTCGCCATGAATTTTACATAATAATATATAGAAAACATAGTATTACGAAATTATAAGTTCATCATTGAGTGTTGAAACACACACAACGTTTAAATTTATCACTGAACGTTAAAACATAATACAAATTAGATGAATCAGAGGAAAACTGTAAAAAATGATGAGTATTCAATTATTCTTATATTTCAATTTAAACGCAGAATGAAGGACCATTTTAAAAGTCCGGAAATGTAGTCGGCTGCAGTATATTCGTAGCTATCCCGGATCACGAAGAGATTGCTTCGGTTATCCTATTGATACAGAAATATTTTTCCAAAGGACTACAGATCGTCACGTAGAGCGTAAAGCAGTTTCAATATTTTTTATGAAATCTTCTATTCCCAGGCGACAGTGCTTTATATTCATTTAGATTATGTATGTGTTTAAGAATATGGAAGTATGTTTATCATTTATCGGGTTTCCATAGCACAAAATCTGTTTGATTTGGGAACGAATTACCGTGTGTGTGATTAATGAGATTTTTTTTTTTTCATATTTGTACATTCATCATTCAGATGAATTTACTTATAATCTAAACAATATGCCAGTGAAATATTAATTTAATTTTTATTTTTAGACTCACGCCTCTGGGCAATTATAATATTTACCTTTAAAATATATTTATTTCATTTCATGCTTTATTACTCTGGTTTTCTACCTAGATCGGTAAAATATATCTACAAATCTAAGTACTTACATAAAAGTCTGGCCACTGGTGATCCTCGAAACTCTGTAATAAAGAAAAGAACAATTAAATTTCATTTAATGAATTCAATCATGGATTCAATTATTATGGCAAACTATTTGCCATAAATAATATATTTATGGCAAACTAAAAAATAAATCGGTGATGCCAAAGACCCTTAGACTATATTATAACTAAGACCACGCTCTGGTCATAATCCGTCCTCAACTAGAATAATTCGGACAAAAAGCGTATCACATAAAAATATTAACGTATTACAGCAAAGGGCAAACACCCAAAATAAAGTTCAGCACTATAAAATACGGGCAATATAAAACGAGCACTTGCAAGCATTAAAATTATATTCAACCTGTTCTAACCCCGCACGAGTTGAGCGGCGTGCGAGCAATAAACGGGTACTCGCAAATAGCTCGTTACAGCAAATGAGATTGAAAACGAGCAACACTGGCAAATATTTGCAAATCGCCATTTTCTGTGTTTGGTTGTCAATGTGTACATGTGTTCATGTGCTGCTATGCCCTGATCCTGTTTTCTTTTATTGCTTTTTGCAGCTCACTTTTGGCAACGATTATTTGAATTTGTTTTGAACATAATTTACATTTTAAGTGAAAAGATTTTTAGCCATGAGAGCAGGGCGATAGACATATATTTTGACTTTTAACAGTGAAGGCGACAAAAACCGTCATCAAACCATAAATTTAAAAAATACTCTGGTACATGATTTTTGGTTGCAGCAATCTCTTTCGAAATAAAATTACTTTCATTTTCATAATGGAAATCTGAAAGCCTTTATGAAACCTACTCATACTAGACTGAAAGTCTCAGTTTTCATTCATTTGATGAATACTATACACAAATATTGTCGTCCACTTTCAGATTTTTTTATGGAGCCTATCAAAATGACTCCATGCCGCCTGATCTTAAGCACGCATGAAGTCCCAAAGCAAAAGTCATCACACCAGTAAAATATTTATAACTAGCTGTTTCCCGCGGTTTTCCCCTGGCCTTCCTCGAAGAGCTGGAGTGGCTCGAGTGACAAGACCAATCCCACCCACACGCAAAATACACGCCAGGACGTTGAGTTGCGGAAACAGCCCGTGCTACCAAGTACCAAGTTCCCGCGGTTTCACCCGCATCCTGAGGGAAGTACTTCGCGTACCCGGTTAATTTATAGCCTAAGTTATTCCTTGGTACATCAGCTATCTGCCAGTGAACGTCCCGTCAGTTCCAGAGATTAGCGAGAACAAACAGACAGACAGATAGACAAAAATTGTAAAATATGTCATTTCGGTACATGTACCTTGTATACATCCATATGAATTTAGTAAAAAGTGGTTATTTTAATATTACAAACAGCCACTCCAATTTTATTTCTGTGTATAGATAATGGGGTGATGGCCCCTACTTAAATGAAAATTTTGAAGATATGAGGGTATGGATATCGTATCTAGTTTTCCGTGCTTAAAAATACAATACCAAGTTGATCTTATAGCACCCAATTTTTAATACAAATATACTTGTAAATAATCAGCTGATTAAACAGTCTTAAAACAATCAAAATAAGAACCTAATACGGAACGGCCTTGTAGGAACGACTAAGTACAATCTAGAATGCTTTTTCACTAAAATAATTCGAAATTAGAAAATGAAACAAGAATTCTATACTATGTCATAATCCACACTGGGATGCTACAAGGCAAATAAACCTATCCCTTGCCAATATTCGACAAATAAATTTGCTACACGAAAATCCTAATATACCCCGACACGTTAACGTGACGACTTTAGTTTCCTCACGCTTGAACTCACTACCCAAGCTTTCAGCTTAGAAGCTTACTCTCCAAGGATTTTCATCGATAGATTCTATACTTGTATCGTTCCATCCAGGGCAATATAAGGCTTCTCTCCAAGGTACGCACATCTTAAGCCCTAAGGTAACTAAGGTAGGTCAAGTTCAACCAATAAAGTTGCGCCATAATTTAATAATGCTTCTTGAAGAAGCTGCAGCGTAATGAGTTTAAATATTACAACAGACTTTATAGTTACAGCAGGTCTATGCCGTTATTGGATTTTGATCCTTATAATGTTCACATCATATTTATGGAGCTTGTCGAGCAAGAACGCGTCAAATGCTTTAAAGCAATTGATTGAACGAAATATTATTGTACGAGAAGAATCTGTATATTTGCTTTAAAACGTCTTTTAGGCAAATAATACTCGTCTGTAAAATAACTTATGTTTTAAATTTAAACTCAGATTATATTCTTTCAAATCGTTTGCATAAGGGACAAAATTTTGCTGCAGTTAACCTCAGTTATGCAAATATTTCGGGCTTCGTAATAAACTACAAGCAATAGCTCTAAGGGCATGTAAAACGAAGTTAAGAGGAAAATCACCTAAGCTAATTAGGCTACACTAATTATCGGGTACTAGACTAATTTAAAGTTATTTCTGCGGGTGATAAAATAAATACAGTTTAAGACTCCTTCTACCCTTAGAGTACAGAGAAATGCCAACTACAGAATCCTATTTTGCATGGTTTAACACGCACTTGATATGTTTATTTACATATTAAGTATATGCATTTAATTTCTCAAGACTACTAGAACAGGATGTTCATAATTCATTTTTGACAGATACCGAATGTATATTTTAATCGAAATTCCTGTTGATTTCGGACTGTTTCATACATACATATATATATTCACACCTGTTTCCCGGAGGGGTAGGCAGAGATTACGGAACGCCATTTGCAACGATCCTGACATATCTCTCTTGCTTCATTCACTCCCATCAAATTCCTCATGCATGCTCTTCTGTTTAGGGTACTTCTAACCTTTCCTGCTTTAAGAGGAAACACTACGGGCGAGAGAATTGAAAAATAGGTATTTGTAAAATCTATTGCTGTCGCGCATCCTCAAGCCTCGCCCCGCAGAGCGCGATAGAGACAACGCTACTGCTGGACCAAAAATACCTATTAAATGTACACAAAATCAACGTTTCGTATTCTCCTGATTCCTTCTCCAAAACTTCATCGATTTAACTAGCTTTTCATATTAAATTAAAAAAAGGCTTTGGCCGTGTTCCTATGTTTTCCTTTTTTTAAATAATCTAGCCAAATTTGTTTTTTGGATGTTTGAACACAGCAAAAAATCTGAGATATTTGAAGGTTCATATCTTTTTTAATATTTACTTTATGAGAAAAAGGAAAACATAGGGACATGTCAATCGGGGCCATACATCTTTTGGAAAAAAATAATTGCTCTACTAGCATTATCCAGGGAGAAAACAGGAGACTACGTTTGTATGGAAAAACGGCCGTGGTGTTTCCTCTTAAGGATCTCTCCAATCTGGTCATAATTTACATTCAGCTTCACGTATAATAATGTATTGCCTAATCTTAATATATAAAATCCTTGCGTAACTGACTGACTGACAGACACGCTACAGCCGAAACTATTGGGCGCAGGAAGCTGAAATTTGGCATGTATGTTCCTTGGGGACCGTAGGGGTGCACTAAGAAGGGATTCCCCGAAATTTCCGGGATCGGCCAAAGCGGGTAAATTAAAAAAAAATGCAGACGTAGCTGCTGGCGTCCTCTAGTATTAATCATAAAGATCGACATGGACACACAGATTAACACTTTGTTCAATTTTCGATCTAGTTTTCATGTCATGCAAGAGTCAATTAATTTACGAGAATACCATTTATGACACCAAGACTAGATAGACAATACATTTTAATCAAAGTCTAGAATAATTACGAGAATTGGCCTTTTAATTGCAAGGCCTAAGCCTAAAAAGATGTAAGGACACAATCACATCATGTTACACAACCAAACATTCCCTGAGCAGGTCATAGACACATCGGGGAAAGGCGAGCACGTATAAAAGATAGGCTGAGATCGAATAAAGCAAGAGGCATATACCTGAACAGTAGCAAGTGAGCATCCTTCCTAACTGCCCCTCTGCGCCAAGGCTTAGCTTCTATGTACAGTCGAACAACTTTCCGCTAGACCATCATAAGGGCGAGAATCGCATAGCAAGACATCGTCGCTTTCGGTGCTACTTTACACGCACTTTGACACTCGTATACAAAACCAGTTTCTAGTGTGCCTCGACTCTATGGGCGAGTCAAGGGATTTTTTTTCAAACTGGTTCAGCGCCGACTTGTTTGATTGTATATATATAAATACAAGGCCACGGTTTAGATAGAAGAATTATCGGTATTACAATATGTAATTTGAATTGTACATGGGAGTGAATGAAGCAAGGGAGATAATTATGTATGTCAAGATCGTTGCAAATGGCGTTCAATAGTCTCTGCCTACCATTCCGGACAGGCGTAAGTCTAGTTATGTATGTAAACCTAAAATACGTGATACATTTCGTGCTTACTCTCGAAATATTGTTACATGACGTCAACACAGAGGATAAAGCTTGCTACATCCGATTGTGGGACCAAATAACGCTTTAGCTGTGTATCAGGATTTACTATCGAAAGCTGGCGTTCAATGTTAGCTGCAGTGGGTGTCATGCGTCAAATGTAAAAATGTTCTGTTGTTATAACCGATTGGTTATACCAACAGAATATGATTATGTTCTGTTAATCTGTTATCTAGTATAACTTAAACTGTATTGCTATGGTATGGTCATTTGCTTTGTGGGGTAACCTCAACTGTTAAAACAACTAGCTTGTTTTTTAAGTGCCAAGTGTAAGATTATATCATTCCGAACAGTCTAATATTGATTTTCTACAATTCATATTTCCATATTTCTTTTTTTTTCAGATAGCTTTCCAAAAATATTGTACACGTATATTTTCTTTTTTTTTTTACTAAAATTAATTTAATTTTGTTATAACTATATACATTATTATCTTAAATAATCATACTGCCTAAGAATATATATGTACATAAAACTAAAAATAAAGAGTAAAAATAGATACATATGTACAAGTGTGTTTAGGCGTCGTAGAATGCCTCCGCATCAATATCATCGGGTAACGTGCCCAGAAGGCTGGCAGCATTGCCACGCTGGATGGCAATGCTGATTCTTTGAGCAAGGAATAAACCAGCCTTCTGGTCACATGAGACGTCGACTAACCGTTTAGATATTTCTCGGTATAAAGAACGAGCGCTCGGACCCCATGAGCCTAGCGTTTCCACCCCAAACGGCTCAAATACGTAATTAGCTACTAGATTACTGTATTTGCGCCGTTTGAGGGTTTCCGCCGATGCAGCAGCAGCGCCAGCATGGCCTCCCGAGCTTGGAACATGGGATGGCGCGAGGGTGTCTACGCAGGTTGCGTCCCACACCAAAGGCCTACCCATTTTCCATGGCAACAGTGACATACCGTCAGGTCTCTTCCCGTCGTCGCGTACCAAACCATTTGGTTCAAGTACAGCTGGTACACCAGACGCGACAAAAGTACGACGGATTATGTCATTTAGGTGAGCATGACGAGGAATCCTACCAGCGCTTCTGCTGCAGGATAGCCCATGGTGTCCGAGGCTATCGACATCTTCTCCACAATGACATCGATGCGGAGAAACACACGGAGCACCTAAACGGAGACAGGTGGCGATACGGAACGTCTCATCGTCCAACATGGTTCCTGTGTTGGACGATGGTAGTGCCTGAAGCCATAGACCGGATTCCCATTCCCCCACAGCCAGCAAACGAGCACGCTCTGTAACATTAAAAGATGTATCCAAAAGAGTTTTCCTCACAATGTTACAAAGCGGCGCGTCCCACTGTCTTTGGGAGAATAAATTAATTTTGAAAGGTTAGCATTTGCGATGATGCTACTGAGAATGTCAGACACATTTAGGTAAACCTTAAAAGTCATGATTTGCACGTTTATTTGCAAAGTTATGATGTAGTCCATCCGGAGACTTTAAATTAACTTAACAGTGATACATTACATTTATAAAGCCCCCGTGGTTCCACAAATCAAAACGCATCTCAACTTTTCATCTCAATTTATTTTCTTTCATTCTTCGTTTTGTATTTTTATATGCACATCCCATCAATTCCTTGGAATTTATTGCGGAGATTAATCTATGTCAGAAGTTATTCTTGATTTATTCCTAGAAACTTACAACTCGATAATATTTCTCAATAATTGATTGTAATTCTGCGTAACAGTTGATTTTGGGTCATATTCGTCATGCAATAGATGGATAGGATTAATTTTACACTCCTCGATTTAAGCAACAGGTTTCTAATAGCAGCACAGCAGAAAGTATACCAAATATAAAAAATATCTCTAATATGCTATCTTCCTGATTGAGGAATTGCATTATTATCATGAATACTTCTCAATTTTCACGACTTTACACACTTTACAATTGATGTACGGGTCATAGCCTGCAGGTCATCAGTCTTCTTATGATTACGGCTTTATCAATGCTGGGATATACGGCGAATATATTATCAAATCATATTGTATTATATTTTCAAGTTATTGCGCGATGTAGACTCGATATACATATAATTATATTACCATATGTATGTGTGTGTTTTTGAGTTATGCGACTAAAAACTGTTTACTTGTTTTGAGCTTACCTGCACGTCAGCACAACACCATATTGACCATAATGTAATACAACCGTAGTAAACCAAAGCCTCCAAACTCACTGTTTTCTAACAAAATGCACATAGTAACAAGCTTACATGCAATACTTTCCCCAATTTCCTTGCCTAAACTCCAATATGACCCTCGCCTATCCAAACACGCCGTAGAAAAACAGCGTCGCACTTTGCCACTTCAGATTACAGCTCTACGAGTAGCCTGATACCTACTTTCGTTGCGTTTGAACGCACAAAGCCCTACTAAGAGTGAAGTCACCACACGACTCACTTCGATTCGAAGCTCTAATTGGTGTGGAACTTGGAGTGGGCCAATCAAAATGCTCGGTGTGAAACGAATCGAGGTGAGTGGTGAGAGTGTCAAACCCGTAGTAAGACCCTAGAACAAATATTTACAACGTTTACAACGCTCTTTGAAGCTACTTGAAGCGGAACTATGGGAGTTGAATTTGCGATGGCCTTTTCACTCGTAGTTTTGCTTTCACATGTATTTGCTTTACATTTTCGGGTGTGTATACGCATATTTTGTTCGTTTAGCGCGATATCGCTAATGGTTCGTGTAAGTATTGCATAAATATTATGATATGCCGTTTGTTTGTTGTAAACTTTGGAGATGGCTTTGAAAACATAACGGAATTGTCACTGACATGTTTTTTTTTGTTTGATATACAAATATATCCAATAGTAAAATAAAAATTAACGGTTATCATATTTGTATAGTAAAAGTTTTATGATAAATTAAGACATAATATTCCTTGAAATTTGTTAATTTACAAACCGAATTCTGAAAGTCATATAACAATCACTTCGGTATCACTTACAAGATACTTTTATTCATTGTTATTTATTTGTTTATCACTAATATACCCATAATCTAACCAAGCCGCAGGATGGTTTACTTCTTCAAATATGAAAATAAAAGTAGCTTTAACATAGCATGTGTTTCTTTGACGTTTTAGAGCGTCAGTACCTTCTAAATAAACTGACACTAGTGTAAACCATGGCATATTGCTATCCCTCCGGTTGCGGAGGTCAGACAGGCAGTAGCTCTGTGGAAAAGCTAATATTCAACCAAATCCGGTTAGACTAGTAAGCGGACCCCAGATTGAAACTGGGATAACGCTAGGAGGATGAAAACATGTTAATATTTTTGTCTTTTATGCTTCTAATAAATGTTATTTTCCTTATTAGATATGGCTTTTTGATCGAGATATTTTATATTCGATCCACCATTTCTTTAAGTGACAGACCGTCTGTTTAACATTTCCGATGTCCCAGTACCTGCGAATTTCCACCGAAAGTTATTTCTCAAAATATAAATCAATGTACGTACAAGTCCTCGGAACAAATTTATAATTTATATTCTATTGGAATACTTTCCCGTGCCTAATTTATGTTCAACCATAAATTCTCTTCTGGGTACAAGCTGCAGACATTAATGTTTTGATTCATTATGACCAAGTTTTATTGAGCCCTCAAAGACATAATTATTGAAAACTTTATAAAGTCCGTATTTTTGTCGGTCGTTTATCATACAATGTTATTAAAAAAGGATTAAGGCAATAAGCAAAACAGGCAATTGTAAACTGGATCAAATGCAGTTCTGATTTCTCGAAAATCATAATTATAGATTTACAAGGCTTAAGTAATTATCACGTATTGTGGAATTGCATATCTGCATACTAGCTCCTAAACGAATTTACCGATTAAAATGTGGACTGTTTTATTCGAAATCTAACGTGATCCAGGTGGTTCTTATATACAATTTATGAGGATTAGTGTCGGGGATTGCTCTTTAAATTGTAGTTACAAATATTAAATACATACTTCTGCTCATATTAAAGATAGATTTGCTAGATTCTTACATAAGTTAACCTTGACCGTACGGTAGATGTTTTAATTTTTAGACTAGTACTGGCTAACCCTGCGAACTTCTCACCGCTTAGCAGTAGATTTTTTTTTTCTTTTTTTACTTTTTGTCTCCGTAAGAACCATCCGTGTACTTCAAGGTATATTATAAAAAAATAATTAGCGAAATCGGTTCAGCTGCTTTCGAGATTTGCGCTTATCAACACATTCAGCCATTCATTTTTATATTATAGATAATCCTGACTAATGAGGTCGGATGTCTCAACTCTAGACGCTAGCCTGAATCCCATGGGATTAGAGGTTCGATTCCTACATGGGATGCTAACAAATAAAGTGAAGCAAATAATTATAATGCATTCTCAATACATCAGCAAAGCAAAAAGTGCATAATGTGATCTCTCTTTGATGTTCCCAAAATGTTCTTTCTGTAGATTTATGTGTTTTACACTTAACAGCCGAGATATCTACGGAACTTTCATTGTGAAAGAACTCCGTGTTCCAATAGCGGCGAAAGTAATAGGCTGGTTGTTAATTTTTAACGACTATGACGAAGCTAATACTGTTGTAATGTTTTAGCGAGAAAAGGAGTAAACGCTCTAACTGATTGGTAAAAAATTGTCAAACAATGTCTAACTGAATGGATTGCTTGTTTATTAAACGCGTAAAATATTAGGTAGGAATCGTAAGTTCTTTTATTAAAATATGTTGTATTTTGTTAAAGTATAATGGTAGTTACAGGAACTGTCACATATTTCTCAAGTTTTTAGAACTAGTGTCGTAACATACAAACATAATTATCCTAGCGTTATCTTGGTTGCATCCCAGCCTTTCGCTTCTTTATATTTAGATGATTGTTTAAAAATTTAACACTATTCAAAAACCACATCATCAATAATTTCGTTCATATTACTACCGCAAATACGTCATTAAGAGTATGAAAATTAAACTAGAAAATTTATCATAACGAATAAGATTCAATAAAAATACCAATTCCGATAAAATCAGTAGACGGATTAGATCTAAAATACTTACATTCATAACTACTCTGACAGTAAGTAATAATGTAATAATTATTCCCGTCAAAATGTTTCATACTTCAAACTTATAATCTGAAGAAGATTTGAGTACCTACACAAGAGTAATAAATTATGAGATTGTCTTCATAAACTTTGAAGTTATTCGGGTTATCTTAAAAGTATGAGACGCTGGGATAAGGATAGATGTCGCGTTACTTGATATGAAGCTTGAAGAATGTCTTTAGCTATGTAGGTTAACACGTTCACTGCGTTACGGGGTTTTTTCAACCTCGTACACTGCTGTAGTTCAGTGCGGACGGAAAAAATAGGGTGTACTCGCTGGTGCGGGAGCTGTATCTATACCTATATAACCGATTGTCAAAGATCTTCATGACAGCGGGGACCGACAGCTTAACGTGCTCTCCGAGGCACGGGACAAGCGATAATGAACATTTCAATGCGCATATAACTCCGAAAAGTCATTGCTGCGCGCCGTGGATTCGAACCCGATACCCTCTGCATGGCAGTCTGTTGGTATCTCCACGAGGCTATCGCTGCGTAGTATGTATTTAAGAATAAATAAAAACCGGCCAAGTGCGTGTCGGGCCACGCGCAATGTAGGGTTCCGTAGTTGCCCATAATCACTTGCTGCAAAGGGTATTAATGTACAACAAATCAGACTGTTTATTTTGCTGAAAAAATAATTTTAATAACACTATTATAAGAACCTAAGTTTTGTTTAGAAAAATACTAGGTATGTATCCAGTTATGTATTGTAAACATAAAATATGGTTTCCAAGATATACTACTACTATACATACCTACGTAGTACCGTAGTACATTACATACCAAAGTACGTATACCTTTAAGATTAAGCCAGCGCGCCCAATGTAAACTCACAGAAATAGGTATTTATAAGTTAACCGACGATTACTCGTAAACTAGTGATATCTACTTAGCCCTGATAGTTTTCCTTTTAAATTCGTCATATGTACTACATTTCTGATTTTTTTCACCTCTTCCAAATTAATAGTTTAGCCGGCACAGGGGGAGGGGGGGACACTTGAGTCTAAAAATTTTTTTCACTTCAAAGCTTGATATTTGACAAACCAATCACTTGATCGAAAACTGATTTGAGGAAACTAATAATACTTTTTTAAAACCTATCCAATGATACCCCACATGACGGGGTACTCAACCAAAAAACAATTCAACCCCACTATATATGTAGGGGAGATACCCTTAAAAAAATATTTTCCTAAATTTTATTCTACAGTTTTGGTGCAATATCTTATGTCTATATTCATGTCAAATATCAGCTTTCTAGCACCAGGCGTCTTTGAGCTAGGCTGCGGACGGACAGACGGACGGACATGACGAAACTATAAGGGTTCCTTGTGGACTACGGAACCCTAAAAAGTAATTAAGTATGTTAAACGGTTATCTGGCGACCATAGTACAAGGTCCGTTCTGCTTGGGATCAAAATATAACCGTGTTTTTAAGTCCCATTTCATTTTTTTTATCAAATACTTCCATAGCCTTTCAATCAAACAAAGACACTCATCCGTGGATATTCTTCTGTTAATAAAAGTATACTGGCCGCATAAAATTCAAAATTAAAATCTAAACAGGAATAGGAATGTTAAGCAGACGCTGTGAAGTGAGCGGCATACAAATGTAATGATCAAACCTTCGCAATCAAGAGGGATAGTCTAATTCCATTATTTAGACTACTGCCAAGTGCCAGTATATTCAAGGGTGTCGACTCTCCATAACGACTCACAAAGATCTACAGGGTCCATAATGTAGCTCTTAGTGTTATATGTATCACCTTTATGTAACTTATGGTTCTTATGGAGTGCAATAAAATATTGGATATTGAGTATCTCTTTGACAACCATCCTGTAAATATGCCAATGTTTATATTTTTCCGTTTGTAGATCTTAAAAAGGGTCCTACGTTCTGGCATTCAAGCATTTATAAACAGATTTATAAACGTTTATAAGTATTATCAGACCACCTAGTGGAGTCTAATTACACCTCGATAGTGTCGAAGCAACTTGAGATCAAGAAAACGATAGTATCATCTAGTTAACCACTAGATAATGATACTGCGGTCGACCTGACTGGATTCACGTAATAATGATGTCGAATTACCCTCAGGATCATTCGTAATTATAGTCTACAGGGAGGTCCGGAATACTATCATTTACAAAGCGACATAATAATCCAGGCTTAAAGTGGCACTTACAAGGGTATTCCTAGTAAACGTTTATATGTGTATGTAAAGTACTGCGAGTAAGAATGTCGGGATAGGTAACAGTTATTCATAAGATTATGACCCAAGCCCATTATTTCTTTATGGGTCCAGTTATCAATAGACCAATTTTATCTTGTAGGTAGGTAATGTAAACGCTACTTACTTGACAGATTAAATGAGTTCTCGAAGGCTCACATCATTACCCTAGGCAAGCCCTCAAGAGTCTCCTATAAATCAGTCATTTTTGTTGTTGGTGAATAAATTAGCGAACCACTTCATAGTCATATTATTAACTAATCTGCGGCTCGTAAATACTATCTTTACGTGACAAAAATACCAAGATAACGCCTGTTGTATAAAATTTTTCGATTCCTACCTTTTCTATCCCCATTTCTTAAAGGCAATGGTCCAATTCCACGCTGGACAGCTTATGTTTTGAATTATATTTACATTTAGTTCCATTTTAGAGGTGTTTGTGGCAGTGATCTATTTAGCATTAACAAATTCTACCAAAATCGTAAATCTAAATATTTTACTAGGTACTTGCAGAGCCTTTACACGCATAAACAAACAAAATAAAAGACAGCCCAAGCCTCTCCATCAATAAACAATTCTAAGCAATTCTAAGATCCGTCATAAAGTCAGCAAATGAACTTTAAGAATTGATAACATTGCACAAAGGCGCGGTTTAATAATCTCATTAAAGGCTTTTACTGACATTTAACAGCCTATAAAGAAGAAGCCACTATTTGTTCCGTTTCGTAACAAAATGAGCTTCATTTATCGAAGTTTGATTTTATTGTCCTCTTTTTTTTTGTAGAGCAATCGTTTCGTTTGGCAGTCCGAAACAGTGAAACGTTGTCCATTTCAAGGCCGTTTGCCTGTCCCCTTTTATCCTCCTGATAAATGGCCGCGGACCTTTTTGTTTTAAAAGAATTATTAGCAAGAAAAATGTTGGTACTATAGTTGTTTTGGATTCAAACACGTTCTTATTGGCATCAGTTTATTTCAATAACTTTGGTAATTCAGTTTTCTACACTGCGTTTGACTAAATGACTTTTTCTAGGAAAAAGTTGTATAAAAATAAAGTAAGCCTTGTTTAATACATCTAGAAGGAAAGCCTTTAACGGTCCACTGCTGGACTAGGCCTCTCCTTTGAAAGGAGGAATTGGCCTACTATATCACGCTGGTCAAACGGGTTGGTATAGGGTTTGTATCAAGTTTTTCTTCTCTTACAGTGCAGTTCTCTGCATAATATGCTCCTTCTGTCGGCTCTTACGACACTCATGGGATGATTTGGGGTGATGACATTCCGTATTCTCAATTCGTCACCACACGGACAAGAAAGCTGTTAACAATGTTTGTCATGTCATGTTTAACTTCAATAAATTTTAAAAGTGTCAACTACGATGCACCGCAAACATCAAGAACCAGTAAAAACATTTTGATATATCTCTAAGGTTCTTCGTCCACAAGGCGACGCAAGTCGCTGCTACCCAACGATTTAAGTCTGTGATCACAGGAATCTGTCCGAAATATAACCAATTAGTTCCTGTCCGAAATATAACCTCCGTACTCGTATGTTAGTAAATTTATGTTCAGAACATATGTGTGTTAAACAAACAAAACTTCAAGTCTGTTACCCAGTTGGTCATTGATAGCGCCAGTTTCAAACTTTGATGCAAACCGTGTTTCGTGCAATTTAGAACCAAAATTAGATTGGATTCACCACGTGAATCATCGACGTAAGGCAATTAGAATTTCATACGTTTCCGCCCGTCTGGCTAATATTTTTTAAGGCCCAGTGATTCCATTAACACTTCTGCTTCGAGTATTTCTCGACTGGAATTTGGCAATTATTTTCTTTTTGTCGCTAGAGCGACGGAGTATTTCGAAATAGGTACTACGTTTACTAATTTAATTCCGAGTTCTAGAATGTTTTACAGGCATGAACACATACATTGTTAACAGTTTGTGTTCATTTAATTTGTAGGTACTCATTATTATGTTTATGTTGTAATAATTTATGTTGAATAACGAATAAACTTTCAAAATGAGCAGTTAACTTGCTACTGTACGGTGAGTATTTAATTGCACATTTGTTTCAGCGAGTATTTAATTGTACGTTACTTTTATTTACAACTGTTTTGAGTGTTTGTGTCCGCGGTGCTATTTCTTTCCAAGCATGAGCATACCCGCTCAAAAATCCCAACCCTACGATTAAAAATTAAAGTAACAACATAACTAACGAGGTCCGTGCACTTTGTATGCAGAAGTATTATTGCCTATTTGTTAATTCGTAGTACGCGTACCAGTTAGCTTTCCGCCGGATATAACCAATTACTATCCGACGTATATCTTTCCTGTCTTCTCACGTTTTATTTTTATAACACCGAAATTTAAAGTGTCGAGAATTTATGACAGTGTAAATGTGAGTGCCCTGTTTTTGATGGAAAATTTATTTGAGCTAATTAAGGTCGATAAACTGTATGCCATTGTTTTTATTTATATTATGCTGGCTTCATTATATATTTCGCTTGTCTGCGCCTTCTTGCGTAACCTTCTTAATATTTTAATATAATAACGAATTACATAATCAAAATGATTAATGTTACTCATTTTAGTGTTTAACCTTCTAATTAACATAATAGTCACCGACAGCCTTAAATATTTACTTGAATATGCATAATATAAGAGAATGCAATAGTGTTAATTTCCCACAGGCTGTCAGAATCCATTCAACTTTAATCAACTAATCTCAGGAACTACTGGACCGATTTCAAATATTCTGTCGGTGTTAGATAGCCTATTTATCGAGTAACTATATAAAATCCCGCTATGAGCTACGGGAGCGGAGCAGTAGCCTTAAATAACGTGGATGTAACTGCGGGCTCATCTAGTACCTAATAAAAACACATGCTGTTAATATGTTAGCAACATAGCCAAGTTATTTATTTATTTAAGTTAAAAGTAAAATATAGTCAATATGCCGTAACAACCATTTTTGAATTACTTTCAGTAATTAATCTTATAAACGTCATAATATAATGAACTAACGGTGAATATTATAAGCCTGCCTTGAGCACTATATAAACTATCACTTAGTTTAAAAATAATTTATTAATAGTTGTATCAAGCTTACCCTTAGGTAAGAAAAGTACCCAGTGCTATCGATGTATTAAAATTTATTGCTGAGGATTTGATTCATAAGATATTAGAGCGATTTGCAGCTGAGAGAAATTAATAAAATTGGTGTACGAATATTGTGGTTTCGTCTGTTTCTTTTCGTATCAGTGTGTCGCAGTGTTAAGCTGCTCGAAAGCTTCCAACCAGGCCTAACCAAGTGACCAATGGCTTTACATACCCTCCGAAGAAAGGCAGCGCTTCGATGCAAATGAAACAACAAGCGGTCACCCATCCAAGGGTTGACCGCTGGCATCGTTGCTTTACTTTGCCAATTATTACAAACGGCAAGTCAAAATAGACTAAAGGCACTACAGTGGCTATGTGATACTATAACTTTAACCCAGTGCAGTTTACACTGAGATTATACCCGTATACACCATCATTTCCCCGGAGAGTCATAAGAGAGGATTAAAGGATAATGAACACGTAGATTGGCAGCTGCAGCTTTCACGTGGCTTATCAACGTTTCGGTGGGTTTTACTTGATAAAGAATTTTATAAATTTAACTCCGTTTTTGTTAACTGGCTCTGAAAATTGACTAAAAATTTTGAAGAAAATCGTTTTGGTGTTAAAATTATAGTTTTTTTACAAACTTTAAAAAACTATAGCGCGAAAAGCATATTATATCATTTACGAAAATTAAATGCACACATGATAGGGATGTTTCCAACTTATCAAATTGGAACTTTTAATGAAATGTCAAAGCAATCTCCTGGTACGGGATATTGTATGAAATTTAAACATATATTTTTATTGTCGGGTACTAATTATCAAAACTGGCATTTTTTTAGAGAAAAGAACTTATCATGAAACATCTCTGTTTCAAATTTTGCACGTGTTCTTATCTATCTAACTACTACTACTGTCTACATTGCGGGATCAATTTCAAACGAGAGCAATGGTTGTTACTTGTTACGATCTATAATATATAAACTACATAACACTATTATGAATCAGCCGCGTGGCAAATGAACGCGCAGGAATCATGCTTTGATCGCGCTCATTACCCAGTGACAAACTAGGAGATTCTAATAATGTCCTCGGAAGCTTATTGAGTTCAACATATTCTAGACCGGCGTTGAATTAAGATCGTCGCTTATGTTATTTGTAGAAAATTGCTTGTTTTTTAGTGTGTATACTTTTGTAGCATGGTTAATTGGGACTTTGTAAAGTTGGTTGTCTATTGTGTCTACAAAATACTTTCGTTTTATTTCCATTGAATCACAATCAGAGACCTTGATTTCGATGTTGAATTTATATTAAAATGTGTAAGAAATTTGAATGAGAAAATGACCTTTGCACAGCCATCTTCAATCGACTGCAAAATCGTGTGTATCTAGCCAGAATAGTATTTTTTTAATAGACTTCATTTGATGAAGAGCAAAGTAAATGACCACATGCTCGTCCTTTTCAGGATTCGTGATTTCCAAATTTAAATACAGATTATAGAATAGGTAATCTATACAATTTTTGATCCTTAGATATGGTTAATTATTGTTAAAATATTATTAATCTGTAATAAAAAGTTCATATCTAGTATATCGTACAATAGAACAAGTGAAACAGAATAGCAAACAAAACAACAAACAAAACACCTATTCGACGCGACGTAATTGAGCTGTAGTAGCAGCCAGTTGAATGCGAATATATTCCAAAAGCGTATTTGCAGCATCATTCATTCACATTGAGGAAAAATGACGCGTCATCACAATGGGCGTTTTTGTGAACCGTACCATACCTGTAAGATTATAAGACTCAGCTACTTGGAAACACTTTTTTAGCATTTTTGACTGCATGCATGTAGTGGTTATAAAGGTTGTTTCGCTGAGTGATATTTTTCCGATCCGCAGACGTGACACACTTCAAAGTCCTACAGAATTTAGACCGAGTTTGAGTGTTGTCTTTTACAAAGACACATTCTTACGGCAAACTCTTTCTGTAAATTTCTACAACTTTGGTGCGCAAAGGTTTTGTTCGTTCTACAAAGGAAGATAAAATCGGTCAGAAAATATTCGAAAGTTACTAAAATGAACAACAAAATTAGTCACCCATCAAAAAACATAATCAGCGTGCTTAAAAAGTTCGCAAGTATTTTATTAAGCCGTGAAATATAACCGGGCAGGCAGAAGTCGGCTAAGTGCCGACCCCTTGGTTCCAAACCGCAAACTTCCGATTTTAATTCGTTTACAGGTTTTAATGGCGGAGTACGAAAACCACAAAATGTTGTTTCGTAATGAACTGCCGTAATAAATGTTACATTGAAATTTGTGCTTTTACATAATTATGGAAATTTTAATCTAGGGTCGACAAGGTGCTTGTCATAAAGATGCCGCGCGCAGCCGTGATAATATCATAATACTTACAAATAGATAGTATCAATTTATTATAACATAAGATTAACTCCTAAACGATGTCGTTCGTGTTGTATGCTCAAAGCATTAAATTTATGACTGTTATATTGCTATGCGTCTTTCATGAATCTCGGAGTAATATTACGTCTTAGCTCCTTTTTAATACGTAGAAAGTAGATTCAACAAGAATTTACATGAGAATTGTAAAGAATGATTTGTCACAAAGTATGATTGGTAAGCTTGAAGATTTTGGGCAGAATCAAAATTTCTATCTGTAATTAGCCTACAAATTGGTCTAAATTTGATTCAGTAATGCAAATATCTTAGGTGTGCAATGAAATATTATCACGTATTACATGGGCATATAAAACTGATTTTATTAAATTGCCCGCAATTTACGAGCGTGCATTGAATTCTATTGCATAAGAGGTTCTTGAATCGTTCACGGATTAATAGGCATGCGTTTATGTTACATGCTAAATATATGTAGATATATATAATTTATAAGTTTAGGCTAAAATGAAGACGGATCATCAATTTGTGGACACAAATGTAATATTGTGACCTTTTATTTTGTTCCTAATAGAAATTTCAAAAAAGATATACCCGTTTTAGAAATATCGTGACTCACTTAACAAAATAATGATGATGGAAGTAAATTAATTTCCGTCTGAAAATATACATGAGCTTTTTGGAAGCAAATAGAACGTAAAATTTGGACACTCCAACAAAAGTATGAAATTGTCACGTCAAAATGACGGTTGAAATATTCAGCGGCAAAACTTTTACCAAATTTTCAGGACAAATTCCGTTGGAAATAATTCACTTAACTCGATGACAGTCAGATGCTATAAATCACTACTAGGCCACAAATCACGCCGGTGGCCGCCTAATTGACTCCGAGCGTGTGAGTAAATTTAGAATTCAAAATAATAGATGAAACCTATTAGGTCAAATTTAAAATACTACGGGTTTATTCCTGTGGTTATTAAATAGGCGTTACGACTGGCATATGTCGCCAATCGCGGTTTTTTGTACGTAATTGATTAGTTTTTGTATATTATAGCTCTGCTGTATTCTATTTGAATTTTGTAATAGATTCGTATTAAACCCTTTAACGGTCTGTTTTTACATACATACATAGACTCACGCCTGTTTCCCGGAGGGGTAGGCAGAGACTACGGAGCGCCATTTGCAACGATCTTGACATATCTCTCTTGCTTCATTCACTCGCATCAGATTCCTCATGCATGCTCTTCAGTTCAGGGTGCTTCTAACCTGTCCTGTTTTTAGGATGTCTGCAATCTGGTCAAAGAACGTCCGCCTAGGTCTTCCCCTTCGTCCGGTCCCTTTCACACTCGCCTTATATATCTGCTTGGTCAGTCTTTCGTCATCCATCCTCTCCACGTGTCCAAACCATCTTAGCATACCTTTCTCGATGCTTGTCACTACATCTTCTTTTACCCCACAACACTCTCTTATCACACAATTCTTTACTCTGTCAGTCAAAGAAACACCACACATACTTCGCAGTGCTCTCATTTCTACAGCATTTATTCTACTTTCATGACTCTTCTGCCATACCCAACTATCACTACCATACATAAGAGTAGGTACTAACAGCCCTCTATGGACAGCCAAACGTGCCTTTTTGGACACGTTTTGACTATTCATAAACGCTTTCAGAGCCCCATTCACTCTATTACCTGCATTAACTCTTCTTTCAATATCTTCGACATTCTTACCATCTCTTGTAAACAGCGTACCTAAATATACAAACTCATTCACTTGCTCCACTCGCTGTCCATCGATCATAACATTACAAGCCGTAACGCATTCCTCCTTTTCAAAAACCATAACTTTCGTTTTACTTACATTTACTTTCATTCCTTTCCTCTCTAACGCACCATGCATGATTGTTACCATCTCCTGCAACTCCTCCGCTGAAGACACAAGTATAACCTGATCATCAGCATAAAGGAGGCATTTGACAAGTAACTCATTCATCCTTAATCCACAGTCACTATTTTTCAAATCTAGCAAACAACTGTCCATGAAGAGGTTGAACAGCCACGGCGACGCTACAAATCCCTGTCTAACACCTGTTTCGATGGTAAACCAATCCGTGTACGACCCATTTATCCTCACACAAGCTCTAGAATCTTCATAAAGGGATTTCAGAGCTCGTATGAGGCTGCTGTTCACTCCATACATCGACAGTACCGACCACATTTCATTCCTCACCACTTTATCATAAGCCTTTTCCAAATCCACGAATGCGCAATAGACCTTTTGACCTTTGGCTAAGAATTTTTCGGCTACGCACCGCAAGGAAAAGACTTGATCCGTGCACCCCATACCCTTTCGGAATCATGCTTGTACATCCCATATTTTCTTGTCGGTTACTTCCATAACTCTTTCAATTAGTATCTTCGCATACAATTTGCCAACAATGCTGAGAAGGCTAATGCCTCTATAGTTCTTGCAGTCTTGTTGCGAGCCTTTTCCCTTATAAAGAGGCACAACCACCGCTGTGGTCCAGTCATCAGGTACTCGGCCGGTGCTCCAGCACAAGTTAAATAAGCGCTGCAGCTGACCAACTATGATGCCCTGTCCAGCCTTCGGCATTTCAACTGAAATCCTATCATATCCTGCAGCCTTACCTAATTTCATACTTCCCAACGCCTTCACAATCTCATCCACACCAATATCGCTTTCATCATTGCTATTATTACCATTAATTTCGTCGATCGATGTCTCTATCGCCGTTCTTTCAAATAGACCTTCAAAATACTCCTTCCATCTCTTCAGCACGCATGATTCACCATTCACTATCTTTCCATTCTTGTCTCTGATTGACGTGTATTCTGAGGATTGAGTTCTTCCTCGAACTGCACGAACGGATTTCCAGAAAAACTTTATGTTTCTCCGGAAATCTTCAGATAGTCTGCTATCAAACTCAACTTTCTTTTCCTCTTTTTTCCTTTTAACAATTTCTTTCACAATTCTTTTTGACCTAACAAACTCCTTTTTTGCTTCATCTATGTCATCACTCGTTGCCTTTCCCATTCTTTTATTTGCTCTGGCAGCCAACCAATCTAACCAAGCTTTCTTCTTCTCTGACACGGCTGATTGTACATCCTTGTCCCACCATGTATTCTTAACCTTTCGTATTTTCCGTCTCTTGATCACACCACATAATTCAGACGCTACACATACTATCTCTTCTTTAAAAGATTGCCATAATTCTTCCATATCATTTATGCCATCGAACCTCTCAAATCTTGCTATCAATCTTCGCTTATACTCATCTTTCACATCTTTTTCTTGCAGATTTTCTACTTTTATTCTTTCTACGACCCTATTTTCATAATGTTCTCGGTGTCGCCATCCTTTAAAGAGTCCACTTATCCGGCTCATCACCAAGAAGTGGTCTGTGTGGATGCCGATCCCTCGATACACTCTTGTATCTAACACATTCTTTCTCAAACGTTCATCTACAATTACAAAATCAATCATACTTGTTCTAACATTCTTAGCCTCATGCGTATACATGTGTATCCTTTTGTGATCAAACATGGTGTTTGTCACACAAAGGCTCCACTCTAAACAAACCTCAAGCAAAACTTTTCCATTTTCATTCACACTCTCATCACCAAATCCACCTAAAACCCTTTCAAATCTATCTCGTTTTACTCCCACTCATCCATTGAAATCACCTAACAAGATCAATCTTTCGTTATCCTTACATTTCCTCAAAATCGCTCTTCTTTCGGTCTTTTTTTATTGTATGAATTTGTATCTTTCTTTATTAAACCCAAGAATAACATAACATACATAGCATTACTCTGTTAACTGTCAGTTAAGACTGAAACGAAAATGAAAATCATAACTGCAGTCACAAATTTCTTCACACACATCTAATCCAATATGTATGTTGTTGATTTTCAAAATATTTAGTACATACATACATACATACATAACGTCACGCCTTTTATCCCCGAAGGGGTAGGCAGAGGTGTATTTCTACACCCACTTTTCGCTAGATATACTTCAGTCCCACGTAATAAGAGGCGAGCCTATTGCCGTACGGTACCGGGCACATTTCCAGACTCCGTGCTGCTACTGAGAATTTCGTGACAGAAAAACCCAATAACACTGCCCGACCCAGGAATCGAACCCGGGACCTCCCGATCCCACGCGCACATTTATGCCGCGAGACCAACGAGGCAGTCGTATAGGGTTTGATGTCGAGTTTTCCGTCTCGACGCAAAGATGGTATTTGTATCGTGTTATCCCTTAGTCGCCTCTTACGACACCCACGGGAAGATAGGGGGTGGTTACACTTGTATTCTATGACGTCAACCACAGGGGAAAAAATATTTGGTATAATAATATTTTGGTATGGATCTGCAATAGTAAATATTTTAAATGCCGAAATAACATCTCGTTTCAAGTGAGACCGAATATAGCAAATTAACGGTAGTCCTAACTAGGTACCTAACTAATAAAGATATTTACACGAACCAAAATACATTACGCCATCATTTTCTGAAGAACAATGAAAAGTTATATCACTCTTGCCAAGTGGATAATCGTCAATCTCAACGTCTCCTATGCAATAGCGTAAAATACTATTATTTATTTAACCCGTATGTTGATCTACAACGTACAGGTTAAATAAATAATCGTGTTTTATTTCAATATCAAGCTACTAAAATACTTTCACTACTAGTTGTAACTAATTGACTGGCTGGTCTAGATTTTAATGTAATGTTTTTAAATTGCCTACGTTAACGACTTGTCACCTTGCCAGATAACTTTTAGGTATATATGGCCCTTCAAGTTCTAGAACTTGTTCACATAACTGGTTATCTAACCAGTTATGTGAATATAGCACTTGTTTGTAATTAAGTTATTTATTTGACGATGTTGGCGTATATAGAGTCGTAAGGATCTGGAAATCCGTAGTTCTGTACGTATGTGGAAGACGGGGGCGGTGCCGTATACATTAGATATGTGCCTAGTTTATTTGAATTAACTTATGTTGGTCGCTTTTTCTTTTCTTTGACTTGAAATTATAGTAGCCGCTTTTTCTTTGACTTGAAACGATGCCATGGGTCTTGAGAGATTTTAATATGAAATTTATACTTACTTAGAAATTTCTAAACTATAACTTATATACTTTTACAACAGTACTAGCGGACCTGGCGTATTTTGTTACACACCATCTAACGGCCAATTGTATTATCAAACCATCCGAGAACCCATTAAAATATAGACACAAAATTCATAACAGAAGTTGTCCGTTTAGGATGAGTGAAGTATCAAACGCATGTACAGACGAATTTTATAGACGTTTTTGTCTCCAAAGGTGATGTAGAGACCTTTGCAAGCAAACCGTTAAAGTACTATTTCGTATATCCAAAAAAAAATTATAGTCATTTACAATTAAAGAAGCTAAAGATTTCTCTGTGATGTAAACAGCTGGCTTGTTCAGTAATTACAAATAATAAATCAGCTTACTAAGCAATATAAATCGTTGACATGTGCTCTCAATTAATAATGGGCCTAAGTGTACTAACTGGCTTTCAAGTAATTCCAGATTCAAGCGTCAATCCAATCCTATTTCTGATCAGTCTTTAGATTATTTGCGACGTTCCAATATAAACTGCATTGATTCTGTGGATGGTTGAGCCGCCTCGCAAGATTTTGACTATTATATTCCTAAAATGTCTTTAACCTTGTCTAATTTTCATGTGGAAGCCACTTAAGCAGGAGGATTGTGTTGTCAATGGCATTCTGGCATGCCATATAACTCTTGTGCGAAATAAAATACAAGCTATTCTTGTAGGCAGTCAAAGAATCCTGAACAAATTTGATACAACTACACTGCCGCCAGTAATGTATAATGGTTCGATTATTGAATACTCTGTGACTGTCAAAGATCTAGGCTTACACATCGACTCCACTTTCAACTGGCGTGCACAGGTGTTGAACATTGGCCAAAAAGTTACCGGTACCCTACGTGCCCTCTATCGCTTAAAAAACTTTCTACCTTCCAAAACTAAGACAATGCTGGTGCATACTTTAATCTTCCCTGTTATCGACTATGGTGATGTGTGTTATTTCGACCTGAATGCAGACCTCCTCAACAAACTTGACCGTCTTCTCAATAACTGCATTCGATTTATTTTTAATCTTCGTAAGTATGATCACGTGTCTACTTATCGCTCCAGTTTGAACTGGTTACCTATTCGTCAACGCCGAAGTTTGCGTGCTCTCACTACCCTTTATTCCATGCTCATGTCTCCCAACCCGCCAACCTATCTAACCCCTTACTTCCAATACCTAGATTCTACTCATGATAAAACCCTACGCTCCTCTAATAATCGACTCCTTCTCTGCCCTTCACACAGCTCCAATTTCCTTCACGCATCTTTTCCTATCCAATCTATCCTTCTGTGGAATGCTCTTCCTCTGGAAATCAGGATGGCCACTAGTCGCTTCACTTTTAAAATAAAAGTACGGCAGTTCTTACTGAACCAACTGGCAGGATCATCTCAGAGGTAATTTGTTTAAATATATCTAATATATAATATATGTATTTATATATATTATGTATACGTATTTAGTATATTACATATTTATGTCCTTATAATATGTATATTCTATGTATTTAGTATAACTAGGTATTTGTTTTTATATTAAATAGTATTTATGTATGGCCATTTATGTTTTTCATTTTTAAGTATTTATTAGGATTGTCATGTTTCTTACTACTTCAATTTGCACCTACCTTGTTCTATCTCTGCATCACCCCAAGGTAGACTGGCAGAGAATGCCTCAGGCATTAAGTCCGCCTATACATGTTTTGTGTATGAAGTTATAAATAAATAAATAAAATACACTAGATTCTTCTACCTTTTATCATTTGAAGGGCGAAACCATAACCTGGCATGAAAAATGCTAGATGCTATGAAAAATATTTTAGGTGAAATCCTGGTGTTTTCATTTTATCGTCTATATTACGGGTTTTCTAAATAACTCGATGACAGTCAGATGCTATAAATCACGCCGGTGGCCGCCTAATTGACTCCGAGCGTGTGAGTAAATTTAGAATTCAAAATAATAGATGAAAACTACTATTAGGTCAAATTTAAAATACTACGGGTTTATTCCTGTGGTTATTAAATAGGTGTTTCGACTGGCATATGTCGCCAATCGAGGTTTTTTTGTACGTAATTGATTAGTTTTTGTATATTATAGCTCTGCTGTATTCTATTTGAATTTTGTAATAGATTATTATTAGATTCGTATTAAACCCTTTAACGGTCTGTTTTTATTGTATGAATTTGTATCTTTCTTTATTAAACCCAAGAATAACATAACATACATAGCATTACTCTGTTAACTGTCAGTTAAGACTGAAACGGAAATGAAAATCATAACTGCAGTCACAAATTTCTTCACACACATCTAATCCAATATGTATGTTGTTGATTTCAAAATATTTAGTGTAATAATATTTTGGTATCGATCTGAAATAGTAAATATTTTAAATGCCGAAATAGCATCTCGTTTCAAGTGAGACCGAATATAGCAAATTAACGGTAGTCCTAACTAGGTACCTAAGTAATAAAACATATTTACACGAACCAAAATACACTATGCCATCATTTTCTGAAGAACAATGAAAAGTTATATCACTCTTGCCAAGTGGATAATCGTCAATCTCAACGTCTCCTATGGAATAGCGTAAAATACTATTATTTATTTAACCTGTATGTTGATCTACAACGTACAGGTTAAATAAATAATCGTATTTTATGTCAATATCAAGCTACTAAAATACTTTCACTACTAGTTGTAACTAATTGACTGGCTGGTCTAGATTTTAATGTAAAGTTTTTAAATTGCCTACGTTAACGACGTGTCACCTTGCCAGATAACTTTTATATATGGCCCTTCGAGTTCTAGACTTAGATAACCAGTTATGTGAATATAGCACTTGTTTGTAATTAAGTTATTTATTTAACGATAATGGCATATATAGAGTTATCAGGATCTGGTAATCTGTGGTACTGTACATATATGGGAAACAGGTGTTATGCTGTAAACATTACATATGTGTTTAGTTTATTTGAATAAACTTATGGTGGCCGCTTTTTCTTTGACTTGAAACGTCGACTAGGGTCTTGAGAGATTTTACTGTGAAATGTTTACTTTCTAAGAAATTTCTAAAGCATATCTTATATACTTTTATACAAATACTAGCGGATCTTGCAGACGTTGTTGTTGTCCTGCAAATTAACTTTGGTGACACACTACCTAGGGGTTAATTGTATTTTTAAACCAACAATAAAATGGGAACCCAATAAATAAAAAACACAACATTTTTAACTGAATTTATCTAGCTTTATGAAGTGACAAACACACGGTCAGATGATTTTTATATATTAAGATATTAATTTGTTAGAGACAATGCCCACAATGGAATATATCGCAAAAACACCTCAACTGGAAACAATTATATTGTAATTAACGTGTTATTATCCGCACACTGGTCTAACCAGATTTAACAAAATATTAGCTTTACCCTATGATCTCTGCAACCCAAAGGGATAGCGATATTGTATGCCTTAGTCCAGTATCACAATATTCAAAGGTACTAAACTATACCCGACGACTGTCAAAGATCTTTGTGACAGCCCAGACCCACGGCAATTCAGTAGGTATTCTCATAAGGGTAGGCCTCGACGCCGAGGTATCGCTGCGTTGTCGCTGACGCACAATATGGGGGCGGCCTAACTTCGAAAAGTCAGTGAAGCGCCGTAGTCTTAATAGTGATAAGGGTATCACTATTAAGACTACGACTATAGATACCAACAGACTGCCAGGAAGAGGGCTTCCTGGCAGTCTGTTGGTATCCCCACTAGTTTATCACTATCTTTTTCAACTTCTGCGTCACCTTTGCAGAAAAACCCGATTAAGTTCGTATATCGAAACATGTTAACTATAGTTATTTACAACTGAACGAACTAAAGAGTTCAACGTGATATAAACGGCTGGTTTGTTCTGTAATTACAAATAATAAATCAGCTTACTATGTGATATAAATCGTTTAGACGTGTGCCTTCAACAACATGACCATTCAATGTCACTAAGCTCTCAATCAGTGGCGGCTCGTTCAAAGGAGCGCTGGAGCAGTGAACTCCCAAAATTATAAAATATATGTATATATATAAAATATACAACTCATATAAACTTTTTCTAAAAACATGCTCAATATTTTAATACACACCTATTATCTTTTCTATAATGCATATCTACAAATAAGTATTTGACTACTAAACTGTTTATCATAATTTTGTCAACACTCTTGAATCATACATAGGTATTTTTGTTGAGTGGAGCGCTCATAACAGCGCTCTTCGTTGACGAAAGCTTAGTACAACGCTTAATACTGAAATGTAATGAGTGCGAAAGAGAGAGCGTTCTATGCGCTGGGCGCGTGAGACAAAAGATTTGTATGAGAAATAAGGCAAATACGGAGCGGCGCTCCTGGCTAGCTTGACGAGGTGCGCCTGCGCGAATATATTACCCGACTAAATGATATGACCATTTGTTACGAAGAAAAATTAAAACGTGTGCGCCGTTTTTTTAATAGTGTTTTGCCGGTATCATTTGAATGTAAACAAAAGCAAAACATTTCTCTGCAAGTGCGTTGGTAATTAGAAAAGGATTGGTGTTTAAAATATTGTTAATTGTATGTGTGATTGTGTGTATATGTTTAAGAAAGACAGTTAAATTGTGTAACTAATATGGAATATAACAGCGTAAACTTTATAAACGGATGGATGAAAGAAGAAATACGAAAGGAGTGTATTGTGCGAGAATGAATGGAAATGTCGGTAGGGGACGCCCTAGGCGGACGTACGCCGATCAAATAGGTGACGTACTAAAAAAGGACCAAATTAAAAGTACCCATAACCGACGCGCATACATGATGAGGTTAATGAATATCGAGGAAGCGAAAGAGGTATGTTTGAGCCGAAGCATGTGGCGTTCCATAGTCTCTGCCTACCCCAATGGGAGACAGGCGTGACAATATAGATAGATGGTTAGAACTTTATAACAAACTGTGAAAAAACTTTAGAAAACGACCAATATGATAAAACGCTTTGGTTATGTGGTTGCGAAAATGCGAAGGAAGTAAGATGCGGTTTTGTTTTCCGTGTATTTTGTTTAGTGGCGCCGGAGTTGATACTGCGTGGACGGTTCAGGTAGGTATCGATGATTTAGCACATCTAACTATTAATTGTAAAAGCATTCACAAAATAAATTGTAAGCAGTTTCATCTTCTTTTTTAGTGAACACCCAATATAATCTTTCACGAGCCGCCTCTGCTCTCAATTAGTAACTGGCCTAAGTGTACTAACTGGCTTTCAAGTAATTCCAGATTCAAGCGTCAATCCAATCCCATTTCTGATCAGTTTTTAGATTATTTGTGACTTTCCAATATAAACTGCATTGATTCTGTGGATGATTGAGCCGCCTCGCAAGATTTTGACTATTATATTCCTAAAATGTCTTTAACCTTGTCTAATTTTCATGTACTTACTACTACTACTAGGAAGCCACTTAAGCAGGAGGATTGTGTTGTCAGTGGCATTTTGACATGCAATATAACTCTTGCGCGAAATAAAATATACTAGATTCTTCTATCTTTTATTCTTCTACCATTTGAAGGGCGAAACCATAACCTGGCATGAAAAATGCTAGATGCTATGAAAAATATTTTAGGTGAAATCCTGGTGTTTTCATTTTATCGTCTATATTACGGGTTCTCTAAATGAAGCAGTATTAACATCATTCTGAGCAAAAGGGCAGTAAAACTGAACACGCTTGCTCTTCACAAGGGCTTGTATAATATTACAATCTTGAAAAGCAGGCAAACCTTGAAAAGTTTTTATGGATTAGACAGTGATTATTGTGTGTTGTACATTTGAATGTTTTTGAAGGGCATACCATAGAGACATGAGGTAGTGTAAGCACACATCTTCTTTTTTAGTGAACTAAAGAGTCTATGAGTTTTACAGCAAATAATATAGGGTACTAAATAACTACGAATTTTAATTACACATAAAACTGCTGTACGCTAAATTTACAGAACTGATTTCATAAAACTTTGCCGTTGTATAGCTTATACATCAGAGTAGCACAAAGGCTACCTTTTGTTGCGATAACTGATAGCCATATGAGCGAAACCGCGGGTGAAATCTAGCAATATAAATATAACTAAGAGCAGTGGTCATCATCATCCCCAGCGTCGTCCCAGTTGCTGCCTGGGCTCCTTTTAAAACAGATGACATGGTGTCTAACAGATGTGACTGAATATTAGCTTTTCTACAGAGCGACCGCCGTCTGACTGCTGCCACCTTACGTATAGCAATATACCATGGTTTAGACAAGTATCAGTTTATTCAGAGGGACTGACTCCCCACAACGACTGTCAAAGATCTTCATGTCAGCTGGGAGCGACGCTGCGACAGTTTAAGGGTTCTCCGAGGCTTGGGGCAAGCCTAAGTAAACTAACTAACATTTTTTTAATACGCACATAACTTATAATAGTCACCAGTGCGCGCCGTGGATTTGAAAAAAAAATCTCTTCAGGTCATCGTCGAAAAGTTACTATCAAATACAATAAACAACTCAATGGCCATCTATGTATCTACTTGTTACACACAGTATAAATCCAAGTTCTAGACAGATGTTTGAGATAAAACAATTTCTAGTAGCGACGGTAGCTGTTGTAAGTCTCCCACCCACGACGTAGATACGCATTCGAGACGATCGAACAATTGATATCACTTGAGCTGTCACTAAATCTCCGGTCTAATTGTTCCTTAAACGATATTGAATTAAAACGAACAGTTTCCGTTACAAGGAGTGTATTGTTCTTTATGTGAGAAGTAATGCGTGAAAAGACAGTTGATATCTTGTCATGAGTGAAAAAAGTTTGATGACTCAGATTGTCAATTTATATCTCTATGTAAGATTATTGTTCCTATTGAAATCGATGTGCCATGTGGCCATTTGTAAAAGGGACTTAAAAAAAATGATTTAAAGATGTAGTCGCGTATCTCTTACAGTTAATAACTCATCAATGCTATTACATTTGTAAACATAAGTTTTAAATGCTCTTCGGAATATTCGCCATCTAACTTTGTTTCCACTTGTGTAGGTACCTATCACGTGCTTGTAATAGCGCTGAAATATAATTGTAGATATACTCGTACGTGGTACATAAATTGATAGACAGCAGAAAACTCATTTTAACGATTACGAAAGCTAAAATACCTACATTTATAATTATACTTAGTCACACATTTCACTATCACTGCATAATATACTCCAAGTTTTTAATATTATTTTTATGTAAGGAGATATTAAGACAGTAAATAAAGCACTTCTTAGCACCCGCGCCCGCCACCACTCTGAAAGAGTACTAAAATATGAAGCTAAAGAAATGTAATTAAAATCGTCGATATTTCAAAGAACCAATTTAATATGCATCTGCATACCAGCTCATAAATATTAAAACTACAGTTACATTCAAACCAAATTACACAAACCTTTAATTCGTTTAAACTATTTGTTCAAAAATTTATTTATAGAGGAAGTGCCCGATGATTTGTTGAAATTAATTCAAAGCATGATGGGAAAAAGTCGATAGCAATTGCGTGCTCCCTTGTGCTTTGTAATCATTGGAATACGATATCGATATAATCATGCAATACTGCGATTTTATGCACCTTGTGCGCTGCTGTTTAGTAATTCCCCAGCGTACTCATTTATCCTACTAAATTAATGGGTTTTAGTAATATTATAGTGTATTTGAATATCATATTATAGCTTTACATCGTAAAAGTTATTTTCATTCTAAATTTAATAAGTATTATACGTTAGTGTGAGGTAATGATCAATCGATTGGAAAACCGATTTAGCGCTTTGAGGAATACTCTTACGCCACAGAATATATTATAAATTTTTGAATATGTTGTAGAACTCTCCACGCGTATACGTATAGGCATACAAGATAAAGAAATTATTGTTATTGGTTGTAGACCAGGTATAACCACGCTTACCTAGAAGGTTTTATTATTTATCAACAGGTAATAAGATATCCATCTCTGGATAAATTGTAATCCCTTCGACGGGTACTTTGTAAAACCATCCAGTCCATGCAGCTCTCGATGCAGATCTAGACTAGACTAATGTTTGTCTAAGCAATTGTGTAGGGCTGAACTACTGACTTATCATATTGATGATTGCTACTTTCTCTAGGCTTTCATGAGGCACCAAAACTCCTTAGTGATCTTCTGTATGTAAAATTCTTGCGTTACTGACTGACTGACAGACAGACAACACACAGCCGAAACAACTGAGCGTAGGAAGCTGAAATTTTACAAGTATGTTGCTTTGGGACTGTACAGATGCACTATGAAGGGTTTTCCCGAAATTTCCACGGCATCAGGCTCAAATCGCTAAATTAAAAAAATGGGCGGGCGTACCTGTGAATATCCTTTACTAGTTTTCAATAATATTATGAACTAGCGACCCGCCCCGGCTTCGCACAGGTGGAATGTTATGCATGTATTATATAAACCTTCCCCTTGAATCATTCTATCTATTAAATAAAACCGCATTGAAATCCGTTGCGTAGTTTTAAAGCTTTAAGCATACATAGTGACAGACAGACATAAGACAGACTTTGTTTTATCCTATGTAGTGAAGTGATGATTATCGCATACAATGCATTACTACATATACTTCAAATTAAATGCGGTAGGCATACACATGCCTAAAATTTAATGGTAAAAATAAATAAATAAGTCTTTAAAGTTCAAGTTGTGACAAATTGTCTTTTATCAACGTATAATTGTTTCCCGCGTAATAAGTCACGAAGTTTTTGTCTCGCATTCTCACATTGAAGAATGATGAGTATGGTACAAGTTGCGTGAAAGAAGTCGTCAGGAATAAACTGATAAAAACAATGTAAGATCACGCACATTATACGGCTGCTACCTCATAAATTTTTATTTCAAATTTTTTTTTATATTATTTTTTATAGACTCACGCCTGTATCCCCGAAGGGGTAGGCAGAGGTGTGATATAGCACCTACATTTCGCCATGAATTTTTAGGTCCCACGTAATAGGGGGCGAGCCTATTGCCGTACCGGGCACATTACCAGACTCCGAGCCGCTACTGAGAATTTCCTAACGGAAAAACCCAATAACACTTTGCCCGACCCGGGAATCGAACCCGAGACCACCCAATCCCACGCGCACATTTATGCCGCGAGACCAACTATACGAAATATAATTTAACCTTAAATCGTAATACTATTCTACTATCGTTATAATAGTAATAATCGATTAAAAGGAAAACATAATAATTCAATCCTTTGTTAATATTGAACCACACTGCGTAATTAAGGATTTTGGTAAATTCAATGTTTTAAATTTTCGGTTGCTTTTATTGATAGAATTTAGAAACATAATTTATTTTTGCTCTTAATATAAATCGTAAGAAAATTTATAATATATAAATTAAACATATATTTTAAGAAAAGTTCATCAAGGATAAACAATCTCATATAGCCAATGGTTATCATAGTATCTATCGTTATCTTTATAAACAAGGAAAACCAACCGCAGGGCATGACTCTGTATTAGCTCTTGGTTGGGTTTTCATAGTGTGATTCCTTTAGAACCTCTAATGCTACATGGTATTTATTAAGGCTGCCTTACAGGAGTATACTCTTTCTAAGATACTATAACCATCTTTGTTTTACTTGTATAATTAGACAAAGACAGCAGTACACAGACTTCGTGAATCCTCGCACATCTCCTCACGTTTTTTAATGTAACGCAGCGTAAATGGATCTTTTTACATCCGAACCGTACAGTGCGCAAGATCCCTTACGAAACCGGCTCGATATAAGTAGCCAGTAATGCAATTAATTAAATGCAGAAATACTGCTTCGATTTTTGCTTCACCATATTATTGAAGCTGCATTACTATTTATAAGTACTGCAATTACGGGTATTCGTACAGCAATAAAATAAACACTCTTGTTTGGTTTATTGGTGGTTTCATTTGATAAAATTACTAGTTTACTGCAATATCTTTAGGCCATTTAGTAATTCTGCTTGGTTACTTAAGAAAACATTGAGAATCTTCTAAATGTGGCTTGTTTGTAATGTTGCGTAAGCGTGTGTGAATGTGTTTTGTTTTATAGTTTATATATGTTTTCTTTTTATTACCTTGAAGATGTATGTTATATAAGCTCTTTTGCAATCTAATCATAAACAATAATTTTCTTGTCAATTTATAGTTTCGCAAATTACGTTTTAATGGAGTCAAGAATTACTTACAGCTTTGTCAAGACGGACATTTCCCATTGAGCGGACTTAAAAACTGCAAAACAGGTGACACATCACAACATACCTATGTAAGAGTGTGTTTTGTAAACAATGTGTTATCAATACACCATGGCTGTTATCCGTTGCTTTGTGGCTTTGGATTGAGTATCACTGTAGAACTTGTTGGTCGTGATCCTTTCTATTACACAGGGTAGGTTCGGTACCCACCCAAATATTTGTATAATGACCATAATTCTTTGCCCCGTGTCACGATTTAAAAAGTATACCTATGTACACTTTTTAGATTGTTAGTTTTAGTTTTTATTTTTTATGCTTTTTAAGTTATCATATTCCAATAAGAATATGTCTAATTCGCTATACAAAGAAAAGGTGTATACAAAATTTCTCAACATATTATTGTGATTACCTTCAATGTCTTCTTAATTACCGCACCATCTGTGCAGTGTGATACACGTATTCAAACAGTGTTCATCTATCAGTTCTAAACTAAAAGTAGCGATGAGAATAAAATTAGAAACAAAATTAACTGCCGTATGTTTGTCACGCACCCATTAAAATAAAAATCGAGAAGATAAAGAACGCCAACATGACCGAGACACATTAAAATTATAATAAAGTTAAAACGCTTTTAATTTCATGCCGTTAAACTGTCTGTTTTCATTAAAAACCAGTAAGGTCTAGAACTTTAACATATCACAAAATATTAAATTTCTTATTTTTAATAAGGAACCCCTAAATAATTTATGACCGGATTACAAGAAAATAAACTATGAAAATACACGAAAACTCCTTTAGAACATTTTATATTTTCGCTTTAGAGTATCGTGTAGCACTTAAGGAAAAGTTAAAATATAGAATTTCGGGGAATCAGATGAATCGTTTGATGGTTCTTTTAAGATTTTATTTCATCTTACTTGTGAATGACGGATTACAAGCTATATAGATCCTTCTCTAAAAATACAACATATACAATAAAGTTTAAGGAATGTTTCTGTAGGCAAAAGCAGGTCACAATTACTTACAAACGCGGTATGAATGGTATGAATAACTCTGTTTTTAGCGTTTATCAAGATTGGTGCTGAGCTGAAACTAGGCACTTAAGGCCCTTTGCTACGCTTAAGGGACTGATTCCCTGTTCACTGTCGGCACCATGCCGTATTATTCGCCAACCAGCAAGGTCACAGACTAACGTGTGGAGGCTTATGGACTGCGACACGAGTAGGAATAGGTTTAGCACAGCCCTACACACGACCACTGTTGTAATGTGTAGAAACGGACTAGTTTGTATCTACTTGACAACGACCGTTGTGAGCTAGTCGAAAATTTGCAAAAAACATGAGGTATTTATACGTCAATTAGTTATCGCGATTAGGACCCCAATAATAAAATTCAACGATATATACGAATCGCGCAAGTTTAAAATCAATTACCTTCTATGTATTTAACTGGGTTTATATTTCCTTTTTCAAAAGCCTCTTTTTTTCTTTTTCTTTTTAATATTGATAGAAAATGTACCTACAGATCAGAAATTTCTAAATATTTATGATATAATATGTAAGCTAACAGACTACTCATATACTTTTAAATTTAATAAACCATTAAAAAACAGCTTCAACAGATAAAATTAGACGAGTTAAATACAATTTTGTTATAAAATCATAGCAATTTTTTGTTGACCGTGTTTCAATACTTTTGGCATAAAATTTATTTAATCTCGTCAGAGTTATCGACACTTCCAAGAATATTACCGCCTCTAAATATATTGTATGAATAAAAATTACGCCTAAAACAGTTTTCATGTTATTTTTGGCGTATCAAGATTGAAATAGATACAAAAGCTTGTCTCGATAATCGACATGAAAACGAACTCAGCATATTTTTACGCCAAGATAATTTTAATATTTCTAGAAAAGTTACGAAAATACGCTGCTTTTTATTATAAGTGATAACTTTGTCTCTGTCTGTTTTAGATTTAATGTCCGTAATAGACAATTATTTGTAGAGTTCCGTAGTAAACTACAAGGAAACTTTATAGTGTGTGGGTTCGATTCCCACACGAGACAACACTTTGTGTGATCTACAAATTGTTGTCTCGAGTCTGGGTGTTCTTTTTGTCCGGTTATTGAATATTTTTAAAGTCCCCCGCGATACAGGAATTTCTTCCTAGTGCGGGAGATGTCTTTAAAAAAAATAGTTTCGCCAAGTACGTCCATATTTTATCGGTCCGTCCGCGGTTTTACGCAAAAGCTATAAGCCCAAAGAGCTGAAATTTGCGTAGTTATACAGTTTAACCAAGCTTACAAAACTCATTGGGCGTGGCTCGACATGCAATTGGCTGGTTTTGTTAACATGCAGGAGTTCGATCTCCATAAATGTCAAGTTTTTGTACGCTTTATTATACCTAATGCAAAAGTCAACCGTGTAACAAGAAAATATAGTAGCATTTTCATGTGCATTATTCAGTATTATTAGGTCACAATAAGTAAACTTATACTGTATCAAACTTTATACTTCACCAACATACACATAGGCACTATGCGTAGAAGTTATTTCTATAAATCATTGTTTCAATTTGGCAACACACACTTAAGATCGAACTTTTAGTTGAACACTTCACCTCTAGTATAAAGTTTGACCCAACCTAAACCTACGTGTAATTAAATTCCTATACCCTAAACAACTACTTCAGGACTTTGATCTAGGTACTCCTTTATTGGTCATAGTCGAAAGCTGTATTAACTAGATCTCTCTTTAATCTTGTTATTTGTATTATTACAATTGAATTTTCTATCAGGTCAATATTCTAGAGCTCACTTCATTTGCATATTAACGATTATTATTATTTAAAGAAACTGCGTGTGTTCTAAATAAAATATGTTATACATATTCAGTACGCGTATAGTTACAACACTCTTGTAATTGTTATTGATGTAACAATTATAAAAAATGTGCGTAGTTTAAACGTAGACCACACGCGCACCTTATTCACCGTTATTTTAATAGTATAATCTGAATACTAAATAAATACAATAAAAGTTAACAAGCTCCCACTATAAACATTATATTGCATGTAAAAGTAATGTTTATACTTAGCCTATTCCCAATAATACTGAAATGTTCTTTCTTGTCTAACTTAATGCGTTTTCCCTTCGGCTTTTGACGATATATACGTATATTTGCAATATAGCACCAAAATTCTCAACCAGAAGGCACAATATTTGAGAGTCTTTAACATCTCAGACAAGCTGGATGTTCGGGGCCACTGATGTACAAATTGATTATTATGATAATAGAGTCTACGTGTCGTATTGGTTTATTGGTTCTGCAGCAAAAAATAGTGGTTGCTATTACAAGGTCTTCTAAAGTACATTTTATAAGTTTGTACAAAGGGGTTTTCGACTACAGTAATATTTTCGAAACAGCACCCTGCTATGAGGAAGACGATTATATATTATTATATATGTTACTAGAGACGCCCGCAGCTACGCTTGCAATTATTTTTTAATTTAACTGTTTCTGACCGATCCCGTAGGAATTTCAGGAAATTCCTTCTTAGTGCACCCCTACGATCCCGAAGGAACATACTTGCCAAAGTTCAGCTTCCTGCGCCTTATAGTTTTGGCTGTAGCTTGTCTGTCAATCAGTCAGTAACGCAAATATTTTATATTTACAGATTCTAAGAAATTCAGTATAATAAAAGTAAAAACCATACACATTATGTTGGTAAACAGTGTCCTAGGTAAGCGACAAATGATACACAACACGTAAATATTAAGAAGAGGTTAGTAATTAGTGGCAGCGCACGTTCAGTGTAGATTAGTTTACGACGCGACGTGATGCGTTTCGTATTTCTCACATTGCGATGTGTTACGTGAGTTAGAAATTCAAAGCGCTTGTGCTATTTGAGAAAATCTAAAATTATAATGCTTATGGAAAGAAAAGGGAAATAGGTATATCACCGTAGTAACCGTTAGAAACTAGAGAGTGATGATGATCTACCGACCGATTTCGGTGACGACGACTACTACAACTGCGTGTAGATAGTTGTTGCTTTAGTGATCTCATAATGACTGCAATAGCCACGCTTCTTTGCGAAGTTCCGCAACATTGCAGGCATTTGAGCATACTATTCTTGTTATTATAACCGATCGCTACAAGAGGTTGAGTTTTCAGTTCTTCGCGCCTTAAGTGAAGCTGCGAGGGATGAAGTTACTCGAACTCACTTTTTTTTTTACTAGAGCTCGTCGCAACGTGCGGCCGCTAGTCATTCCCACTCGGAGGGCTCAATGTCACATTTTTATGTAACATTGAGCCCTAGGGAGTAAAAAGTACTTGAAGGTTTAAGCAAATAAATAGCTCTCACGGCAAAGTTTCTACATTCTCATAGACTCAGGCTGTAAGTACTTAGTAACTATTACAATTTGCTTAGGTATACATAAAATCAAACTTTAACTGCACACTTAGGATGCGTAGTGTAAATCAAACTTCCCCTCTCGTATAAAATGTATCTATGTCATTATTGCAAACGTGCATCCCGTAACTTATGGCTCGTGAAACACATGCGAAAATGTCGGGGAAATGGAAGGTATTTCATTAAGATTAGCACGAATCACGTTTGTTTATTCATTGAAAAATCGCAACACATAGATCGCACGCGTAAAAATCGACAAAATGTCTGTTCAATGTTTATACGTGGAAAGTCTAGCCGATATATTATAAAAAAGATCTGTTTAACAAACATTTATCGGTACTAAGATATTTCAAACAGTTTGTATTTCGCAGTTTAGTTATGCATTCGTCCGGACTAAGCGTCATTCCTATAAATATAATTTGTTGAACGTCTCGGCGTTAGTATTAACCTGCCACAATATAAAACTGGAAGCCACGTAAGATAAATTTGACAATATTCAAAATCAAAATATTGAAGTTTTAAACCACATCTCCGTACTAAGAAGACATCCTATCATTCAAACAACGCCATAAGTATAGTCGATTTGTAAGATATCTACTGGACCACCACGACACTCAAGAGCATTAACTTCAGGGAATCAATTACAGTTAGCCAAAGGCTCTTAAAGTTTTAAGAAACACAAATTATTTATTTCATAAACATTTGTTTTATTTCTAAAATCCTTTTGTGTTTCTGAACTTGTATTAATCTTAGAACTTTCGATTAACTCTACAAACAAAATAATTTTGCAATTGACAGTTCATTTTGACTTTTCAAACTTATAATATGACTTCTATATTGACTTGAAATAAGACATTACGTGATATTAAAACGTATTATTTAAAATGAGCTCCTTTGTATTTCATACGTAATTATGTGATGTAACCATAGGGTCATAGTGTATTTATTACACTATGATAGGGAGCTCTTATAATATGTATTTCAAATCTATTTTATTTTAGACTCACGCCTGTATCACGCCCAAAGGGAAAGGCAGAGGTGTAATATTACACCCACATTTCGCCATGAATTTGTAGGTCCCACGTAATAGGGAGCGAGCCTATTGCCGTTACCGGGCACATCACACGACTCCGTACTGCTACTGAGAATTCGGAAAACCCAGTAACACTTTTGCCCGACCCGGGAATCGAGCCTGAGACCTTCGATCAGCAGTGGCATACGCTATCCACTGCACCACGGAGGCAGTCAGTATAAAGGACATTGTTCCTCGCCCACACATTGTTCGCCATTAGTAACGGAAAAATATTTTTGATGTTCTAAATAACGTTCCTATACATTTGACTCAAATTCAATATATAATACAAAAATCTTTTCAATTTTGAGGTTATATTTTTGACAGATTTCTCTACGGGTCAATTCACACCGAAACGCGACCTGACGCGACGATGGTTGAAGAGGACAGTGGTTTTGCGCTGCGCAGCGCGACCCCGCGAGATGCATCGCGGCGTCGCGAGGTGCATAGTAAAGTCGATAACGGCGCGACGCCTCGCTGTGCAGCGAGACACCGCGAGGCGCAGCGAAACATGTCTACTCGCCCCGGCCGACCGCCGGGCGCCGCGCCCGCGCCACTCATAATAATCATACAATTTTTCTGGATAGTTGGCAATATGGTCATAAGGCAAAGTATGAAATTCACCATGAATTCTCCTATTCTGCCAAAAATTATGCACCCAAATAGGTACTCTTGTGTGTTGTCTTCTTTTTGATTTTATTTTTGTAATCTTCTTCCTCTTCCTCTTCTGCAAGAAGTCCGATTACAACGAGATCCCAGGCTATCATTATGTTTTCACTTGAGCACTTGACCGAACTGCGTTACGTATAACGTCACGCCGTGCTGCATTTTTTCGCACTAGGTGACGTCACACGAAACTTTAATGGGCTATATCTTTGATATTTTTTATTTAATCGAAAAAAGAAAAAATACGTGTCCAATATTTTAATATATAAAATCCTTGCGTTACTGACTGACTGACAGACACGCTACAGCCAAAATTATTGGGCGCAGGAAGCTGAAACTTGGTATGTATGTTCCTTGGGGACCGTAGGGGTGCACTAAGAAGGGATTTCCCGAAATTCCCACGGGATCGGCCAAAACGGGTAAATTAAAAAAAAAAATGCAGGCGTAGCTGCTGGCGTCCTCTAGTTTTTTATAATCTAAATTACGGACTAAATAAAACGTAATTATTTTGACCCTGGAAACTACCCTATTCTAAACGAAGTCTAGACGGAAATAGTAGACAAGTAGCGACAACGGCCTCAGGTTTCGCCTCGCGGCGTCGTGCGGCATCACGAGACGCAGCACCGCTCTTGCACGCCGGCCGTACCGGCGATGCAACGCTGCGGCGCGATACGTCGCGGTACGCCGCGAGGCATCTCGAGGCGCAGTGCTGCGTAGTGCAACGTATTCTGAATTCTCAAAATGAAATGTGTATGTTATCGCGTTGTAAATAAAGTATATTTTCAGTTGCTCTATTAAAATCATTGTGGACGGGTTTGCCGAGTGTAGCTTGCAGTATGAACAAGCACTTGACCGTATACAGTTCTTAGACAAACAGTTACACGAGGCAAACAGTAGAATAACTCATCTAGAATTCACCCAAGATCAAATCACTACAACGGCAAATCAAAGTCTGTTCGATGAGCTGGTGGTTCATGCTCCAAGCATGATTACTGATATAAATCATTCTAAAGCATCATTTCCAAATAGTCTCTCAGTGTGCAAAGAATCAAATAATTCAATAAAATTGATTAGGGGTAGTAGGAAAAGAATTAAGAAATATGTCAAAATAAACAAATTCATAAAAAAGACCCAAAAATTAGTTCACAGACAAAAATTTTTCATAAAAAATGTTAAGTTAAATAGGGAAAGATTACTTGCTCTGGAAAAATTAAAAATATACACGCAGAAATATCACCAAAATAATTTGAAACATAAATTAGAAATAAATAATTTGCAGGTAGAATTAAATAATCTTAGTGACAAATTAGTATCAATGACAAATAAATATAAAAGCTCTGAACTACAAATGAAAGAGTACATATTGGCAATGAATGAGTTGGTGGCATCAAATAGTAACAAATGCTCAATACCATTGAACAATGACATCCCGTTCAACCACCAACACTCGCCAGCTTGCTCATTGCCAACATGTGACCCGGTTTTGCCAAATAGTTCTTTAAACAATACAAATTCAAATATTAAACACACTCTAAATAAATTAAAAAATAACAAACTAGACAGTAAAACTATATTACAAAATAAAAATAAAGTGATAATATTTAGTGACGAGATTGGAAAAGGTATGGGTCAGTTGTTGGCGAACACATATAGTGATGGGTTAGTGATGAACTACTGTTTGCCTGGGTTAAGTTCCATTGCTATTTTAGATAAAATTATAAACTCCAATTTTGACCAGGATACAACTTTATTGATCCTACTTAGTAAAAGAGGATCTTTAAATAAAAGACTTTTATTCTATTATTACAGTAAATTATGTGAATTAAATTAAAATCAAATTATTATGCTCACTTTACCTTTCAGTAAAGGGTTGCCACAGAAAGAAAATAATATTAGACATAGTCTTAATATAAATTTGTGTAGTTGGTCATACAATAACGATCAATTTTATGTTTTTGACTCTAACAATTATGTTAGTAAAGTTCAGTGGCGGCGCTAGACCATATGTGGACGTCGGCGACATCAAGTTCGCGAGGCCCTTTAAATCGATGGCGAGGCCCCGTTTACTTCGTATTAAAAAAAAAAACGTTAAATTAAGTGAGTCAAATTATAAAATAATGTATGAATAAATAAATGAAAATTCAAAAATTTTCACCCAGCACAGATCTTGTCACGCACGTGTTCGAAAATAATTAAAGTCATTATCATCTGCTTAGCTTTTTCCCGAATTATTCGGTGTCGGGTTGTCGGCTACCTAAGCCAGGATGATTGGCCTAACGAAATTAAGTAGGTATGTATCTTGTAAAACTTTTATGCGAGGCCCCCTCAGGCGCGAGGCCGTCGGCGGTCGCCGACGTCGCCGACGCCTAGTGCCGCCACTGGTAAAGCTTTACATTTGACGCAAGATACTTGTTATCTGAATTTTTATTATAAAAGACAACTAGCCGAGTCGCTAGCATTTTGTATTGACATTTCAGCCAAGAATTTGGCTAATAAACGTGTTGCCCCTATACAGCAACAAAATGACATTTATAATGATTCAGCCAGTATTTTGGCTACACAGTCTGACATTTCTATTAATTTAAATTAAATAATTCGACAATAGAGAATACCTCTTGCAATGACACTTTCATTAATAATGGGCTGGTATGTACGAATAAGCCCAATCCAACTAATAATTCATTTAGAAATTCACAAGTATTAAAACTGGTACATCAAAATATACAAGGTATGTCAAATAAAGATTTAGAAGTGGAGTTGTTCATGAACGGTGAATGCGTCGATATTTTGTGTATAACAGAACATTGGCTTAAAGATCACCAGTTCCTGTGCAATTTTAATAACCATCTAGTTGGTAGTTCGTTCAGCAGACAAAATGCAATACATGGTGGATCGTTGATTTTAGTTAACAAGCTGCTTAAATTTAAGAATCGTAGTGACATTGTTAGTTTCTCTGTTGAACGGACAGTTGAAATAGCCTGTGTGGAGTTGGACCAACTTCTTGTTTTGAGTGTGTATAGGCCACCATCATCCTGCTATGATAACTTTGAAAGTGTCATGGATGATGTGTTACGGAAGCTATGCCAACAAAATAAATCTATAATAGTAGGTGGCGATTTTAATATTAATTTACTAGAAGATTCCCTGAATTGCCACAAAATTAAGAATTTGTTCAAGTCATATAATTTTGCATGCTTATTTTTGGAACCCACCAGGATAACTTCCACGACATCTACTTGTATAGACAATATATTTACAGATATTGTACCAGTTAGAAAGCAAATAATTAACAAATTAACATCAGATCATTGTGGACAATCTATAACATTTGCTATGCAGTCTAAAAAAGTAGGTAGAAAGGAATTGAGTGTGGTGCCGAGTGTGGTGCCAAAAACTTTGCGTCGTCTGGAGGGACTTAAGGATAAACTCACAAGTACATTACCATACTTATGCTATAATAACGATCCTAATAAGTTGTACAATTCTTTCTTTGACATGTACTGTACTATATTCAATTCTATCTTTGTCCCTAAGAGGATCTCAGTTGCTGGTACTACATCCTTCAGTGAATGGGCAACCTCTGGAATTTATAAAAGTAGAAATAAGCTTTACGAATTATATGAACAGAAAGTAATTAATAAAAATGATGAAAAATTTTGTCAATACGTAAAAAATTATTCTAAGTTATTTAAAAAGATTTGTCGTGAAGCTAAGACACTTTATTTAAAATCAAAAATTAAAAACAGTGACAATAAAATAAAAGCAACGTGGGATATTATAAACGATGAGACTGGAAGAGTCAAGATTAAAAGTAACGATTACACTCTTCAATTAAATAAAAAGATATTAAAGTCAGATTTTGAGGTTGCCACAGCATTTGAAAACTTCTTCACAGACATTCCAGTATCAACCACTAAATCCCTCAACTCGTCCCCTAATGACGCCGAATCTCTATTGAAACAAAATGTCAATAGGTGTAACATTGAATTTAGTTTTAGTTATGTCACTGACAGAGATATTGTAAAAACTTTTAATACCCTTAATTTGAAGAAGACTAGTGATCTTTGGGGCAATTCTCTTGTGATTACGAAATCTATAATCAACACAGTAGCACCGGAACTGGCAATGATTTTCAATAGATGCATTGACTGTGGTGTGTTTCCTGATCAAATGAAAAGTAGTAAAGTAATTCCGTTATTTAAATCAGGTAGCACATCTGACCCCACAAATTATAGGCCAATATCTGTGCTACCCACGTTTAGTAAAATTTTTGAAAAATTAATTCTATGTCAGCTTCAAATTCATTTTAATAACAATAAGCTGTTACATGAAAAACAATTTGGTTTTACTAGGGGTCGCACAACTACCGATGCTGGAGTTGAGCTTTTAGATAGTATTTTTTATGCCTGGGAGGAGTCGCATGATGCTCTGGGAGTCTTTTGTGACTTATCTAAGGCTTTTGATTGCGTGTTTCATGAAACATTGATCAGGAAATTACATTACTATGGAGTTAAGAACACTGCTTTGGATCTCCTAACATCATATTTGAGTAATAGGATACAGAGAGTCGAGGTAAATGGAAAAGTTTCTATGGGTTCAGTGGTCACAATGGGAGTGCCGCAAGGTTCAGTTCTTGGTCCATTCCTTTTCCTTGTATATATTAATGATTTGCCATACATTATGCAAAATAATGAAGAGATAGTGTTATTTGCTGATGATACATCACTTATTTTTAAACTAAGACGACAACAATCAAATAATGACGATGTAAATAACGCTCTCTCTAAAGTAGTTCAATGGTTTACAGCTAACAATTTACTGTTAAATGAAAGAAAAACAAAATGTATACGATTTTCAAGACCGAATGTAAAACAAGTTAAACCTAACATATGTTTGAATGGAGAAGAGTTGGATCTTATAGATAACACCGTATTCTTAGGCATAACCTTAGATTCTAAGCTACAGTGGGGCCCACATATAGGTCAGTTGTTGAATAGACTTAGCTCTGCAGCATACGCGGTCTACAAAATTCGTCAGTTAACTGATATAGATACGGCCAGATTAGTATATTTTAGTTATTTCCACAGCATAATGTCATATGGCATGTTATTATGGGGCAACGCAGCTGACATTCAAACTGTGTTTGTACTGCAGAAGCGGGCTATTCGTGCAATCTACAGTCTTGTTTCAAGGCATTCACTGAGGGAAAAATTTAAAGAAATTAAGATAATGACTGTCGCATCTCAATACATTTATGAGAACTTGTTATATGTCAGGAAAAATATAAATATGTTTTCTAAATTCAGCGACATTCATAATTTAAATACACGAAATAAAAATAAACTTGTTCTACCTTCAACTAGACTACAAAAAATAAGTAACTCATACACGTGTCAAAGCATACGTTTTTACAACAAAATTCCAGGCAATATTCAGGAACTAAGTATTAATAAATTCAAAGTATTTATTAAACAGAGCTTGTGTTCAAAAGCTTATTACACAGTTAAAGATTATTTAGCAGACAAAAATGCCTAGAATTGAGTTTAAAAATTATGAATTTTGACATTTTGAAATTAGTGACATGATATTTTTATTTACATTTGTAATACTTATATTTTTACATTTTGAAATTTTTAATTTGACATTTGTAATTTTATTTATTTTGTTTTGACATTGTTTGATTTGACATTGGTATTTTATTTATTTTCTTTTGACATTTAAAATAACTTAAGTAATATATTATTATTCATAAATTGACATTCAATAATATTTTCTGACATTTTAAATATATGACATTTTATTGTATAAATTTTTGTTATATTTACTTATTGTTTGCAACATGTATTTTACTGTGTATTAGCATGTAAAGTTGTGAGTACGTTGTGGGCATTATTAAACATATAAACAAATAGTTGTGGCAACCTGTCTGATGGCTTAGGCTGACATGCTTATGCATACACCTTCTGATGGCGTGGAGGCATAGTGATACAGATCGTGCTGGCTCCCTCAATTAAGGTTGAGCCGTACGATTGCTGTTGAATGCGGGCCATCAGTGGGCCGAGTCAGTCAAAAGCGTCAGATAATTTCCTGCATTGTACTTGCATACTAAACCCTATTTTTTGTCTGGACTTTAAAAGATGAAGAAAAGACTGAAGAAATTGAAGTGACAAAAAAAAACAATGACTCTGAGTTTGTTTCGGCCTTTCTTCTCAAGAAGCCATTTAGCTAGGAAAAGCCGGCATCATCTAGAATAGGGTTTTGACATGTATAAGTGTTGTAAACAACCAAAATGCAGAAATAAATATGTCTTTATGTCTTTAAAATGTGCGCGCATCGTCGCGTCGCGTCGCGTTTCGGTGTGAATTGACCCTACGAGATTGATCAACATACAAGGGTGAGCATTATTGTCAATCGGCGCGGTAGTATAGCGGCAAGGCGACCGCTTAAATCACTGCGCCACCCGTGCAGATAAAACTAATACAAAGATTTTGAAGAAGAGTTATTCTCAACAACAAAATCAGAGATCTTACTTACCAAACGTGGAGCATTTCATTCTTGTATGCAGTGGAGAATTTGTTCACCTTGTAACATTATACAACCAAAGGCTGAGCCACAGTTGACACAAAATAAACAATCAAAATCCGTATCCATGTTACCTTATTAAATCCGTGTATGCCAAGTTGTCGTTCGTAGGCCCGTTAATCACTGCCTGTCCGTTGTTCTAGCGAAGTCATTATTTATACAAAAACCAAAAGAAATTTGGAAAATCGCAAACACTTAAACGCATCGACAAGCAACAACATCCTACAAGCAGCAACAAGGTCCTCAAGAGAACTTGCAATGATACTTTCCATTAGAGTCTGTTCTATAGAGCAGACTATAAAAGTATAATAAAATGAGCTATAGAGCAGACTTTAAAAGTATAATAAAATGTTCTGTATTAGTTGGAACTTGCAACAGCAAGTTCCACCTAATACAGAACATTTTAAATTAATAGTTTAAAGCACCTTTCATGGAAACAATAAAGGCTTGCGGATAGCATAGTCAGTAGAGTACAAGATTGAAACAGTTCCCTCACCGCCTCCGAACACTGTAATAAGACATTTACTGCTAGCCAATCTTATATAATTTGCAGTGAAATTGAAAATATCCTCCTAACTTTATTTAAGATCTGGAATTCTATTGCTTTTGAAGCGTTGCAGTAGTTTGATTCATCGAGTTACTGTCAATCTATTTCTTGGTATAACTGAATAGTATTTTCTTGGTTGGAAATGTTGCTCGATATTTCAACAGTTTGCGAAATGAAAGTAACTTCCTCAAAAATTATAACTTATTTAATGCATTTGGGCAAATACTGAAAATAGTAATTATTTGTAGACTGAATAATATAAGTATCGAAGAGGTGATGAAGATAGAAAAGTAGGTAAATAGCAATTTCAGGTTCTTTTCCCTCCATATTATGTCGAATCTTCGTTGGTACTAAATTCTGTTCGAGCTGAGCAAATTTCGTTTATATAACGACCACAATCAAAAAATTAGATAGAATAGGTATACAAAATAAAAATAAGAAATCTGAAAAGGTTTATAAGAAAAGACATTGAAAATATTCTATTGTATGTTGTACTATACAATTACATTGAGTAACGCTAAACCATTATCACTTCGCAGAAGAGTAAAACAAGTGAATCGTAAAATCAAACTTTATATCTTTCCAAACAGTCCTATTGACCGACATAGTTCTAGTGACTTGACGTCAAAGTAAACACTGTTAGATGTTAGCACACTGCTCGATCAGGGTCGGCATCTGCACTAAAGATGGGCAACACTGGCTGATTGTCATTTGTGTACAAGTTTGTTCTTGCAAGTTGCAAGGTGAGAAACTGCGTACTTGGATCAATGAATTTCGGAGTAAGTTTCGTAAACAGGTTGGAGTTGGCAATTCGCAGTTATGTTCGCAATTTGAGAGTTGTTGTTGTCAATTCATTAGTATTTCAAGTGCTATCTAATTTAATGTTTTCTTACTTCGTGCTAGATTTTAGTATGCAATTCTGCTTATAAAATCGGCTATATTGTTGGACTAAATACACTAATCATAAAAGTAAAGTTCACAATGAAAAACTCTGTCAGATAGTTTCAATCCTAGTTCTTATGTTTGATGTTCATGATAGCCATCAAAGACGATTTGAGGGTCAGTGCACTCAAAACACAACTAATCTATTTTTAAGCTACCTTTGATGTGATATTTTGAAGTTCACGAAGCTATCGGAGGTCAGCTGGCAGACATTCCATACGGATCTTAGATGCTGTTGTTAATGTGTTTGGTTAATTCATTAATCTTAAGATTGGATGAGTAAATATAAATAAAACTATTTAGATTACGTAGGACTACGTTGAATATTAGTTGTTTTTATATATTATAGACATTAATGATATCTGGACAAATATTTTTTTATTGTGAATCAAAAATATATTTTGTTTCATTTATTTATTAGATTCACCAACAGTTATAACAATATTTTCAACACTAAAACTATACATATTACAGGCTTTAAAACAAAAATTGCGTAACTAATTAAAGGTGTATACCGCATGCATTAAAAATTAAAATTGTAATTAATTGTAATGGAAAGCAACAATGTGAGTGAGTAACTAAAATATTAATATAAAATAAATTTAATATTGTAAAATTAGAGGTCTTTAATTATTTATATGCCTAACACATTGTTGCAATATTCAACTTTAATCTTAACAGTAGGTAGGTATTAAAAACAACGTGATCTATTCCCATACATATCATAATTATTATTATTGTAACATAAAATAATTAGAAAGTAGGCACAACAAACAGACAAAATACAAATATAAATGCCAATAAACTTAAATTAATTTTAATTGATATTTTTAAATGACCATTTAAAATAAATTAAAGGGGGCCTTGTTTTAAAGAGGTCTATTATTTTCTTTGATATGGGCAAGAATAGGTTAATCATTAACGTGATAGTAAAATTAACAAACTTTGAATATACATCACAGAGCTACGTAACAATGTTTTACCGTAATATTCCATTTTCTAATGCGATTCCCTTCATGTCCCATTAAACATTGATTCTATAAGAACAATAATTGAATCAGACATAATTATAAATATTTTTTATAGACACAGGCCTGTATCCCCGAAAGGGTAGGCAGAGGTGTAATATTACACCCACATTTCGCCATGAATTTTTAGGTCCCACGTAATAGGGGGCGCGCCTATTGCCGTACCGGACACATTACCAGACTCCGTGCTGTTACTGAGAATTTCCTAACGGAAAAACCCAATAACACTTTGCCCGACCCGAGAATCGAACCCGAGATCTCCCAATCCCACGCGCACATTTATGCCGCGAGACCAACGAGGCAGTCCGTCGTCCAGAAGAAAATGTTTTGAAGTGGCAATTGCAGGCAGGAAATGATTTCATTAGTTTACTCCGAGTTAAATAATAGAACGATCTTTTCAAGCTGTCTTATTTACGATACAAAATTATATCTGCTGCATAGTCGTGATCGCGAGTAAACCGTCTATTTGAGGCAACATAGACATGAACACTGGCGACATCTGACCAGCAGCGACGGAACTAGGAGGACCCCAAATCGCGCTATAAGACTTTCCACACGTGATGTGATAGAAGTATATCTCCACTATATTTGTGGTAAGTCTGGACTTCTCTGAAATTTCATATTATCCATGTAAAATAATGAAGACTGAGACGGATTTAATTGGCAAGAATGATTGCAATTCCGTAGTAAGCGATTACTGTAGACAGTTCGATACTGAAACCTTTTTTATTAAAAAACCCAGTAGCAACAGTGTGTAACATTTTAGTAAATAAACTGAAAATAGAGATGTCAATATGAACGGGACAACTATTTTTAAACCGTCAATTATGGCTGCACAAATAACATTCAAGGAAACCATGTCAGCTAATGGGCAGCGAGGAAAGATTTGTATAAATGTGAATTTAAATAGCTGAAGTTTGAGTTCGCCACGCGTTCAAAATAATCTGAACGGCTCTTTGGTTATGTTTTTGGGGCGATTTCACCCTATAGACGTAGGTACTAACCAAAACTATGGACTACATTTTTCGTAAATTTAGTTCAATTTTCGTAAATAACTATATATTTCCGATTTAGTACGAGCATGATAAGTGATAATGATAAGTATACACCATAGATTGTGCATAGAATTGTTTCAGAAAAAGTATGTTTACTTATTTAATAAAAATATCTTATAAATATTAAAAAAACATATATTTATAGCATTATAGCTATACACGTATTCTGACTACCTTTAGGTACTTGCTTGTTAATATTTAAGACTTCGATAGTATAAAAATATAATAGGCTCAGGGGTATGTAAATATATTTTGTATTGAATTTTCGCTTCTCGTATTTATCTACGAATCTTAATTGACTTGTACGCTTATATAGAAATAAATAAGTACCTACTCATAATAAAAAGCCGAAGGGACGCGACCGCTAAAATCAATTTCATGGAGACGCTATCAAGATGAAGTCAAGCTCAATTTAAAGTTAAGACAATATACCTACATATAAATAAATTCCCTCGAGAATAAAATTGTTCTACAGACATACATACATACATACATAGTCTCACGCCTATAACCCCGAAGAGGTAGGCAGAGGTGTATTTCTACACCCACTTTTCGCCAGATATACTTTAGTCCCACGTAATAAGGGGCGAGCCTATTGCCGTACCGGGCACATTTCTAGACTCAGTGCTGCTACTGAGAATTTCGTGACAGAAAAACCCAATAACACTGCCCGACCCAGGAATCGAACCCGGGACCTCCCGAACCCACGCGCACCTTTATGCCGCGAGACCAACGAGGCAATCGTATAGGAATTGATGTCGAGTTTTCCGTCTCTACGCAAAGATGGTATTTGCATCGTGTTATCCCTTAGTCGCATCTTACGACACCCACACGGGAAGATAGGGGGTGGTGACACTTGTATTCTATGCCGTCAACCGCACGGCTAACTATACAAATATAATAAACTAGCATTGTCTGAAGAATAAATAGTTATATAAATATAATATAACTATTTATTCTACAGACACTGACCAGATCCAGATATGCATGCGTTTATAGTAAGATCATCATCTTCCAGATACCAGATAATCAGCTTATACTAGTCGACCAAGCCAACTAGACGAATGTCAACGTGACAATATTCAATATAATTCAATAATTATAATCCAGAAATTCCTAGTACCGATTGCAGGCGCATTGTACGTTCACACGCCGCGTTCGCACGTTACGATAAATAATTTCTGGATTATAATTGTTGAATTATGTTGAATTTTGTCACGTTGACATTCGTCTATTTGGCTTGGTCGACTAGTAGTTTCATGTTTAGAATATTTATCATTTAGTAGCACTACTTACTTCAAGATAGTCAACACACTCTACGTTATTAAAAACATGATCATTAAATATTGTGTGTGTGACTAAGGTGTATTTTGACGTGTGCAAATTGTAAAGTATGTGTGCTTGAAATTCATTGGCATGAATGTTTAAGTCCTTGATTTGCTTAGTACACTTATATCATTATTATTAATTAATATTATGCAGTGACAGTGATACGAATTTTTATTGCCTACAAATTACCTAAACCTTTTCTCTATATAAACCTACACTTGTATTCCCGAAGGCGTAGGCAGAAGTGTTATATTGCAACCTCATATAGCCATGTTGTGAATTTTTTGGTTCCACTTAATAGGCTCGCAATTGCCGTTGCCGGGTACAGTACCAGTGCTGTTACTGAGAATTCGGAAAACTCAATAAGACCGGGTCGGGTTAAGGTGCTCGACCCGGGAATTTAACCCGAGACCTCCGATCAGCATATACGTACGCTATCCATTGGACTACAGAGGCAGTCAGTACTTAAGCCAACGAAGACAATTTTTAGCATTTGTCATATTTATTGAGCCTTATGGCGTAAGCACAGAAAGGGCAAGACTTGAATTTTGCTCAAAAACGTAAAAATAATAAAATATTAAAAGAAAAACAAATTAACACAATTTATTCCAACTAGACATAATTATGTACTTTTTTAGGTTACTTCACAATAATAGTCTATTGCCCTGCACCATAATGAATTGTTAAATCACTTAGCTTTTATTAGCTAAGTACGTTATAAATAAAGTCAATACTATCTCAAACAGCGGAACTATAGGAATAAAATAATGCAGAATTTAAATCAACTCTGTCAGCCTTCGAGCTTCGTCGTGAATTCATTAGACTAGCCGGCCCAGCCTAGTCTGTCAGTTTAAACAGATCGATAGTAGAGCGATAACATCCTGTAATTGATTGTTAATGTATTTAACATAACAGTATGAATCAGGATTTCAACAATCATGATGAAATCATTTTATTCGTCGATAGATAACACATTGGCTTTTAGAAAGGGCAAGATTTTATCTGACACTCATTGTGTTTATGACAACAAATATTTATGTGCATATATTATACGAAACGGGCAGTGTAAAGCGGTAATAAATTACAGTAATAATTCCCGTTGTTGTTGCATTTCAATATGAGAAATTGAGGATTTATCGTGGGTAGGTATTCGTTTTGAAATAAATATTACAAGTACTTGTATCGTTAAAATAAATATATTTTCACATTTAATTTAATATATTTATGATCTACAAGTATGCTCTGATAATTTTAAAATTAAAACTTGTAAAAATATCGTAACATTTACTGTAATTACCGGAAAATAACAGTTTTAACAAAGTGATTATAATATCTTAAAATAGAGTTTCTGATCGTTACTCAAAGAATTGGTATGTTGCACATTTTCCTAACATACATATAAATACATTGAACGTCTCGTTGAGTTTGATAATAGTTTATTTCTTCAATACGAATAAGCACAAAGTAAGGTTATTCGTGTACTGTGGCACTATCATTATAGTCAATCTTACTACTCAGCTAAAAAGCTTTTCTATTATTTATTTACCTCTTGAGTTCTTACTTAAAGGTTTCCAAACAAATCAATATTCACGGAATATCTACCTTTTCAATTACCTTGGCGAATAATCGACTTTTATCTACGAAGGAAGTCGACTAAAAAACTATTCACTCTATTCACTTCGCATCACTATCGAGATAGTGTTGAAGCTCAAGCGGGAGCGGGTTCACTTATCTCACTTAGATATGCCAAAAGCTTTTAGATTTAAAAAACGGGCTTGCTATCTAAATTTATGCATTTCAACGCCAATCTTAGCAAGTTTGATCTACTAAAGCGAGTGAGGCTTTCAGTGGCTATTTTAAGACGGGAATTTCTGAATAAGCTATAATGTTTCCCCATTCACGATGTCTGGGTTATCGACCCATAGCCGATGCTTGAATAATTTATATCACTACCAATGCCAGTAAGTGCATTTCTGTTGTACGAATAATGATTGATCTATAAGAGTACGGATTGCTGTACTCCAAGCCACGCAGGCGGCTAGTAATCTGTTGAATTGAGACATGTCAAGTGTATTGATAAAATTTGAGATCACATTATAAGTATTCAAAAATTTTCACCAGTGAACTAAATAGTACTTATTTCAGAAAGCAATGTAGGTTAACACAAGGACCTTTCTTACTACGGATATTTCTTATTCAAATAAATACTTTTATTATCTTTCTACTTGGTCCTTTTGATTCCCTAGGCCCGTACTAAAGAGACCAGTTTTATGTCAGTGAAGACTTATCGCTAACATAAAACTGGTCCAGAGATACGAACTGGTACACAAACTGAATTGCGTTTTAACAAGAATTTATTATTTTATTTGAATGGAGATGTTTCGTTTGCCTCCCCATGATTTATTGCGAATCTGTATTTCAAACAGACTCAAATAGTTTTCAATTCAGCTTCGCACGATTCCTTATCTTCTCACTTTGCATACATACATATGTACGTTAAATTAAATGCATCTATACAACATATATACAAAGTTCCTAAAGTGCTTAGTGATTGAGACTGCAAAAGGTTTAAATATATTAATCTTGTGTACGACTTTGAAAGCGCAAATTAAACGAAGAAATTTATGCGTAGATATTTATACTTGATAATATATAATTTATAAAATTTGAAGTATGTAATATTTTCGCTTGGCCAGATTTTATTTTGAATTTTAGCGCAGCATTGTTTATTATATAATATTTTACAAAAATTGTTAGCCTGAACGCAAACATAAATTGAACTAAAAATACATACGATTTTTATACCTGTAATAATATTATGTCCTACCTGTATATAACCTACGATGAAAATCATGAAATTCAATACACTCTCTCTCTCTTTCCTTTGCCTATAGAAATGCAATAAAGTATGAATTAAAAGGCCTGGGCCCGCTGATCCCCCAAAACCGAAAAGCAGTAGTATTATCACTACTACTTTACGTCAGTATGTCTGTGATGAATGATTTTACTCCAGTCATGTGTTTTTTCTCAGACATATGAGTTTCTTGAATGTATTTTCAGTATACATTATTATGTGTAGAATACATACATACATACAAACATATACTCACGCCTTTTTCCCGTCGGGGTAGGCAGAGACAACAGAACGCCACTTGCTCCTATCCTTACAAACCTCACGCGCTTCCTCTACATTCATTACTCTTTTCATACATGCTCGCCGGTTTCGGGTACTTCGGACCTTTCCGTTTCTTAGGATGTCTCCAATTTGGTCGACGAATGTCCGCCGAGATCTGCCACGACCGACTTGCCCACACACATTTGCCTTATATATCTGATTCGTCATTCTTTCTTCACTCATTCGCTCTACGTGTCCAAACCACCTAAGCATTCCTTTCTCAATCCTTGTCACCTTATGTGTAGAATTTAATCAGTAAAATACGTAATGCAGAAGAGAAGAAATTAAATAAATAAAATTAAAAGGGATATAGAGCTTATATCCCTTTTAATTTTAATGTAATCACAAAATGTCTTTCCAATTCATAAAAAATCTTTAAAGCTAACGTAACTCGGTAAATCATTAAAAAAAATGCTTAAACTTTTAAAGAGTATTTTAAAGTGAGCATTACTTAGCGTCTAACTACGGAGCTTGTTTAAATAAAGTGGAATATTAAAACCTCTTTTAAGAAAACTGTTCAAGCTCTAACACTTTTCATGGAAATTAAGGTAAAGTGAACTCATTATACCGAGATTTTACTCTCGCAGTCTTAAGTAAACGGTAAATAATGGAAGATATAGGTTAAGGTAAAATAAAGTGATACACACAAAAAGTGTTTGTTAAGGTTGGCTCTGACTAGGAGTGATCGCGCATTATGGTGAGTGCTTTCGTAATAAGATGTATCTCTACAGTGCATCAATAAAATATATAATGAAATATTAGGTACGTTAAAATATTAGAAGCTATAATGTGTGTTGTGTTTGTAATATAAATAAATATTCTACCGCATACACACAATATTATATATTTCCAAGCTTGGCAATAGTTGTATTATGGGTACCATAGCTTCTTGGTATAAAAAATTGACATCATGTTATTTCAAATATACCCACAATTTTGCAAAATAGAAGCCGCCGAGGTTCAAGTTCAAGTAGTTCATAATGAGATTTCATTGTTTTACGTGATTTTCTGTTCCCATAAGTGTGCTGGTAAAATGTGTGATCACATAAATCTAATAAGCAATGTAAATTCAGTCAAACCAGCTTCCTATGTTCTATGCTTTCCTTTAATAATAATTCATGAAGAGGTGTTAAAAAAAAGAGAACGTTTTTGTAACGTTAAACTGCCTGCAATCTAAAAAAAATATTTGGTGTCTCGGATACAATCCTTATTCGCCCAGAATCCTAGCCAGTAAGCATACACCTTTATACCTCTTACACAATGATATTAAATGTCACTCTGTGAAATTAAAAAGGGATTTAGGTTAACTCGACTTTCTGAATACGTCTTGATATTTCAACGTAAGAGATCATTATGGGTGGTGCTGATAAGATTATTTTGACATTACATATCAATGACAAGATGCGTGCATTACATGAGGTTTAACAAAAAGCTCATGGTTCTGTATATGGGTCACGATAACCATGAGTCACGAAGACTTTTTATGTGATATTGAGTAATAATGAAGTTGGTACAATCGTATTTTCATCACTTAAAGATATACATATTATAAGTACATATATTATAATAGAGTATGCCACCTGCTACACCTTGCAAATTTTTTTAAACTCTTATTTCAACCGTTTTCCCCGATGCCGTGAGATTTAAGAAAAACCCCTACGCTTCCCAAGGTGATGCCATGCCATGCCAAATATTTCTGCTTCTTGCGGCTTATAGTTTCGGCTGTGCGTAGTCTGTTAGTCAGTCAGCACCGCAATGCTTATAAAATATATATATATATAGATTAACCTTTATGATCAAATACATAATTATAGTATTACGCATAATATTAGTAAGTTAATCTAAATGAATCCTTTATCATAGGGCTAGTAGCACATTCTCATAACTACATATCGCGATAAACATAAATAAAACACAATACTTTACTTTAGATTTTTGTTCCAGCCGAGGGTTTTAAACCCTCGGAGTTAAATGCTTTGTAAATAGAATGCATTGATTGGGATTAAAAATCCTTTTTTATCACACGGTTATTGTAACGGATGCCAGGAATCGAACCTTTGCTAGTCCGCTACAGTGCGCTGGTAGTGTGCTGCTGACGTGTGCCTACGACGATGCGTGTTCTTCTATGTGTGTGGACTGTATGGCTTCGATGTGTAAGGGCTTCAGAAATGAAACATCTTCATACGTTGAGAGCGATGCTCTTCAGGTGTGCGGTGCTTGATGGTTACATAGGTCACAAGATGGTGGTTGGGACGCCAACAACTGGCCGAATTGGTGGTCGCTTAAGTACCTCGAAACTTTACCTTATCGACGACCATCGCACGGAACACGTGCACAGAGAATCTTTCGTTTATTTTTATTTCAAAAACAGTACAAATGTTACGTATGATTCGATCCTATTATACATACATACATGTTCTATACATCGTTAGATAGGTCTCATTAAGTTCTATCTATTGGTATACAATACCTAAACCTAACTATTAGCGTCACTAAGTTATTCCATAAAAACTCCCAAAAAATGCTGCCACACAAGGGCCCGCCCACTATATTTTCTATTGAAAAACTATCGTATACTAAATTTATATATATAATTTTGGTAGGCCGTTGTGCGCAACTATATGGGGCATCTATTAAAACAAACACCATGAAAATATCTTTATTCAATTCGAACATATTACATGATAACTTTGAATCATAAAAAAATCACAGAATTTCTTAAGTAAATGCTATCGTAAGTAAACAAATTTTATGATAAACATACGAATGTTTGTTATTATGCTTATTTTAACTATATAAGGTAATAACTAGCAATAAAAAGGTATCTAGACATGATTTCAAGTCTATATGAAGCTAAAAAACACTTATAAAACTATAAAACGAATATGTAAACAAACAGCTGTTTTATGAAGCATTAACTCTTATCTGTCACTACTGATAACGCTATTTATGATTCGATATCTCAGGTCCCTACAGTTAGCACAAGTTTAAGACTAATGTTCATGTATTACATAGTTGTTGTATATTAACAATCTAACCATTTACACTATTTTAGCTATTTTGTAACGTTTTGACACGTCCGGGAACCGAACCCGGTGTACCGCACGATTAGATAACACTGATTTTAACGATTTTCACTCGCGGTTTCGAATACACTATTCACTGTCATAGTTTTAATGTCTGTCGCGAACATCTCTCCCGCCGTGCAGCAACGCGTGTGACCCGTCGTGTGGCGGTGCTGCAGAGCACCCGGTGAGCGACGCCTCGTCACTTGGGCAGGGGGACCAGCTTCTTAGCCGGCCGGGACGCCTGCTGCTGTGCGCACCTCGACAGTGCGTATGGCGCCGTCGGCGCCCGGGTAGACAGCCACAACTCGACCGCGCGGCCAGGTATTGCGCGGGAGTTGGCCGTCGGCGATCAGGACGGGGTCGCCGACCTCGAGGTTGAGCCCAGACCCATGGGGCTCCCGCCGGTGTTGCAGCTCGGGTAGGTACTCGCGCACCCAACGGCGCCAGAACATGTCGGCGAGGATTTGGGCGCGCCGCCAGTGCTTGCTGCTGTTGAGGTCAGCCTCGCTGAACTCGCCCAGTGGAGGGAGGCGAGCAGAACCACCGAACAGGATGTGGTTCGGGGTGATGGCTTCGCTGTCTGCTGCGTTGACGGAGACGTGTGTGAGGGGTCGACTGTTTACTGTGTACTCGACCTCACACAGTAGTGTAGCTAGGACTTCTTCGTGCGGATGGCGCTCGTGAAGGACCGTATAGAGGGCGGTCTTCACGCACCTGACGAGGCGCTCCCATGCGCCCCCCATGAATGGCGCTGAGGGGGTGATGAAGCGCCATATGATGCCACGGCGACTCGCTTCCTCGGCGACGGCGTCTCTCATCTCTCGGTCGGCACCGTGCATGTTGGTGCCGTTGTCCGAGTAGATCTCTGCGGGGCAACCTCGGCGCGCTGCGAACCTGCGCAGCGCCAAGATTGCGGAGTCGGCGCTCAGGCTGGCGGCGACCTCCAGATGTACTGCCCTGGAAGTGAGACATGTAAACAGTGCCACATAACGTTTGTGACGCTGTCTACCGACGGTTACGGAGAGCGGCCCGAAATAATCAAGACCCGTGTAGGTGAAGGGCCTCTGATGGTGAGCAAGGCGCGTCTTCGGATGGTCCCCGGCTCAGGCGGCTGCGTTTTTCTAATGCGGCATGGTAGATATCTATGTACTATTTTCTTTGTAGTCGGCCGCAGACGAAGAATCCAGTAGTGTTGGCGTATTTCATTGATTACCAACTCTGTACCGCTGTGATGTAATTTTCTATGCGTCCAATCTATGTATAGCTGTGTAATACGATGATCGCCGTCTAAGATCGGCGGTCTCTTTGTTTGTTCGGAGATTTCTTCTGTAGCTATTATACGACTGCGTAGAGTGATCATTCCGTTGTTCATCTCCACGGGCAACGAATACAGGCGGCTGTCTCTGGCGACACCTCCTCCGCGCCGCACCTCCCGGAGGTCGGCGCCGAAGGAGTCCTCTTGTACCGCCTTCACAAGAAGGTCCTCGGCGCCGCGGGTGTGTTCTGCGGAGAGAAGCACGAAGTTTCGGGAGTCGGCGGCTGGACGAGGTGCCGCTCTGCTCGACTTGATGTTGTGCTTCGTCTTCGTCACGTGACGCCAATCTGGATCCTTCTGTCTATTTTTCTGCGTTCTTTTATATAGAACCTTCTCTGCGGTTTTCTTACATAATGCTATAAATTGTAGAACTCTTGCTGTTGCTCGTAAGAGCCTTTCCAATTTGGAAAATCTATACGGGTCCGGTACGGCTTCTATAATTCTATATGTTTGACGTTTCTCTACAGCTGTCAGTGTGCGCTCTTCGCCTGTCGGGTCAGGGGCGATGTGCTTCTCCACGGGCCATAGTGACGGGTCTTCGTACAGGAACGACGGTCCGGTGTACCACTCGTGTTCGGAGTGAAAGCTGTTTGGCACGTCGCGTGTAGCCGCATCCGCCGCGTTCATCTTCGTAGGTACATAGCGCCAATCTTCAACTTTACTATGCTCTTCTATGGCGGCTAGGCGGTGCGCGGCGAATGGTTTGTACGCCCGTGCTCCTTTTCTTATCCACGTTAGTACGGTCTTGCTGTCCGTCCAGTACACGACGGCCTCGGGTTTGACGCGATGTTCTTCTATTACCGCTTGAGCGACTCGCGTACCCATGACGGCAGCTTGCAGTTCGAGTCTCGGGATTGACACCACCTTAAGCGGTGCCACTCTCGCCTTCGCCATAACAAGCGTCACGTGCACACGCCCATCTGGTGTAGTCGCTCGCCAGTACACAGCTGTTGCGTAGGCCGCTTCACTGGCGTCCGTAAAGACATGTACTTGGAGTGTACAGGCGTCACTGTACCCGGGGTAACACCGCGGGATGCGTATCGACTTCAACTGTTCTAAGTGCTGTATCCACGATGCCCATTGCACTCTGAGGCTTTCGTCAAACTTCTCGTCCCAATTTGTACCGAGTCGCCAGGCTTCCTGTAGTATCTGTTTGGCTCGAACAGTCACGGGCGATGCGAGGCCGAGTGGGTCGTATAGCGACATAACTATTTTCAACGCTTTCCGTTTCGTAGGCGCTTCGGTGTCGATGAGTCCGTCTGGAAGCCGTGCGAGTGTAAGGTTGAAGCTCAGCTCGTCCGCGCTCGTTTTCCACATCAAGCCGAGAATTTTCTCTTCTTGCCCCTTGCTGGCGAGGCCGACTGTCTCCTGGCGATGTTGACTTGGTTCTATTGCTTCGATGACGTTTCTAGAGTTCGACACCCATTTCGTGAGGTGAAAGTGCGCTTGTCTGTGTATGTCTCGCACCCGTGACGCTATACTCGTCGCTTCCTGTTCGTCCCTGAAGCTGTCCAGATAGTCATCCATGTAATGGTTATCTATGATGGCTTCTGCTGCTTCCGGGTACTCTTCTGCGTGCTTGCGAGCGTTCCAATTCTTCGCGAATATAGCTGTACACGGTGAGCTTGCCGCGCCGAAGATAATGGACTTCATACGGTATTCCTGGGGCGGTCCCTCCCGCCGGTCACCTCTCCACAGGTAGCGCAGCACGTCTCGGTCTTCTGGGCGTACTCTTACCTGCATAAACATCTCCGTTATATCAGCTGAGACGGCAACGCGGTGTCGACGGAATCTCATCAACACCCCCGGCAACGATTGTAGCAAGTCCGGTCCCGTGAGCAGGTAATCGTTGAGTGACATACCTCTGGTCTTCGCGGCGGCGTCGTGAACTATACGAATCTTCTCAGGCTTCATGGAGTTGTGTACATCGAAGTGAGGCAAGTACCAAGTCTTCCCTGGCGTACTATTCATGGGAGCTTCTTCTGCGTATCCCTTTTCTATCAGCGAGTTCATTTGTTCTGTATATCTTGTTTTCAAATCTATGTTTCTATCTCATTTTTTCTCTATGTGTGCGAGCCTCCTTGCCGCGTTCTCGTAACTATCTGGCATGACGATGTCTTCTTGTTTCCACAGAAGAGCCGTCTCTATATGTCTATCTTCTAATTGTTTCGTATGTTTTTCTAACATATCTGTAGCCCGCTTCTCGGGGTCCGAGTTCGGTCGACGTGGGTTCACTATGAGCGATTCCAGTGCGAAATATTCTTTCAGTTGCGCTTCTATGTTTTCATCTATAGCGGAGAGACCGTTGACGAAGTGTACGGTGTTTCCCAAGGTGCGTGAGCGCGCGCCGTGCAGCACCCATCCCAGCGACGTAAGCGACGCCACCGGTTGATCGTTGGGTCCTCTTCGTACTGCGTTCGCTATGAGCAGGTGCCAGTTGTCTTGTCCTATTAGCACCTTCGGTACGCCTATGTCGTACACCAGCTTCTTCTTGATGCCTTCGAGGTGTTTGCAGTCTATCAGGTCCCCTTCGGCGATCTTCTGCGGCGACAGGTGTAGGCTGGCTACGGTGCGCGCACACAAAGGCACTTGTTTGCTGTCGGCGCCGGCTTCTTGTATTTGTATGTCTACGCGTCGCGACGTTGGCATGTCGATCGACGTATCGCCTATGGCACGGATCGTAAACGGGTCCAGGTTCCCTTCCGCACCGACTTCCTTGGCTATGTCTTCGTCTATGAGCGATACGGTGCTTCCGTCGTCGAGTAGGGCGAACGTAGACGCCTCTCCCGCCGGTCCGACTATCTGCACGGGCACTATCTTTAAGTATGCTTGAGCCTTTGCACGTATGCACGAACTGGCGACCGTTTCTTGCTTTTCTATGTTCACGTCTTCGGTCCTATGGGCTCCTCTATCGTAGTGAAGCAAGTTGTGTGTAGCGCGGCATCCCTCTACACCGCACTTCTTGGGCTTGCACGAGTGTTCTATTCGGCGTATGCGTAAGCAGCGAAAACACAATCCATGCTACTTAGCTAGCTGCCATCTCTTCTCTGCGTTGGCGTTACGAAACGTGCTGCAGGCCGACGAGTAGTGTCCTTCGCGTTCACATATCCTGCACTTCGCGTTAGACGTGTCCGTATGCGTTTGCTTCTCCGTCGCCGTCGCCGTGTACGTCCTCTGCACGGTACGTCTGCTTGGCGGCCCATCGGTGATGTTCTCAGCCGGCGCGAACGCGCTACAGTAACGCGCGTACTCTGTCACGAAGTCACTGAATCGGCTGAGGTCCGGCTTCGACTGGCACTTCTCGGTATACGTCTTGTACCACTGCACACGTAGCGAGTTCGGTAGCTTCTCGGTCAACACGCGTACTAGCTCCGCATTGATAAGGTAGTGTTCCTTTTTCAACGCACGAAGTGTGACGACGCCGCTTCCAATCTTGCTCGCGAACGCGCATATGTCCTTGGGTGCTTCGCTACAGCGTGGCAGGGTCCTCAGCTTGTCCGTCTCTGCCTGTGCGATCGAGTCTGGTCGTCCGAACTGCAGCTCCAACTCCTTCATAATCTCATCTGGTCGCGCATGCCCAATCAGTTCAGAGCTAACTGTTTCTAACGCTCTTCCCTTGAGACTTCTTCTCAGTCTCGCTGTATTCTCCACGTCATTGAAGAAATTCTTGGTGGTGTCGTATATCGCCTTGAACGACAGCCACTCGGTGTGCGCGCCGCCGAACGTCGGTAGCGTCATGATGACTTTCGAAACCGCCGGGTGTGGTGCAACTATCGATGTGTCCGGTGGCTTCCTGTCGGCGAGCGTGGCGATCGCGGAGGTGAGATCCGTGATGAACGGCTTCAGCGAATCACCTCCCTGTTGATGAACGTCCATCTTCTGTGAGGGCGGTCCATCTTCTTTATCTATCTTCTGTGCCCCGTCGACGTCCCTCTTCTTAGTGGGCGCCGATACCACTATATCTATATCTTCAGGGCCGGGCTGGGGTTCCGGAGCCTCTTCCAACCACGAACGTATGTAATCTTGCTTCGACTGTCCATCCTCGTCGTAGTCATCGGAGTCCGCCTCGTCTTCAGCCTTCTGTAGTGCTAACTGTGCTAACTGTAGTTTTATCTTCAAAACTTCTTCTCGAGCCAACATCACATTTCTATTGGAGCGTCCCGTAGCTGCTGAGCGTTGGTCGCGTTCCCTCGTTGGCTTCTTTCTATCTCTATTTTCTATTATACTATGTTGCGCTGTACAAACGCTCGATCTATCGGATGGTTGCAACGTCCTTTCCTTGCCATCTTCATTTTTCGACTGCACCTCTGCTCGCTCCCTTGCATCTTGAGTGATGTTTCGTTCGTCCCTCCCCGCGGGGCCGGGGGGGGCCGGCGGCGGAGCGTCGCTCCCGACTGTTGTCGACGGCGATCGCGGTGGCCCGTCGTGACGGACGACCGCGGCGGCTGGGTTGCGGGCAGCGGCGGCGCGGTCAGGGGTACTGGAACTAGGCCCGGCGCCGGCCGCTCCCCCGGCGACCTCGGGAGCACGACCTCTTGAACGCGTCGTAGGCATTCTTCAATCCGGCTCGAAGCGACCAACAAATGTAACGGATGCCAGGAATCGAACCTTTGCTAGTCCGCTACAGTGCGCTGGTAGTGTGCTGCTGACGTGTGCCTACGACGATGCGTGTTCTTCTATGTGTGTGGACTGTATGGCTTCGATGTGTAAGGGCTTCAGAAATGAAACATCTTCATACGTTGAGAGCGATGCTCTTCAGGTGTGCGGTGCTTGATGGTTACATAGGTCACAAGATGGTGGTTGGGACGCCAACAACTGGCCGAATTGGTGGTCGCTTAAGTACCTCGAAACTTTACCTTATCGACGACCATCGCACCGAACACGTGCACAGAGAATCTTTCGTTTATTTTTATTTCAAAAACAGTACAAATGTTACGTATGATTCGATCCTATTATACATACATACATGTTCTATACATCGTTAGATAGGTCTCATTAAGTTCTATCTATTGGTATACAATACCTAAACCTAACTATTAGCGTCACTAAGTTATTCCATAAAAACTCCCAAAAAATGCTGCCACACAAGGGCCCGCCCACTATATTTTCTATTGAAAAACTATCGTATACTAAATTTATATATATAATTTTGGTAGGCCGTTGTGCGCAACTATATGGGGCATCTATTAAAACAAACACCATGAAAATATCTTTATTCAATTCGAACATATTACATGATAACTTTGAATCATAAAAAAATCACAGAATTTCTTAAGTAAATGCTATCGTAAGTAAACAAATTTTATGATAAACATACGAATGTTTGTTATTATGCTTATTTTAACTATATAAGGTAATAACTAGCAATAAAAAGGTATCTAGACATGATTTCAAGTCTATATGAAGCTAAAAAACACTTATAAAACTATAAAACGAATATGTAAACAAACAGCTGTTTTATGAAGCATTAACTCTTATCTGTCACTACTGATAACGCTATTTATGATTCGATATCTCAGGTCCCTACAGTTAGCACAAGTTTAAGACTAATGTTCATGTATTACATAGTTGTTGTATATTAACAATCTAACCATTTACACTATTTTAGCTATTTTGTAACGTTTTGACACGTCCGGGAACCGAACCCGGTGTACCGCACGATTAGATAACACTGATTTTAACGATTTTCACTCGCGGTTTCGAATACACTATTCACTGTCATCGTTTTAATGTCTGTCACGAACAGTTATATTTTATCACACGAAATTGTAAATACCTCCTTATGTAATTGGTAATTATATTCAGGCACTTAAGAATATTCTAGGAGCAAAAAAATACACTCTGTAGTCACAAACCTACGTGTCAAGAAGGTAGCTAACAAGGCATTTAAATCTTTTAACATAACTAACCCATTTTATAATTTATGAAACTAATCCGAATACTCCGGATCTGCCAACAACTTCCTTAGAAAAGATGAATGAATGCGGAGATCCAAATCATTTCAGCTGTTTTATTTAGTCCACAAGAGTTATTTTAGTTACAGAATAGTTTTATTTTTGTAGATGTTTGCTTCATCCAAATTCTTTCATGATTTATTAAGGTTTTGTGAACAGCAAAGTAACTGTCCTCTGTGTCTCAGTCAGAATTATGTAAACAGAATTGTGCGCTTTTCGTCGCGTTCAGCTCACCATGGAGCTTTTGAGAATTTGTTGCGAAGATTTGACATATTGGTTATCGTATACGCTTCTTTTTTTAGACAAGCAGGTCCGTACTTGGCATACATTCTGTACAAACATCACACCAACGGACACAGAACAAATTCAACCCACCGAAATCAGATACGAGATAACTCGAGACTATGATACTACTATGACACACATTCATATTCTCAAACAGTTTGAATCGAAACACCGTTTGGCTTCTAATTATTATACATAGCATTTGCATAAATAAATATGAAAGTTTAAGATAGTTAATTAAATTAATTAACATATTTAAATGCCGTAAACCATATTCTATGGGATCAATTATTAACATAACAAATTTTTATCACAACGTAATTATTACCAACGAGAACTATGAGACCCTATTTAATATGTAACATTGATCATACATATTAATTATAGTTATCCATGTAGTATCATTGCAAAAAAAAACAATCATTAGGAGTAAACATCTCAAACGCTTAGCTTTGGAAAATATAAATAGCACATTAAAAAATCTAGCATAAACTATTCATGTAAATTAGTATGAAGGAGCTTCCCCATAACGGACGGGAAGATGCTCCGAACAAAGACTTTGTTGGCTTTATAGCTTAAGTACGGAATAATGAAAATGTGAAAAAGCATCGACGCGATGTAAAAGTAAAAAAAAATGCTGATTTCAATATACGAGTTCGAAATTACGGCCTTTTGTGCAGTAAAGAGCAGTTACATAGTGTTCACCTTTATTTTATTTTGTTGTGGTCTATTCAATGACTGCTCTGTTTAAAATACTTTGATGAATCTGAAAATGTTATGCAAATATTGGATGCTTGAGGTACCTACAATTATTGTCTATTCAACGTAGAAACCTTTAAAGAAAACTATGTATTTATTTTTGTAAATTACCTTTTCTTTTAACTCTTTTAGATGGACATGAATTTTTCTGTAAATTTTCTAAAATTGTGATAGTAATATGCGTCGTCAGATCACTTTTATACTTTACTCAGCGTATTTTACACGTACATACTTGGATAAAAAGTAAAGATGAAACCGAATATATTAATGCAAGGCTTAGGTTACGTTTACCACCATTTATAAATTTTAAATGCAATACTTTTGCGACTTTCGTTGAATAATTATTCATGCCGTAATTCGAAGGATACCAACCACAAAGAGAAGTAAATGATTATGATACTAAAGTTCACATGTCACCGACTTCGAATAAAATATCGAGGGTAAACGTTGACACCTGGTTAAACTGATAATAAATCTTTATTACACTTTGCGAGCAAAGTAACGTTATTGCAATAAAAAATATTTTTACAAAAATATATCGTCTAGACGTTACAAAAGAGGCTCTAGTAAATCAATAAAATGTAACAGGTCATAAATCAAGTGACACCGGATCGATATAAGAGGCCAGTGACAGATAAGGTTAACCCTGTCAGTACTACGAACATACAAGGCGAACCTTAAACGGTTTAACAAGTAGAATCGGTTTTATACGTTACTACTAACCCCAATAAATAAATTCAAACCGGCCGTACGTCTTGGATTCAGAGAAAGAAACCTGTTGGCAATTGGCCAAGTTTTTGCGGCAACCCTTTACAGTAGAATTGCTAAGAAAAGAATTTTAATCTTTCACGCTCTAGCCATATTCGTACGATTCGCACGATTACCGTACGTATACTGTTGTTTTTTTTTTATTTGAGTGCTGCCTTTTGTATTGGGTAGCATCCTTGGTATAATGGCATACATTTTTGCTGCTTCTTAAATCTCAACTTACACCTTAAGTTCAACTATTATAAACGCCAACCTTTCTGAATATGGATGTATAAATGTTTGCAAGTCTATTACGAAAAAAATACTGCATAGATTTTGACGCAACCTTGCAGTAATATAGCTAACTGGTTGGAGTAGAGATTGTATGTACATACATAGACTCACGCCTGTTTCCCGGAGGGGTCGGCAGAGACAACGGAACGCCATTTGCAACGATCTTGACATATCTCTCTTGCTTGATTCACTCCCATAAAATTTTGTTCTGTTTTAAGGATGTCTCCAATCTGGTCAGAGAACGTCCGATTGTATGTATTCTTGCAAAAACCAACACGCACGTGGGAGAAGCCGTGGGTAAAAGCTACAAGTAGATAAAAAGGTAAAACTTCAAAATGATAGTCAGTGAAAGACTTATAGACAGTTTGTCCTCTTGTTAATCTCTGTTCGTTTTTTTTATCGTATATTTTATCGACCACCCAGTAGTGTTGCTTGTTTACAATAATTACTTTGCGTTGCATGATTGACAACGTTTTTTTATGTGCATTGATTTTTTTCTTTGCGTAAGACGAGGCAAATCTGGTTACAATATAACGGGTTGGATATACATTTAAATTTTTAAATTAACTTGTTACCAAGCGAAGGATCCGTTATGCATCTTTTGTGTAATACATAATAATTCTTTTGAAAAGCATATACTTTTTCCGATTAGACTATATTTTTTTGCTGGCAATAGAGACTTTTGACGACTATTTATGTATATTTGGTAGATCTTTAGTCAAGAAAAGTATTTTATTTAATCGTACTTTTAATTTGCATTGTCGGTTTACAAACATAAAATTACTGTAGGTAAACAAATTTGGCCTTTAAACGTTTTATAATTATGGTTTTAAAAATGTTGTTACTTTTACCATTATTTTAATTTCAAGGCTTATTTTCTTTTACACCTGCGAAGGATAATACTATTTACATAAATTATTTGGTAAAACTAATTTTATACTAAATTTAATGTATACATACTTAATTTTTAAAGTTGTTACTATTTAATCTATCTTCGATAATCCGTAACAAAACGTTCAAATACGTCAAATTCCTTTTCCCACATAAAAGTTCGTGTTGTCTATATTAAAGGCGTTTTTACGTTTACGATTTCATTTAGAACATAACGAGTATCACCGCTTTGTTTGGTTTTTCTCGTTTATATCCGTATAAACACCAAACTATCTTCAGCGAGCAATAAACTTTGATCTACGATGATCCGTCCACTAACTCACAATGATCTAAAAATAACATCATCGAGCAAGGAAGTCAAACAAAAATAGATCGGTGAAATCCTAATGACACACTTCACTCGCACTCTTAAACGTTGTTTTATTATTCGTGGCTGTATTCTAAGAAATAGCCTTACGGGTGGTCGGCTTAACTGCTATTTAATTTATTGTCTTCACTAGATAAAGATAAAATATCTTACATACCTCATTTTACAACCATCATTCAAATTAATTGACGTCGACACTGAATTATTCATGGATTCATCAGGATGATCATCATAATCGATTTATCCGCTGGACAAATGTTAATTTGACCCGAGTACGCCAATCGATGTCACTTCCACAGTTTTGTCCGATAACTTACTATGATATCACAATTTAATAATTACGGTTAATAGTAATTTATTGGTGTCAAGAAGTTTATCAGCGGAGTCACTGGCCTTCGCATTATGTCAGTGGCGCGAATCTATAGAATCGATACTGGCGATGAACCGAGTGCATCAGTATGCGCTTTGTGACTAGTGTCAGATTCATTGATATAGTCTTACGTAAATATAGACGAACGTTGTTTTACACTGTGTGAATAAAGAGCAAGCTTTGCTGAAGCTTGCCCATGTTTTATTTACTTGGGTCTCTTAGCATAAAATATTAAGTTTTTAGCTGGCACATGCTTTAGTCGACCGCAAAAAGGCTGGTAAGGTCCGAAGCTTGGCGCGTCTGTAGGCTTATTTACATAAAGTGGAATAATTAATTGCAACTTAAAAGACAAAGAACGGACGCTCTTTCGCTATTCATGTAAATTAAGTCTAGGATACAGCTTTTATATTTTTGAATAGCTAATGCGATTTTTGTTTAAAATGAGTTTATGCAACTTTGTTGGTGTTACGAAACAGTTGGTAATATAATATTAATATTCCCGTGCTGGATATTAAAATAGCCACAAAGGCTTTTGGAGTACCTGTTTCGAAAACTAATATTGGTCCCAATAACATTTAGTACTCAGTAATACAAGACGTGGCCAGCATTAAAACGGTTAGCTAAATTTCATTAAGCACAAATCTGTAGACAGACAGACAGACGATTTGTCTTGTCATCCGAGCAGTCATCATCTTGGGAACTAATTTGAATTTGTAATGAAACCGCAATCACGTTTTGCTGTAAAATATGAGAAATGATGTATTCGTGGTGTGATTAAGTTTGTACTCAAGGTACTTCCAAGTATGAGTAAAGTAATAAATTCAAGATTACAACCGCATCGCTTATCACAAAGATGAATCGGTAAAGACCAAACACTGACTACGCTATAAATTCTGTCTATCTATAATTAAAATTGAAAACAGTCCAATGTTTACGTAAAACATATGGTGTGACGTCATTCGGTGCAGTACCGGATTCTTCTTCGCAACGGATTTTGATAACTTTCTTTGATATTAATACATTGTGTTGTTCCATCCATTTTGAACACTGATATAGTAATGTAGAACAAACTTGTTTTCTTTTATTTGCTTTCAGTAAAACTTTTTTACGCACTTGAAATACTTCATCATCAGCCCTTTATACTGTCCCACTGCTGGGCACGGGCCTCTTCTCACTAGGAGAAGGGTAAGGCCATAGTCCACCACGCTGGCCAAGTGCGAGTTGGCAGACTTCACATGTCTTTCGAGAACATTATGGAGAACTCTCAGACATGCAGGTTTCCTCAAGATGTTTTCCTTCACCGTTTAGCAAGCGATAATTAACAATTTAATATGCACATAACTCCGAAAAGTCATTGGTGGCCTAGCAACTTGAAATCCATCCATCATCAATGATTTATTAACCACGAATGAAAATAAAGTTCATATAATATTTAACTAAGGACTAAAGTAAAGGAGCAGAGTTTTTTGAAGTGTCACAAATAATTCACTGAAAGGGAATTATGACTACACTTATGTTGTAGACATTGTTATTAACATTTGAATAAGGAAGCGATAGCCCAGTGGAGATTCCAACACACTGCCATGCACAGGGTATCGGTTTCGAATCCACAGGGCGCACCACTGACGTTTCAAAGTTATGTGCGTATTAAATTGTTAATCATAGTGATACTGATGCACGACGAGCAGAAGGTAGATTCATAGGCCTTGACTGTAGACTGAGTTGTAGGATGTTACGTTGTTCCCTACGATAGCAGGCAGAGTAGACTGCAGCTCAAAGGACTGCATGACGAGCAGAGGGATTGATCTACCACCCTGTTTCTTTCTGTAGCAGGCAGAGAAGATTTCTCAAAGGATGTACCCCTCTGCTCGACCATGGAATTTACGGAGGTCAGACGGCAGTCGCTCTGAAGAAAAGCTAAAGAGATATTTTTTCAAAGCTGGTTAGACTAGTAAAGTGACCCCGGAGTCCAAGGCGAGCAGTGTTGGATGCAAGTGGGATACCTAACGTTAGGACAATGATGATAGTTATTAACGGTACTTGGAAAAGTCGGTGTTGCGCGCCGTGGATCCGAAACCGATATCCTCGTGGTAGTCTGTTGGTATTCCGATAAGCCATTGCTGCCTATTTTATAATTATATATATTTTATTTTTATGTTAATAGGCGGCCAACGAGCAGACGGATTGCCTGATGGTAAGCAATTACCGCCGCCCATGGACACAAGCAACACCACAGGAGTTACAAGTGCGTTGCCGCTCCTTGCGGTTGGGCATGGGGATAGGATGAGGAGTGGGATGAGGGAGAAGGAATAGGGGATAGGGCCTCCGGCACTCTCACTCACCGAACGAAACGCAACAGTTTAGATACCATTACTTGACGTCGATTTCCTGTGAGAGGGTAGTACTTCCCCGGTCGAGCCGGCCCATTCACGCTGAAATCAGCAAGGCTCTCAACCTATAATATATGTCATAGAATTCGAAATTTTTCCAGCCGTTTCGTAGGCCATCCGAGCCAGATAAAAGACAGAAAAGATACTTTATCATAATTATTATCTACCACATAAGTATTAACAGGTTGCCGCCCCGTGAATCATATGAAATGTACGATTTATTTGTATTTATAGATTGAAATTAACGTTTAGCGTAAACACGGTTTAGCTTTATAACGAGACGAAAGAGAATGCTTATACACATGACCATATTTGCATTGAGTAAACAAGATTATGTAATTAAATACAATTTGAAAAAATAACACTAAATATTTCATTCAAATTCAATTAGTATGCGATATTTATCTCATAGATTGTTTAATAAATGTCAATGTTTGCATAAATAGGAAAGTCCGGTCATTATAAAGGGCGTATCTATGTCAGTATTTCAAAACATAATACAGCATACGACGCACTAAAAGACAAGATAAACTAACAGAATTCTTGAGACAGCATCACGAAGTAATATGCAGAGTTTGAAAATTATATTTGTGCAACTAGCCTTTGAAAACTGATTATGTGTGTTGAAATAATAGCTTAGTGTACGCTTGTACGGGTATAATAACATTGTAATTAATTTACAATTCAATTTAGGTATTTTTGTAGTTAGGAATTGTAGGCACCTTGTGAACTGTGTGAGCTGTTGAATGCTAGCGCATTGCTTAGGTAATTAAATTATCGTAATTGTAATCTCTATCTGTTTGATTGGGTGTGTTCTCCAAATACTGTTGCTGGTTGTCATGAAAGTCAGTTTGAGGTAATTTTAATCATATTTTGCTGTCAGTGTCGTACCGTCAAAATAGATTTAGAAATAACAACTAAGGGGCTGATTTTCAGTCATCCGATTAAAAATATTAGTTAGACGAAGAAAAAGAAAACAAAAATCCTAACCTAATGGAAGGAAAGAGGAACCCACCACGCACCCTCGGATTGACCATTGGGCAACGACCGAGAGCTCTCAGTAGTTGCCCATCGCTCCTGAGGATGCCTCGTGCAGAGGGAAAATACGTGTTTAAGAATAGTCGGCGCATACAGCTGGATACTGCAAGTCAGGTATCTTCCTGGAACCCATACCATTCCTATATCCCTTATCCTTTTAGAGGAGTTCGCTATTGTCAACCTTTTTCTATTGCAATAGTTGGGGTGGTCAATCCGAGGGTGCGTGGTGGGTTCCTCTTTCCTTCCATTAGGTTACAATGGAGTTCCGCCAAGTAACGCCTGATTCAATCAACTATAACAAAAATCCTGTCTTAGTGCTCCCCTACACACCCACGGAACATACACTCATATAATTGCTAATTTACAGTTTCATGTGCTCCGTAGTTTCGGCTGTGCGTTGTCTGTCAGTCAGTGAGTAACGCAAGAACTTTATACATACAGATTGTCATCATATTATTAATTTAATATTGTACTAGCGATGATACATATAAACTTTCCTCTTGAATCATTCTATCTATTAAAAAAAACACATTAAAATCCGTTGCGTAGTTTTAAAGATTTAAGCATACATAGGGACAGACAGACAGAAGACAGTCTTTGTTTTATACTATGTAGTGATAACGCAGCGGGCGGCGGGTAGGCGCGGTGCGGGAAGGCTAATAGCAAGTGAGCGACATCTTCGCTAAGCTTCATCGATATTAATTTCTCGCCCGGAATTATTTATTTTGCAATAACTCATTAGATATATTATTATAGTGTAAAAAGCAATTTTGATCTACATTGAATGCATAACGTATCTAACGTATTTAATTTAATAAAATCGAATAAAATTCGAAAATAACCCATCATTTTATTGGAATATGTAAAAGCAAAATATGGTTATTGTGGGTTTTCCTTGGAAGATAGACTTATACCATCGCGAAGTTTTTGTAGATCTATTAAAGAGGGACAATCCCACCATACAATTATTTGTTATAACTCAACAGGTATTGGCAGCGTTTTCGAGGAAAGCTCCCGACTTAATTTTTTCCGACGCGTTGAACTAATAATAAAAATAATATCGTCAGTTTGCCCAAAACCTAAACATATTATACACTAAAACCTGTATAAAAATTTGTCCAGTACTTTTCGAGTTTTTAGCGAACAGACAGACAGACAGACGCGGCGGGGGACTTTCTTTTATAATATGTAGAGATTGAATTATCAAAGTATAGCAAAAATAAGGAACTACTGCAAAAAGTGAAGCAGATTGCAAATTCCAGATTGAAACTATTTTAAAATTCAGGTAGCCGAGCAAAAACTTTTTGTGCCAACTTCGCAAGCGACCAAGTATTTGTGTCGTTCATAAATTGGATGATGTTAGACGCAGATAAAATTCCTGAACGGATTATATACTCGCAGTTATTATTGAAAATTTTAAAACTTTAAAACGTCCAAATATCGCAACTGTAGCGTTTATGATAAATAATCTTAAGTACCGGTATTTTTCTGCAAATATTTTAATCATTCGTGGTTTCTCTGTTGTTTAACGTAATACTTAACAAGTGGCCGAATATTATGCAGGTCTCATATAGCTGTAACCATTGACACGAAGAAGAAGAAGAAGTGTAATAACATATTAAGCGCCATTTTTAATATCGCGTTGAATAATTTGAGATCAAAAGAAAGGTGTTAAACGCTAGAGCAGACCTGTCGAAGGTATTTTATTTGACGATGTCTGACAAAATATAACGAAAATGTTTGTCTTCCATGTAAACTGAAAGTTGTGTGGCCACATAGAATATGTACTTTTTAGCTTTACGATGATGAATCTTAAGAAATACTGGATCCATCTGTATATAGTCACTCCGAAGGTTGCTCCTCGCACTTCCCATTTAGAACAATGTGCAGGAAAAACGAAACTCAATACGTTTATTCTGATCGTGTCTTAGATAGTATAAGATCTAAGAGCTTTTTTGTTGATATGGGTAATTAAAATACAATACGGCTTTGTGTTGTACAAAAACTTTTAGTTAAATTATGTAAAGGAGAATGGAATAATTAGCACTTCGTTAAAGAAAGGGTAGACTGCAGTAAAAGGCAAGCTATATTACAGAATAAATTTCTTCTTAGAAACTTCGTTTCAGAACTGGCGCAAATAAGAAACTGGTTTAAAATAATTAAAAAGCCATCGAAGAATGATTAGCAAGTTCAAGTTATCCTTAGCGGGATTAACAATACAACTTTTCTTGTTAATATTTGTGATTTTTAATTGATCCTTGCTATAAATAGCTGTTTCCTATGGAATTGTATTTTATTATCAAAATTAAAATATTACAAAACTATGGAATTTATAATTTTATTATGATTATTGAATTCTCGACGCATGGATACTACAAATATTTAAAATAATCTTTAATCATCAACCCTGTATATAAACTGTCCCGAGTGCTTACTTAATTACTTGGTGCGGCCTTTGCCTAGGCAAGGGTCTCTTTACACTATGAGAAGGATACGGTCATAGGCCACTACGCTGGCCAAGTGCGGGTTGGCAGACCCTTCATTATATTTATTTATGAAAGCAGCAAATTTTTTATGTAACAGTTTATCTGTGAACTTTGATTCAGGCGTGGTGAACTTGAGTTTTACTAGGCAGGCAGACTATAAACTGGTTTTATTTTTGTTGTGGCAGAAAAATCTAGTAGCGGATCTCCTTTAACCATTCACCGTTGGCTTGGAATCTGATGGGGGAAGTATGTACGACTCCTGGAATAACTTCGGGCTTCGCACTAAAAACCATTTAGGCCGTCCGTCCTCAGTTACTTTGCCACAAAATTACTTCATCTACAGTATTAACACGTATACTACGGCATAACAAAATATAAACTGTCCTTGTGAATGAAAGGGAAGTTAGTCTTCGGCCACCACATTCAGTTGCAGGTTGACAAAATTCACACAATTTACACTCTGAGGTGCAAGTTAACCATTGCTTACGGGTGATGTTGACGTGGGTGATTGTTTACATAGGTATTATTAACATGGCTTAATTACTAGCACAGATTTGTAATACACTAGCATCTAACCACGGCTTACCCCTTGAGGGTGGATAATCGGAAGAAAAAGGCAGGCCATATGCTAATTTGATATTTAAGACTTTCTAGGCAAAGGTTTCAAAATACGTTCTATAGTTTATGAATGTTTGTAACTATTTCATAGTTACAAACATTCATCCTTCCTCACAAACGTTTCGAGTGTATAACAGTAATGAGATACATAGCCCTCATTTTCATAGCGGTATCTTCGTAATCAGCGGATATTCTAGCAAACTTACAAACCCTATCATAGTCTTTTAGAAGTAGAATATAAAAAACATGTGCCCCAAGGTCTCAAATTTATATGTTTCAACCTTCAGCATATATAGGAGCAAAGACTCTCTGATGATATTATGTTAGTCAGGACATGTTTTTTATAATTATGTGAATGAAATAAATGGCTCAACTCCAAAAGGGTTGCACGAGATTACAGGAAGTTAAAAGCATGCAATATGTTTTATTCACAGTTCTCAAGACATCCATGGATCCGTGCGTGTGTTCTACTGCCTGGCAGGCAAGACGCTTGTGTACTCGTAGCACAGATGCAAAAAAAAAAAAACTTTCGTGCTGGGGAAGATCGCTAAGTAGTAGTATAGTCGCAGCTGACAAAAATATTGAAGGTCCATATGAATTTCCCAGTAATTCATGTAACTAAATAATATTTTATACTACGTATTTTCCATTTAATTTCCGCCTATCAAAATTATTTATTCCACGACGCCCAAGGCTGATCGTACCTAGAAATAAGGTACCCAATTATTCTCACTGGCGTCGAATATCACAAATATGAAACATCTTTAAGCATAGTAAAAAAAATTACGTAATTTTATTTTGCCTACATTCTTCCACTCAACAAAACTGCCGTGTTCACAATAAATTGATAACAGAGCCACGTAATTAAGTGCATCATTAAATTGCAGATAAAATGTCGGTGGCATGCCATACATTCTCTTATCTAAGGACACTTTCCCTTGCTAATTGTGTGGGTAAGCAGATATACAAGTCTCGAGAATCTCGTTCTGTGAAATCTATTAGCGAGTTGGTGCATGGAGAATAAAATTATTGTTGTTAACATGTTAAGTGTTTGAGTGTCTATTTGGGACGGTCGTTTTCTTTGTGTGTGTGTGATTGTCTGAGCTGGGTATGTGCGATTAACCATTCTAGTAATAAAAAAATATAAATAATAAAAATTATTACAAATACATAAACCTAGCAGGGGATTATGTATTTGAGCCGTTTGGAGTCGAAACGGTGGGGCACATGGGGTCCAAGTGCGAGATGTCTTTTTCGTAATCTCTCACAGAGATTGGTTGACGCCTCGCGTGACCAGAAGGCTGGCCTGTATTTGACACAAAAGATCAGCATTGCAATACAACGTGGCAATTCTGCCAGCATTCTGGGCACGCTCCCAATTGATGGCGATGTGGAGGATTTCTATGACGCCCTTTAAAAGTTTTCTTTGCATTTTTATGTATTGGTTTTTATTTGTTAGGTACTTAAGTATAGAAATAATTGTTTTATTTTATGTGTACATATATAGTCACCTAGTAAAATGATTGAACTTCCTAACATCTAGATGGCAAAGACTGTTTTCGCGATACCTTTAATAGGTATATTGTTACTTCCCCATTTGTGTGACAAACACCTACAAATAACTGTCCAGCGGCTGATTGATCTTTGTGTCTATGTTCTCTTCATTTATAATGTAGTATTTCTATGCAAAGCGTGAGTATCACAAACGCTTCTTATTAAGACATAAATCCCATAATAATTTTATTTATATCAAAACAAATACTTGCATAATATACGCTTAAAACAATATTTAGTGGGTCATTTAAGACACGATAGGAACAAGTGGGTTGTAATGAAGAAATAAAGCTTCTGTTTCAGCATTATAAACAATAACATTTATGTTACTCCTACATTTAAACTGAATCTTAGAATAAGACATTACACAAAGCCATAATGAGACAAGAAACATCAAAGAAAACCATTCCAGTTTTTGCTCGCAACGTCTGTTAAGATTTAGAACTTGTTATGATTGCAATTTAATGTAACGTTTGGTGCCAACAATAATCTCTGGAGACTTTTAGATCATCTGCGGATTTCTTAGAAATGTTATTTCCTGATGTGCAATTCAAATAACACTGGACACTAAATGTAATGTGTTCTGCTCAATTATATTTAAGCGATATTTCTAGAAATTACGCACCTAAATATGACAGTTACAGCCTTATAAATATTTGCGCTGTGGTTTATAAGGCTCATCTTTTCGAAAATCAAAATATGACTGAAGCTACAAACACTGTTTTAAAGTAAAGTTATTTCAACGAAGATTGTTTATAAGAGCTGAAATTATTTACGACAGAATTTATTAGTTACGTGGGGCTAAAAAGACTATGCACTAACATTCTTGCCGGCATCATTGCCTCGATCTTGGCCTTCTTTCGCAGCGGTCCACTTAAAATCAGAGACGCTTCAAAAGTGAACACTTATTGGACTTCAACTTGTTAAATTCAAATAAGACAATAGAATAGCCCTAATAAATTGGAAAATCACACAATCGTAAACAAACAAAACATTTCCCAATAAAATTGGTAAGTTTATGCAGGAATGTTAACTTTACGAACCGATAATGCGTATTGTTTGGCCGTTGTAACATAAAAACACGTAGTCTATCGCCCACGCGAAAGCACCTGATGTAATAGAAAGTATTAATTCATTCATTCAATTATATTTACTGTCATCAAATTCAACTCAGACCGATAAGATGCGTGGGATTTACTCATTTGACACACTTTAATTTTACCATTAATGCTTCAAGAAGAGTTTCTATTTTATAGCGTTTCCGGATATCTTGTTTGAAAATAATTCGTTGTTTATTTTTATTCGCCTTGTCTAATCGTAAATTTCAGTACTTACCAATATTTCCAATGCGACTTGTACGATCAATAAATCGGAGATGCTAAATCAACAGATCTGATAATAAAGTTTTCGTTACATAGAAAGTGTTATGTATTGCAAACTTGCAACAATTTATGATGATTATTCAAGCCTTGTTAATCATAAATTGTTGGTTTTTTGCAAATTATAGTTTCTTGTTTTCGCCGATCCTATGAATATAACTGTTATTCAAACATCTCATTTAAATGGCACGTTATTCTTCACTTTCCTCTTAGCGTTTATTACTTCTGACTAAAGTATTCATATTTTTCATCACACCATTTACTGTATGTTTATTTTTGTCACGTTCATAAGTTTCACTGTGTGACTTAATTGAAATAAACAAATTTGAATTCAGATTTATCATGACCAGAACAGATTGCAGCAATGCCGTTGCCGTTGTTTGCATAGCCAATACGAGTTTGTAGTAATATGACCTTTATGAACTGCAATCTCAACTAGTCGTATTACTGTGGTAAAAAACCTAAACAACGCATTCTTCTTTGTAATTTGACTTGATTTTTACCGGTTTTAAAACGACGCGAACAAAGTTAAACGTGAAAATGAATGACATTTTCATTTCCTTTAAACAACGTTGAAAATAAATAGCAACGATGACACTGAGTCATGAAAGTATTCGGTTAAATGAAATGTACCAAGTCAGTGAACTCTATCCAGTAGGTAATTAAAAAGTCATCAATGCATTCGCGTCACTCGTCTGTTTGTGGCCGTTTTGATAGCTCGCCATCAAACTATTCCGCCCAGAATGTTTATTCTATCGCACGTTTTGGTTTTAGCAAAAAACAAACTTGGCTGTGATGAATCAATTCTAAAACAAATATGAGATTACATACCAGATTAGTGTATCAGAAATGAATAAACACAAATCATTTTAATGTAAAAGAATAATTAATAATTATTACATTCTTTAAAAATGATATTGATTTTCTTGATTGATGACCGTTTTGCTTCATTTTTCATATTTTAAATATTATGTATAATGCAAGTTTTGTACCTTTCATTTTACTTAAATTTTCATCTCCATAATTATTTTCAATAACTTATTATTCAACTTACAAACTTAGTCGGATTTCAATTGTAAAATCATTATGTGATCATAGCCTCTTCCCAGTGTCAAAGCGTAAACAACGAGCAAACATTTACTTCTATAGGTAACTAATCAGCCTATTTTCACAAAGTGACCTACGGCTCCAGTTGCCTCGCAGTTGCTTTTTTGCACCAGAACAAGTATCCTGTATCCGCCCGTTCTTTGTTGTATCGTACTAAACCGACGTGAATCATTCGGAAATGTGCCTTGGAAGTTGCCAACACACTTTTTGTATCGCAGTTGTGAAGCGACAGTTTCTTCCTCTCTTCCAACTGCAACGATATAAGGTCTCTCTCACATTGTGCTTGTGCGTTCCGCGAGTGTGTGCTGCGCGTACGCCCGACCCGATCGGCGTCCGTTCGACGTGTGCCCGGCGTTTACTTTGTACTACAGAGTTGAAGTGTATGACGTGCCTTCCCTATAAGTATGTAACCATGTATGTTTATGCATTTAACTGTTGTATTTAGAGTATTTAGACACTTAATATCTTTTATTTCGCCTCCCAACACACATTGCATGGCGACCCTATCAGTGCTGCCTCTGGGCAGAACTGAGCATGTGGTTTACATACAGTTAAGAAGTTTTTGGAAACTGTGCATGCATTGGCATTGTCGGGGACACGCCAGGCGTCCGCTGTAGGAATACGCACGCCCAATCCAAGGTCAGCTTAAAACACTGAAGGAATATAGTGAACATTTCACGAAACTCTTAATATAAATCGCGGTTGATTGTGCTGTTTGCCGCGAATTTGTTACACCACTTAGGGATGATTGTGGGTATGCTGCGCTTTTGAGCAGTTATTTATGTAAAAAGTAATAGATATTTTGATTAAATTCTTTATGCTGAAATCTGCAAATTGCTGGGATTCAGATATTAATATTGGTCTATTATTGTTTTTTTTTTTATAGCAAATAATATATTATGTAAACATAGAAAAGTAGTCAACAGATATAATTATATTTACATAATAATCAAAGACAAATAATGTCATGAGTGCTAGTGTGATATTGGGAAAAAATTGGGTTCAAATACTTGATGGAGGATTTTCGTCGAGTACTTTTTAATTTTATTAAGCCCAGCCATGCATTGCTGTTTCAGAATTGTTTTTATTTAAATTGTGTTGACTTTTATAAAGCAACACATATTTAAAAAAAAACAAAATTCATTAAAAGCGATCTTTGAAGTGTTTTGGCCAATTTAAAACAGCAAAAGTCATAATTAGTAATTTAAATTAGTCATATAGTTGGTAAATGCGTTGTCATTTCCTACTCTGTCTTGCCCAAAAATGTCCTCAAAACGAAAATATATGAAGTTATTTTCCTTTTCATTGCCTTTCAATTATTTTTGTAAGTCAACTCAAAGCACTTTAAAGCAGATCCGCGTTTTAATTTGCCTAGTATTTACATAAAAGCAGCACACAACAAACAAAGGCAACCCACAAAGACACACACAACTGAAAATTATGCAAATCTAGATAATTCTAATGAGAAATCCGATTCATATCAAGAACTTATTACTTCCTGTCAGAAAAGGGACTAGCAGCAACCCATCTCAAGGCACGTGCCTGCTGACGCGATGCGTCGTTTGTTAGCGAACCGTTTCATATCGTTAACTTTGCTTGTTATAACTTTACGCGTCTCCTGGGTGCACGGAATTTAAATTAACTGAATAGAATTACTAAGGGATGAATATTACTCCCAGATATGAATATCTAAGTGCGAAGATTGTGTGTCATCGCACGTGAAGACGCCGTACCGGGGCCTATTACGTTTAGTTGGTGACTTATTACACGAATTTGAATTCTACTGGAAATAGCCTAGCGAAGAAAATATACCTTTTATCCATAGGATAAATCTTATTTTACTAGATATACGGTTGTTAGAGGGAGATAAAAATAATATATGACAGAGAATAGTGGAATTACCAGGTTTAAACAACATTATCATCATCATCAGCCAATGTCAGTCCACTGCTGGACGTAAACCTCTCCTATGGAGCGCCAATGAGCTCGGTCTTCAGCTTTCCTCTTCCAATCCCTTCCAATCCCTGCCTGCTGCCCTTCGAATATCGTACGATCTACGTTTGCCAAGACGTGGTCGCCACTCAAGAACCTGAACGCTCCAGTGACCATCGGTTCTGCGGCATATATGACCTGCCTGCTGCCACTTCAGCTTGCTTATTCGCTGAGCTATGTCGGTTACTTTAGTTCTCTACCGTACCGTACCGTTCGTACCGTGAGTGGCCACGTCTCGGCCCCGTAGGTCATAACGGGTAGAACGCACTGATTGAAGACTTTTGTCTTCAAACTTTGTGGTATGGGTGACGAGAAGACCCGACGAAGTGTTCCAAATGCTGCCAAGCCCAGCTGTATCCGCCTCTTGACTTCCTTATCGAAGTTGCTTCTACCTAATTGTATGATCTGTCCTAGGTATGTGTATTCGAAAACAACCTCGATGGAGACTCCATTTACGTCAACTGGCTCCGGATCGACATGCTTGTTGATCATAATTTTTGTCTTGTCAGAGTTCATCCAGAGATCAATCCACTGAGACGAGGCAGCCAGACTGTTCAGCATTTGCTTTAATTCTTGCAACATTCTTGCAGCCATGATAACAATATCGTCTGCGAATCGTAGGTGAGAGATGTGTTCGCCGTTTATATTGATGCCGTGATCCTTCCAGTCCAGCATCCTGAACATATCCTCCAGTGCGTTGGTAAACAGTTTTGGTGACATGACATCGCCCTGTCTCACCCCGCGACGCAGGTGGACATGTTCAGTATGCTGATTCGACGACGGTCATCGTTGCGAATTCATTAAGGCATCTCATCACTTCGATGTATCGCCAGTCGACTTGGCATCGTTGCAAAGAATCCAGAACAGACCAGGTTTCAATAGTGTCAAAGGCCTTCTCATAATCCACAAATGCTAGACACAGGGGCCTATTGTACGCCTCTGTCTTCTCATTAATCTGCCGCACTGTGTATAAATTGTTGATGGTCTCGTATCCACTTCGAAACCCGGCCTGCTCCGGTGGTTGGAAATCGTCGAGTCTTCGCGCAAGACGATTCGTGATGACCCTTGAAAAAAGCTTATATACATGACTCAGCAGCGATATGGGCCGGTAGTTTTCAACAAGGTTTTGTGACCTTTCTTGAAAAACAAAATGACCACGCTTCTGTGCCATGCATTTGGAGTTCTCATTAAACAGTTCCTGAAGCTTTTTTAATACTTCCTCCAGCCTTCAGGAGTTCAGTGGTGATTCCGTCTTCACCCGGGGCTTTTTCATTTTTAAGCTGTTTAAGGGCCATCACGATCTCATCCATGCTAATTTCGGACAAGTCCTCCGTAAAGTACCGTGTAAGAGTGGCTCTGGGATCATCTCTCAGAGTTTCGGGTCGAACTTCTTGAGAAGCGTATAGCTTGCAGTAAAAATGTCTTACTTCTGAGAGAATCTCCGGCTTAGAGGTAATCACTGTTTCCGTTTGTGCGGTCAGTCTTGTCAGGTGGCTTCTCTCGAGCTGCTGGACGAACACTTTCGATCCCCGGTTCTGCTCGATTGCTTTTTCAATTAAAAGCGTGTTGATAGCTCGGGGGTAGCGTCGTACCAGCTTATTTATATTTTTATTTAGAGCCCGTTGTTCTGATAAGGCTGACGGGAGATTTTGACGGCGCTCCCTCATAAGTTCCAGAGTCTCTCTCGAAAGCTTTGACACTTTACCAGAACGCTTCATTTTACAAAAATTTTCGCCCTCTTCTCTTAGCGTGCTTACCACTTGGTCGAGCTTCTGGTCAGCGCGGTCGGTGGTTTCGAAGACGGCGAATCAATATAAACAACATTACTTTTATTTCAGATCGCATCTGCATATTGCAACATTATCATCTGATATAAATATATAAAACTTCTGTACTTCCTTAACAAAATTAAAATCATAACAAAGATATACCATTCTCCTCTTCACTTATTTTTCTCATAGGTAAATAGGTATAATTATATTAATACTACTGGTTACGACAAACATAGTCTACTCGAGAATTAGACAGAAATACGATTCAGGTGCCATGTCAAACAAAAATAAAATCAAAAATATTATATCTAAATAGATTCTGCCACTTATAAGAAGTTCAGAATATAGGTACTCGCGAAGCGTATCAAGATATAGATGTTTTAGCTATCGCGAGATCTAGAGATTATTTTCTGTTGTAAAGAGCATACTCATGTGATGAATGAATGTACTATGTCTGTGTGTGGGCTTAGCTAATAAGAAAACATCTCATTAAAAAAATAAAAATGAATAAAACATCTCGAGCCTCCAGTGTGGGTGTTGAAAAACCGTCTAAATTACAATTATGGTGTTTTTGATTGATGAAATGTCACTTCTTGTGTTCATCAGCAATCTATAAACACTCTCTAGCGGCCTATCGTTTGAAGAACCAGCGTCATGAATAGAACGTTTTTGTTGTGTAATGTTATACCAACATGATTGTACGATTATACGTTGTTTGTTTTTGGTGATATTGGTTTTACTGGAAATAAGTTGCTAAGTAAGCAATTTTGGGATTTTGGGATATTTTGAGAATATAGTATGAATACTATTTGTTAAAGCTTTGTTGACTAAATATTACTATTTCAAACTACCCTCGGGACATTATTTCTTTGATTTCTGTAATGGCTTTCAAAGAGCTTTATAACTAGGATCTTCATCGTGATAAGTTTCATAAGGCTAACAACAATTAACAATTTTATACGCACATAACTTTAAAAAGTCAGTGATGCGCGCCGCAAGTTCGATCGCTCTGTGCGGTATTCTACCGGTCTTACCACGATACCATCTTTGTCGGATCATGATGTTATACATACTCGTATGTTAACACCAGTAAACGTCTAAAATTTGTCGTCTAAAAGAACCATAAAAATATTTTCATTTGTAAGTAGAAATATTTGCAATTGCACTAAGAGTGTCTTACCATTAAATTTGATTTATACTGGAAATGAATTACGTACAACTTAACGGTCAATGTCGGGTTGAGCGCGCGCTGTCAAAATACAATGCAGATTCACCGCCCAACTCATCATTCAATGCCAGTCTAGACATTAACCAACTCAAGACCAACGCGGTAGGTCCGCGATACGCACATTTTGTTCTAGACCGGCTTACCGCTAACGAATTTATTTATAACTTGTATTTCAATTGAAAGTGCTTATAAATATATTATGGTGAATTTATTGAGCGCTCGTTGATTTGGCGAACTTTACTACATACTAGATTTCTATCGATCCACTTAGTGTGACTGTGATATCATAATATAAGGTTTGTTGACGATCCTGAGATGGCATAAATGTAAACATGTACATATCCGTACGTGTGCAAAATGTCTGATCTTGTTCTGACTCTGTTTTGTTTCTAGGTTTAATGTACATAGTCTCCTGCATTCTACCCTGCTAAACTGAAGTTTCCCGACAGGCCTGCAATGAGACCATGACTGTCTAGTCATGGTCGTCTATATTTGTATTCAGCTGTTGGGCTGATAAAATTAAATTAATATTAAATCCCCGGTATTTTGTTTAAAAGATTTCTTTGTGCCTGAAAAAGTTTGGATTGTCTGATAAAAATATATTTTAAAGCTCTTCAAGTTCGTAGATCAAAAAGTCATGATAAAATTAAAATTGAACATCAAGATAAAATACACTACTTATCTCGTTTTCACAGAAAACGTGAATAATTCTATTCTAAGCCAAAAAGGACAGGGGGACATTATAAAATATTGCATGTCTAACTGTGTGTGACAGTTTTACGTGAGGCTTTTACAAACAAACTAATCCTGATTAATTTAATGTGACAAATATGTCAGAATCATTTACGGTCGGATGCACAAACTGGCAAGCATAAACTCCACTTTTAGAAAAATAAATGTGCTTGTTCTACAGCTATAACAGGAAAAAAAACAAACAAATATATATTGGAAAGGTAATGATATCTGATGTGTGGATAAAATACCACAGGACGTGGCCACAAAGGGATGCCCTTACAATGAAAACAAATTAATTAACGAGCGTTTAACCTTGCTTTTTGTAATACAATAAAAAACTTCCGCATTCAACCCAATCCAGCTTTGGGGCGTACATCAAATTCTCTAAAGTTATCCGTGGGATAAAAGGCATTCGTGTCACGTAACCTCCAAACCGCTTGACTCATCCAGGTACTCGACGCACGATAAATTTGAATTCTTAAAGCGACATTTTCTGAAAAATGAAGTACTTAGAAGAAAGAGCTTAGTTGTTTTCGCATAGATCCCAGAGCGCGGCGTATTTGGGTTTATCGAGTAATGGGGTGGCCCCATCCCTCTATAGCGGATCTCGGTAATTTCTGAAAGCATTCCAGGTAGGGACCTAAAACGGATTTAAGAATTACTGGGATTTAAGTGAAAGTTTGGAGTTTGGAATTATTCAGAATTCTGGTAGATTTTTACAGCGAGTGAAATTGTTGACTCGTTTCAATAATTTGTTTTAGATTTTGCCTCAAACCTTAATCACGCTTATTTACTAAACTAATCAAGTATAACGGTATATATATTTTGATTATAATTTCTTAAACAGTAACTTTTTAATACAAAATTAACATTAACGTGTGCAGTTGTTGTGTACCGTAGTTATTACCTGATACATAAACGTGGTAGATGAGATATGTTAAAAATATTGATTTGGTCCTGCAGTTTCACGATCACGGTCTCCAAAGAAAATCATAACTAGAAAACCGTTTCCAGAACCAGGAATGTGTTGGCTTTATATTAATTGATACGTACACTGTAATTATAAACATTCCGATTGTAAATACTTATATCGGTTTATATCAGTGAATTCTATAAAACACTTTACGACATAATAACATAGACAATAAATTACACGTTCAACTTTGACTGTAACCCGATATTTGTGGCTTCATAGCTGTTATTTTAGTAAACCGAATGGTCACAGCGCTTAGTCACAATGTCATTATTAATAGGAAAACTAACATCGTAATGTACTGCCAAAGCCACCAGCCGGCTGGTTTGGAAATGAGAAATTAAATTTCCACGGTGGTACCTATACCAAATTAAGGTTGAACTACTAAAATTGTTTATGAATACGAATGCATTTTTTTTAAATTTCATTTTAATCTGATCTCTTATTTCTTTATGTGTTTATTTTGCACTTCGATACCGTCGATTTTATCTTCTTTGACTCTATTTCTGACTTCAAAGTCTGTCTATATATTAAGTTGCTTTCGTTTATATCTTTATGCGAATTTAATTTTCCTGCTAAAGAAACTCTTCTTCGCATATTATAACCATTACACTTTATAAACGAATGTTGTTGACATTTATCTCGATTACTACCATCAATTTCCATTACAACACCAGAAATAATAAAATCGAAATGGAGCTAATCATGTTTATCCTCAACATTTCTTGCCAAGGCAGCTATAATATCCAGACACTCATGACTTACAAATTCAACAATACGACAATAATTTTGGAGTAAAAATGGTTATATTGTATTAAACGGAATTGGGACAACGTAAAACCTTATTGTTATTCGACTCACGTTTACCCAATCACGTCTTAATAAAATTGTGTAACGTGAATTTTAAGTACATAACAGTAAAGCTACACTAATCTTGGGAAGACGAACTTTGATAGTAATTCATTTCTACAAATCGATTTTGTAGTCAACCTCTATCGCTTTATGTCCAAATTGACCTTGTTGCATAGGCATCTTCGTATTTTAGTTTGACTATTCATATGCATTTCATTCATAAAAATTTTACTGTTCATTGACATATTGATTTGTCGATGTGCGTGTATCGTTATATAGATGGTTTATTATACAGTAGCTTCCGTGACTTGATCTTGTAACATGAGAATAGTGATCAGTAATATTATTGGCTTATTTATAGGAAATGAAATATAAAATATCAATTATTTTGTTTTTATATCTAGAATTGCTGATCACAAGTATTGATAACATCATACGTTTTGAAATTCTGACTCTTAGAGCTTAATAGGGAAGAGAAATCTTTAATAGAAAACTTTATTTACAAAATGAAAAGCAACTTTGAGAAAAGTCTTTTCATGTTTACGTTCTAAATAATTTACTAGTTTAACGTCTACACGTTATTATACACGGTTCTTTTATTTTCACGTCCGCACGCGACGCGTTTTGTGAGCGTAAATCATTAGCAACGCTTTTATCGGAATTGCGCGGGCGCATTGACGACCGTTAAGTAGGTTTTGCCCACTGTACTATTATTATAACATAGGGCTATTCTAAGAAGTGTGTCAATTTGAGTCACATATTATCATCATATGACAAATTTATCAGTTATATTGCTTTCAATAGAATGTTTCGTATTATATTTTATTTTTATTGCCATTAAATTTTCTCTTCGAATTGGTATAACTAACAAATTGCAGTCAATTAGGTTTATGAGTGGTGTTCTCGACTCGGAAAATAGCGTGGGATGCTACCTGATTAGACTCAGTGATGATATACGAGAACTGGTTGACAGCTGTAGGAAAAGGAGAGATGAAAATTAGACAAGTTTCGTCTACGTAGGATGAGGTCTGTAACTAGCACTGGTTTCTTATTACCTGACTGATGTGCTGATGGAAATATATGATAATTGACTAGTAGATGCGTTATTATTTTAAACCATTTCTGGTTGTATTTATAGAAAATTATTATAAAATTCGTTCTATTTTCAAAGCCTATAACAGCCAGTCAAACGATCACTATCGTAGAAATGGTTTCAAGTTTAATCAAGCAACCGATGAAGTAATATTCGATGCATAGGTATATCAGTTGATGCGTTACTCTGTTTTTGTCAATAATATGTAGTTGTTTCGACAATAATGTGTCCCACTCACAGTAAACATCTTTACATAAAGAGATCTAAATTTATAAATATTTGTAAGTGCATGATGACAAAAATATTATCATTCTAAACATCGTTAAAATTAAAATCTGCATAGTTGACAAGACCGCATCCATGCGGACTTGTCAAACACTGTATAAGACGTCACCTGCGTATAACCTGCGCACGTGCCTCAACATGCTCAAGCTACATGCACCGTGTACAAGCACCCTTACGTAATAGATGTCCGCAAATACAGTAACAAAATTATTAGAACGTTGATGCTTGTACATATACGTTTACGTATATGATTAAAACAAGCTACCAATTTTTTTTTTAAATGTGGGGAATATATGTATCAATTAAACGAAGCAAATAAAGATATTAAAAAAATGTATTTTAGACATGTGTTTATATACGTAGGGACCGTCAATATATTTTAATACATACCTACTATATGCTATAAAAGTCCAAAATCATCTAAAATAAATATTCAAAAAGCAGTAGAAATTATGTTGTCGCAACAAATTGCACTTATTGGTGTGTGTCATATATTCTAACACCGTCCTCAATGTCATCGTCTGGCTATGCGCTCGCGCTACATTATGCAGGGACAGTAGCGCACGTCACACCTACTGTTTTGTACGAGACTGATATTATTTTAGATATGACAGCTACCTTATGAATTATAATTGTGAGAATATACTACATTACGAATATTAATGATAATGTTGACCAAGTTATAAACCTTTCCAAGCACGTTGCCGATATAAAAGAAATCGATAGGTTAGTTGCAAGAAATATGTGGTTTCCAATAGTTATATTTTATATTTACACGATAAATATGTTTTATAGGCTACACGTTGCTCGAACATGCTACCTTTTGACAGCTACATGGATATATTAGCATTTATTTTTAATATAAAAGCAGAACATGCCAAAAGCACACGCTAGTAAGTATTCAATTCAACGTCAAACAGCGACAATATAACGCGTGCACGCGTAACAATCAGATAAATATCAGAGCAAAAAAAAAAATTAACGTAAATTTTCTACAATAATATAATTATGAATGAAATGCCACCAATTAATTTATACGTCTACTTGGTTGGAACATACGGTACCTACTTGGTTGGAACACACCTGACCGACCAAATCCTAACAAGCAATTAGTTAACTTGGGGAGACTAACGAAGCTACCCATTGCGAATAAAATTTACGACTCAAATTGTTATAAGTTGAAAAGAAATAATTTAATATGTTTATTAATCAGCAGCATAATGCAGGCGGTAAAGAATATTATTTATAATTTTAACAAATCCAAAACTGCCTTGAAATTTAACACCTCTAACTTAGACAGGGCCAGTTAAGTAGAAGGATACGGAAAACAGGACAAACAAGATGGATAGCCAGATAATAATATGTTATTAGCTAAATGTCGTAGTTCTGAGATAATAAAAACAAAAAAACATACAAGTATATTAAAAACCTCAATCTTTTTTTTAAATCGATTAAAAACAGGAAGCGAAGAAGGCAGAAATGTTTTATCCTCATTTTAAGGTACCGCCTACTATAAAACCTCAAATACTTACGTTTATTCAGATTTTGCAACAAGAAATTAATGAAAGTACCTGATACTCAAGATACAAAATTACACTACAACACGGTTATCTACGAGCGGTTGATATCCTCAATCAGAAATATACGAGATGACTTTATAGCTATAATGATAACAGCTGGCACTCCAAACCCGGTTTAAGTTTATCAGTTGCCACAGAATGCAAGTGATAAACAAATGGCTGCAACAATTGGGACAAGAGGAACTCACTTGTTTCACATTCAACATGGGCTTCCTAATTAATAAAAGGACTAAAAGCAATGAATTGAATTTAATTTTGTATTTCCGTATCGTTTATTATAAGATACGAAGAAAAGATAATATCTAAATTGCCATTAATATAGAACTCTCAATGATTAATTTAAGGACAAATCAGATAATTTTCAAACACTATAATTATACTATTTTTAATTGTATAAATTATAAAAAGTTGTATACCTAAAGATACTGTTGACTGTTCCACCAATTTCTACATGTGCCTTTTCAGCGTGGTCTTTTTTTATTTTACTCCTTTTTGTCCTCTTGTTTTGAAGTTCTGGCCGATAAGATTTCATTTTCAAAATTTTAATCGGCAGTCTCACTAATAATAATTCTTTTATAACAGTTTAAATGAGGTCATTATGAGAGTTAGCCTGAATACAATAAATTAACATGTTAAAGAATCCCATTAAAAAGTGTTAAGATCTTACTTGATGATAATGCCAGATTTACAGACACTAAAGTGATTGTAAATTTTCTTCAACCCGATTATGTATATACTTAAAAGCACACTATACAAGAAATTCGACACCGTTAAAATATATTAAAAGACCAAAAGCTATAAAACACTGATACCTTCTGTAGGAAGCAAAACGCATATTTCACAGTTAAATACGACCAATTAGACATAGCTATAAATTTAATATCCAATACATTGCCGCGACGCTACTTAAACGGGTGTAGCAATAGAACAAGTCACACATAAAATCAAATGTCAATGTATTATAAATACTAGAGATATTTTAAAGTACGTGTTAGAAATTGGGGCAGTGATTAATAAAGTAGTTAAAGATAACAAACATTATTATGAGACAGATATCAGACTGAGTAGATATAAATAGAGCCACCAACAGCTTTATTTGGGTTTCGAGGGACTAGCTAAATTGAATAGTTGTCTACCAGGCGCAAAATAAATTGGACTTAGTAGTGTTCAACCATACCTTGCATTTAAATGGTAATAAATAATAATATAGTTGCATACTAAGGAAGAAATTCAAGAAGGACACAAAGCCTGCTCGAAAAAACCTAATGTCTAGAAGTTTAATTGTGGGTCAGTTTATTATTGCCCAATAAAGCGTTCTACTTTACATGTGAAGCAGATTCAGCGAAACATCATTTTATGACAATGCTGTTTTGGCCAGAAAGATGTGAATAAACTTGAATGACAAAATAAAAATACTAGGTTACAATAAAATTGAAGATACGATAGGTACTAAAAATCAATAACACAGACATGGAACAAGGAAACAGAAACAAGTAGCAATAAAATGTGAATATGTCACCGTACGTAATGTTCCTGAATCCGCCCGCCTCGTCAGTTCATAAATTATGTGATACACTGTCATACTGTTACATATGTCCATTCGTACCCGCCAAAAGTAACGCCACAAAAGGTGTCGCTTTGCATAACGTATGAAAGCGTGTTCTACTATTACGATGATTATAAACATATGATACGTTTGAATATTGTGTGTAATGATATTATAATTCACATTTTACATTGGTGAAGTTTGAAGTATAAGTCTGAAAGAGTAGAAGATAATGGTTGTCTAATGAGGCCAACCAATTAACTGAGATCAAATGAAGGTGATAATGATGCTCAATTTTTTTACATCTGTATTATATCATATCAAATTCTTGCGTTATTTACTGGCAGGCTAAGTAAGTATAGCCGGAACAACTGGGTGCAAGAAATTGCAAATTGGCATGTACCTATGTTCCTTAGGGAGTGTAGAGGTGTACGAAGAAGTCATTTCTCGAAATGCCTTTGGGATCGGGAAAAAACGGTTAAATTAAAAAATTGGGCAAGTGCGAGTCGGACTCGCGCGCAAAGGGTTCCGTACCATTATCTATAAAAGAAAATCACGTTCGTTGTATGTATACTTAAATACTTTATAAGTTTCTACCTGTTTATTAAGATCGAGTAACAAATTGCTTAAAAATTACGTTTGTTGTATGGGAGCCCCCCTTTATTATTTACTTTTTTTAAATTTAATTATTTATTTTGAAAGGTAATATACAACTACATATTCTGTAAAAATTTAAAGCGTCTACCTGTAACAGTTAGTAATTTTGAGCAAAATATACGAAAAAAAACACGTTTTTTGTATGGGACCCCCCCTTATTTTTTTATTTTTTTTTATTTTTAGTATTTGTTGTTATAGCGGCAACCGAAATACATAATTTGTGAAATTTTCAGCTATCTAGCTATCATGGTTTATGAGATACAGCCTGGTGACAGACAGACAGACAGACAGACAGACAGACAGACAGACAGACAGACAGACGACGGAGGCTTAGTAATAGGGTTCCGTTTTTTACCTTTTAGGTACGGAACCCTAAAAATACGCAGGCGTAGCCGCGGCCATCCTCTAGTATGCTATAATAGTATGAAATATTTCTTGCCTTCAGGATATGAACAATATATGTATACAATGACAACTAGTCAATAAAATTGACAAAGGGTATAAATTCTCTTCAACCCTTAAAAAACTCGTAACCATGATGATAAATAGGCATATTGTTTTACTTAGGGGTTAAGTTAAAGTAGTACCTGCTATTGTAAGGACTTTTATAATTATGTCATTACATTCTATGAATATTTGCAGTATTAGCCAATTGCATTAAACTGTGCATTTCTATGTCATGTTGTTAGTAACAAACAGACTGATGTGATATGTATATAGTAGGTATATGCGTATTTGTTATGTCCACTTAGATGTGCAAACTCAAAAGCATTCCAAATACGAGCATTCGAGTGCATTGTGCATCGTGCTTGAACGTGTAAATCAGATAGTACCGAAATAGAGGCCAGTGAATGACCTTGTGCTTTAAATCATCTTTATAAACAACTGGCAGCATTCCATTTATGGCTATCTCTGGATTGTCAACAATAAAACGTCTTTTTATAACCTTACACATATTATGAAAATGAAAGTTTTGATGATTTCGATGGATGTTATGCAAACGCATCAAACGCAAACATGGCCGAGTTCGATGAAATTTGGTAGACATCGAAGTTGTTCCGTGCATAGGTAAAAAACTTTAAACTTCTTCAAATTACATAATGAAAATTAATTATATAATCAAGCATATCGAAAAATCAGTTGTATATAATATGAAACAAACCTCTGCACAGTCAAACAATGGTGCAAACTTTCAATTATTTAAAGCGCGTATTGCACGTAAAATGACTCATTTGCTTTTTTACTCAGACTTTCTGTCGACAAATTAGGCGTGAAAATATTCATAATTATTTAAGTAGCACTTCTTTGTAAAATGCAGTATTAGTTCATTGTTTCAATACAAATATATAGTCGGCGCTTGAGTTGAAACTTATAATTGCAATATTTTCCCGAACACGTATTACTCAAAATGCATCAACAAAGGTTCTTCACTACCTTTTTGTTTTATTTTAAAACGTTTAAAATAATCCGTACAAAGCTTATGCACTGCAAGGCTTACTTTTCTTTAGAAGTGGGGTTGTTTCAATCCAACGACTCAAACCTTGAATACTATAAAGGACAATCATAGTAATGTAACATACCAATGACAGACAGGTCAGTGTCCAGAAGTGAACATGATATTGTTACGAATTGAAAATAACGCCATCTATCAGTGAATGGGAGAACTACATGAGATTGAATGTATCGGTGGTTTGAAGGTAATTCAGCTATCCTCTAATAGATGGCGTAGGTGTAAATAGAACATTTACGCAATTCTAGAAACACCTTACACGTTTCCAGAAATATCGTGAGTCGTCTCGAAAAGCCTAGTGATGTTATCCGGCCAGTATAAATAGAGCGAGAGCGCGCGAGACGACACAGTTCAATTGAATACGGAAAGCGATCAACAAGAAGCGAAGAAATAAGTCGGAAGTGTTTAGTGTTGTTCTAGTGGTGTGGAATAGTGTGTTTTATTAGTGAAGTGAAAATTAAGTGTGTGTATCTAGTGTTATTGTGTTAGAGAATAAAGTTCAATTTAAGTGGCATAGTGAGCTATAATTTATCGTCGAACCCCAGCTCGTAACAAATTGGTGTCAGAAGAAAGGGATAAATTATGCCGGTTATGCCGAAGGAAGAAACTGAAGGTGTGCGTACCAGGAACCAGCGCCAGCAAGACCTGGACCAGAGACGCTTCGGAGACGTTCCTTCTCCATCGTCTGGTGGATCAGGCGACTCCGCGGCTGCAGAGGAGCCTGCAAGCGCACACTCCATGGCGGTGCCCGACATCGCGGCTCTGATGGCGTTCATGCAGGAGCAGGCCCGCCGTCAAGAGGAGCATGCGCGCCGCCTGGAGGAACAGCTACAGCGCGACAAGGAGGAGCAGGCTCGCCGTCAAGAGGAGCACGCGCGCCGCCTGGAGGAACAGCTACAGCGCGACAAGGAGGAGCAGGCCCGCCGTTTGGAGGAACAGCTGGTGGTGATGAAAGACCTCAGCGCCGCTGTAGGGAAGGACCTGAAGGTGGTAAAGGAGGAGCTCCAGCAGCACGAGGCTCGTATCAGCGACGTGGAGAAGCTCGTACACGACCAGCTTGAGACTCGCGTCGCCTCTATAGAGATGCGTGTACACGACCATCACGAGACCTGTGTCGCTGAAGTGGAGAGGAGATTGCGTGGGCTCGGATCCAACGAAGTGACATCTGCGACTGTAGTGCCCTCACCTCGTGGGTTTAAGGTTCCACCATTTGATGGCTCGTCATCATGGTCTGCATACAAGATCCAGTTTGAGGCTGTGATGCGATCGAATGGGTGGACCAAAGAACAGGCCTTAACCGCCCTAACCTTGGGCCTTCGCGACCGGGCCTTGACAGTGTTGGAGGCACTCGGACAAGACGTCACCTACGAGAAGCTTCTTGAGGCGCTGGAGGCGAGGTACGGAGACGCGCACCTCGAACATGTGTATCGTGCTCAGCTGAAGGACAGGACGCAACGCACCGGAGAAACTCTGCAGCAGTGGGCTCTAGAGGTGGAAAAGCTGGTCAGGAAGGCATACCAGTCGTCCCCTGCGCTTATTGATGGGAACCTCGTACAGGCGTTTACGGATGGGATCCGGGACCTGGAGGTAAGAGCAGCAGTGAGGCTTGGGCACTTCAAGGACCTCAAGGATGCCTTAGCCCACGCTCTGGAGGTGGAAGCAGTGCGACGCGACGACCGAGGTCACCGCATCAGGGAAGTTGTGTCGTCACCTCGGTGCTACAACTGCGGAGAAAGAGGCCATATCCGCTTGAGCTGCCCAAAGCGTAGGCAGCCTGGTGACACCCTGTCTCCACCAAAGGGGTCGCCTGATGTGCCTGCCAGGCAGCGAGAGCAGGGAAACGAGTAGAAGCCAGGACTGCGGGGCGGGTGCTGGCTGGTAATGGAAGAGCCCCAAGTATCTCGATCTCGCAATCATGCGACGGGAACAGCCTGATCATCGAAGGCGAAATTAACAGAACACCATGCAAGCTGACATTGGACACGGGTGCTTCTCGGACAGTCGTCGGTTTCCATCTGGCAAGACGGGTTCTTCGGGGCTGCTTCAGGAACAATGAATGTGTGAATCTGAGAACAGCTACCGGTCAGCACATAACCGTCCGAGGTGAAATGGAGGTGGATCTGAAGCTAGGCAACAAAATTTACCGTCACAAAGTCATCGTGGCCGATATAGTGGACGACTGCATCTTAGGCTTAGACTTCATGCGGAAGTATCACTGCGAGATCGATGTTAACCAAGGAGTGTTGAAATGTGGCTCGGAAGAAGTCTTCATGGAAGGCGCAACTTCAGGAAAAGTGTACTGCCTGAAGAATGTCACGCTTCAACCGCGGTCGGAAACGGTAGTACCGGTTTGTTTACCCGGGAGTTCTGGTCGAGGTAACCGCTGCGTACTTATCGAAGGCCTAGAGGAAGATGCCTCATGGAAGATTGCACGAACCTTGGTAAGGGGTACCAAAGTTTCATCAGTACGCGCACTAAATGCAAGTGACAAGGAAGTGTTGCTCAAAAAAGGGACGGAATTGGGCACCTATGAAGGAGCGGCTTGGATGCGTAGATGTCAAGAGCAACCTACCAGCGACAAGGTTCAGGGTGCACGATTCGACGTGTCTTCACTTTTGGAGGACTGCCAAAGTACCCTGTCAGAAGAAGAGAAGACCAAGGCTAAGAAGATGTTAAACCGGTTCGCCGATATTTTCTCGACCAGTGATGCCGACATAGGGAAGACAGCACTAGTCCAGCACAAAATAAACACGGGAAGTGAAGCACCGATTCGCCAGCGACCAAGACGTGTGCCAGTGGCACGGGAACGTGAAGTGGAAGCTATGATCGACGGTATGGTGAAAGAAGGCGTAATCGAGCCTTCATCCAGCCCGTGGTGCTCTCCGGTTGTCCTAGTAAAGAAGAAGGATGGCAGCATGCGCTTCTGTGTAGACTACCGCCGATTGAATGACATCACGAAGAAGGACAGCTACCCGCTGCCAAGGATCGATGACACACTGGATACGCTGACGGGGATGAAGTGGTTTTCTACCTTAGACCTAAAAAGTGGCTACTGGCAGGTGGAAATAGATCCTCGAGACAAGGAGAAGACGGCATTCTCCACAGGGAAAGGATTATGGCAATTTAACGTCATGCCCTTTGGATTGTGCAACGCTCCGGCTACTTTTGAGAGACTGATGGAGCGAGTGCTTATGGGACTGATTGGAGACGCCTGCCTGGTCTACTTGGATGACATCATCATCGTGGGGCGCACCTTCCAGGATCACCTTCGAAACTTGGAGCAAGTGCTGTCAAAGATACGAGGAGCTAATTTGAAGCTGAGTCCGAAGAAATGCGCGTTATTCAGACGGCAAGTGAACTTTCTAGGACATGTGGTCTCGGAGAACGGTATTCAAACTGACCCGGAAAAGATCATTGCCGTGAAGGAATGGCCAGTTCCAGAGAACAAAACGCAGGTCAGAGCATTCCTCGGATTATGCTCCTACTACCGACGGTTTGTGAAGAACTTTGCTGACATTGCTCGACCTCTTCATAAGCTCACCGAAGACAGAGTGCAGTTCTGTTGGAATGAGAGCTGTGACGTTGCATTCCAGAAGCTCAAGGAACATCTGTGTACTGCACCTATTCTAGGCTACCCTGACAATGAGCATGAATTCATAGTTGACACAGATGCCAGTAACACCGGAATTGGCGGCGTGCTGTCACAGAAGAAGGGTGATCAAGAAGTTGTTATAGCATACTTCAGCAAGACCTTATCCAAACCCGAAAGAAACTACTGCGTCACCAGGCGGGAACTCTTGGCTGTAGTAAAGACATTGCAGCATTTCAACAAATACTTGTTGGGCCGTAAATTCCACCTGCGAACCGATCATGCAGCGCTGAAATGGCTGCTTCAATTTAAGGACCCAGAAGGACAAGTAGCTAGATGGATTGAACTACTGCAAGAGTTTGATTTTGTAATACAACATCGCAGCGGCAAGTCCCATGGTAACGCAGATGCCCTATCGCGTAGGCCGTGTCCCGACCAGTGCAAGCACTGTAGCCGACAGGAAGCAAAGCAGGCAGCGCTAGTGAGGATGTTAAAGACGGATCTAAGCGACGAATGGAGAGAAGCTTTGCGGAGTGCTCAGCAAGATGACAAGGATGTACAGCCGATTCTTGAATGGAAGAAATCAGATGCGCCTAGGCCCAAATGGAGTGATATCGCAGCAATGAGCCCTATCACCAAGAGTTATTGGGCACAGTGGGAAAGCTTGGTCGTCCAGGATGGAGTTCTGTGCCGCAAATGGGAAAACGCTCGCGGTAACCAGTGCCATTTGCAAATGGTAGTGCCCAAAACTAAGGTGCCGGAAGTCTTGCAGCTCTATCACAATGGTGCTTCGGGAGGTCACATGGGAGTTAAGAAGACCCTTACTAAGATCCGGGAGCGGTTTTATTGGCTCCACTGTCGAGATGACGTCGAGGATTGGTGCCGCAAATGCACAAGTTGTGCGGCTGTCAAGGGGCCACATACTCGAAGCAGAGGTGCATTAAAGGTATACAATGTGGGAGCTCCATGGGAGCGCATAGCGTTGGATGTCGCTGGGCCGTTTCCTGAGAGCCAGGACGGAAACAAATACTTCTTGGTTGTGATGGATTACTTCACGAAGTGGCCTGAAGTGTTTGCAATCCCAAATCAAGAAGCTACCACAGTGGCTGATAAGCTGGTGCATGAAGTCTTTTGTCGGTTCGGGGTGCCCTTGGAAATCCACAGCGATCAAGGCCGGAACTTCGAATCTGAGGTGTTCAAGGAGACTTGTCGCGTAATGGGTGCACATAAAACCAGGACCACGGCTTATCATCCGCAATCAGATGGCATGGTTGAACGGTTTAACCAATCACTGGAAAGGTACCTGGCGAAGGTCGTGGAGAGCAAACAAAGAGATTGGGACAAGCACATCCAACCATTTCTCCTGTCATATCGCAGTGCGGTCCACGAAACTACAGGAGTAACACCAGCTTTTGCCAATTTCGGTAGAGAGCTCCGTTTACCTGCAGACCTTATCACCGGTATTCCACCAGAATCTTCACGCAATATAACGGATTACGCAACCGAGCTACGCGACAGGATGAACGACGTATACGAGCACATCAGGGAATCTGGACAACAGATGTCTGAGAAGATGAAGACTCGCTACGACCGGAAGGCAAACAACAAAGGCTTCGATGAGGGATCATTGGTGTGGCTTCATAACCCAGTACGAAGCAAAGGAAAATCGCCTAAGTTACAAGCCAGATGGGACGGGCCATATCGCATAATTACCAGGATGAACGACGTCACCTATCGAATCCAGAAGGGGTCGCGAGGTGCACCGAAGATAGTTCATGTGGACCGGTTGGCTCGTTACTATGGGTCCAACGATGTTCGAGACGAACACGTTTAAGAGGGAGGCCGTGTTACGAATTGAAAATAACGCCATCTATCAGTGAATGGGAGAACTACATGAGATTGAATGTATCGGTGGTTTGAAGGTAATTCAGCTATCCTCTAATAGATGGCGTAGGTGTAAATAGAACATTTACGCAATTCTAGAAACACCTTACACGTTTCCAGAAATATCGTGAGTCGTCTCGAAAAGCCTAGTGATGTTATCCGGCCAGTATAAATAGAGCGAGAGCGCGCGAGACGACACAGTTCAATTGAATACGGAAAGCGATCAACAAGAAGCGAAGAAATAAGTCGGAAGTGTTTAGTGTTGTTCTAGTGGTGTGGAATAGTGTGTTTTATTAGTGAAGTGAAAATTAAGTGTGTGTATCTAGTGTTATTGTGTTAGAGAATAAAGTTCAATTTAAGTGGCATAGTGAGCTATAATTTATCGTCGAACCCCAGCTCGTAACAATATTAATGAATAAACGTTTTGTCTTATTTAGGGTGTACAAACGTGTTGACCGAACACTTGATTCTCCATTGAATCTATATTTGTCCATTTGAACTTGAAACCAATTTCAATCACGCAGACACGCTTTGTAATAAACGATGACAAGATCTATATCTTCAAGTTATAATTTATTCTATAACTTATAGAAGAAATTCGTGATTAGCCGTAGACAGTTATGGACGCTTTTGATTTATGACTTACGTTTGATTGTCATTGTGTTATGTAGTAGTTTTGTACTGGTTTATTCCTAACATGAATTGAAATCCTTATCAGGTAGAGCAATTTCTGTCGGTTTTTGAATTATGTTGTCTTTAAATCGGTTTACTAATGTTTGCCATAATTTGAAATGCCATAATTTCATATGCCATACTAGTATTTGCCATAATTTCATTAGAAATAACGCTTCAGTTGCCATAATCGTGAAATGACATAAAATGACTTTTACTAATTCATTGGTCATAATCGATCAAGTGTCATAATAATTTAAATCCATAAATGTATTTGCTATAATTTTCGTTTTCAATAATGCCATTTTCCATAACTTTTATTCACCATGACATAAAATATCGGTTTGTATGGCACTGTCAACTTCCACATTCTTCACACTACTTTAATAAACTAAGGTTGATTATTTTCGGATTAAGGGTCAAAAGAGAACCTAACATAACCTATATAGTTACTTATTACAGTCGCACCTAACTCTAGGTACTCGAAAGCAATGACGCACAAATTTGACATTAGCTGTCAATATCATTCATACAAGATGGCGGTTGCGTTTCGTTTCACGTTTTTCACATAAAACCTAAATATCGCTGTTATTGATTCTACTAGTTTAATAAACTTTTTTTTTTTTTTTTTTTGTTCACTACGGTGGTAAAACTCTCCTTATGAGTCATCTCAACTCCGCCAACCCAGCCATTAGAACGGCTAGGCTTGGGACTGGCGGAGGAGGTATGTGGAGGCTCTCCCCTAAAGGCGTTCGGGGCATACCCACTAAAAACCACCGCGGTGTCCCTACGGGTCCCGTGTGTTGGCGGGGTCACGCGATTCGCGATTTGCATACTTTCTCGCGACCCCGCCCGGGATTGGCCCGCCGTTGGTGTTGGCGGGCCCCGTCTCGTTATGATCTCGCAATCATCCATCAAACTTCTTGCATACATCAAACTTCTGGCATCCATCACCTAACAAAGCTACTTGGGAGGCGGCGAGGACACGCGCCGCCTCCCGCCTTTTGGCGGACAGGGAGCAGCCCCAGCGCTCACCGTCCGCAGGCAATAAATTTACGGTGGTCGGAGGTCATCTCTAGTTCGACGTCCCCGACGCCCGGACCTACGGTTGGGGAGAGGGCGATGTATTTCCCTCTCCCGCTCCGCCGCCTCCTTGCTCAGCATGACTGCTTCGCAGAAAGAGGCGACAGCGTTCCAAGACCTCTCACTCCGGACCATAGACAGAACTACGGCCGGGAGCGAGAGGACAACCGTATTGAGAGCCGCGACCAGATCACGGCGCTGCGATGCCCAGGCTGGGCATTCCGCCAAAGTATGCAACGCCGTGTCTTCGACAGGGTCGCGGCTGCTGCCACAATGGTGGCATCCGGGCGTTTCCTCCCGGCCTATCCTCCACAAATACCGGCCAAAACAACCATGGCCGGTAAGGATTTGAGTCAACCGGAAGGTGAGGACGCCGTGACGTCTCTCCAACCACTCATCAACCACGGGACTTACCGCCACTATCGTGGCGTGCCCTAGTTTAATAAACTGAGGTTGACTAAGGGTCAAAAGAGAACCTAACACAACCTATTTAGTTACTTTCACATAAAACCTAAAATTACGTTCTATTTTGCATATTTGAATGAAGAATTTTCGGAAATTGTTTAAAAATATTTAGACGTAACTCCGGCAGCCAAAATTACTTTAAGGGGATTAAAACTAACTCCCTTAAGCCCCCTACACCACCAATACCCTCAAATTCGGGCGAATCGTTTCGAAACCCAACCCATTATATCAAATTTTGATTATGTCAAGAGTCGATTATGAGATGTGTTACTTATGGAAACTAATTATTATGATATATGTTGTTGTAGAAAGCAATTTTATGGCAAATAAAAGTTATCACTGTTGAGTTGTTAAGGCAAACGTTATTAGTATAAATGATAATAGTGCAAGTAAATATTATGACGGGGGATGATTATGGCAAACAATATTAGTGCAAATGAATTTATGGAAAACGAGAGAATACCCTTTAAATCGCTATGCTAACATGTGCTGAAAACCAAAGTGCAGTGACGAAAGGAACAAAGAAAGGAGCAGTTATGTAAATAAATTCATAAAGTTATGGTAGCCATAAGCTCAGCTGTATTATGTCTCTGCATTAGGGACACTTACATGCGTTTCGGACAGAACATACAGGTTTTGTCACGCTTTCAAAATAAATATTAGTCATCTAATGTGCCGTATTTCTGCATTTCTATGTTCGTCTGCTGTAAAGTACTAATGTTTTCTAATATTACGAGTTGGTAGTGATTTAGTACGGTTTCATTACATGTTACAATTTCAAGAAAATGAATACTCTATGATTCTTAAAAATTACTTCGGTTTCAATGTCTGGTACGAATTTTCTTGTTCACATAATATTATTATGTGGCTTGATAATACATTAATTGCATTAACTCTATTTTGCGATAAATATAAAGAAAATGTTATTATATTAAGGCCAAAAAGTAATATGTGATAGATAAATTGTCGTACATGTTATGAAAGGTCTCCCAAATTGTATAAAACGAACATATCAATTTTGAAGCCGGCTTAACACATCATATTCATAATAAAGAGAAATAAAGTACATTATTTTAGTACTATGTACTCTTTGTGTGACGTGAAATTGCTGTCGTGAGAAAATGAACAGGTGAAAAATATTTGATATTATTTGTTCTCGATTGTATTTCTCCTTGACATTTTGTTATGCCCTTTCGTTATTTTAACTGCCTTGTTAATTTATTCAAATATGCAAATACATAGGGTTTATAGTTAAGATTTCTATGTATGGAATCTGATTATATCAATAATAATTTGCGTGGGCTAGTTACATTATGCTTGGAATGTGGCAAATAAATTGAATATTTCTTTTTCAAGAATTTACTAATCTGCTTTGTAGCGATAAAGTTTAATTAATTTGATTTACGATAAAAAGCTTGTTTTAAATTTTCAATGTTAAGAATCGAATTCTATAGATTATTTGCTTTGATAGTGCCGAAGGGCAAATATTAAAGAATAAGATATTCTTCGATGACAATATTTTAAAATATATGGACGTAATTATAAGAAATAGACAAGTCTATGGGTTCAATGCCTGCTTTAAATTATGTAGTAATTCTTAAAGGGAATTTCCATTTGCCATAATACTAATTATTATAGATAGGCCTTCTTAAACTATTGTTAAATAATAGGTATATTGTTAAAATATATTATTTAAGAAGGGATTTTTTTTATAGGAGGGGATTTAGTTTGCACCGAATTACTAATTAATTAGTTGAAAAAATGGTTTATGTATGAGTAGTTTATTTGTAATAAAATAAAAAAAGTTTAAAGACTAAAACCCGACTACGTCAAAATGGGGTCTACAAAGATCGAAACAAGAAAATAGCTCATTCAGATACAAATCCAGAAAAGTATAAGTACAGAAATGCTCAAGCTAGAGCCGTGAGCGCACCTATTTCATACAAGTGTACATGGTAGTTACCTGCCGTGTTTGTTTAATGCAGGTGAGTGTTCCTGGCACTCACAATAGGTATACAATAGGTGCGACCACGGCTCTAGCTTGAGCATTTCTGTACTTACACTTTTCTGGATTTGTATCTGAATGAGCTATTTTCTTGTTTCGATCTTTGTAGACCCCATTTTGACGTAGTCGGGTTTTAGTCTTTAAACTTTTTTTATTTTATTTAATTCTTTTCCGTATCCCAATGGGGCATGTAAACAAACTCACTGTGCAATATTTACATTGTCATATTTATAAGAAAAAAAAAAGAAAATTTGGTAACGCAAAGCGTCTGAACCGCGTGAATTGTAAGTACTACCGCGTTTTAAAGTTATATTTTTACTGAATATATGTACATATTTGTAATGTGCTAACCAATACCTTTCTTTTGATACCAAACACGTAATGATTATCGCAGTTTATTTTTTCTTGAGGTTGGAATCTGAGCTATTAATTCCGTAGTAGAACATTTTGATAAAATTTATATAGCCTATGTCACCCGGGCCATTATTAGAAATCTATTGACACCCCACTTATTAAAATCGGTTCAGTAATTTGGGCGCTACGGTGGAACATACAAACATAAATACATAGACTGCCAAAAACATAACCCTTCCTTTTGGCTTCGCCGTAGTCGGGTAAAAATTACGATATTTCAAGTTGAGTGAAATTCGAGTGAGTAACAAAGGTAATTCGAATACAAATTAAAATCATTATTAACGCGTATAATGTTCCATCTTTCTCTCGTAGTTGAACTTTTGGTTAATATCTTTTTGTTACGACAGCTATGATTAATTATAGCAAAGGGAATTACATTTTGTGTCGAAGTATTGACAAGTAAACAAAAGATATAAAGAATATTATTACGTGTTTATTGCCAGACAGATGTTGTTTTATTATACTTGTGGCTTTTTATAGGTATTATACAATTGAATTGATTCTTGAACTGAGATTGGTTTTGTACGTAGTTCTGTATGGTTTTGTTATATTTTTATTTTTTTATGACAGAAAGAAAAGAAAGCTTTGATTGTTCCTGCAAATATAAATCTGCCTTGTAGGCTTTACTTTAGATTGATTTTCTTATACCAATAGATAATTCTAGATGGGTATATCTCTACTTCCCTACTAATATTATAAATTCGAAAGTGTGTATGTATGTATGTTCCTTTTTCACACTTTAATGGCTGAGCCGATTTTGTTTAAATTTAATATAGATATACATATATTGGACCATGGAGACGGACATAGGCTACCATTAGCTGCAAAAAATTACCTGGGAGGGATTGTAGGGAGGTTCAAAGTAAGTAAGGGTAAGTAAGCACAAATCTAACTGTTGGACGCATGCGCTGTAATAATTAAGTGCTGCGCATGTGCTATCGTATCTGTCAGTACTGGCGCGTCATACATTATTGTCATTTTAAAGTAAATATTAAAGTATTCGTACAATAAAAGAGATTTGTCAACAAAGCTGGTACGTAATAAATTGATTAATACCGATGTTGATTGTTACCGAACCATATCGGATTTTATCAGTGACATCAGTTGTGCTTATTCCCGCTATCGATTTCAACCCATTATGGGATATATAAACATAGCCTAATCTTACTTATATAGACCGAACTGATTCATTGTCAACGTGAACTGCTTTTATAAATCCATAATTATTAGCTTATCTGTGATTATCGTAGTAGGTATTGATACCTATCATTTAGGTTTGGCTGATCTGTAAGAGGTAATGTAAGTCACGTTTCATGTCGTGTCTTTCTTACTTTTCTAACAAGACAAGGACACATTATACCTAAAAAATCTATTCTGGTGTACCTTTGTCGTGTATCGTGTGTCAGTGCCAAAGGCTATCAATATAAAGCTGCCCCAGAATATCTATTAGAAAATGAATCACTACTAACATTTGTACGAATGTGTTGATGTGGGAAATGGCAACAGGCCAATTTAGATGGACTTGATGTCCTGTGATATTCATATTCTGATGTAATATGTAACTATCGTTCTCATAATACTAGACAAAAAGATTTGTGTCTATCTGTAAAATAGTAAGTGGAGGAATTTTGATGAAACGTTATATGTGTGCAATAAAGTATAATCTATCTATTTACAATTAAAAAGAATATAGGTATATAAAGCACTATAGTCCTAAACTATATATCACACATACTAACATAAGTCCCTCTGACACTAAAGATAACTGATTATATTTAAGAAGCGACTATTGACAACCGTGTAGTTATCTTATACTAATATATAAAGCTGAAGAGTTTGTTTGTTTGTTTGGTTGAACGCGCAAATCTCAGGAACTACTGGACTGAGTTGAAAAATTCTTTCAGTGTTAGATAGCCCATTTATCGAGGAAGGCTATAGCCTATATAACATCGCGCTATGAGCGACGGGAGCGGAGCGGTAGCCTTATATAACGCGGGTGTAACCGCGGGCATCCTCTAGTATTACATAAAAACTTTTCAATAAACGAGTTAAGTGAAGCCATTGGTAACGATGAACCGCTATTGCACGAAGTACCTAATTGTGTCACTTAACACATCTCGGTGTATATTATAATGTCCATCTAGATTATAATTCAGTATATTATACTTGCCGAAAGAGTATAACAATAAAAATAATGCTACAAAGTACAAAAACAATTGCTTGTAGGGCATTAAGATTCTCTATTAACCGTATAGTCCTCATAATACTATACGCTATAAGAAAAAGTTGCTTGAAAGACTAACTGGAGGGAACTACTGGACAACGGAAAATAAGCTTTGTTTCCTCACCGAAGAACTGTTTGGTAAATTCAGAAAGCAAAACAAAAACAAAGAAATTAAACAAACAATGCACTAAATCAATGTCTGGTGCAAAGAAAATGTTACAATTAAATTCAAAGACTTAAGTCTTAATATAAAACAAAAGATGATGTCACAGTTGAATGCACTAGACATTTCTAGTTCTGACACATACTACAAGAATAGTCCAACATTAAACGCCTCAAAATCTTTATGGTTTCACAAAATATCTAATAGCTATCCCAGAGATTCATTAATATTCATCTAGCCAGTATCTACTTGCGTATCTACATAGTTTGTTGACATAGTAACGAGCATGCGCAGAGGTGACGTTATACATAAACAATGAATTTAATTTGTCGCAGGCCTGCCTATGCGGTGCTTTAAAGCCCAGAAGACATGACAGTACAATTAATTTACAATTAAAACTAACTACATGCACGTAGAGGTCATCTACAAACATAATTATTATATGAAAATCAGTAAATAGCTTTTATAAACAACATAAACCTCAAATCAAAATAAAACCCTCTTGTTGACATCCCCATGATTCATAGAACGTTTCGGGTTGTTAGGTTTTCAACTAATGGCGAGTAATTACCCCAATCATCACTCACCGAACTTCGATTGAAATTATTTAGTTTAACTTCCAACAATATAATATGAAACAAACAAGCCAAGTAACTTTAAAATGAAATTAATTCAAGATTTTGATCCTTAATCAAAAATCTCATTAATGACTTACCGAAAATACTCCATAGCCGGCGGAAATTGGGCCAAGTAATATTTTATAATCATCCTTGGTGTGGCCTTCTTTGATCTTACAACATCTCTATATCTCGGTGGTTCATTCACGTAAACTGTTATCAAAAAACACTTTCTCTGTCGCTTCAGTCCGCGCACATTGCACTGTTGATAAAAAAAAGTAGCCGGCTTTTCGGAACGATTCGACTGTCAAAATCACGTGGAGCGACAACACTCACACACGCATCACTGCTGGGCGCAAGCGAATTACGCTTTTTCGCGGCGATTGCTTAGCGCATGACATTCAAGGAACATTATATTCATGTAGCGGACTAACCTCCCACACAGTTCGTGAAGAACTAAGTGCAAGCAGTCGAGGTGCACGTGGCCCGTAGCTTACGCGACGGCCGCCCTTCCAAAGCGGCGTCCACACACTACGAAAATCGACTTTCGCTCGAACGGTAGACGACACCATTTCGCCCAAAAACGGCACGAGCCGACGAGATGAGCCAGAATATGGGACGTTACACACAGAGTATTTCCGTACTATCGCTAACAGTTTGTGTACGTTGCGTATACCTACGTAAGTACAACGGAAGAGAAAAGTGCATAGAATGTTTTTATTTTTTGCCAGCTCCCTATTTGCGGGCATTCTTTTGTAAATGATTCGATTGGGTATAAGCTGAGAGATAAATCGTTACGGTTATCCGGGGAGAAATTTGATACGGGATTTATTCCCTAGTGTAGAGAGAAAAAAGGCGTCGGCCATTGTTGTCGAGGCAGATATTGAAAAAGTTTCTAGTCGGTGTGGCGGTGGCAACCTTTTGTCTTGTTTTTAAAGGATTATTCGAAACTTAGTGGGCAGTCCGTTTAATCTTTTCTTTTGTTGAGACATGACTCGATCTTTTAAATGATATCGCATTTTTTATTGAAGTTTCTTTTCACTTTCATTCTTTTGTGATGTGTGGCGGTGAGTAGAAAAGTTTTATATGTATATATTGACGTAACTTGTCATAGCGTGAATGGAATAGAAAACATACGCATAATATTAAGCGATGTGTTTGACCCAGGGGTCAGTGAGACAAGCTGTTAGCTGTCAAAAGGGGTCATCGTGCAAAGATAATAGTATGGGTACACACAATCAATATCTTTGGTACGTTAGAGTTACTTAATCGGCTTTTATAAATTTCCGGAATATTATAAACGGTTACAATAAGTGTTGCGTGCGCATTGATTGAATGATATTTAAATATTTACGTTGTTTGTGGCAGGTAAGGTACGAAGTCGCACTGTGGGCTCAAGTACAGCGATGGTAAAACCGGTAGCGATAAGAAAATGACATTTATACGCTCAAAATTAGCTGCCATGAAAATGTATTCAAATGGAATTTACATAAATTTGTATATCAGTGAGACAAGAAAATTTGTATCAAGTCTTTAATGAAGTGTCTTTATTCCTTTTGTGTCATCATAAATTTTAAAAATGTTATTTTTATTTTGCTGCGGATTGCTGATAATATCCGTAATGAACCTAATAATTATTTTAATCTATTGGATTACAAGTTTTCTTTTAATAATAGTTATAACAGATTTTATAGCAATAAAAAGTATAATGCTGAACTTGGGTTTTTGCCTGAGAGTTCCTTTTATAAAAAAAGTGAAACTTATTTTATATTTTTGTTAAAATATGCTTTTTTAATTAAAAACACATGACACGTGAAGGGATTTTGATTGTCATATTGTTTTTCCATTTTTCGAAACTGCCTTGCAAAATTGTAAATCGCGGATATAATTTATAGGTAAATGTTATCAACACTAGTGATAATAGTTATCAGTTATCGATATCTTATATCCACTAATTATGTTTGTAAATACTATGTAGTAACCAATAAATATGAGTAATAGCAGTATACATGGCGCAGCGGTTACTGTGGTCACCGTGGTTCTCGTTTGATCATGATTTGATTCTGAGACAGCGTACAATGCGTGCATCACTTGCATGTAAATGAATGTGAATATGAAAGTAAATAAAGTACAGATTGAAAATGATTCCAGTTCCCTGTCAAAATGTCACTGTCCAGAGATTTGTAGTGACATAAAAATAAATAAATAAAAATGTAGTATGACGACTAGAAGAAATTGATAACTAGAATGAAAACAATAATCAACATCAGTTATTATTCCGTAACTAAGTGACTGACCTCCCAAGGCAAGGAGGACCAACGATCTGGTTAAGATCGCGGGAAGCGGTTGGATGCGGGTGGCTCAAAATCGGACTGTGTGGAGAACCTTGGGGGAGACCTATGTCCAGCAGTGAACGTCTCTAGGCTGACATGATGAAGTGACTGAACTACTGGGAGCAAGAAGCTGAATTTTGGCGAGTATGTCTCTTGGAAAACGTAGGGGTGCCTTAAAACGAGATTTCGCGAGATTCCCACAGATCGAGAGGAAACGGTTAATATAATAAAATGTGTGGGCGTAGCTGCGGGCATCTTCTTGTATTTTATAAACCCTGGTTTGGAATTTGTATAATTGGGTACTTCACAAGCAAATTAATGTCTCTTTCCGTCTCTTTCTAGTGCCAAAGAAAAAGACTGCATAAGGCATATGAAGATACAGAACAGTAAAATTGAGAGCTTTTTAACCACTACTACATAGCATGTAATGCATTCGATGAATATGCACTATCTTAATAACTGAACCTTTCTTACTATTTATTCTGTAAATTGCACCAAGTAATTTACCACATAACTGGTTTGTGTGACAGTTAGTCAGTGGTAGGTACTATATTTATAACCATTTCTAATTGACTTTGTAAATGTAAAATTATTGGATAGCTTTCATTTAATAACATAAATGTTGCATACGTAATTGTGGCAGTTTATTGCATGCATAATTATTTTTAGTCTATTATTATCGCAACGGATAAGTTATGGCTGACCAGAAAATTGTGAAATTCGATCTAATTAGTATGGAAATAGGACTGAATAGACTGGTATCCATTGGTTACATAAAACAACTGGGAACACACTTCTTACAATCACGTCAGGTTTTTTATGCATGAACATGTAGTCAACCTAGAAAGAGAAGAAAGAGAGCTTGTTATCTTGTTACTATAATATAACTCATTATAACAGGCAAAAAAATGTTTCATTCCTGCAATTATAATACAATACAAATAAAACGAACGAATATAAAATAACACAAAACTAAACAAAACGAATGCAAAATATTTGGCGCCGGAGTTGCCGGAGTTTACATGTCGTTTAAAAGCCTTCGAGCTGGGTCTAACCATTGTTGTTCTGAAACAAGAACCGATACTGACGGCTTTACATGACCGCAAAGGCGCAAAGAACAGTAGCACTTTGATTTAATGCCACGATAAATATAGCAGCGGCGATAGCCCAGTGGTGTGCGTATTTTTCGGACTGCCGAGCCGATGGTCTTGGGTTCGATCCCAAGGTAGGTACTCCGGGCACACACCTCTGTGTTTTCGAAGTTATGTGTACATTATAAATTAATTATCGCTCGCTTAATGATGTGCCCGATAGATGGCAATAGGCTCGCCCCCTATTACATTGGGACCGAAACATAACTGACGAAGTGTGGGTGTGTAATAAACCTCTGCTTACCCCTTCGGGGATAAAAGGCGTGAAGCTATGTTACGTTATGTTATAAATTGTCTTACCAATCCAATTAATGCTACGATAAATGATCACCCATCCAAGTCGATACTTCTGTTACTTGACTTTGTCGATCTATTACGAATGACTAGTCAAGTCCCATTTTTCCATAATTTTTCGTCATTTTAGGCGATTTCGTTTCAGTTGTCACTAAGGTTACGTAATGTGCCTCAGCGAGAACGTTTAAATGTCGGCTGTCTTGAAAAGGTTCGACCGTCGCTACGTTGAGTCAGTATCTTTAAATATATTGTCTCTAGTCTGACCATGGACTATAGCAATCTATGAATAACAGGTGATATTTGCTCTGAAGGAAAGTTAATTGTAATTTGTCAAATCTGTAATGCAATCTCCGGGTATCAACACGAATATTTATAAATGCTAGAAAAAAAATAAGGTCAGAGAATCTCCATATATATAAGTGCTACAATGTTACGCATTATACGTAACGTTATTTTTATTATTTTGTGAGATTTTATCACTAGTTTATTTAAACAATACAAAAAATGACCTGCTATTACACCTTAGGAGACAATCCTTTACGGAGAAAACGTCAAATCGTCAGATTTTGCTTAATATACATTTTTAGTTCGGAAGTAGTCCACAATACGTTAATCTGACGCGCTCAAGTATTTCTGACGTTTTCTTACAACTTTAACGGGGTAAGAACTGTCCTTGCCTGGCTCTATATATAGAGCTCATTTAAGGAGAAGGACCTGAGTAGTATGCAAAGTATCCCTACTATGTTTATCGTCACGCTCGAGTAAATCTAAATATCATTTTTAGGGCTCTCTCCCTATTAGCCAAAATACAATCACAGCACAATCCAGGCAGGTATATTACTGGATGGGTGGTAAAATTTAAACCTTAAATAAACCGGTGCATGTTGTGGTATCCACAGTAGTATATTATTAATGTTTTGTTTCCGAAAACACACGCGATCGACGAATTGTGATTGATTCAATTTGCGCTTGCAGTCAAACAATGTGGCGTGCTATAAAGACTATTGTTTATTTAGGCTTACAGTCCAGCAACAACCGATTTTAGATACCAACAGTCTGCAATGCAGTGGGTATCGGGTTCGAATCCACGGCGCGCACCACTATCATTTAAAGTTAGGTGCGTATTAAATTGTTAATTATCGGTTGCCCCATGCCTCGGGGAGCACGTTAAACCGTCGGTCCTGCCTATCATTAAGATTTTTGACAGTAGTTACGGGGAGTCAATACCTTCAAACAAAACAAAACAAAACTGAAACTGGTAACCATGGAATAGCGCTATCCCTTCGGGTTGCGGAGGTCAGACGGCATTAGCTCTGTAGAAAAGTTGATATTCTGTCATATCTGGTTAGACCAATAAGCGGACCTCGGGCTCCAAGGCGGCAAGTCTTGGATGCAACCGGGATAACGCTAGGGCGATGATGATGATGACCTATAATAGTCTAGATTTGTAAATAATTTATGATGCATCACTTTTCTTTACCTAATTCTACAAAGTTTGATATGAGAAACACCAATGCGGGATAATCCCATGGTATTATTGAATATCAATATGTAATATTCTTGACGACAGATTGATCTGATATTTGATACACACTCTTAATCTTGATGACAATACAACATAATATATTCCTTATGTAAATCCAAGATGGTCGCCGATACAAAATGGCGGATCACATATTACTTCACAACAACCTCAATATGGGTATCAAATGAAAGGACTTGATTGGTAGAATAGAGATCACTATGAAAAATCCAAGATGGCCGCCGCCACAAAATGGCGGATTACATATGTATTTTCAACAAATACCTCAATATGGGTATCAAATGAAAGGGCTTGATTGGTAGAACAGGGCTCACTACGAACTAACAACATAACTAAAAACTTGAAAGTAAAATAAACCAAGAACATTTTTATGTTAAACGGTTTTATTACAATAAAAATGATATAAGTATACTGGTTATGTAGCTAAAAAATAATTCGGTAAGTCCTAGCTACCAGATCGCACCAATCTTCTCATCAATCTGGGGTATTGATCAGACCAATATAAAATCGTTGGGCACGTGAAATTTCTATCATAATGTTTACTCTGAAAACGTTACGCCCAACGATTCTACTAAGCACTTCAGAGAGACGCTATCATAAAGTTAGCTTTTCGGTAAATCTTTTCCTCGTACTCTCTGCCTTGTATGTTTCTGATGGATGTGCAGCATTAACCTTGATACGATTTATGTATATTCTTAAATGATTCATTGATTATCACTTATGATACATCACATTTATGATATATCAACATCAACTTGCTGATCTATGGTAGTGAGTGTTGGGTTAGGTTATGGCAGAAAATGCATGAAAGCAGAATTAACGCAATTTAGATGCGATCTCTGCGTAGTATGTGTGGGCTGAGACTGATTGATCGAATTCCGAATGCAGTAATACGAGAGCGATGTGGCCAGAAAGAAGATGTTGTGACGAGAATTTAGAAAGGAATGCTGAGATGGTTTGGACACGTGGAGCGAATGAGTGAAGAGAGAAAGACGCACCAAATAAATGAGGCAAACGTGTATGAGCAAGCCGGTTGCGGCCGACCTCGTAGGACATTCGTCGACCAAATTGGTGATGTCCTGAAAAACGGAAAGGTCCGAAGCACCCGGAACCGACGGGCATGTATGAAAAGAGTAATTAATGGAGAGGAAGCGCGTGAGGTTTATTAGGATAGAAGCAAGTGGCGTTCCGTTGTCTCTGCCTACACCGACGGGAACAAGACGTGATTATATGTATGTATGTATTAATTGATTATATTATGCTTAAAAAGGCTTACTAGAAAGGGCTTTCGCTTTGCTTTCTTTATTATTATAAAATGTTTGTCAAGATATTCAACAGGTTACCAGTCAATTTCAGCAGAGTGTCAGTGTAAAACCTCAGTCAACTGTCCACTATACTAAAATAACAAGGACAATAATGGTACATCAAATAAAAATGTTAATTATTCGTATTCCAGAGCATACGTTGTCCGTACGATTAGCAACTGGTTCGGTGAATGTATTAAAAGTTTACGTCAGACGTCTTACAAGTTTAACAAAGTCAGGTGAATTATGAAGTCAGTTGCACGTGGACGGTATGTATGAAAACGCGAGCACGCGTTTCAATAGCTGCAATTTAGTTGGATTACTTTTATAGCTGAAAACTTCGGTTATCGTAACCAAACGGTTTTACACAGGCATTTCTTCCCAATAACCATTACTTGATGGCACGGTCTGTTTCCGCAACTCCACGTCTTGGTGTGTATTTTGCGTACCAATAACCTTTAATATACCCTGCAATGCTGTTTTGCTGAAAATAAAAATTTTGTACAGAGATGAGGTTAAACTTATTTAATGGGTTTAATCGCGTTTAGTTGGTTTGACGGCCCTATGATTAGCTAATTACGAGTTTTACCTTTTACTGAATTTGAAGTGAGCCATTGAGTGTAAAAGTTGTGTCAACGACGAGCCTGCCATAGCTGTACGCTATGGTGGGCTCGTCGACGAGCTATGCGGCAAAAAGGTTTCAAGATAATTGCTAACAAGGCTGTATACGTCATTCTCTTCGTCTATTGAGCTTTTCACATCGAAAAGCACTTATAACAACTTTTGCTTCTGTAACTGCTTATATTTACTCAAACGAGTTCTACTGTGTAATTTACTTAAAGAGTTCAGGAAAGTATTTTTTCGATGATTTTACATTATCTAATATAATATTTTTTATCACAAATATCATAACAATTTGATTGCATTTTAAAACAAATAATATCAAACTGTTCTCGCAAAATTCATAAAAGCTCTCCCAATGCGACTCTCCGATCATAGAAAACAATTTTGTTTCATTTAAGTTTGAAGTTGTAGATAACTCTAGCGGTATTCAAACGATTGTTTTCTCTTTAAATTGCTAACAGGCGAGTAAGCTATCCAGGCTGATAAAAGAAGATATATAGTCATAGTCTAAACATTTTAAGCCCTCGTTGAAAACATTTCGAATGAAAGGATCGACAAATCTTTCCAGCCATGTTATACTTCTTCTCTTATCATTATGTCAGCCTAGAGACGTCCTCTGCTGGTCAAAGACCTCCCACAAGGTTCACCACACAGACCGATCTTGAGCCGCCCGCAACCAACTACTTCCCGCGATCTTAACCAGATCGTCGGTCCACCCCTGCTGCGTCGTCCGGTACTTGATCACCATTCAGAACACTCCAGTCTCCACGGCCATCGGTGATGATTCCCTATTACACATACTTAATTAAATTACTAGAGATACGAATTATTATTATTATCGTCCCAGCGATAGCCCGTTTACATTCAAGACATTTGCCTTCGAACCCAAGCTGTGCTTTAACCCCTTGGATGCCGGAACGCAGATCTACGCGAGACACAATAGCTTTTTCATTGTGTCTGGCATTCCGGCATACAAGAGGTTAAAATCCAGATTTAAAAGAATATTATATGACACATAAAATGTCATACCAAATCATCGAATTGACAAATCGAATTCCAATCAATAATACATTACTGTAACAAAGTTAAAATCTACAGCATCTACACGCTAATTAGTAAAGCAGCTAATACACACAAAGTTGCCGTTTTGCGATAAATGTTCGCAGTTCAATTAACTGTTAAATAGCTTGCCGCAACACGAAATTCGGTACCCACACCACCTCGGTATGAAATAGGATGGTCACTCTAATTTCGAATTTTGGAACTCGAATTGCTATTTGACCGCACGAAGTGACCGCGGCGGAGCGGCGGCGGTGCCAGCGGTGTTATGGCAATCGTTCTTATGTATTAAAATGTTTGAATTATTTGAGAAATGCTGTAGTAGAATACCTATTGAAATGCTTTTTTTCGCTCATAAAGGCAAATGTGATTTTGCCGACAGACATTCGACCATTGCTTATTTCGAATTCTGTATTTTAGGAACATCATAATATTGTCAATCGCAATTATTTTCTAAATAGCAAACAACAATTGCGTTGTCAAAATGCCTTACTTTTTCAGATTCTGGATAAATAAAAATACATTAAGTCCTAAAAAATATCATGATAATTTATTTTTTATGTATTTATCTATGTAATTTATCCCTTTTTTATTTACGAGGTGGAAAATCCCTTCGGATCTCCGATTCTTGGGGAAATGAGAGTATGTGGTGTAATCACTAAAAACCACCTCGACTTTATCATGTACCCGTGTGTCGGAGGGTAGGGAATCGCATAAGCATTCGTCGCTACCCCCCGACGGGTATTGGCCCGCCAGATGGTCAGGCGGGCCCCGAACAAAACCCCCTTTGCGGCGGAATAAGGTGTTGGGCTCCGCCACCAAAACACCCAGCGGCCGCAGAGGATAGGGAGGACGGCAACGCAACACCGCATCTCCATTTCCTCTGCGGCCCCACCGCGACGCATCGAATGGTGCGCCCCCATTTGGTCGCGGGAGATAGGGCGCGCGGCAACGCAACACCGTCACACCTCTCCTCCCGCGACCGCGCCCGACTGCGAGGGACAGACAGATCACAGAACTGTCCCCCGCACCCGCACCGTTGGACGCATCCTGCGCAGGCCCCTCTACGCCCACGCGGAGCGTCCACTCCTTGGATCTCTCTTAGCTTCACCGCGGGTGCCCAATCCACGGTTACTGAGCTCCCCCACCACGACAAGGTGGAGATCCTACGGGGGGGATGTAATTTATCTTTGCCGTTTTAGCGTTATTTGGTCGCATCCAATACTTACACTTTGGAGCCTGCCCAGCATTCCATGTCATTTTTAAACTTATTAAGTCGCGCAATATAACAGTATTTTAGATCTTTTTATTTTATTATAATTAAGTCAGCGCTTCGCCACGACGCACGTCTAAATGGCGTCTGGCTGACTCTTTGAAACACAAGTCACAATTAGACTTACATAAATATAATTACTGAACTAAATTAGAAGTGCAAGTAGGGCAACAATATTAATTTTATAAGAAGTTGGCACGGGTGCAAGAACTCAAATGAGCTGCAAGATCAATGATTACAAATGGATTTTAATATTAATTAAATGCGTCGTACTAAAATACTTTAGTTATGGCGTTATGGGCGATATGTTGGTGACTATGAATGTACATATTTACATAAATTAGTACGATGCGATCAAACGTATAGGTACATTCCTAGCGTTACATCCGCGCAATTCGTGTCTACTGCGCCGTGACTCACTGTGTGATGTTGCCTCGATAAATGGGCAATGCAATAGAAAATTCATTATTTATAGCGAACCAGTAGTTTCAGGGTTAAGCGCGTAGCAAATAAACAAACAAACTCTTCTACTTTATAATATTAGTACAGATTTTTTACACCAAAGTTGATTAGTAATATTTTTATTTTTATCAGGTTTCAAAATTATCAACATTGCCAAGTCAAAAGTACTTTCAAGTTATTTTTATAATTTCTTGCGAAATAAGAGTTTTCACCGTCAATATTATTAATATCACATGCAACACCTGACCTCACAGTTGTTTAATGATCAATTAACATAAGATCATAGGGAGGTGCATAGGTTTCCCACCAAGAACTACGGGTTCCAAGCCAAACTCACCTGCAAGTGGTGCACCTGCCGATCAACGGACGAAGCTCTGGCAAACAAAATATCCCGATAAGCGGCAATGGGCTCGCCACCTATTACGTGGGATCAAAACACTGGCGAAAAGTGGGCGTTTAATATGCCTCTGCCTACCCCTTCGGGTAAATAGGCGTGAGTCTATGTATGTACGTAACATAAGATCCTATCTTTATTTATCATTAATCATGAAAATGTTAAGGACGAAACAGGACACGTACACACGACGTTTTTATGGTTATTTCTTAAACATACACGTTGCCTTTGATCATTTATAATTTTAATTGACTTGATTTTACACCTTGATGTGTGGATTTTCATTATTATATCAAGCCAAAAAATACTAAAAAGAAAACATTGGATTAAATTTTAATTATTATATTATAAATGCAGAAGAAGTGCACAAATCTAAGCTAATATAAAAATATCGGTTCAAAGAAGAAAAAAATTAATAAAAACATTCGTAGATTATAATGCGTAAAATTAACTTATTTAAGGTATAAATACCTATTTGTTTCCGTCGTTTTGATTGTCTTGCACCGATCGTGGTAGCGGAGATAAGCTAATTTTACGCGATTAAGACCCGCTAAATTATGTATTTTGTATGATGTATACAAATCGCGAAAGTTTGAAATCGATTATTCGTAGATTACTTAACGTACTCCACCACCGCCTTGGAAACACTAACAAATAATTATATATTTTATAAACTGATAATAATATTATTAGGTACGATCTTATTGTACAGATAAACTTCTCACTACACTAACATGGTTGTAAAGCATTTAGGCCGCGCTATCAACTTCTGCCCATCGTACAAATTGAACTATTTTTATTGTCAATTCAATCTCCTTGGTCGCAGTACTAAACTTATCAAGTACCTACTTTGTCGGTACATCGTCTTCAATCAACCAGTAAACCGTGGGAATCGGATAAATAGGTTGAAATTGCTTGACACTGTTCTAAATCTCTTTCTTTATTAATGCGATACAGATGTGAAGTTCCTCTTGTTGGTGCAAGGCGAAAGACGTGAACGTTACTATTTTAAAACTGGTTTTGGTGTTTTATGGCCTATAATTATAAAATAGTAAAAAGCTGTATTGGTATCTTAATGATATTAGATAGTATATGTGAACTCAATATCAGCTTCTGAATTGGACACAATTATTTGCTGATTTCGTATCTGTATCGTATATTATATGTGTCTGTATTACATATTTGTTTATTCTTTTCATTACTTTTTTATTTATTTATTTGGTTTACCAACATTTAATTACACTGGTGCAGAACAATAATCGAATAAAACAAATAATTACAGTAGTGTATTAAACATTTACAGGTAAACACCACAGGTAAATGTTACAATAAACATATTTAAGCATATGTGACGAAAAGATTATATTATTAAGTTATTAGAAACTGGGTTTATTGTAATAGAATACTTTAGTTTTCTTTATATTCTGCATTAAATATTATGTAAGTTTCGAAAAAAGCCCACAAGTAGAATTATATGAACAACTTGATTTTGCACTGAACGGCCATAGCGTCAGAGTTCTATTACCACGGCTCCTGTAAGATAACGCCGAAATGTAGGATCATCATAAATAATGTAGTAGAACAAAACCAATACATCGCGATAAAAACCGTAAACAGTAGTGTAACTGCAGCGTGTAACATTGGCGCAAACACAAGGAAATACGACACTATAGATACCATTCTAATGTCTATGTCTATACGTCTAAGTACCATTATATGCTAGCATAGCGGAAGGCTGCGTTTTAAAAATTCAAACTACACGGTCATTTTAAACCGCTGCCTGGTTGTAAAATCTTTAAATTAACTAAATAGGCTCCTTGTAACCTATACTATTTATAGATCAAATCATATCATCTTTATTTTTTTATTATTCGGAAAGTCAATCTGGTATGGCAATATGTGATGTATGATGAATACACGGAGGGTATTCGACCAAAAAAAGTCGATTTGAGATTGCTCTTTATTTACTGAAAATTATGGAGAACTCTTAGACTTGCAAGTTTCCTCACGATTTCGATGTTTACTTTCACCGATAAGCAAGCTATAATTAACAAATGAATATGCACATAGCTTCGAAAAGTAATTGGTGCGTGCCGAGGATTCGACCCCAAGACCTTCTACGTGGCAGTCTGTCAGTCACTTTACTAGGCTATCGCTGCTTTTTTGATAGCCGTATCAGGTAAAAAATTTGGATAAGTTTTCTACGTCGTAAATGCTTTTAGTTCGTGTAATTGAATTCAATTTTATAATTATTATACACAATTGTGCCGAATACAACATTTAGTGGGTTGTTGCCCACTAAATGTTGCATTCTGCACAATCACTTAGCACAACAATTAACGTAGCGTAGTGCAGGATACATGACTAAAGCCGTGTTTTAAATATTAAATTGTTAATTATCGCTTGCCGCGAGCCTCGGAAATCACTTTAAGCCGTGAGGTTCCGGTTTCATTACATTTCTTGTCATTCGTCTTCTTGAATTTACTGACAGCAGCTTAAGTCATGGAAACTATCGCGCCACTTGCTCAGTGAAAAAGCGAATTTTTTACTTAGGTTTAAAGACATTTATTCTCATATAAAGATTTACATCACTTCCATGAGAACATGGCTTACAAATTAAATTTTACAATATTGTTCGTCTCACACGATGACAATAATATAAGCAAGTAGTTACTTACATAATGACGTGTTATCCATAATACATTCGTTCATTCAATAGGACTGCACTCCCGCCCAACACTTTCACTATATACCTACTTAGTTTAATTTTACAGTAAGTAGATTTATTTAAATTCGTTTACAAGTAAATGTTGAGCAAGTTTAATTTTGAAAGCGTTAAGCGAGTTTACACTTTTTACATCTGGGGGTATTTTGTTATAAAGTTGGGCTCCTTCGTAAGTTATCATAGTTTTACCGTAGTTAGTACGGATTCTCGGCAATACTAGAAAACTGGCGCGGCGCGTGCGAATGCTGGGGTTAACAACCTTTTTTCGTTTTGTAAACAATAAGTTTGTGTGTATATTATTGTTAATGGCTTTGCGTATAAAAATGCAGCTGTTGTATATGTATAATTGTTTAATATTCATTAATTTAGTTTCGCTGTAAATTTGTTTAGTGTGCGTCCGAAAGTGATAGTTAAATAATGTTTTAATAATTTTGTTTTGTAGAACTTGTAGTTCAGCCAATCTTGTTTTAGAACTAGTGCCCCAGATCTCGATTAGGTATAAAAGATGCGGCTTAACAAGTGCGTTATAAATAGTATAGCGTAATTTGCGTGGTATGCATGTAACAATATGACGTAGGGAACCACATAATGCTGTCAGTTTCTTCTTTATGTGATCAATATGGAATTTCCATGTTAAATGAGTATCCAATTGCAAACCAAGGTATTTTTCATGACATTTTTCTTTTAATGGTATGTTATTTAACGTAAGAGGATTGTATATGGCTATAGGTTTGTTCTTTGCCTTGAAAACAATATAGCTGGTTTTATTGACATTTATTGTGAGGAGATTATACTGCAGCCAGTTGTAAAGAATGTCTAGATCGTTTTGAGCTCGCGAAACTAAGTCATGTATTGAGGAACCAAAGTAAAACAAACAAGTGTCATCGGCATAAAGAGTAAGGTGTCCATTTAAACCCAGCTCATGTATATTGTTGATGTAGATTAGATACAGCAAAGGACCTAAAATTGAGCCTTGTGGAACACCGCATGTTATGGGTAAGGGATCACTTTGAGAGTTGCCGTCAACTTTTACTACTTGTGATCTTTCAGTTAGATAAGATTCAAACATTTCCAGGGCTTTGCCAGTAATTCCAATAATTTCTAGTTTCTTTAAGAGTTGTTTATGACTAACAGTGTCGAAAGCTTTTTTTAAATCGATAAAAACGCCTAAAGCTAAGTGTTTTTTATCAATATTTTGCTTTATTTTGGTTATAAGATCAATGGTCGCTGTGAGGGTATTACTTTTCGATCTAAACCCGTACTGGCGTTCATATAGGAAGTCGATAGAAGTTAAATATTTGTCTAAGCGTGTGTACAGTATTTTTTCAAGAATTTTCGACAGTACCGGCAACACAGAGATAGGTCGATAGTTGCTAGGATCTGTTTTTGGCCCAGACTTGTGAATAGGCGTAACTTTTGCGACTTTTAATGAGTGTGGAAACGTACCGTTGAGCAATAGTTTGTTAAAACACCTTGTTAATTCACCAGATATCAGACTTTTTATACATTTTATCGCCTTAGTATTTATGCCATCTAACCCAATACTACAATTTGAGTCAAGCTTATTAATTATATTTAAAATTTCGGTTTCAGTACACGGTTCAAAATTATTCATTTGAGGTTTCGCTGTTGTTTGCCGCGGTAGAGCATGGGTAAAATTGTCATGAAACTCTCTCGGTATTTCGTTAGCTAAACGTGAGCCTATAGTCGAGAAATAGACATTGAATTCTTGACATATGTCGCGCGGATTCGTGATTTCGTTAGAATCTAATACAAGTTTTGAAGGAACACAAGTTTTGAAGGAGCACACTTAGCTTGTTAGACCATAAAGTGGACTTTGGGCTCCAAAGCCGCGAATGTTTTTGAGAAAACGGTAGAACGACAGTGGGCGACAATATTAAAAAAAATACGAGTTAATAAAAAACTCATGTAAATGATTGATATGAAAAATAATATAAATGAGTTCTGTATAAGTTTTTAATTAAAAAATAATCATCACTCACTCAAAATTTTTCGACCAAAGTTTGTGAATTTCGTATTCATATTTTTTGTAATAGCAATTTCCTTTTTACACCCTAAAACTGGGGCAGCCCTTTTACGCAGCTCATAATTTTAAATAGTCTAAATAAACCAGCGTTAAAAATAACTTTTTCAGAAGCCAGTACTAAAGCATTTTTATTTTCATTCTACTTTCGCGTAATGGGAAGTGACATGTTATCAAAGAACGTGTTAATAGAGCTAATTCACTAGTATGTATGGGCAGTGTCACTTGAAATCCCGTGTGAAAACTGTTTGAATAATCTGTGATCAAAAACCAATCTAATTTTGATGAACTGCTCTTTATATTCGGTAAATCAAGTTATTATGATATTCAAATGCTAGCTGGAATAAAGTGAAGAAAGATTTTTAACTTTTGCCGATACAACATGGGAGCCTAATTTAATCAGTTCCTTTTTTTTATCCGGTTTACTATTGTTTAACAAAAAACGTATGACAAAAGATCATTTTACAAACAACGTTAGAAAAACTAATCATTTGACAAACTTTCATTTCGCAAACAAAAAAAAAAAAGCAATAATTAAACGGTGAAGGAAAACATCGTGAGGAAACCTGCATGTCTGAGAGTTCTCCATAATGTTCTTGAAAGACATGTAAAGTCTGCCAACCCGCACTTGGCCAGCGTGGTGGACTATGGCCTTACCCTTCTCATAATGGGAAGAGACCCGAGCCCAGGAGTGGGACAGTATAAAGGGCTGATGATGATGATGATGACATAATACAGGTTTCGCAAATGTTTTGCTTAGAAAATAATTTAAATGTTAAATTATTATTTAAAAAATAATCAAATGACTAAATAATTCGTTTGCCAAATTGATGATTGTACAAAAAGTTAGAAGATAAATTATTAGTTTTTAAGAATAACTAATTTCTAACCAATACTTACGCGAAATTTTGAAAATATTAAATTGCATGTTTGCATTTTTCATCTTGGATAGATTATTAATAGGCAAGTAATAATTTTGTATTAATACTAATTCCATAGATACTTAAGTCTTTTAAAAAAAATACACACTGCCCGAATTAAGCGAAATAAGTAGAATTCAGTTCTGGCACTCGCCGGCCGCTGCCCCGGCACGCTCGCTTCGCTCACTCGGCTCGTGCGTTGTGGTCGCAGTTCTAACCTAACCTAACCAGCCATTGTTTCAGTTGACTCTACACAAACATTGTTGTACTAACGTAGATTTTGGTTAATAAACTATTTACCAAACAATGCATTTTGTCTAATGTTATTTATGCTTTACGTTGTTTTGCCAACTAACATGTTTAAAAAGTAATCAATTTGTAAATTAATGTTTTAGCATAATCATTTTTGTTTAGTAAATATATTGTCTAATGAGTAGTTTATTAAACAATAGTTTGTAAAATAATAAATTTATCAAGTATAATTTTGTCAAATGCTATTTGTCAAATGAAAATTTCTCATTTGTTTTTTGTCAAATGATCGGACACCGTTTTACCCGCCCAGTGCCAGTTGAACACACGAGTGCTCACAGATGAACATTCAATCTCTGTTATTAATTACGATGCAGATCTGTAACAAATGTTCTTATTTTCTTTTGTATGTGTGCAATAATGTAAAGCATACATACATACATAGACTCACGCCTGCTTCCCCGAAGGGGTAGGCAGAGGCATATTAAACGCCCAATTTTCGCCAGTGTTTCGATCCCACGTAATAGGTGGCGAGCCTATTGCCGCTTATCGGGATATTTTGTTTGCCAGAGCCTCGTCCGTTGATCGGCAGGTCCACCACTTGCAGGTGAGGTTGGCTTGGGACCCCAAGTTCTTGATGGGAACCCTATGCACCCTAATGTAAAGCACTTTTTTTAATGTAAAGCACAAAATACAAAATTGAAACTAAATTCGAAACTTGTACTTTTTTATTGGTTAAAAACGGTATGATAGCTCTCGCACTACTGACACATCTTGTATCACGTTCGATTTTACAATAAAATAAACAAGGGATAAGGAACACGCTACTCAAAACAGCCATACGTGTATCCCATAAAAAAATCTCAAACTCCACATGACGCAGTGCTTATCGGCGAACTGACTTCTAATAAGCATTGTGCCATCTTACATTTTAGTCCAAAGAATTCAGAATCCATTAAAAATAAAACTACAATACATCATCAGTTACGATTGGTCAAAAAACAGTTCGTATAATATAAAGCTTAACCATCGCTGGAAAATACGGGTCCAGTTAGGCTCACGTAAATTTGTCACATGAAAGGACGTTTAATTTGCTGTTTCACTAGTTGCTAATTACAACTTTGATTGCCGTGGTCGTGGTGAAACGTGTCACGGCCAGTTTGTACTGTGCGGACTGTACCGTATATACGGTGCGTGAATGATTTTTGATTAGGGTATACCACTCCCTCTGTGTTGTATTTTTGTCTGGCTCTGGGTTTCCCGAAATTCGTACGTTATCTGTTAAAAGCCAGGATAGAAGTTATGAAACGTCTATGGAAATGATGTGCTTGAATAGAAAAATCGGAGTTCATCTATTTTGGTTTTGTTACGACAATTTTTATACAATAGTGTAGGTTTTTATTAGTAGTAGGTACGTCAATTTACATATTTTGCAGCTGAGAATGGACTGACTGACTTTTCCTCTATACTTACAAGTCGTAAGTATAGAGGAAAATAACTTTCAAATAAAAGAAAATATGTAGAGATGCAACGATCTCAATATACTATTACTAAATAACAATAATTTTTCTATAATTTTTTTTACCTTTTAACCAAATATCCTACGAAGTATATTTTGCATAGCAAAGTATAATTCTATTGAAATATTATTGGATATATTTTGTACCAAAAATAGCGATATTATACAAATTTATTTCTTCAAACGTACGTACACAAAACATGAAGCCTGATTGATCTTTATTTCGTTTTGGATGTTACTGGAAATTATTTAAACTGTCATGGCCAAATCTGCACTTTGAAATACAATCGTGGCATACATCATACGTCTAGTTCATCGTTTGATGTAAGCTGCATAACGTAGGTTGTGAAGAAAATCTGAAGATCTTAATCTTATGTTTTCATATTATTGCATTATTCATTACTAATAAGATGCATTTTACTTTATTCTTGTTTAAAGAGTCCATATACCGTTCAACACACGAATTATCTATTCGAGATTTTGAACCCGCTTGCCATCGGTAGATAAGTGAGCAACCACGAAGAGGTCATGCTCGTGTTTGCTTTTGAGGTCTTTGGCATATGTTGCGCTACGTGAAAGTTTCAAATAATTTCTCTCAAATATCCCGACACTACTCTTAACCCTGACTATTTGTTTGGGTTGTGGAGGTTTCGAGCAGACTGTTGAAAACCTCATCGGACGTGATTGTGGTGGCACATCGAGTACCAACGTCTACAGCCTCACAGCAACTGAGATATTGCTAGGATGATGAAATTTGTCTAATAGTGAAATATCTTATTGGCATCGAGCTCACGCGATGCTCTGAGGCGACAATTTTGAGACAGACAGATTGTAAAAAAAACTGATGATTATCCTTATAATACTATTACAGTTACTGTATACGTGGTGCAGTGATTGATTCATAAAATTATTATATAACTAGCTGTGCCCGCGACTCTGTTCGCGCGTAATTGTTTTTTCATTAGACTACAGAATTCTTAACCAAATGTTTTAAGTTGTATATACCTTTACCCACATAGTAGCAGTATAATGAATAGTGTAGATGTAGAGATCAAAAGTGAAAAATAACCCATCACCAAGCCGAATTCTACTTGTTTTCACATCATGCCAAGTCATATTAAGCAAAAAAACTGGAAAACGATTGATGACAGCTAAGTTTCTTTGACCATTTTGAAACATTCTATAAGATATCTTGATATTTCGTCAGTAAATTTTGGTCTAACCTTTTTAACGTCCAAAATAATTTTCAAAGCAAACGCTTATTACAACTTTAGGAAAACTCAATTAGACATTGTTCTTTTTATATCTCTTTGTGCTTGGACTGATTATTTTCTTTTACGACAGATTACAGTCAATCTAATTAAGGCTGGGCTGTAGGTAATCAGTCGCAATCAGTTGGGGAATCTAACAAAAAACTTTGTCTAGTAATTTGGTTAAATTAGGCGTCCATGTTTAGAATATTACGTATTTACTATTAAAGTTTTATACGATTCGGCTTACTGTGATGAAGCTACTTATAAAGATTTGAGAGATTCAATCCACTAACTGTTTATTTTAGTTTTGAACATTTTGTATTTAGTTAGACAATCGTGATTTTACCCTTTTCTAAAATATTTTAAATATTAGCTTCTGGGACGAAAATTATTCTGGCATTCATATTTGATTCTCGAGTCCAAAGTTGTTTAATCTAGTATTCAAAATTGATTTTCAAGATTTAGGATGGTAGTCTAATTTTTTCTTCACCTTCTTTTATTTTAGTTTTTAAACAAGTGTATATAGAAAACTATTTTACTCTCGAGAATTGTAGGTATCTTCAATGACTCCTTCAACTGATATTTACTTTATACAACGATGTGATCTTATGGTTTACTCACATTCCAATGTATTCTGACTTCACTAAAGTATAAAATCTTTGATGAAATAAATCATAACGCAATTACGGTACAACGAAACGAGACAAAACATCCGGTAGTTAATGACTTAAAAAATAAGCAAGTAATTAATGACCTATTTAAATCGGCCACAGCGAAGTAAAAATGGGGCGCACGATTAACTGCAAGCAATTAATAAAAGTATAATAAAGTTCTTATAAATAAATTCAAGGGACATTTTCTTAGGAAATAAGAGATACCGATCGTGTTTCAAAGATCTCTGTGAAAGATAATATCTCAGACTAGACTCACTGAGTATCAAGATCGCGAGTAAATGAGTATTTCCAGTAGTTACACCGACTACATCTACTAAATCTAAAAAGGAATAAGAGTGTTCTCTTTTCTTATAAATACACTCGGAATACATCACAGGACTGATGAACACTAAAAATTTTTGAATTCTGTCTGCTATTGTTATCATTAACTGCATATATAAAATACTTCAGTTAGTGACTGACTGTCAGAAAACTTCCAGCCACAATTGAAATTCGACATGTATGTTCTTTGGGTAACGTTGGGGTGAGCAAAGAAGGAATTTTTCAAAATTTGCACAGGACCGCGGAAACGGTTAAATATAAAAAAATGTGAGGTCGCAGCAACGGATATCTCTAGTCATTCTATAAAATCTGCGTTATTTACTGATTATTTTTGTATACCAAACCCTCAACAATATAACGCACTTTCTCATTTCTAACACGTGTGTATTTCTTAATAAAATGCTGTAAAATGAAGGTTTGAAATGTAATATTTCATTCCTACAAAATGCCTGCAAGTAATGTTTCATCGTTCTTATGCGCATATTGAAGTGCGGAAGCGATCAATCGCTTTGTATCTTTAGATGCAATTAAATTTTATTGATTCATCAGCCTGGCGCATCGCCATGTTTTCTGTTGCACACTCAGCGACGCAAGTACTATTCACAAGCTAGTACATTTTATCGTTCTCCTTCATCAATATCTCATGTGTACTTGTCAAAAACACCTTCATTGATTACTATGAATAATTCAAAGGAACACTTGTAAAGATTTAAATCGTAGAGAAGACGAAAGAAATTATGAACGTATAGCTGCTTTTGTCATTGATTGTACCAGATGCAATGTTGCCGTTGTATATGCTAATGGATCAAACATTAAATTTATGATTAGATTTTTCTTTTACTTTTATAACCTAATAGAAGGAAAGAGGAACCCACCACGCACCCTCGGATTGACCACCCCAACTATTGCAATAGAAAAAGTTTGACAATACCGAACTTCTCTAAAAGGATAAGGGATATAGGAATGGTATGGGTTCCAGGAAGATACCTGACTTGCAGTATCCCGCTGTATGCGCCGACTATTCTTCGACACGTGTTTCGCACCCTCAATGTCCGCTGTTGTATGGTTTGCCAAAAATACATAGAGATCAGGTGCCCATCCGTCCAGTCGTTTCATATGTCAACGCTCCAGCTTATAAATTAGCGAAATATTTAAACGCATTGATTAAAGAGAAGACGTCATTTACCGCAAAATATAGCCTGAAAAATAGTTATGATTTGATAAGCAAAATAAAACACATCTGTTTACCTAGAAACACAAAACTCGTGTCTTTGGATGTAGAAAGCTTATTTACAAACGTCCCTTATAAAGAATGCCTAATTATAACTGAAAATCTGCTGGAAAGAAATAGAATACACCCAGAACAGATTAAGAACATTTTGAAATTAACCGAGTTATGTAGTAAACAAAACTATTTTCAATTCAACAACGAACTTACAGAAGGAAGGTTTCGCCATGGGTTCACCGCTTAGTCCGTTGTTAGCAGATATATTTATGAATAACTACGAACACGAGCATTTGGTGAAAGAACCGAACATCTTGTATTATTATAGATTCGTGGACGATATTTTGCTAGCTTGGAAGGGCACCGAACGTCAGCTTCACTGTTTTCTTAGAAGAATTAATAGTATACACCCCAAAATCAAGTTCAAATTAGAGATGGAACAAAACAGCTCAATAAACTTCTTAGATTTGACTATCAAAAGGGAGGGTACCTCACACTCACTTGAAATTTCGAAGTTTTGAGCTGAGATACAAAGAACATTTAGCGGCGTTTAGAAACAACCAGCCAGAAAAGTCTCATTTTGCCGAACATCTACTTCAAACGGGTTATAGTCTAAATAGCGGACATTCATTTGACGTCATACACACTTGTCAAAAGGGTATCAGAATGTACGAATTGGAACAATTAGAAATTTTAAAGCGGGACAAGAATAGATTACTGAACGATCAAACCAACTTTAACGGGTCCCCACTGCTGAATATATTCGCATACCGTCATAATGACGCACATCAGTCGAGCGGCAGAGGGAATTAGAAAGTACAGTCGTTTATTAGACATGCTCACGGTAGGAAAGCGCTCAGTCGTTGCCCATCGCTCCTGAGGATGCCTCGTGCAGAGGCGAAACACGTGTCGAAGAATAGTCGGCGCATACAGCGGGATACTGCAAGTCAGGTATCTTCCTGGAACCCATACCATTCCTATATCCCTTATCCTTTTAGAGGAGTTCGGTATTGTCAACCTTTTTCTATTGCAATAGTTGGGGTGGTCAATCCGAGGGAGCGTGGTGGGTTCCTCTTTCCTTCCATTAGGTTACAATGGAGTTCCGCCAAGTAACGCCTGATTCAATCAACTATTTTACTTTTATATTGATTCGCTCAAAAAGATAAGCGGCACCGATACTCGAAAAACGGATTTATCGATAAAACCCTGTAAAATAGGTAATTAATATCATAGTTTATAAAAAGAAATGCATCCTGAGAGCACGGCCCAAGATGATAACTCAAGCATTAAAATAACGATTTTTGCTTAATGAATTAGGAATATGTAGATCCTGTGTCACAAGGGACTTTATAACAACAGACGCAATGAACATCCAGATTCCAAAGAACAATTTCACATTTCGTTGGGTAATCCATCCCACAAAACTCGATGCCGTAGCAAGCGGAGAGTCGACCGCTTTAGCCACTACGTCAACGCTGCAGTCAGAAAGTGTACAACTGAAAGAACTTACGCTAGTAAGGGCTAACTGTCAAGATTTGGTCATTTTTAACTGCAAGATTGATTAAAAAAGACAGTAACACTTTTACCCAACCCGGGAAGTGAATTCGAGCCTCCCCGATTAGCAGACGCATACGCGATCCACTGGACCACGGAGGCATTAGGTGTGAATTGACTTAACTTAAATACTCCAATCGCTAGAAAGGTCAGACTAGAGTCATAACTTGAATTCATTATAAAATTACGCGTTATAGCCTCATAATCTACGAAAATAAATTCTCCCGTGCAATGACCGTTGACATAAAAATAGGCGAACAAAACACGTTAATAAAAAGCTCGCTAGCACGCACCGCATAATGAACGCTGCTTAAACCAAGAATTACATACACACTGCTTAGCAAAACGGAGAGTATATTTTTCAAGGCCTTATAGATTTAGGTGGCAACATTGCACTTTATTATGAGACGTAAGTGCTAATTCTCACTATTTACAGTTCACTGCTGGATTTGAGACTCTCCTTATTTTCTAAACAGAAGCACTGTGAGCTAATGGAAGAATTTTGCCTACTATTCCACGCTGCCGAGATGGCTTGGTACAAGGTTTTACGTCTCCTCAGAAAGATACATACAATATATTGCTTCGTGTATCTTCCTTAGTCGACTCTTACGATACCCACGTTATGAAACTGTAACGTTATATGTTATTAATCCGACAGCACACGATTTCTTTAAAAAAACTGCTGGTTATTTAAATCAACTTTAAAATTGTATTCATGATATACCTATTACCACTAGCCTAAGTTTGCAAGCGCTTGACGGCGCGAGACAACTTTCAGCATAAATAAAAACTATTCCCGCCGTGCGTTGTCGACTTAAGAGCACCTTAAAATTTACGCACTACTACCCAAAAATAGACATACATACATACATAGACTCACGCATGTTTCCCCGAAGGGGTAGGCAGAGGCATATTAAACGCCCACGTTTCGCCAGTGTTTTGATCCCACGTAATAGGTGGCGAGCCTATTGCCGCTCATCGGGATATTTTGTTTGCCAGAGCCTCGTCCATTGATCGGCAGGTGCAACACTTGCAGGTGAGGTTGACTTGGGACCCTAAGTTCTTGATGGGAATCCTATGCACCCCCAAAAAAAATAGAAGAATGAAAAAATATGGAAACAGAACAATGAAATATACAGGTTAACAATATTTGTACGTGAGTCGAGTTAGAAGCTTTTCGAGTGAAATAAAATAGATTCGGTTTTCCAATTTTTCCGAAGCCAGTCTCGTTTTTGCACCAAAGCCTCGCAATGCGCCTAAAAAGTACTCAATGTAAAACATTGACTATTTTTTGCTGAGCACACTGCCGACTGAAAAATCTATTCAGTTCCAATTCACTGTTCTACAAATTCTAAAACCATTGTTTGGAGAGAACATAAACTATAGAAGGTAGAAACAATAAAATTGGTTAGGTCAAATTTGTCATGTATACGGTGACAAATTATTACCTCCCGCGCTGAAAAAAATATAAAATATAAACGACTGCTTTGGGCCAAGCATTAGAGCTGATTTTTCAGAGCCGCTTTTGTAAGGGTTTATCATTTAATCATTATTTATTTGTTAAACTTGTATAACCATACAGGTCTTACAGGTGTCATATTACAAGTCCACTATGTTTTACCATATAAATGGTGTACAGATTAGATACAAGTAGACTGCCTCCGTGGTCCAGTGGATAGCGTATGCGACTGCTGATCGGAGGTCCCGGGTTCGATTCCCGGGTCGGGCAAAATTGTTACTGGGTTTTTCCGAATTCTCAGTAGCAGCACGGACTCTAGTGATGTGCCCGGTGTCGGTAATAGGCTCGCCCCCTATTACGTGGGACCTGAATATTCATGGCGAAATGTGGGTGTAATATTACACCTCTACCTACCCCTTCGGGGATACAGGCGTGAGTATATTAAAAAATAAAAAATAGAATGCTAACTTTAGAATTATAAAATGAATAAAATATAAGATAAAGTTGTAAAAACAATAAATAAAAATATTTGTCTAAATAAAATGAAATTTAATAATGTGTTAATACTAGTAATAATCAAAACATGTCAAAAGGTAAAATGTAATGGTTAAATAATAATGAAATTAGATAGTATGTCAATATAATTATTCAAAACAAGTCAAAAGGTAAAAAAAGAACATTTTAGAAGGTTTGCATGCCACATTCTCCTCCCTGTGGGATCTCCACCAAGTCGTGGCGGGGGAGCTCAGTAACCGTGGGTTGAAGCTAAGCGGGATCCCGGGAGTGGACGCTCCACGTAGGCTTGGAGGGGGCATGCGCAGGATGCGTCCAAGGGTGCGGGTGCGGGGGACAGTTCTCTCTGTCCCTCGCAGTCGGGTGTGATCGCTGGAGGAGAGGCGTGTCGGTGTTGCGTTGCCGCGCGCCCTATCTCCCGCGACCAAATGGGGCCGCACCATTCGATGCGTTGCGGTGGGGCCGAAGAGGAAGAGGAGATGCGGTGTTGTCAGGTTGCCGTCCTCCCTATCCTCTGCGGCCGCGGGGTGTGTTGGCGGCGGAACCCAATACCTTCATCCGCCGTCAAGGAGGTTGTGGCCTTCGGGCTATTCGCTGGGGTGCCAGTATAGAATGCTAACGCGACCCCCTGGCGTCCCAAAATGGCGTGGACGTATTTGCTGAGGTTTTAGTGGGTATTATGGCCTTGCACTCCAGCCGTCGAGTCCAACATACCTCCCGCTTTTCATCCTGCGGGGGTATGCGTAAATACATTTCCACAACGGGAGAAAAAAAAAGCCACATTGTGAATAATTTATATATTTAGCTTTTGTGATAAGATTTAAGTGAGAGCCGATTTATTTTTTTGTTCTGAATTACATCAACAGAAAAATGACAAAAGAAACGGATTACATATGACACTGAAGATAAAAACTTACAGCTTATTATTAAGTAGCGTGAAAAAATTCTGAGTATACAATTATTACAAAATATATGCATAATATTAAAATTATATCAATCACACAATCAATTATACTCAGAAAAAGAGCTTTTCTAAACAGCATGACATGTTTTAATCTACATGATGTGGTTCGGCTTTACACCGAAACCGTAGGGTTCTTGGCGACTTGGGAAGGATTAATGGAATGGACTGTATTAGGGCGAGTTCTGGGTCGCCTAGAAAAGGAATAAGGGAAGAGGAGATGGATACGGGAGGAGGTGATTGAGTGGGTATAGGATATTTCAAGGATGGAAGGCACTTACCTTATACAGCTTTCTTCGTTTCTTTTCCTCCTGGTGGTTTCGTGATGCAGCTGCTTGTTTTCACTTCACTCACGAGCGGGTTTTCCTTGGTGGAAGCGGTAAATCACATACAGCGGTGCGGCGCGGAGCGGTATCGAGACGGCGTTCTTAGCGAGCGGAATGTTCTAGACTCTCACTCGCGTCCACGATCGCGTCGACGAATCGGGCGAAGGCAGTGCCTCTTCCAGGGAGTGGGATAGAGCGGGACGGAAATATGGTATCGCTCGCACGAGACGTGGAACGATTGATCTTGATGCGATTCGTTATAGATATGAAGGTAGATGGCGCTACCATATCCTCCCGGCCCTAAAGGGTTGCCTTTAAAAAAAAAATAGAATTGAACTTAGCTATGTTGGGTGTACTACCGCATAACCCATCAATAGGCTAAGACAGCGATATGACAATAAAATTAATCTAAATTAACTTTAGCGAAAGCTACAAACGCAATAATAGCGAAAACTACTAACTAAATACTTAAACTAAGAGGTAGGTCCAACTTCAGGCTAGATCTCACTGAGTTGGAAGCGGACGCGAGTTGATCAGTGCCTCGACTTGTGCAAGGACAGTTAAAGGCTCTTCGTAAGAGAGGATCTGTTGACCTATAACTTTGAAGAGATGCGTTTTAATTACCTTGACCATGCTTGCCCAACATCCACCGAAATGCGGTGATGCTGGTGGAATAAACATCCAGTCAATATGATCTATGGAGAGTCCTTCCTGAAGACGAGTACGATAACCCGCGACGTGATTGAAACAAGTAGCGGGAACAAGTTCAATCAATTTACTAACGCGGTTGGCGACAAAAGTCTGCCAGCGATGAGGAGAAGAATGAATCCAAGCGAGCACTACTTTGGAGTCGGAAAATGCGTATATTTATTAATAGAGTAGTGGGGCAAAACTGTGTCTTGAACCTTGCGGAGCAACTGAGACAGCAGAAGGGCCGCGCACAACTCCAGTCTCGCAACCGAAATGGTTTTAACAGGCGAGACCTTAGACTTGGCACAAACTAACTGCACCGAGTAGTTAGAACCAATGCGGACTTGCAGATATACGACTCCGCCGTAAGCACGCTCGCTGGCGTCAGCGAAAACTATTAAGTTGATGGTACATCCATCTACCAACCCAAGATGACGCGGAAAAGTAATTTGATTGAGCGCGGTAAGCTCAATACAAACTGGCCCCAAGCGGCGACAATATGGTCAGGGGGTGCTTCATCCCACTCACACTTTGATAGCCAAAGCTCTTTGATCAAGAGCTTGGCGTACAAAATTGTGGGAGCCACAAAACCCATTATTTCCCATAGTCGAGCCACTGTGGACAGCATAGTGCGTTTGGTGCACTTATCATCTGGTGGTGAGACGTCAAACCGAAAACTATTGCAGGATTTGTCCCAGCGTAAACCGAGAACCTTATGCGGTACAGACTTCTCAAACTCAATGTCTGGAGAAGCCTTATGAGAATCTGGTATGCGTGCGAGAACCTCCTTAGAGTCGCTTGTCCATTTGACAAGATCAGTTTGGCCTCGCTTGAAAAGCTGAATAAGCTCTTTACAAAGCGAAATTGCTAGCGGAGCGGGTATGACATTACAGGCAATGTCATCTATATACAAAGCGGATGTGTAGTATAGTATAGTGTAGCGTAGCGTAGCTTGGCATAGCATAGCGTAGCATAGCATAGCATAGCTAATTAGTGCTTTATCTTACACACAGTTTTAGCACCTACCTTGATCTCTTGAAGAGCAGAACAACAACAAGACGTAATACAATGAGAAGTATGTAACGTAGGTACGGTACCCATAATCACATACCCAAGTACCGTCTCAATAGCGGGCGGTAAATCATATCGCTCACTACGTACTATTTTAGTTAGTAGCAAGTGCGGAAATATTGAAGCTCCGATCAAAAGATCAATGCCTGCCGGATTCGCAAACTCCGCGTCGGCTAGCGGCAATGATTCGAGATGAGTGAGTAATGCTACGTCTACATTAGCGTTCGGCAATGCGTCCGTGATACGCTCCACGATAAGCGAAGAAATGTTAAAATTAATATTCCTATCAAAACGCGAATGTATTTTAATATCTACGGAACCCCTGCAATGCTTTTCTGATCCGCCTATCCCTTTGACAGTTGAGTTAGTATTTTTAAAATTATTCCATAATCCGAGGCGTTTTAAGCATTCCGATGTTAGTAGATTGGTCTGAGATGCGCTATCTAGCAGACAACGTACCATGTGCGGCGACCCATTAACATCGTATACGATAACTTGCGCTGTCGCTAACAGTACCGTGTTAGACGCCGTACACTGCGTTTTGGCCCTGCGCGGATCATTATAGATGCGCGAGTGCCGTCCTCGCGTGCGCGTCGCCCGCGCAATGGATGTCATACACAACGATACTTCGCCCTCAGACGCGGAAGGCGCAGCTACCGTGGTCTGCACCTGCGTAAGTGTGTCAAGGTTAGCGGCTTGACTTGACAACCGGTTATTTTTATCGCAATGTAACAGTGTATGATGTTTTTGTTTACACGTGCGACATCTCGTTCTACTGGAACAATTACTCGTTTTATGTTTTATGCTTAAGCAATTAATGCAAGCTTTGTTATCTTTTACGCTTTTAAAACGAGCAATTGGATTTAAATCATTAAAGGTGGGACACTTATAGTAATGGTCGTGCACTATATTACTGCACAGACACTTCTGTGAATTATTACTATTAGATTCCGAACATGTTACGTAAGATTGTGGATTAGGGACTGAGTTATTATTACTATTTCGCGATTTATTCAACCTTTGTTTGTTGTTGTTAGTGTTAGACGGGCCAGGTGAACCAGACTGCGTATTATGAAATATTCGACACTGATCTTTGATGAACGAAATAAAACTATCTAGTGTAGGTATTTTATTATTGCGTTCCGTCATCTCGAATGCGCGAATTGTATCAGTGTCAAACTTTTTTAAAGCGAGTTGAAGCAACATAAAGTCGGAAAGATCTTCTAATTTTAAATTCCTAAGAGAATTAACTGCGGTAACAAAGTTATCAATAAACAGCTGGAAATTCGAGACAGACGCGTTGCCGGACAGTTTGAGATTTAAAGCTTGGTCAAAGTACGTAGACGCTAGGACGCGCGTGTCTTGATATCTGTCAAGTAGTGACTGAAATATGACCTGATAATTCTCAGCACTGGGTGTGACACCTGCAAATACGGACTGGGCTTTCGGTGACAGTTTACCTATTAAATAGTACAACCTGTCAGCATCTGTCAGAGAACCATTATCGTGCACCGTAGACTTAAAACTCGCATAGAATAACGGCCAATTTCGTATATCTCCGTCAAACGACATAATCTTGATTGGCGGTAATCTCAGTTTGCGGGCAACGGGCTCTGCTGAACATTTACCCTCCAATTGCGATTGTATACGCTTAATAATACAATAAAGATCTTCGAATGAGGTATACGCCTGATAGTTCGGTTTTTCATCAGGATTGATAGAAAGTAATCTAGCGTTATAATCGTCTAACAACTTATGAAAATCTGTTCGAATACTATCTACTGTTATACAATAACTGAGAAATGCTTCGCTATTACTGTCAGATATAGATGCGGTTTTTGATCGTTCATAGATATTTTGAATGCGCTCAAATAAAATATTGCGTTTTGCTTCTAAGATTGTCATCTCTTTGTCTTCCGACACGCGTGACTTCTTTTGTTGTGACATGCTTACGTAAGTATAAGCTAATGAGAACGAAACAAAATAAGAATATCTAATGTATCTATTATTTTACCTAAGTAGGCAACACTTTAGAGCTGAGGAAATAAAAGTTGATTGAAATATGAGATTTATAAGACAACTATGATAGTTGCAGAAATAATAATTTAATAAGTAGGTAGCTACATAAAAGTTTACCTACTAATGCGGGCGGAAATAACCATGTGACGGTTATGTGAATATATTAGGAGTATAGCTAGGTGCTATAACTGCCTAGGTATAGCGGTATAACATATAAAACGTAAATGAATCCGGCTCGAAGGACCAAAAAAATGGTTCGGCTTTACACCGAAACCGTAGGGATTAATGGAATGGACTGTATTAGGGCGAGTTCTGGGTCGCCTAGAAAAGGAATAAGGGAAGAGGAGATGGGAACGGGAGGAGGTGATTGAGTGGGTATAGGATATTTCAAGGATGGAAGGCACTTACCTTATACAGCCTTCTTCGTTTCTTTTCCTCCTGGTGGTTTCGTGATGCAGCTGCTTGTTTTCACTTCACTCACGAGCGGGTTTTCCTTGGTGGAAGCGGTAAATCACATACAGCGGTGCGGCGCGGAGCGGTATCGAGACGGCGTTCGTAACGAGCGGAATATTCTAGACTCTCACTCGCGTCCACGATCGCGTCGACGAATCGGGCGAAGGCAGTGCCTCTTCCAGGGAGTGGGATAGAGCGGGACGGAAATATGGTATCGCTCGCACGAGACGTGGAACGATTGATCTTGATGCGATTCGTTATAGATATGAAGGTAGATGGCGCTACCATGATGGTTATAAAGGAGTAGGTAGATACTGCTTAACTCGTTATCTCATATGGAAGCCAAATAAAGAAACTCTTAAGCCACGAAGTGTCGACTACTACAAAAGATTACAAATGTCATGTTTTCTTCACTGATAAATCTTTATCTAGGTACTGATAATTTTCCTTTACTGCACTTAAAGTAAACATTTCTTTGAATAAATAACATTATCTTTACTTTCGAGTTGTTCAAAACTTGAATTTTTATGTGTTTGTGTTATTATTATGAGCTTTGAATAAGTGTGACTGATTATAGTGCTGTTAAAGTTTTAAGATAAGGTTATGGTTAAAGGGTGTTAAAATTATGTTGACTGTAGAAATAGAAACCATTAAAATAAAACAATGATAAGGTTCTTTTAGGTAACTTAATGTGTTAGAAACTCAGTGACTTGATAGAATACGAGATAAAATGTTATTTTTAATCCAAATACCGCCAATCCCTAATCTATTTCCTTGCTACTCAATAGCAAGCCAAATTCATCTACACCCATAAATATGTAGGTTCTAGAATGAGTTATCTACCGCAGTTGCTGTATTTTTGTGTTATAACTTGTTATGTATATTATAAACGCGGTTATATAGTTTATGAGGACGGATTGATGTATGGGTGTTGGTTACACTTTCACGTAATAAAGGCAAAAGGGAGGTCGATAAAATTTGGCTGACAGATAGCTTTTACCTGGATTAACATATAAACACGTGAGTGAAGCTACTAGCGGCGACTTGCCTATTAAATATGCTTAAAGAGAAAATTATTATCGTTTTGGGTGGTGGCCCAGATTCTAGATAACTATACCTACGTGAGGATTTATCTTTAAAAAAGACAACATAAATTAACTAGTATCATATTTTATCAAAAATGTTAAGAAGTTTTCTGTTGGCTTGTTGTTACGCCCGTATGTATAAAAACAAAGAATTCACTACAAGACCGTGAAATAAATTGCGCGACCTTTAACTACGCGACCCCGCTACATCTCACCGCAAACGCGTATAAATAAGATAATAAAAGATAGTATTACGACTGTCGTCATCTATACGATTTTATGTTCACTGTCTAGGTATAAGAAAAGCAGATATTGTAGCTTAGGGCCTTATCATACTAGCGGTTTGGGAGCAGTTGCAGGGCGGAGCGGACGCGCAACGAATTCGTTACGGGCTCGCAGCGAACACACCGCGCATGCGCAACGAATTCGTTGCGGACGCACAACGAGTAAAAGCGTCGCGCGACGAGTAAAAAGCGTAGTGCAACGAGTAAAAGTAATAAAGCCAACAGCAGTGTTTCCTCGTCGGAATCCATTTAGTTACTGGATGTACTGTACGTCGATAATTTGCTACAAACACGCGACGAAAACGTAACGTATTCGCCACGCGTCCGCGGCGTCTTCGCTGCGCAGCCGCGGCGTCTTCGCTGCGCAGCCGCGGCGTGTTCGCGACGCATTCGCTGCGCGTCCGTTCCGCCCCGCAACCGCTCCCAAACCGCTAGTATGATAAGGCCCTTAATGTGCCAAAGCTCAGGGACGTTAATGGTATGGCATCCTGTACGGAATTTTCTTTCTTAAACATTATACGAGAAACCACAGATTTAACAAGCATCAGGTGGAGCGCATTCGTCCAACTAAGTGAAGCACGATGACAGCTATGTGTGCGTGACATTTGGCGACTGGCACTGTACGGACACGCGCCTCTATGTGTGTGTAAAGTTGCCAGATTATGAATAATCTCCCACTATTTTGCATATAGTTTTTGTAAACGAATATAAAAATATTACATATTTTATATTCGTTTGCGGTTTTGAAGAATTTACCATGGATTTAATTAATGATTTTAATTTGTAATGCTGTTGTGAAAATGATTCAAATAAAAGATACCATTAATGTATGCTTTTATAAATACATTTCTTAAATGTAGGTACCGAGTTAAGTTTTAACTAATTTTATTCGTAAATTGAGAAATAAATAGATTATGTTTTGTGATTCATAGCCTCGAACCAGAAGAAATACTTATATTATACCAAATACATATATTTACGAATACCAATCATGAGGTTCAGATCTTAGATCGGTGAATATGTTGTTATTTTTTGTTTAGAAATTCTCAGTATAGTATCTGGAAATGTTTGGTTGATTGCAATAGGCTTGCGTCCTAAATATTAATTAGCTAAAACATTTTGTCGTGCACACAACAAATTATGAATATTATGATATGATTCAAAATCATAAATCATAACCAAAAAAAATTGCAACTAAAAATAAATAATGGCTGCAATCAATAATTTCTGTTTCTGTACTTAATGTACACTCGGCGCCAAGTCAAAGTCAAGCTAAACAGTTGCAGTACGATTTTGATATTTATTCCCAACGCCATAAGAACGGTACAAAGGTCAAAGTGTATGAGCTTGACGAGTAGCCGTGTGTACACGAATATTTGGATCGTTTAGGGATCGAACTCAAAACCATATATATACTAATGCAAATTCTATTACTATATTTATAAGAAGATAATCTACAATATACTCTTACAATACGTTAATGTGTTTTTCATTAACATGACAATCATTACTACATAACCAATTGACTAGTGCATTTTCCCTAATTCAGGGAAAACGGTGTCGACGTAAACTGGCAACACTTACATATTTTCTGCAGAAATACGAATTTTATCGAAATAATATTATAAAACAGTCAAATAATCAATAGTTATCTGTAAAAATATATTCCATCTTCCCGTTTTTGCTTTTGGAAACAACTTTTACAATGTTTAAAAACGCAAGACGGCATTTTATTAATTTAAAAGCTGGATTGATCGCGGGGTGTGAACTGTACGATGCTTCGCAGCGCACTGAGCCGAATTTGTATACGCTTTTCAATTTGTATTTGCTTTAGTGGCCTCACGCAAGTGTTCCGCGCGCTCCGTCTGCCTTTTGTTCTATTAGTCTAAGCTAGAAACGCATTCAATATTCTGGTTGAATCATATAATTATGGATGCAGTGACAAACTGTCTTATACTTTAAAAATATAAAACAAAGTAAAACCTGTATCGAATAGCGAAAAGAGCATAGTAATCGCTTTATTACTGACAGGGCCGGATTTAGAGGTCTGGAGGCCCCGGGGCAATGTAGCTGTGGGGGCCCCTATTTATTGCCCGTATTTTTTTTGCTTAAACTATTGAAAAAATACACTGTCAGCAAATAAAACTTCGGGAAATAAAAAAATACAATTGATTAAAAACGAAATAACAGTGTCAATGTAATGGCACTTTGCGAGCTTTTTTGGATAAAAAGTCGTCGAATATTTCACTGAAGTAAATTAAAGCTTTAAAAATTAAAGCTCGCGGAGTAAATCACTTTCATTATTGATTAGGGTTAGTTTCGAGAGCCCGTTTATGTTCCATCGTTGTTCGGAGCCTATTCCTGCTCATTTTTATTTTGAAAACGAGCGCTCTTCGATGCAATTGTAAACCGCTAATACCAAGTAAATTCTTAATGTAATTTCTATATTTGGAAAAGTAGCTCGGCAATTCTGATTTTCATGAATGTGATTATACAACAGTACCTTTGATTGGTCTTTTTCACAGTCCTGTTTTACAAGTCTATTAAAGATACAAATTGTACCAACTCATTGCCAAGTCTAGATTCGAAATCGTCTTTGAAACTTTTACTAATTCCTCTGCAGCGGCATATAAGTGGTTGAGGAATCCAAATCTCAATCGAACAGCTTCGTATGCTTGCAATCGTTCTATGAGAGAAACACAAAGCTGATCGATAAACGGGCTAAAACCAGTCAATTTAAATTTTCTCTTGGTGATAGATACTTGTTGTATAAAACGTATATAAATTCTGAATAAACTTGTACTGCTGATGCACAAGAGTTAGCAGCTGCTTTCCTACTAAATTCAGTGTGTGACCACAACATGGTACAAACGCTGATAAATGCAGTTTTTTTTTTCTACAAAATAAGAGCTTGCATTGCTTTGTATTTTCCACTCATATTTGCAGTATTATCATACGAATGTCCGCGACAATCAAGAATATTAATTTGATGGTCAACTAAAATAAATATTAAAGCATTTGCTGTTGCTTCACCATTATGGCCGAAATGAGGTAATAATATATATATCGAAAAACTATTTTAAGTTGATCGATATGAGATTCATCGGGAGTAGAATCCATTTAAAACTGAATAGTGCTAAGATTTTTTTATCCTCGTTACGATTTCATTAAGTACTTAATTACACATGGAACTTATCAGTTCTTCGCATACCGTTGAGGAAAGGTAATTGACGTAACCACAGCTCACTTTGTTTGCATGTCGGTTTAAATGAATGCCAACGTTGGTTCGTACTCAACTAGCAATTCCAAAATACCTAGAAAATTTCCATTCGTCGTGTACTCGGAAGATTAAGCCCCGTTCAGCGATGATGTGCTGTGCCTCTTGCATCGCTAGCTCTCGGTCGATACATCCCATGCCTTCTCCCTGTGGCACTAGACTAATCACTGAATCCAAGTGGGTCTTCGATATCTCGTGCTCGTATAGGCGCTCCGCTGCATGCTTGAAGTCACTAAAGCCTTCTCTGCTTAACTTGAATGGACATTAGAGTACAAGCTTCGCAATATATTCTACTCGTAGTTAGAGAAAAACAAAGCTTGAATCGATTGACAGTCTCTTGATTTTGATTGCGACATATAAACATGTTTTTTGTACATTACCGGAAAGTTAGTATTATCTCACAACGGTAAGACAGAATTCTGGAGTGAGACTTCATCACATTGATCATTCCTTCAGTTGTCATGACGGGCCAAAGACCAATGTAATTTTTTAAACCATTATCCACTTCCTCTTGATTGTGACTACATGAATTTAAAGGTTTTATGGTGTCACCTTCCTCGAGACTACCATTGACCTTATCTCCATGTACTCAATCTTCTGACATTTTTACAGAATCGTGTGGCAGTTCTTGTTTGGTTGTAATTATGAAATAGTTAGTCAATTATATATTAATATACTATCTTTTAGCGTATTAAGCATTGCGCGTCGTTGCAATTATTTGGTTGTTTTTGAAAATATCAATATACCTACTTACTTCAATCCTTACGCCAATAAATTACTTATGGTTTTAAGAAAATTTATTCGTCATTTTATTGTATAAAAATATGTGTTTGCCTAAATTACAAAAAGGTATAGGCAATTTCTGTCTAGTTGATTTTATTTATTTGGTATGAATATGTTATAATGTCGATTATTTTTTAAACATTAATTTGGATTTACGATTTTCAAGTTCATTGCATGAATGTCTTTGCGGATTAATCTGAACAAATGCCGATTTTTTCATATTTTTACCTCTGTTGTGGGGGCCCCCCTCTTGTGGGGGCCCCGCGGCCATTGCCCCGCCTGCTCCCCCTTAAATCCGGCCCTGATTACTGAGCTTATAATTGTATTAAATGGCTAAAAAGGCACCTTTCCTAACTTCATATAAATCTACGGTCGGCTCATAAATATTATTGTTTTGCAAGAAAGAGATATCAGTTTATTCTAAAATCCTTGCTCGTTATGTTAGTATACCGATAGCTGTAGTAATTCTAAGGTGTGATGTGGAATACACAGGCTAACAGAGTTAGATCGTTTGTCGACCAGAACATTTCTGATACATTTCTTTGCTTTCGTTGTTCGAAGGCTCGAAATCCAGTACATCAAGTACTGGATTCAGATCATTTAAATAAAAGTAAGCTAATAGTTTGGGTGATGCTACACTGATTCAAGGAATAATATTTATATTATTTCGGCTCTTTGGTTTCGTCTATAGTGTTTTGATCGCATTATAAAGCTCACTGATACCGATATAGTTAATTTAATTTGACAAATAAATAAATCTATCTATCTATCTATCTAATTACATAGTATGAACCTGAGCCTCAGTAATTCGTGAATAAACCTTTGGAAAAGATGAATTGATTTATTTTTTGTGATACATACCAATTTTATCATCGTTAACCTTATAAGCCTACTATAATGACAGGATGTATTAACATATTTTCATTAAAGAAATACGTATTGTCAGGCATTCATTTCATTTAAATAAACAGTACTGTATTTCTGTGTGATATTGACATGAATACAGAAATTGACATTTATTAAAGTCAAGGTTCAATAAATGCGAGAATAAATTGGCATCATACCATTAAAAGATTCCTCGAATTCCAATAAATTTTGCTCAAAATATCCTATTTCTATTCACTGCTAAGACAACTGTTGGGACACAATGTTCAAACAGAATTTACCTTCAAGGGTGAATTCTTTGATGAGTTGTAAGAGTCAACGTAAAAGTTACACATTTTAAGGAAATTGTCGACGAATTGGTGTTTCAAGGACATTTTACTTTTACTATGGAGATGCATTCGAAATGGCATATCGTAGTGTAATGAAAACAACTTTGAATGCTTGTGTGGTGCAATTTTAAAGATAACGTATACTTTTTAGATTAATCTGATGTATAGAGGTAGTACAAAAACAGTGAAGTTACTTTATACCGTTGCGTGTTTTCTCCTCAAAACGATTGAATCAAAATTATTGAATATAGACAATTGTTCTTTAGCTTTATACTTTTGCACCTTTTTTGGTTTCCTGTTTGCTCTATAAAGATCTTAGGCGCAACATAACATTATCGTGTGCAGAAATAATGTTATAGACGACTTTTGTAACAAATACATACTTATTAAACTGACGCTGTACCTAATGTTTAAGTGTGCCCAACTAGGATCAGCCCTAATCGAAAATCAGCTGAGCAAGTCACTCTGGCTGAGCGCTGGACAAAATCCCTTAAAAAAACAATAAGATCCTTTTACAGTTATTGTACATAGAAAACGCATATTTTGTTCTCAGAAAACGATTGAATATCAAAACTCACTATAACTTTAAGCGGTGATATTATACAATCCAAAGTCTGTATTCAAGTACTTCAAGTTGTTTTAAGCAATTCAGATTTTCACTGTTTATTACCAAGAAGCCTTGTCAGGTTGTATTTATGTTACAAGATTCATGAAATCATGTTTTGCAATCTTGTAACATAAATACAACCTGACAAGGGTTAAAAGCACTAAATATCTCGATAAGTCTTGCTATAGAAAATTTGCTTATTAATGAAAATATGCCTGATTTCGCTCGACCACGAATTAGAACACACGCTTTCTAGATCGCCTGCAAACGAAAGCTCATCCCAACGCACTAATGAGCCATCCAATTAATCTTTTGTATCCTATCGCATGTGCCATCCTACATCGCTCGCGATAACACATGTACGACCCGCACTCAGTACATACATAACAACTGACGGAACTACGCAATTTCACGTCACTTTTACGCAACAGACGTTTTATCAAAGAACAGCTGTTAGATGATTCGCTCTTTATGAGATATTTCTTTCTTTTAACCCGGTGATGACGGAATAAAATGTACTTACGTCTTTGTTCATGTTTATTTTGTTATTATGTGAGTACGTGAGACGTTCTTATGAGGAATGTTGCGAGATAATAATGCGTTGCAAACATATCTACGTCACTTGTTGGAAGGCATTTTCGCAGATTCAAATATCTTATGCTATAATAACTACAGTTTTTTGTCAAATAAATACACCGGAAATTAGAATATAAAAGGCAACTCAAACTACTAGAGACAAATATCTTAAGAAGAGACTTTGTAATCTACCGCTAGAATTATCATTGACCTATTCTTCTGTAATCCTTAATGCAAGCTACTCTGACAAGATCATGAAAGGTTATCTGCCTAACAATAGTAACTGTACTCGCGAATAAAGTTTTTATCACCAGTGTATGCAAACGTTGATATACCGAACACAGCCTACAGACATACTGTACAAGTTGATAGCTGCAGATACTGATGTATGTGCACCCAAATGTATGTTTTTGATGCGGGGTCTAGCTACGCACAGAATAAAATATTGTACGGTCGAAATGTTGACATGCCGTTTCCCAGTAGGCCAGGTGTGCATTTGAATTTATATAGGTACTCCATGCAAGTGTACTGGCTAACTTACGGAAATTTTGTGATGATAAATAAATAAAAAAATGAAGATCGTAAGTATTTGCATCACGCCACTGGTTTACTAATAGGTAACTCTAGCTGAACGCGTGGTCACACTCGCGTTCCTCATTATCGTCCTAGCGTTATCTCAGTTGGATCCAAGACTTCTCGCCTTGGAACCCGGAGTCTGCTTTCTAGCCTTACCAGATTTTATAGAATATTAGCTTTTTTACACAGCGACTGCCCTTTGACCTCCGCAACCCGAGGTGATAACCGAATTCCATTGTTCAGACTAGACCCAGTTTATTTGCGGATACGATGACTTCCTATAATGACTGTCGGAGGTCTTTATAATAGCTTAACGTGCTCGCCGAGGCACAAGGCAAGCGATAATTTGATTTTACATAACTTAGAAAAGTCAGCGGTGTGCGCGGTGCCGAACCCGATACCCTCTGTATGGCAGTCTGTTGATATCGCCACCAGGCTATCGCTGCTATACGTACAGTAAAACGTTTATAGTAGGGGAGACCATGAAGGGATTTCGGGATTTACTAGAGCGCGTCAGATATTGATAGCATCCATGTCTTACGTATTTTTAACAAAGTAGGAATGCTAGTCGGTATAATGATCGTCTGCGTAGTGGAGGTGGTCGTACGAAAGATCTTAAAATGCAAAGAAAAGAAAATTAGCGTGTCAGATTTTCTAAGGGGATGTTAAGTGAACCTAAAAAAAGGGTCTCATTGAATAATCTGACGATTTGGGTGTGACGCCAACTCATGGTCACTATTAGAACGTGTAAAAAGAATTCGCCATTTTGAGATACACAAGCGCGTCAGATTAAGATGCTTATGCTTCATCCTAACGTACTATAGGTTCTTTCTCATACTCGTAATCTGACGATTATAATATGGAGGGATTAGTGCAACAGTTTTCTTTTTTAAGTTTTAAAATCATAAGCCGCTTCTCCCACCGGTGAAAAGGAATACATTATTTACAGTTTTATCGTTTTGCCATCTCAACGACGCTCGAATTTACCCCAATTTAGCACCGTGGACTCCTTACTATTACTAAAGTCACTTAATTTCTAAGTAAGCGTATTTTAGTCGATTTATCAACAAATTGTAAGTTTGTCAACCTAGTACAGTTTATCTTTGTCCTGTTTGTCGACACCGGCGCCTATTTGATGTATTCTAATGGATAAATATCAACCCTTTATAACATTATCTGTCAATAAATAATGCAGTATTGCCTTATCTATCAATCGTTTAAGGTGTGAAACATCAATATTTTGTATAATATTAACATAACTGGATTTATTACCTTGCTAAATGAGTAATTGTGAATACATAATTGTTATTTTATAGATCGCATTTGCGATTATGAGTTGATTTGTAGCAGGAAAAATGTAGTAAGTACTGTATGTAATATCCTAAATTTGATTTGCTAATAATAACACAAGCTCTGCTTAGCTTAGGACTAGACGGTGATGTGTGTATGTGGTAGAATATTATTATTATTATTTTTCTTTATTTATTTTCATTCTCATTGATCTTATTTTATATAATTAAATCACTTAACAAGAAAAAAGAAAAAAATAACTATATAAAACAGGACCACGGAGACCCACCGGCATCGGGCACAGGGACCAAGCTACCGGTGGTTAGGGCTCCAGAGAGAGGAACCTCCGAACGATGCGTGTCGTGTCCAGCAATACTGCCTTCTGTATAGAGGACTTGATCCAGCCGTCTAACGAGAGCCTCTTGAGGTGGTGGTCGAGGCTCTTGGCAATAAGACCATTTACGGTCACGACTATCGGTACAATGATCGCCGAGTCAACATCCCACATGTCGACAATCTCGTGAGCCAGGTCCAAATACTTAATTTGTTTATCTTTTTCGGCTTTCACGAGATTCTCGTCATGGGGTATGGTGACGTCGATGATCATTGCAAGGCACTCTAATCGGTCTATCACCACTATGCCCGGCTTGTTAGCCGCAATAGTTCTGTCAGTAATGATAGACCGATCCCAGTACAGAGTAGCACGACCATTTTCAAGAACTGGGTCAGGCACATACCTGTAGTACGGTACTTCGGAGTCGACAAGTTGGTACTTTAAGGCAAGTTGCTGATGGACAATCCTGGCTACTTGGTTGTGTCTATGCAAATATTCGCCGTTGGCAAGACGAGAACAACCGGATACTATATGTCTGAGCGATTCACCAGGCTGGTGACATGCCCGACATATGTCAACCGTCCCATCCCTCAGAATATACTTCCGGTAGTTGTTCGTCATGATAACTTCGTCCATAATTGCAAATACAAAACCTTCTGTTTCGGCGAAAAGATCGCCGAAACGCAGCCAGGACACCGAAGCTGGAAAATCTACATCGGGCCCATGCAAGGCCCGGTAAAATCGTCCATGCAGCTCTTTACCCCTCCATACCTCCCTGCGCTCCTCTACACCAAGTACGGCAGGTTTGCGCCAGTTCTCTTTGGCCAGACCCAGCGGGGTAAGTCCGTTGTCCACAGCAACCACATCTCGGTGCACACCCGCGGCAGTGTGGAGAAAGTATTCTCTGAGATTGCACACCTCACGATTGTGGAGGGTCTTGGCACTTAAGAAGCCCCGACCCCCGCACTTCCGCGGGATGTACAATCTCATCACTGACGAACGCGGGTGATGCATCCGGTATGTGGTGAGTAGACAACGAACTTTCCTATCCAAGGCGTCCAATTCCGTCTGAGTCCATCTGAGTATGCCGAAGGAGTACATTAAGACCGGCATGGCCCAACCGCACAGGCACGCACCTTATTTCCGCCCGAAAGAAAGCTTTTTAAAACTTTCTTCAGGCGGCCAAAGAAACGCGCCTGCAACGACTGTTTCATGCCAGCCTCATCAATGCATAATGCCTGCGACATACCCAGATATTTATAGGTTTCGGTTGCAGAGAGTGATCTAAGTTGTGTGAAATCTGAAAGTTCTATACCATCAAATTCCACACACCTGCCTCGCCTTACATGCATGACCACACTTTTATCCACACCGAACCCCCTTCTTAATTGAATTACTAAAGCTTTCAGTTATCTTTAGTAACTCAGTTAATTGGGGGTCAGTGGAGGCAAATATTTTGAGGTCATCCATGAAAAGGAGGTGGGAACTAACTTGACCTCTACACTGCAATCTATAGCCTAGCCCTGAACTTTCGAGCAAAGTGCTCAGTGGGTTCAGTGCTAGGCCAAACCATAGTGGACTCAAACTGTCGCCTTGGAAAATACCCCGCTTGATCCTTATAGGTACGCCATACCCGCAAGGCTGTCGACACCCTGGATAGCGAAGCACCGTACTCCACTGCCCCATACATGCCTTCAAGAGGGCGCATAGAGTTGCATCAACTTTGTACAACGCCAGCACCCTCAAGAGCCACGTATGTGGCACAGAGTCATAGGCCTTCTTATAGTCTATCCAGCATGTCGCCAGATTCTTTCGACTACGGCGAACCTGTTGGCTTATGGTCATGTCAATAAGGAGTAGCTCTTTAGTACCACGGGCCCCGCTTCTACATCCATTTTGAGATACAGATAAGATGTTATTTCTAAATATATGTGCTTCTAATTTCGTTCTCAAAATGGATGTAAAAACTTTATACATTGTAGGCAGGCAAGTTATAGGCCTATAGTTCGTAGGCTCCGTGGTACTACCAGCCTTAAAGAGCAGATGAGTTACGCCAGTTGTCATAAAAATAGGCAGCGACCCTGAATCCAGAGATGACTGAAATTGAGAAGCCAAACGAGCATGTGCACTGCGTAGCCATTTTAACCAGAAATTGTGCAGCCCGTCCGGTCCTGCCGATTTCCAGGCTAACTGACGGACTGCACAATATACATATGTGGTGTCAATGGCTACGGGCTCCATGTGAGGTATTGCCTCACATGATCGTTTAACATCTCTAATCCAGTCATCTTCCGTATGGCTGATGGGAGTCGACCATATGCTGCGCCAAAATTCAATCGTATTCGCATCATCAGGCCGACTTCCATCATCCACACGTGGGTCAGGTCGCTCCCAATTTCTATAAACCAACTTCTCATCTCTTTGGAATGCGCGATTTTGGGAGTATCGGGCTACCCTTTTCTTGTATCGTTTGATACGATTTGCCTACGCATAAACTTTCTGCTTCAGGAGGTCGATGCGTTCAGTGACCCGTGACACATACTCTTGAGGACGGAGTCCCGTTCCTTTAAACGCCCGGTTCACAAAACGCATCACTCTCGGGCGGGTATTGCCCGACCTGAAGCAGATTAGTTTGCCTATGAGTGCCCTGGTCTCAGCAATACGCCACTCAATTCTACGCTGCCAAGCCGGGACGGCATCTCGAGGAGCAATATCAAAACTGTTTCCTATTTTAATATTAGCTACTCGACATGCCGCTACAGCCGCACAGTACAGAATTGAGTGCGTATCGCTAAGATTTTCACTATTGTCTAAGTAAATAGGCAATAGTGAATCCAGGGCACACACAAGCGCCATATTCTTTTTATGCGTGGGCAAACGCGGCAGCCGAGGTCTGTCTTGCAATGCAACGTACCGATATTCCCCAATGGCACACTCCAAAGCACTCCTTATCTTATCAATGCACTGGGTACTTACTTGTGTATCCCTATCTACCACCTCTTCACCTCCTTCTTGTTGTCTGTGCAATATGTTTGGCACTGAAGCTACATTGCGTGTAGGAGGTTGGTTGGCAGGGATAACTGGCAAGTCTGAGCGTAGCCTCTCAAGTGCGTCGTCATCAAGCAGGCGGCAGCGCTGGATGGCTCGCACTTGATCCGACAGTCGCTGTGCCGAGACGTTGACAGCCGGTTCCAAGCCCTGAAACAGAGACAGCATGCGATCACGGTACGCCGTAAGGTTGGTACCTCCCTCTGTAGCCACAAAATATGCCCGCATGACATTTTCGTTCATGGATTGTGTCCATCTCATGCGGTGCACATTACCACCGGTAGCGGGGGCCCTGTTCGAAACCAGTGGGTCTCGGGGTCGCAAGCGTAAGGGTGGCCGGCCTCTTCCCCGGCGACGTGCTGGTGGTGGCGACGACGGCGGGGAAAAATACTCGTCGCTCGACGAGCTCGACGCCTCAACACTCGGCGATGCTGGCGCTGGTGCCGGCGGCTGTGAGGCGGAGCTGAGCGACGAGTCCGGGGGTCTAAGTCGTACTACTGCTGCTCTGGCTCTCGTCAACATATATATTTCTTGATATTATCATTATTTATTATTGTTTACAATTTTCCATTTGACACAAGGTGTCATCTTCGCTATGTTTTTCTAAATACTATTTCTTCTGATTTTATGGTTTTTATAAATTATGTCTGTATATTTATCGGATATTGTATCTTCTTTTAGTTGTTTTACTATATAAATTGTACCGCAAAACTGTTATACAAAATAAAATGTAAATTTGCAAGAAAATATGAATTCATGTTGATTCCAAGGTGTTGCCAGTATTATTTTTATTATTATTGTTTTGTAAAATGCGTTAAGAAGATTCATGGGAATGGTAATAAATTCACTCCACCAACCGAAGCCTATTAAGGTATTTTGTCTGCCAATATTATATTCTAGTACCACCCAAGACAGACGCCTTGGAGTAGAGAGAGGATTCACTCTAGTCTAACCAGATAGGACAGAATATTAGCTTTTATACTTTGACTGTGGTAGGACTTCAGCAAAAATGGATAGCAATAATCCATGGCTTTGACACGTGGCAGTAGATTTAAGCCTAAGAGTACTGACACCTTAAACAACTGCAAAAGATCTTCATGACAGCTGGAATCGATGTCTTAACGTACTCTTAGAGGCACGAGGCTAGTGATAATTACCAATTTAATACACGCATACATTCGAAAAGTCAGTGTTCGCACTGTGTGCAACATAGCTCGAAAAACTAATGACCGTTGCGGCAGGAAGGTTTTAAATTAGCGACCACGCACGAGAAGACGCAACAGGGTAGACCATCCACAAAATGGACCAGTGATTATTTTGGAATCACAGGATCTTATTGGATGTGGGCGGCTGCGTTCTGTCTGTGTCGAGTGCTTTGCGCGGCCTACTTTCAGCAGTGGACGTCTTTAGGCTGAGACGACATAAAAATAAAATCTTAATATAAAGCAGAGGAACTAAGGCATGTCACAAAATTATTAACTCACTAAAATAATTATGTTAAACAGCCATATAATTTTAAATTTTAATTCTACTTAAATCATACTTATACTCGCTTATCCCCGACAAAAGGTACCCATACTATATCTTACTTGATTAGTTGGTTTAAGTCCCACTTATTATGAGGAGCTTATTATACACTTATTATTTACCAAAATAAATATTTACAAACCACGATCAAAACGACGAGAGTTAAAGACTTTTGATATTTAAAAAAAATCTTAGGATTTTATTAACGTATTTCCCAATAAATCTTGAAAGTTTTCTATCAGAGTTAGATTACCGAGTAACAATCTTAAGAAATGTAATAATAATGTCGATAAACGGTTGAACGATTTGAGTTTTTCTTCTTATAACTTAAAACGGTCTTGCAATGAATCTTCGTTTTTTTGTTTTCATCGAAGACTGCCGTTTTGAAACGGTCTTTTATTTTTTGTTTAAAAAACTTAATACGTGATAAGTCCATTTTATATAGTTCAGCAGTTTTTATTTTATAATCGTTACATTACACGTCAAACTATTTTGTCATTATAATTCAATTATTAATACTCTCATATCTATCACGGTAGTAGAGCCTTGCTGATTTCAGCATGAATGGGCCGGCTCGACCGGGGAAGTACTACCCTCTCACAGAAAGTCGACGTAAAGTAATAGGAACTAAACTGTTGCGTTTTGTTCAGTGAGTAAGAGTGCCGGCGGCTCTATCCCCTATTTTTTCTCCCTCAGCCCACTCCTTATCCTATCCCTTTTCCCAACCCCAACGGACAGCAGCGCACTTGTGACTCCAGTAGTGTTGCTTGTGTCCATGGGCGGCGGAAATTGCTTACCATCAGGCGATCCGTCTGCTCGTTTGCCGCCTATTACTATAAAAAAAAATCCACCACATATCAATTGTTTAGTAGTGCCATATCTAAAGACAATTACAATTATTGAAAAAAATGTTAGCAAGTTTTAGCATCATAGTTCATTAGCAAGTATGTGTTTAATCCTGTTATACCATTTTATTTTCGATAAACGTAATAATGTGAATTGAACAGGGTCAAACTAATTGTATAGATACGTAATTAAAACGTATAGAACGAAAAGTATCTCATTTATTAGGGACATGTACCATAATTAGCACCTACCCTTTACTAAAAAAAGTTCCAGAATATAGCTCTACCGTTATTATATTAGATTAAATGGCGCTCGTATACCACTTCTTATTACGATAAGTCTTAGGCCATAATCCTCCACGCTGGCCAAGTGTGGTTTGGTTATGCTTTACATGTCAGTTAAGTACATACGTCATGGAGACCTTGAGACAAACAGATTTTCTTGCAACTTTTTCCTTTATGGTGTATACGCGATTAACAATTAAAAATGCACATATCTTCGAAATTGAATATTGGAGGGCCATAGGTCGGAACTCCATACCGTTACTAGGTTATCAACGTTTGTATCCTAAGAACTTTGATATTTCCCTCACGAATCTAGGTTAGTAATTACATGAAGCTTTGTATAAAATAAAGCTGCAATAATAACAGTAGTTCTAATATATTGTGCACCATTCGCTATAAAATATTATTTATACTTTAAATTTCATTTCTCGTGGTAGTGAACAGGTTACTTTGTTACTGTTACCACTAAAATGAAAGTAGCCGTTACTTAATAAATAGGTGCATTCTTTAATCACGTACAATTCAATTCTCAGACAAAAAGCTCTATCAATTAATTTACTTGTGAACAAGATTATCCGTTAGAAGCGATTAATATACTGATCAAGATAGCTACTAGAAATTGAAACTGACTCAATCTGTCGCCATGCTGGCAAGTCTGGCGACCGAAACATTGTCTTTAGACAAGGTATTTCTCGCCTGTACTGCATACGAGCAAGAGGAAATTTAACACTGAAGACCACATACCTTCGTGTTATCATAGTTTATTTCGCACGCTGTTACCAAACACTACATGCTTTGCCATCCAATATAACTTGACACATCTCCTATCTTAGGTTTTCCTTATTATTGGACAATTTAGGTTTATGTTGGGAGTACTTGTAGCTCTAGTTATGCTGGGCTTTCTACGGCGCGTGCTAAGGAAGCGTAGCTTTATGGCCGCTACTGCAACCGCATCGTCTGTACATAGCCGGTGCCCGATTCTACGTTTAGCACACAACTTTGTTACCCATTAATTCAGTTGCAATCCGTTTATTTCGAAACTTGTATCTTCACTCGGCATATCAAAGATTATACTGCTATATTATCATAGAAAGTGAGAAATGCTAAGCCTAATGAATGCTATTGCAAGCATAATTTACTTGGCTGTTCTGTGGGTGGTCGAATAATTTAAAGTTAAGAACAGCTTAAGAATGAAACGACTGTTTAAGATAACGATGCATATTATCTCATTTTCTTATCAAATGACATACATATTATTTAATAATGAATATATGAGCAATCTGAATGATCCGGGTTAAATCACCCGATTCCACTTAATATACCAATTGCTAAAAATGTGGCAAGCAAAGTTGGGATTACCAGTTTATCTGTATAATCTATGGTAAAGATGTATTAATATTATAATAAAGGTATACAAATGTACTATCATTGTCTTTACTTATCAGATTTTGCCATCACTTTGCCGGGTATTTAAGCCGTTTTTAATATCGTCTAATTATTTTAATCAATGACGTCAAGTCTATAATACTACTATTTCGCCTTTTTTCTAGACGGCCTTTTCTTTTTTCCGTGTGAGTTCGTAGTATTTTTTTTTGCGCATATACGATCGTTTCAGCATACGCGCTTACACAAGCACTACATTACACGCTTCAAAAAAAAAAACCGGCCACGCGTAAACAGGCATATTTCGGCGTGTTTGCTAGAAACGGTAGTGGCATCGTGTCAGTGTCAACATGGATTCTGATGGCTCATGCTTATACGAGCTTAGAAGCGCGTCAGTCAACGCTCGTACGAGTTGCAAGTGTGTCAAAGGCGCACCTATAGGCGCCTACATGCCCTTGAAAGAACGAGCTTACACGCGCTTATAAAACGCTAATCTGAAACCGCCTTTAGACCGGCCGAAGTCTTTCTACGTGGCCTGATGATTCTTGTATATTAGTCATAAGCCCTGGCCGAAGGCTTTGCGAAGTTTTCAAAGCATGGTAGAAGATATTTGACACAGGCGGTCACAAATCTAAGTGGTGACCTATACAAGCGTTACATAACTTTGCAAATATATTAAGAAACGCATGTCAAGTTACGCTATGCTAGCTTCACTTTATCCTTATTCTTATTACATAATTTCTAATAAACGTTACCAATATCACTTATTACTTCACACACATAAGCAATAATACAATAAAATAAAATAATGATGGCGACCGGATTAAACTGTAGGCAGCCATTGGCATTGAATGTGGCGTGATCGGTAATTCGTTTAACATAATTACAATAAGCTGTGCAGGATTAAATGTTTTAAAACCATTTATTACTTAAATATCCACACTACATGTTGTAACAGTCCTAAGAAGAATATGATTTATCATTGCAATAATAAGTCTTCGAAGAGTTAAATCGTTTTTGTATACGTGATAAATAGTTGTAAGTAAGAGATGGATTAAAATAAATATGATGATTTGAAAACTATTTAAATTATACTACATAATTTAGCTACGATTTGAAGATAATAATTATATGTATTGTGTACTTGTCTCGACACAAACTCATCGATAAAATCGATTTCAAGGAATTGACATAATAAATTATGCGCAAAATACGAAGCACGTTTAAAACACTACAAAACTTAAAAAAATAGCATCAGCATAATAAAGTTCGATAGTTATAAAAATAATAAAGTACAGATTCAATTTGTTGCAATCGAAAACTTGATACTAGCTACCTTTCTATGATTATAGGACACTATACTATATCCTTTTCTATGCTAGGCGAAAGCTAAAAATGTGGCGTCACTTTGGAAAGTATAAAGTTTCTTATTACGAAGTAGAAAAATGTGGCAGCAACTTTACTAACGTAATTATCATCTTCATACATCCACGTTGACCCAAATTGATATGCTGATATTCGAGATACTGCTGACAATGTAACAGCATCTGAAGAGAATAACTGACGCTTTTCACACTTATTACGCTTTCGGAGTTGACGCAAATTGTGCTGTAGTACGTAAATAATGGATGATTTCGTACGCTTCGTGATTACTTTGTGATGGTTTCTATAGAGGAATCAGTATGCTATTGTTAAAAGTGCATGTTGTGGTGAAAATTGTGTTGGTTTTGTCAAAATTATGATATTGGTGGATTTTTCTATTGGTGTCAACGTGATGTAAAATCACTTTAATAATAGAAAAATATAGTCCGAGATCCCAGGGCCGCCAGACCTTAATTATTTTCTCAGAAACGAAATGTATAGAATAATGTGGTGTTATTATGTGTCATGAGTGTACACATACTTGTTAGCTTGGATCGTGGGCCAATTTTAAGGTACGAGGTGCTAAAGTTAGGTAAAATAGTAGCTACTCACATTTCTTAACTTTTCAGTGCTGATTTTTATGTATGTTTTACAAAATATTATAAAAAATTTATAAATAGTACTGTCGTACTCATTTCAGCGGCGGTATTTTTTACCAGACGCTTTAAAGTTTCCAAAATAACTAGCTATTGGTAGAGACCACTAGGGGGCGCATTAAGAAAATGTATGGCAATTGTTGCCGTGGACCTTTAGCACCTCACAACAAAAAATTGGCTCACGATCCAAGCCAGCAAGTATGCCTACACTCATAGCAGATACTTACAATACATTATTCTATTAATTTCGTTTCTGAGAAAATACGTAATGTCTGGCGGCCCTGGGATCTCAGACAATATACCCTTTTAAGTCATTCCAAATGGATAACTAACATTTTCTAAAATGTAATTCTAGCTATTCGAAAAATATTTCTACAAATGCAGAAAAAATAGACACGTGGTACGAAACTAGCAAATTTTAATATAACTTAATGGAAACATTCTAATATCATAGATTAGGCAGCGGCGTAAATAAACAGATCTTTAATCAGTTTCACGCCTGCTAATAAAAAAAATATGTTTGGCATACATCCTAATGAAATAAAAATTGGCCATTAGAAAACGCAATATTACCAAAAAACACAGCACCCGAAACCCAAATCCCGTAAACTGGATGACGAAATTAATTTATAATTTTGAGAAGCAAATGGTTGACACAATTACTGACGGACATATTGTAGCGTCGCCGCATAAATTCTGCTCATAAAATTTGTACTGTGGACTTTGCTTATTAAGCATTGCTTTATTGTTGTCATGTAGGTACAAATTATGCTGTTGTGTAATTTGTAAAACTGAGGCAGTTTTGTGACAGGATAGCCGGCTTATGAAAGAACATCAATGATGTATCTGCAATGGGAAACCCATCACCATCATTGTTAACAATGATGATACATATAAGTAGCGTTGTTCTCGATGATTTGGGCAATTTGTAAAACTAAAGGCTTTACGTGGCTCCATAGATTACTTTATGGACGCGCATCTATGGTAAAATGCACCTGCATAGGATCCTCCTATAATACCCAATCATATTTATCAATAATTGATACATACAAGTAGCTTTGTTTTTTACGATTTGTTTTTCAATGTTGGTTTATGCTAGTTATTCCTTGTAATAAACATATGTATCACAAAACTTCTACTTTGTGACACCACAACAGTTATCACCCCACATTAAACACTTTTATACTTTATACTTACTTTATAACGTTATACGCGTCACAATAGCCAACATTTTCACGTATTGCCATCGTTTTATCGCTTCCGGAACTATGATCGTGGCCTTTTATAGCTCTCGATTGTAGTAGGTTTAAGGCTCTCTGCTACAAAGTATGTTTGGCATTAGATATTCTTATAATTTTTGTATCTACGTCGCTGGCTAATGATTTATAGCCATTGCTGATGGAATTTTCTATAGATTTTAAAACTGGCTTGGTACAAAGTTCGTTACACGGGTTTTGAGTATTTATCAAACTAGCATAAAAGATAACGGTGTTAATAATTGAATTCTGAACTAGCTCCTAATTATTTCCGCTAAATGTTTTGGAGACTGAGTTCCGTTTACTGATATTTTCTTTATCTTTTCATCCTCATACAATATTTATTAACACAATAGTCAATTTCAAAAAGGGTCTTTTGAGATTGTTGAGGCACTAACATAATTATTTTATATTTTTTCTCTCGTTTTTCAATTTTAATTAATCTTATTTTAGTGTTCTATAGTTAACAACGTATTTAATAAATCTTGCATTATCATATAATGTGTTAATCTCTAATACCACGCAAGTAGAGTAAAATTGGGGCTTCTGCATCACTTGCTCTCGCGTCGCCGCTCGAGCTGCGTGATACAGAAGCCCCAATTTTACAATCGAGATCGATTAATATAAATGTGTGCTGCGTCACACGCCTCCAATAATACCCTACTGTTGTTATCTGCGATCCGTTTTATTCATAATATAGATTATTAACTTTATGTTTTCAGGTTAGGAATTTAACTCCTTGTCTTAGTGACCAATGTAACTGTACTCTTTGCTGAGTTTTTATTGTACTTATGAATGTGTATCAATTTATGTAATATTTAATTCCAATCATAGTATCTATTAAAACTAAATGGGTATGTTAGTGAGTATAGGAAACGATTAAGTAAAATGAAACAATCCATATTGTATCTGTCTAGAATTACCATAGGCTTACTGGGAATTGGTTGTAGGCACAGTGGAAGCTAATTTATATTCATCCAGTTGTCCTAAAGCAATCAAATGTCTGACATATATTGCTGAGATTCTCAGCGATGACAAATTATAATGTAGTTATATGAAAATGTTACCTTATATCTCCTGGTGATGTTCTTGAAGTGGACCTATAGGATTAACTCATAATTTTGGCCAAAATAACAAGAGAATCGAATAGATACCAGTGTACAATTCGGCGAAATCCTTCTCCAGACCACGATGCACGTTTACGCTTCACAAAACTTTTCACAAATGTTCAATATGTCATCAATTTACAACAAACTTTGCCGGAAGTCAAAAGCGGCAATTACGTATTAAGTTAATTACAAGTTGATTCAATTCGCGTTAATTCAAAGGGCGATCAATTTATTAATTAGGTACAAGGCACGCGAGAGTCCAAACGGCGTGTTAATTTTTCAAGGCGCGAACGGAAGTGACAGTTCAGTGTGACCACTGTCAGAAATTTTCAATAGACTAAACAAAATGTTACTAAATCGATCCAATCGATTTGACTTATAATAAAAACTAATTCTATTTCAAACATCCACCCGCCCCGGACCGGCCTACCGGTCCGCTAATCGGTTGGTAGACGTGACAATGTTGCAACCGCTCTCCTCAGAATCGAACCGTCCACCAAGACCTCAGCAAATCGGGGAACTCCATCATCCCCAGTTACCAAACGAAGGATGCGCCCCCTGCGCCATCTGAGTGGCGGAAGGTTAGCCTCCTTGATCAAAACGAGGTCACCAATCTTGGGTGGATCGGTCTTGTCGGTCCACTTAACGCGTTGCTGGAGTATGTGCAAATATTCCAAATTCCAGCGTTTCCAAAAGCTCTGAGTAATCTGGCGTACCAATTCAAAACGCGAGAGACGACCAGGTCTCGTATCAATATAGGGGTACCCAGGCAAGGCGACAAGTGGGCGACCAATCAAAAAATGGCCCGGCGTAAGGGCCTCCAAATCATTCGGATCTGAGGAGATCGGGCACAATGGCCGAGAGTTCAAAACGGCCTCAATCTTACAAAACACAGTTGCGAGTTCCTCAAATGTAAGGACAGAGTCACCGATTGTCCTGTGCAAGTGTGTTTTGGCCGATTTTACGGCGGCCTCAAATATACCACCCCAGTGTGGACAATTTGGTGGGGAAAACAACCAATTTATCCCACGTCGGGCAAGCCTATCACCTATATCAGCCTTGTTGGTTTCAAGAAAATTAACAACATCATTCAAATAATTATACGTGCCCTTGAAGTTAGTGCCACAGTCAGAACGGATCAAGGAAGGCAGCCCTCTGCGGGATACAAATCTGTCAAATGTGGCTACAAACGCCTCGGTCGTAAGCGAGGAGACCAGTTCCAAATGAACGGCCTTTGTGGAGAGGCAAACAAAAACACACAAGTAGGCCTTAACAGTCTTGCTGTTTCGAAGTGTCGACGTTTTCACCAAAAAGGGACCAGCGAAGTCCGTGCCAACACCGTCAAACGTCCTGCTTTCAGTTACGCGATCTGCCGGTAAGTCCCCCATCAAGGGCTGCATGGTAGAAGCCTTGAGCTTATAGCAAGGGATGCAGCGAAAGACTACACTCCGAATAATTCTTCGGGCAGACAAAATCCAAAATTCGCGTTGCAAAATGGCCAAGAGCGCATTACAACCAGCATGCGAATTTTTAAGGTGACGGTCAGTTACCAACAAGCGTACCAAATGACCGTCCTTAGGTAACAAAAGGGGGTGACGTGCTCCGTAAGGGAGGTTGGCGTTCTTGAGACGCCCTCCAACGCGCAAGAGACCCGTATCGTCCAAAAAGGGGTTCAATTTAGAGACAGCTCCAGACAATTTCGATCTCCCTGATTTAAGGATAGCAATCTCCTTTTCAAAATGCGCCAATTGCACAGAACGAACCCAAAAGGTTAGAGACTCCTGTCGTTCCTGTGGTGAGATAAACGGTGTCAGTCGTTTCTGTTGTGGGTGCCTAAAGTTAAAACGCTTTATCCAAGCAGTGACACCTAACATCTTGTCAAGGGAGCTGTAACGATTCAACAAAAAATCGGGGTCGAAGGCGCATTCCACCACCTCAACAGCGAGTGTTCGTAGACCCGGCAAATTTCAAAACTGGCGTTTGAGGCCAATCAATTTCTGGTCGACTCAACCATTCCGGACCCCACCACAGCGAATGACCTATCAAACTAGGCGTCAAGCATCCGCGCGAGGCACAATCAGCGGGGTTGAGCTCAACTGGCACGTGTCTCCAAACAAGTTTGACTTCGGATTTCTGGATTTGGGAAACGCGATTAGCGACAAATACCTCCAAGGTGTGGACAGAAGCCTTCAACCAACAAAGAACAATTTGGCTGTCTGTCCAGGCGTAGGTCCCATTAATACAAATGCTTTTACCCAAAGTACTGGACACGTGGTTCAATAAGCGTACAAGTAGGGCTGCTCCCGAGAGCTCCAATTTCGGAATGGTCAAAGATGTCCGAAGGGGTGCTACCTTGCTCTTCGCCATGATCAGGGAGACTCTCACCTGACCTGAGGCACTGACTGTGCGCAAGTACACCACGGCCGCGTGACCACGTTCCAAGGCGTCACAAAACCCGTGAAGGGTGGCCTTGTACTTCCCGGGAGGAAGGATGGGACGAGGCAAGGAGATCTCGTTGACGGCAGGAAGTGAGGATACAAAAGAGGTCCATTCCTCAACAAGAGTGCCGTGCAGAGGTTCGTCCCAGGTCAATCCTGCTGTCCAAAGCTTCTGCAAGAAGCATTTTGCCCAAAATATAATTGGACAGATCCAACCGTTCGGATCAAAGGTTCTGGCGACAGTAGACAATACGAGACGTTTAGTCCAAGAACACGGCAATTTCAAGTCTACGTTATATGTAAAGATGTCTTGGACTAGTCTGTACTGAACGCCGAGAACAGCCATCATGGCGGGGTTGTCAACAATCTCAAACAAATGTGGATCCTGCTGATGGTCCTCTGGCAAACCTTCCAAAAGCGCTGGTGAGTTGGAAATCCATTTGCGCAACTCATAACCAGCGGAGGCCAAAATACCTATCAATTCGTCCCGCAGGAGGATCGCCTCGTCCGCTGTGGAGGCGCCCGAGCAAATGTCATCGACATAAATATCATCCTTCAAGATGGCAGAGGCTCGTGGGAAACGTAGGCCTTCGCGGTCTGCGAGCTCCCAAAGAGAACGTATTGCCAAGTAGGGGCTTGACCTTAACCCGTACGTATTAGTATTGAGCTCGTAGACGACCATTGGATCACGAGGAGACTCTCTCCAAAGGATCAGCTGGAAGCGACGGTCATCAGGGTGGATAATAGTCTGCCTGAACATCATTTTTATGTCGGCCACAAAGACAACCTGATGTCGTCGGAAGCTGGTGATGACGTCACAAAGGTCCTTGACCAACTTGGGACCAGAATGCAAGCATTGGTTCAAGGATACGCCTGTTGAAGTCTGCGCAGAACCATCAAACACTGTGCGCAGCTTACCAGTCGATGGCTTCAATACCGCATGATGCGGGAGAAAGTAATGCTCCACCGAACGCCAATCCAAATTTGACACTGACATGTGTCCCAATTGTTCATATTCTCTCATGAACTCAATATACTTCTGTCTGAGCTCCGGATCACGACCCATGAGCCATAGCCAACAATCTCTTTTCGGCTAAAGGTCGTGACTCACCAAGCGGAGGCCGAACAGACAGAAAGGGCAGCTTCGTGATAATCCGACCAGAACGGAGTCGACCAGTATTGTTCTGGAAGAACAGCTCGCACTCCTCATGTTCTGGATTCAAACGGGCAACTTGAGGGGGCTCCTCTATCTCCCAAAACCTCTGAACTGCATCAGAGAGAGCAGAGCCTACAGCCAACAAATTATCAAGTTCGGGTGGAGGGGGGTCCCTAGGTACAGGTCCCATCAAAGCAAATCCAAATATGGTCGGGATGGCAGTCAAACAATTTGGCACCAAGACCCGTTTCCCACCAATCAAAATTCCACCGAGGACATCAGAGCCAATCAACAAGTCGATTTGTCCCGGTGTGTCAAATTTGGGGTCTGCCAGTTCCAATCCCGATGTCAAATTCAGCACAGCAGCAGGTAGCTGTTTCTGTGGATGCATGCCCAAAATATTCTTCAGCACAATAGCCGAGGTTTTAATCCTCGGGTGTGAAGATTCAACAGGGCCAAACAAAACCTTAACTTGCCCTTCAACATTAGAGGCTACGTCACCTATGCGTATACAATTTGGAAAGGAACCCATATTTAATTTAACCTGCCCTACCAAATAAGTGGAAACAATGCAACCTTGTGAACCTGTGTCCAATATAGCACGGACAACAACAGAGGTCCCCGTGGGTCCCCAGACCCTAACAGCAACCGTTGGTAGGATAACGGTCTCAATGGGGGAGGTTGGCGTTATAGGGCAGGGGTCAATGACCTATTGTTGCCTGGGCGGCGACCGTTGGCCAGGACCAGGCAAGTCAAAACGAGGGTGCGGCTTGAAGTCCTCAAAGGCGCGATGACTTGATCCGCGCGCCATCTGTGGGGGGTCATAATGACGCACCCGCCCAAAACGAGGTGGTCGCGAGTCAAGGCGGGGACGCTTCGCCAAAGGAGGGGAATACCTGGGGCAGCAGTTATGGTGCTGGTGACGCTGAACAGCACATTCAGGTGCGCGAGAGAGAGGAGGCGTGCGCACGCTACGGTTCTCCAAGCGGGGCGAGTGGCGATCAATTGAGCAAGGCGACTCTCGGCTACGCGCCGGTGAGCCTCGGCTGCCACCTTCAAAACACCCGCCCGTGCGCGGCGTCGGCTGGTTGGACAAGCGGCCAACCTCTCTGGCATTCATACAGAGAATGTCCAAATGCTGTCCTCCACAGTGAGGACAGGGGCGAGAGTTTTGGCAGTCTCGCTGGTAGTGGGACCTCAAGCAAGAGAAGCAAAGGCGGCGGGCATTCGCGATGCGCCTACGAGAGGCGACATGAAGGTCCAAGAATGCCCTGCAACTGGCCGTTCTGTGCCCCGTGACCTTGCAGTAAGAGCACTCCACTGGGCTCTGCGTGACTGCAAAGCGAGGAGGGCGCCGGTCAATACTGGCTCGGGTGTGAACGCGAGCCTGCTCCTTGACCTTGGGCGGCTGCGTCTTAGCCGGCGTATCACTACCGGAGTTGTCCAAGACCCGGCACTCATCCTCCAGGAACCTCTCCAGGTCAGCAAAGGGGGGCAGATGGGTCGCGCTATCCCCACCAAAGCGCTGCTCAAAACGCGACCTCAGGTCGGCAGGCAGCTTCTTTAACACAATGTGCACCAATAGATAGGACCATTGGTCCACGGGCAGGTCAAGGCACTTAAGTGCGTTGATGGCCACCAAAAGCGGGTTCAAAAGTTGGGTGCGCAACCTAGAGACCCAGGTGAGCGTGGCAAACCCAAAATCTGCTCGATGTGCGTGTCGGCGAGGCCACGCTTATTATGGTACCTACGGGTGATTAGGTCCCGAGCCGTCTGGTACGCCTCGTCAGACACGGGCAGATGCTGGATGAGGCCCTTGGCCTCCCCATCCAGAACCGACATCAGATAGGCCAATTTTTGTGCCGGCCGAAGGTCAGCCCTGTCATTGACCAGGCTGTCAAACAAATTAACGAAGCCCAGGTAGGTTCCTAGGCAGCCATCAAAATGGGGGAGGTCCAAGGTAGGGAGCCTACTCACCAGCCCCGGTGCTGACCTAGGAAGCTCCTGCTTCAGGCCGGGTTGCCCTTCCCTATCTGCAACTAGTTGTCTCGCACTATTGGAGACAGCATCATACAGGTCTAAGACCTGGGCATAGTCTTCACTGACCTTATTTCGCTGTTCAGCGGTGAAATCATTGATTGACACTTCAAGACAGCAAGTGCTGAAAGTGCGGAATTGCTGTTCCACACTTGCCAGGCGATCGTCAATCCGCTCGTACCTCTGAAGTAAGGCCTGCTGGCGATCAGGCCGGTTCACTAAAGCACTGGCCGAGGCAAAACAGCGCAAATCTGATGCAATAGCACCAGCAGCCGCACGCAAGTCCTTGATAGCTGACATAATCAAAATTCAAAAGAGCCCGGACAAGCGTTAAATAAAATTAACAATCAAAACTTAATTTTTCTTAATTCTTTGAAACCAACAAAGTATTAGCCTGTTTACTGCAAGTGCAGGCAAGTGACAGGTATCTACTGTCCAACAAAATTAATAGTTTCAATATATATTGACACAAAACAAAGTCAAAGTTATCAAAAGTTGAACCTTCGAATAAGTTAATTAAAGTTAAATATTCAAATAAATTAACTAATTACTTGCAACAGACAGACTGGCTGTGTTATTTGAGATATACAATAGGAAGTAAGCACAGAATATGTGTTACCTAGCAATATTATCTATATTATAACAAAACAAAGTTTATTAATGTGACCCGCCCAAGTGGCAAGGTCAAGTTGGTTGTTATAATGTGTATGAATATATGCAATAAACTAAATTTACTAAATTTATTGATACATACAGCTGTTATGTATCCAAACAAACTGACTTATTAATGCAACAACAAATTTAAGTTAGATTTTTCAACAATACAAATCAACAATTACTGATTGAGGTTATGTGACAATGTGTTTCAAATTATCTAGGTCAACTTATACAATTAAATATTATGTATTTTAGACAATAACTGACCTGACAAACACTACAATACTGTCTACAAGGTGATAAGATACAAGCTCATACCAATCTGAGTTTATACTCAGTAATGCAACAGCGGCTAAATTTCAACTACAGCTCTGCACTAAAATTATGTCTAGAATTACCGTAGGCTTACTGGGAATTGGTTGTAGGCACAGTGTAGATTTGACTTATAATAAAAACTAATTCTATTTCAAACAGTATCTTTTTAAAAAAGTTTATTATCAAAGCACCATTTTTTAAAGCACATAACATTTTTTAATGCACATATTGAGTCATGACAGATACAATTGTACAAATTTTCGGCATATTTATAGCGATCACATAGGGTTAACAAATTAGGACAACCTTTATCTTCTTAATTAATTATATTAACACTATTTAAAATATTTTTCAACCATCATACAAAATAAATTAGCGGGTCTTAATCGCGTACAATTAATTTATTTAGGGTATAAATACCTATTTGTTTCCGACGTTTCGCTCGTCTTGCACCGAGCGTGGTCGCGGAGAGACTGATGAGAGCTCAGCGCCGTCTTGTAGAAGTGCGGGTTTCAGCACCTACCCTCACTTGGTCTTTATTTAAGTTCGCACTGTCGGTACTCCGACACACTACACTAATGACGTCTACACACTGTTGAGATTTATCACTGCGGCGGTGTTTACATTTGCTGATGACTGGATTCCAAGTAGCCGATAATCTATATCCATCCTCCCGGTTGAAATTGTTATATTTCTTGATTTCTACCGCTTCACGTACTATCCTGGAGTAATAGTGACGATCGGTGGATAAGACTTGTGGTTGATGCAGTTCTATCCAGTGGTTTGGTCCAGACTCCAACAAATGCTCAGCTATAGCCGACTTATTAATATGTCGGTTTTTCACAGCTGCGATATGTTCCTTTACTCTTTCAGCGATTGTACGCTTAGTCTGCCCGATATATGAACTACCGCAACTGCAATCGACTTTGTAGACGCCAGGTGTTTGGAGAGGAATGACATCCTTTGGGGTACGCAGATTATATGCTATCTTAGAGAACGGACTGTATACAGTCTTGATGGAGTATTTCTTGAGTACTGTTCCAACCTTGTCCGTTACTCCCTTTAGATACGGCATGTAAGCCGGCACTCTGCTCACTTCAGGTCTACGATCTTTCCTCTTCAGACGGAGTATCTTCTTCTTGTATCCGTTGCGCCTAAGTACTTCCTGAACATGTGACAGTTCACTATTTAATTGTTCAGGGTCACACAGGTCATACGCTCTGTTCACTAACGATGACACAACGGAATCCAAATGCCGCGGATGGTGGTGCGAGTTCGCGTTAAGATACCTATCTGTGTGTGTCGGTTTCCTATATACAGTGTGTCCAAGGGTACCATTATCTCTCACTGTCACTTTAACGTCGAGAAAGGGTAACGATCCGTCTACCTCCATTTCGTATGTGAATCGGATGTTCGGATGTATGGAGTTCAATTTATCTATCCCCTATTCCTTCTTCCTCATCCCACTTCGTATCCTATCCCTTTTCCAACCCCAAGGGGCGCCAACGCACTTGTGACCTGTGGTACTGCTTGTTTCCATGGGTGGCCGTAATGGCATACCATCAGGCGATCCGTCTGCTCGTTTGCTGCCTATTCCTATAAAAAAATGTGCGTATCTTTACATATGCGAAAGTAATGAAGTCACTACAGTGTTCCTATACTTATGTTTGTTATTTCTAATTAAATTTCATGCAATTTGAAAACCTTTTCTTTTGGAATGATGTAGCTGCAATTGTCTACCAAATTCGATGCCATGCAATCAGAAATACCAACCCTTTGTATCAGATCTCTGACCACAAACGAAAACAAAGGCCGAAACCTTTTGGCTTTCTAATTACTCGTTCGTTCTAAATAACTGTAAACAAATGAGGTGTACGTAATTGACATCCCTGACAGTACGTCACCCGTATGTAATTCGGGCCGGCCGGTCCTAATGACGGTCTGTCCACAGATCGAACGCGCTAGTTTCCAATGTTTCTGGCTTCTAATTATCCGGAATATTCGGCTGGCATTAGCAACAGTATCAATAGTGTAATCACGGATGTGGATATACAGCACTAGTAATATAAATAGCAAACCTGTAATTAAAACTGGTAATTGGATGTACTAAACATGTACGTTTTAAAATTATATCAGAATTTTAGGCTGATTAAACATTTATTTTATAGTGAAAGCTCTAACTTTATGTGGTTTGTTCACAGCTGAACTAAATTGCTTCGAGTAGATTATCGGCGATAGTGCAATTATATACATTGTTTTACTTTTTAATATGTTTATCTCTAAACATTTATTTTATATTCAAAGCTCTATACAATATATATTTGGTTTGTTTGTTTACAACTAAACTAAAAATCCAAGCGTAGATTCTTGTCGAAACCGCAATCACATACAACGTACATAACCATTGTTCATACCTTGCCTAGCGTTACCATTTTTTAAAATTCGGATGCCGATGCGTTATAAGAATTTACCCAGTATCTCGAAATAAAACAACAGTTCTCCTAGAGATAATCCCTAGATCCATTCGAACAATGAAAACAGCCGATACAAAGGACTCCCACATCCACAATATCCATCACACGGTATTACTCATTTGTTTGAACATATGCAGTGGATCAAATCTAAAATATTCAATTAAGTTTTTTTGTACTCGATGCTTACTGTACTAGTTTTACTGGTAGTGGTACTGGTATAGGTATTATGTATACAGGGTGTAAAAAGACCCTTAACGAAAACTGAAATCCCATGTTGTACCAATCACTAGGAACATTTTTTACTTCGGCACCATACCTGGGAAATTACTGGTTCAGGAGATATTGAGGCTCAAGTTAGTATGGAATTTTTATAATTAGGTACAAAATCGATGCATTTACCACGCCAATATATTCTTTAGATGCCCTATAACCCCATAGATAAGTAGGTATTTCGGGGATTGCACGCGCGCGCTTATAATTGCGGTTTAAAAAATGTGAAAACTTAAAAAAAAATCGTTGCCCAGGTATTATTTTTGGTTGTATGACTTGGCATGATGTCCACAACGAGTAGACTTCGGCTTGGTCATGGGTCTTGTGACACTCTGTATGTTTTAGAAATCTAATATTAGTTTTTTTTTATTTAAATATAATATTCCTTGCCGCTATGAGGAGCTTTGCAGTACAAAACAGTTTGAGGTAAGGTTTAATGAATAAGTTTAATAGGAAAAGAAAAATAGATTGCGAAGCTATTCGTAATTAGGGTTTCTTTAGAACACATGTCGATTATGTTCCTTTCAAGAAACCTTATCACGAACAGAAAGCGAGTCACGGATCGATTGAAAAGCTTATGCTAATAAGGCAGTTGCTGACTAATCATTTGCTACTAAACCGTCACGTAGCCCAGACATGAATACAGAAAATTTACCACATGTGTACCAAAAAATAATTTGCATCATACCATTGGCTTACTTACATATAAGTAACTCTAGCTCAACGCGTGGAGACACCTGCGTTCGTCATCATAGTCCTAGCGTTATTCCAGTTGCATCTTAGAATTCTCATCTTGGAGCCCGGGGTCCGCTAACTAGTCTAACAAGACCTAACAGAATATTAGTTTTATACAAAGCGACTGCCGTTTGACCACCGCAACCCAAGGGGATTGCCATGTTCCATGGTTTAGATTAGTATCCGTTTATTTGAGGTTACTGACTTCCTGTAACGACTATCGAAGACCTTCATGACAGCCGGGACCAACGGTTAAACGTTCTCCTCTTCTCAGGGACGGGCAAGCGATAATTAAATAATTTAATTCTCATATTTTGAAAAGTCGGTAGTGAACCCAATACCTTCTGCACGGCAATCTGTTGGTATCGCCCCTCGACTATGTTGCCATCACCCGCGGTCACAACCGCGGTATTAAGGATTACTGCTTCGCACCCGTCGCTCATAGCCTGATGTTATATAGATATTTTATAAGGCAAGTGTGAATGGGACAGGACGAAGGGGAAGACCTAGGCGGACGTTCTCTAACCAGATTGGCATCAGACATCCTAAATAAAGGACAGGTCAGAAGTACCCTAAACAGAATAGCATGCATGAGAAACGTGATGGGAGTGAATGAAGCAAGAGAGGTATGTCAGGATCGTTGCAAATGGCGTTCCGTAGTCTCTGCCTACCCCTCCGGGAAACAGGCGTGAGTCTATGTGTGTATGTATTGGGCTTACCAAATTAAAATGAATTGGTCTCGGCAGAAACTTTATTATATATTATAAGGTAAAGATAAAAGTGCACGCTATTTAAGTAAAAAGTCTTTATCAGAACCTATGAATTAAAGGATTTTTTCATTGAAATGAACTTGAACTTAGTTCAAAAAAGTAAATACGTCGCAAAAAAATTCTCTCCTAGCCGTGAAAATACCTACTATCCAAGAAAATAATAAAAAAATATTTTTTATAAAAACCTAATACTGACTCAAATGTACTGTGAAAAATTGAATAAAATGCGGGTTGGGAATATGATACGACCAAAGACAAATGAATTGCATTTAAAAAAACTATCTTAAATTTCTCAACTTATTATTTTCGTGGTGCTTACGCAATTTGAGGTTTTTACCCTAAATTACGAACATACGCTTTTTTGGGATTAGGAAACAAAGAAAACATTTGAGATACCTATGTGTGGACCACACCAAGCGATGTTCCGAGAGGGAATGGAACACACAACACTCAGCTCAGTGCTGGGCGAGAAGGCAGCCGTTTAAACCATTACACATACATGCAGTAAAACGAACTCCTAGAATTACCCACTTGCAATCCGAGGTCCACTTACTAGTCTATCTTCATGACAGCCGTTAACAACGGCTGAACGTGCTTTCAGAGGCACGAGACAAGCTAAATTAGCAATTCAATACGCACATAACTTCCGAAAATTCAGTGGTGTGCACCGTGCATTCGAACTCGATACATTCTGCTTGGTAGGCTGTTGGTATCTCTATATACATACATACATACATAGACTCACGCCTGTTTCCCGGAGGGGTAGGCAGAGACTACGGAACGCCATTTGCAACGATCCTGACATATCTCTCTTGCTTCATTCACTCCCATCAGATTCCTCATGCATGCTCTTCTGTTCAGGGTACTTCTCACCTGTCCTGTTTTTAGGATGTCTCCAATCTGGTCAGATAACGTCCGCCTAGGTCTTCCCCTTCGTTCTGTCCCTTTCACACTTGCCTTATTTATCTGCTTGGTCAGTCTTTCGTCATCCATCCTCTCCACGTGCCCAAACCATCTTAGCATACCTTTCTCGATGCTTGTCACTACATCTTCTTTTACCCCACAACACTCTCTTATCACACAATTCTTTACTCTGTCAGTCAGAGAGACACCACACATACTTCTCAGTGCTCTCATTTCTACAGCATTTATTCTACTTTCATGACTCTTCTGCTATACCCAACTATCACTACCATACATAAGAGTAGGTACTAGCACCCCTCTATGCACAGCCAAACGTGCCTTTTGGACACGTTTTGGCTATTTATAAACGCCTTCAGAGCTCCATTCACTCTATTACCTGCATTAACTCTCCTTTAATATCTTCTACATTCTTCTATCTCTTGTAAATAGCGTACCTAAATATATAAACTCATTCACTTGCTCCACTCGCTGTCCATCGATCATAACATTACAAGCCGTAACGCATTCCTCCTTTTCAAAAACCATAACTTTCGTTTTACATACATTCACTATCATTCCTTTCCTCTCTAACGCACTATGCATGATTATTACCATCACCTGCAACTCCTCCGCTGAAGACGCAAGTATAACCTGATCATCAGCATAAAGGAGGCATTTGACAAGTAACTCATTCCTCTTTAATCCACAATCACTATGTTTCAAGTCTTGCAAACAACTGTCCATGAAAAGGTTGAATAGCCATGGCGACGCTACACATCCCTGTCTAACACCTGTGTTGATGGTAAACCAGTCAGTGTATGCCCCGTTTATCCTCACACAAGCTCTAGAATCCTCATAAAGGGATTTCAGAGTTCGAATGAGGCTGCTGTTCACCCCATACATCGACAGTACCGACCACATTTCATTCCACTTTATCGTAAGCCTTTTCCAAATCCACGAATGCGCAATAGACCTTTTGACCTTTGGCCGAAAATTTCTCGGCTATGAATCGCAAGGAAAAGACTTGTTCCGTACACCCCATACCCTTTCGGAATCCCGCTTGTACATCCCATATTTTCTTGTCGGTTACTTTCATAACTCTTTCAATCAGTACCTTCGCATACAATTTGCCAACAATGCTGAGAAGGCTAATGCCTCTATAGTTTTTGCAGTCTTGTTACGAGCCTTTTCCTTTATAAAGAGGCACAACCACCGCTTTGGTCATCAGGTACTCGGCCAGTGCTTCAGCACAAGATGCATAAACGCTGCAGCTGACTATCTACATATGATGCCCTGTCCAGCCTTCAGCATTTCGACCGTAATCCTGTCATACTCTGCAGCCTTACCTAATTTCATACTGGCCAGTGCCTTCAAAATCTCATCCACGCCAGTATCGCTTTCATCATTGCTATCATTACCATTCATTTCACCTGTTGATGTCTCTGTCGTCGTTTTTTCAAATAATCCTTCAAAATACTCTTTCCATCTCTTCAGCACACACGATTCACCATTCAATATCCTTCCATTCTTATCTCTGATTGCTGTGTATTCTGAGGATTGAGTTTTTCCTCGAACTTCACGAACGGACTTGCAGAAAAACTTAATGTTTCTCCGAAAGTCGTCAGATAATCTACTATCAAACTCATCTTTCTTTTCCTCTTTTTTCCTTTTAACCATTTCTTTCACTATTCTTTTAGACCTAACAAACTCCTTTCTTGCTTCATCTATGTCATCACTCGTTGCCTTTCCCATTCTTTCATTTGCTCTGGCAGCCAACCAATCTAACCACGCTTTCTTCTTCTCTGATACTGCTGATTGTACATCCTTGTCCCATGTATTCTTAACCTTTCGTAGTTTCCTTCTCTTGATCACACCACATACTTCAGACGCTACATATACTACCTCTTTTTTAAAGGAATGCCATAATTCTTCCATATCATTTATGTCGTCGAACCTCTCAAATCTTGCTATCAATCTTCGTTTATACTCATCTTTCACATCTTTCTCTTGCAAATTTTCTACTTTTATTCTTTCCAAGACCCTCTCTTGTTTATTTTCTCGGTGTCACCATCCTCTATAGAGCTCACTTATCCGGCTTAACACCAAAAAGTGGTCTGTATGGATGCCGATCCCTCGAAAAACTCTCGTATCCAACACATTATTTCTCAGTCGTTCATCTACTATTACAAAATCAATCATACTTCTTCTAACATTTTTCCACTAGAGATAATCCCTAGATCCATTCGAACAATGAAAACAGCCGATACAAAGGACTCCCACATCCACAATATCCATCACACGGTATTACTCATTTGTTTGAACATATGCAGTGGATCAAATCTAAAATATTCAATTTAGGTTTTTTTGTACTCGATGCTTACTGTACTAGTTTTACTGGTAGTGGTACTGGTATAGGTATTATGTATACAGGGTGTAAAAAGACCCTTAACGAAAACTGAAATCCCATGTTGTACCAATCACTAGGAACATTTTTACTTCGGCACCATACCTGGGAAATTACTGGTTCAGGAGATATTGAGGCTCAAGTTAGTATGGCATTTTTATAATTAGGTACAAAATCGATGCATTTACCACGCCAATATATTCTTTAGATGCCCTATAACCCCATAGATAAGTAGGTATTTCGGGGATTGCACGCGCGCGCTTATAATTGCGGTTTAAAAAATGTGAAAACTTAAAAAAAAATCGTTGCCCAGGTATTATTTTTGGTTGTATGACTTGGCATGATGTCCACAACGAGTAGACTTCGGCTTGGTCATGGGTCTTGTGACACTCTGTATGTTTTAGAAATCTAATATTAGTTTTTTTTTTATTTAAATTTAATATTCCTTGCCGCTATGAGGAGCTTTGCAGTACAAAACAGTTTGAGGTAAGGTTTAATGAATAAGTTTAATAGGAAAAGAAAAATAGATTGCGAAGCTATTCGTAATTAGGGTTTCTTTAGAACACATGTCGATTATGTTCCTTTCAAGAAACCTTATCACGAACAGAAAGCGAGTCACGGATCGATTGAAAAGCTTATGCTAATAAGGCAGTTGCTGACTAATCATTTGCTACTAAACCGTCACGTAGCCCAGACATGAATACAGAAAATTTACCACACGTTATTTGCTCATGTTAAATACCAACATTAATATTCCTAGTCATGTTCCGATCGGCTTCTTATCTTAGCAAATAGAGCTCACTATTCGCTTTCTCAGCAAGAGATTGCGAATTCTGATCAGTTGCTTATTTAATCTGCTGCGCTGTGGACAATTAACTTTCTTGTTTCTTTTAGAAGAAATGTCTCGTATTTTGATTATCTTTGTATCGGAATAGCTGCAACTGCATCACGATTCACGAGCCGCTGAAATTATATTCGAAGGAGTCCAAAACTGCCACTGCGGTTATAAGAATTGATATTTTTTTTATTTTCGTTTCAAAAGTGTCATATATATATTTACATTGATTGTCAGTTCTGAAACTTCGATTGTTGATTCTGGTAAACTCCTGGTAGAGTTTGCTACTAGCAGCATAGTATCTGAAAGAAATGGGAAAGTGGTACTCGAACGTTATAAGTTCCTGAAATTGCCACAGCATAATAATCTTGATATATAAAATCCTTGCGTTACTTACTGATTGACAGACACGCTACAGCCGAATCTATTGGGCGCTGAAAATTTGGCGTGTATGTTTCTTGGGGGCTGTAGGGGTGCACAAAGAACGGATTCCCCGAAATTCCCACGGGATCGGCCAAAACGGGTAAATTTAAAAAAAATTGCAAGCATAGCTGCTGGCGTCCTCTAGTACATAATATGTTTACTAGCTTAAGAGGAATCAAAGGCAAAAAAAAAACCACTCCAGTTTTATAGAGGACAACTGCTTAATTTTATTATTAAACTTTTTAATCATGCAGTAAATTGACCCTAATGTTTATTGCTTTGTTCAGAATATGGAAATTCCTACTATAACAATATAATTAAATTAGGACTTAAAATAATTTAATAAAACTAATTAATATACACAAGAAGTGAAAACTTGGATATCTTTCTTTAACATTGAAAATGAAAATGAAAATTTCTGCTGCGTACCTTGAAAACGGCAGACAGAATCTTCGGCTCCCCGTTACAATCGTTGATATTGTTGCAATCTATAATACTATTTTGGCATATTTTTGGCCATGCCACTATTAACACAACAGTGGTTGATAAAATGATATATACATTGACTGTCTCATTTATGTTCTAATCAACATATTAAATAAGCCCAAGCTGGTTGGACATTTTGACTTTTATATCGAAGAAGCCATACTATGTCGATGTCCATCTGCTGTGTGAGCTTAATAGAACTGAACTGTAATGTTTTCCCTCGCAACGCTTGCGTTCACCCATGTATGGTAATAATATTCAATCAACCAAGTATTGATTGGAACTAGATTACCCATTTCAATTTAACCTTTAGGCGATATGTTTAGTTTGCGGTATATTAAATCGCTTTGTGATAGGCATTTGTAAACCGTCAGTTATGTCGGAGCTTTGATATTAGCTCCGATATTGCGTTTTGAAATTTTGATATCGGACGTCTACAGTTACAAGATAATTAAATGTTTTCAATACTTCAACCAGATTAATAAACGCACGAGTGATTGATTTTCACGGGATAGCCGGGATCGATCACTCGCCGAGCAATTAAAAAGAGATAATTAGGTTGTCTTACGGGAAATAAATAAAAAATATCACCAGGAAAGATTAAACTCGCGTTATATTCCAGATTCACAATGGTTTTGATTACATAAAAGAACTGACACTTGAGGTTAACCGACTAGACAATTATCCAGGGCGTAGGTGGTAGGTTGACACTCCACAGGTCCTCGGAACAGTACTCAGCTTTGACGTGTGTCTCCCAGCAGAAGAAAGGGCCCAACCACGTGTGTCGCCGGTATATATATGGTTGGCAAGCGGGAGAGGGCTCCCCACTGCAGTGCGTCATCGTAGCGGGGCTCGCAAGCGCCGAGGCACGACGTCACACACCCCCCCCGTTAGGCCGGGATTTTCCCTAAGGAAAATTCCCTAGCCCAACGGGCGTAGCAGCCCTGAAGATACTCCCTGGAATTAGAGAAAACAAGGGCATGAGTACCTTGAACAAGTGACAACCCTATACGCTAATTAGTATACCTAAATAATAATGACCCACGCTTGCATTCTTCACGCGTACAACGGCAGTCTGAACTTGAACATAAACATTTATCATTCATAATTCATCACACATACCTACATGTAAATGCCAAGGCCAGTGTAATGGCCCAATAGCAAAGATAACAATCTATGGAGAAGCGCTTAGGGTAATTATTAGGTAATAATGATTTGTAAATATAAGAACTTGATCTAGCCCTACGACTTAAAAATCTTGGGTTCGGCCTTTGCCACTAGATAAGTAAACTTTTTGAATATAGTTAGGTGTAACAACAGATTTTTCGTAACGATGAACAAAAATAATATAAGCCGCAGACACGACCGGACCGCTCAATGTCAAAGGAAAGAATTTAATAAATATTTTGCTCTAATTAATAACTACAACACGACCAGTAAACACCTTTTGAATGTAACCAATGGTGAATCATTAGTTAGGCATTTATTTATCGGCGCGTCGCTGAGTGAACGCGCGTGCGTCATAACGACAACTAGGTAGGTACGATCTAAATGGTAGGTACTATTCGACTGTTCCGAGCTCGCGACGCACGGTTAATTACTCTGAATGTTTATAAAGTACCTATAATAACAATTTGATTATGGAATTTATACAGAATTAAGAATAACAACAGAACTTCAGAACAAGGCACGGCGAAAAACAACACGCCAATCAATATGCATTTATAGAAAATACACATGCGAGAATCGAACACCAGACCGATCCGACAACGACTTTTTAACCACTGAGCCATAACTGATAGTTAGATAAACAACAGATTCTTTGTAACTATATTACATGTAATAAACATTATTACCATTTATAACTGAAACATTTATTCATTTTATGTTAGCATGTTTACATAAATCATTAACACAACACAATACATTATCTTGTGGGCTTCGACTCGAAAACATAAGAACCATTGTTGGCCTTCGCAAATGATTATGTAGGTTATTATAACTAAGTATAGATATGCGTCTTACATTGTTGTTTTTATGCTTTTATTATTATTTGTAATTAATCAACTTTAAATCTTTGATGTGCCATTCTCCTAAAGGTTTACCGGCCATGTCGTTAAGTTTGTATACTAGGGGTGACTTTTTTGAGGCAATCTTACATTTAATAAATTTAGGCGCCAATTTCTTGCTAAAGTATTTATCCTTGTCACTAAGTAGAAACGTTCTGCGCCAAACTATATCACCGACATTGAATTCTGCCGGTTTACGGCGAAGATTATAAGATGAACAATTTCGTTGGTGGGCCGACAACAGAGCTGAATGTACCTTCTCGAAAATAGAGGATAAGTAGCCTAAAGTTTCGGCTTAGCCGTCCCGTGGTTCAAGCACCATATTGGAATTAAATTCCTTGTCAATATACTGAGAACCACATGTTATGACCTCCCTACCAAAAACAAGGAAATTAGGATAATAACCAGTAACCTCACTAACTGCGCAGTTAAGGGCGAACTGAACCTTAGTGATTAAAGTGTCCCAGATTCGATGATCAGATTCTATGAAAGTTGAAATAGCTGTAATAATGGTTTTGTTGTAGCGTTCAACTGAGTTAACGTGGGGAGTATACAACGGTGTAAAATGCAAATTTGGAATTTTATATTTTGACAACATACTTTTAAAGGTTGCGCTAATAAATTGTTTACCGTTATCCGAAACAATAGTAGATGGAATTCCATGCACCAAAAATACATTTTCCTCGAGAATTTTTGTTATCACTTCTGCAGTTGCCCGTTTAATGGGGAAAAGCAAACAATATTTAGAGAAACAACAACTGACCACAAATATAAAAGTGTTTTGTTTTCTGCTGGGGGGCAATGGACCAATCAAATCAATACTAATCGTCTGAAAGGGCTTTTGACATGATTTGGGTTTTCCCATTAGACCTAAATTTGGGTGGTTTTGGTGTTTATGGGTGATACAAGGTTCACATGAACTGACAAACTTGACAACATCGGAGTACATACCAGGCCAAAAGTAATTAAGTGCAAGACGTTTGTATGTCTTAAAGATACCCAGATGTCCAGCAGTGGGCGAAGAATGATTCTCCCTTAGAATGTCAATTCTTTGGTCAGACGGAATAACCTCTTTCCATTGAAATTCTCTAGTGAGAGGGTTTAATGTTTTTTTTAAAACAATACAATTTATTGTTTATTACTTGATAGTTAACAAAGGAAGTCGGAGAACTTAAACAGCCTTTATAGATATTTAAATACCAAGGATCATTAGTAGAAACTGGTAAATTCTGATTAGAATTAATATCTATATTTATATCATTAGCAATAGCAGAAACGGGTAAAGAGCGAGACAGAAAATCAGGTAAAACGTTATCGGAACCCCGACGATGACGTATTTCGAAATTATAGGAAGATAAGCGAACTCCCCATCTGGCTAACCGGCCAGTAGGGTTATTTAAGGTCAAGAACCATTTCAAAGCAGCGTGATCAGTGTAAACAATAAACTTTTTACCATTTTCAACATAACAACGCCAGTGTTCTATAGCAGATAGAACAGCCAGGGCCTCGCGCTCTGTGGCACTGTAATTTTTTTCTTGCTTACTGAGTGATTTGCTATAGTACGCTATGACTCTTTCCTCACCATTTAACCTTTGACAGAGGATCGCGCCAAGACCAAAATCGCTAGCATCTGAGTGTATTTCAAACGCTTGCGAGTAGTCAGGACAAGCCAACACCGAGGAGGAAATCAAACAATTCTTTAGGTTATTAAACGCCTCATTAGCCTCTGTCGTCCAGCAGAATGGAGGTGCGTTTTTACTTTGAGATGTTAACTTATTTAAGGGTGCAGCAATAGAGCTAAAATTCGGTATAAAACGCCTGTACCACGAGGCTGCGCCTAAAAATCGACGTACTTCTTTTCTATTAGAAGGAGTGGGATAATTTTTCATTGAATTTACTTTATCCGGATCGGGATGCAATCCACTAGAGTCGACAACATAGCCTAAATATTTTAGTTTATCTCTAAAAAATTTACATTTTTTGAGATTAATTGTTAAATTAGCGCTTTTTAGTTTATCAAGAATGCGTAATAAAAGAGTAATATGCTCGCTGAAGCTGGACGTGATACAGATTATGTCATCGATAAAACAGAAAACCTTATTTTCAAATTCTGGGCCATAAAATATAATATCAACTAATCGTTGTTGAGTAGCTGGCGCATTCGTAAGACCGAAAGGCATTCTTTTGAATTGAAATGTGCCACGCGTGGGAATATAAAAGGCTGTTTTGCAACGGTCCTCTTCTTTAATTAATGTTTGCCAAAAGATTTAGACAGGTCTTAACTAGACAAGTATTAAGCATCTCTCAGATTATCTAAAATTTCCGAAATATAAGGCAAGCTATAAGCATCTTTTTTTGTAACGGAATTTAATTTTCGACTGTCCAAACAGAAACGCAGTTCACCATTCTTCTTTGGTGTCAAAATGACCGGGTTTGACCACGGGCTTTCGGATCGTTCAACAACATCCTCTGAGAGCATGTCGTCAAGATGCTTTATTAATATTCTTTGTTTATCGGGTGACATGCGATAAAATCTTTACCGAATAGGGGGACATTCACCTGTATCAATTGAATGAGAAATAATATTTGTGCAACCGAGACCCCGCTTCTCGTATGAAATATCGGTAAATTTAGAAATAATGTTGTCAGCGGTAGCTCTCTGGTCGACTGTAAGATGATCATAAGAAACAAGATGTGTAGGGGGAACTGCCTGCAACTCCATTACTTGAGCGTCAGACTTGTTCACAATCAAAACAGACTCCAATTTGTTAGGAAATAGGCCAAAGCTTCGCCAAAAATCCATGCCAAGGATAAGGGAATTTTGAATCCCAGGTACTACATGAACTTCTAAGTTAATCAATTTATCCTGAAACTCGAAGGGTAGAAACACCGATCCCAAAGACTCAAATCGTTCGCCGCCTGCTGTTATTAACCTTAAAGGTTTCGATTTATCCAAAACATTGTCTTTCAAAAATAAGTTATGCAAATTATTACCTAAAATTGTAACGCAAGATCCAGAATCTAAAAGACCTGTGGTAGGTATTCCGTTTAATTTTAGAGTAACGTAAGGTAAATATTCTACTTTAGAATTACGGATTGAGGAAATAAATATGATAGCTATTAAAGAATTTTTTAAAAAGTCCAACCAATTATTCCACTCTGTTTTATTACAATTAGTTGTATAATTTGATTTTCCACAATCCTTATTAACTAGTTTTTTGAAACTGTAGGGGTCGACTTAGATTTACAATTGGGGCAGTCTGACACCTTGAAACCCTTTGTTACGCACTTAAAACAGATTAGGTAGTGTGGCTGACGGCAATTACGTAATGAGTGCGAATTGCATCTACAACGCACGCAAAAAGTTTTATTTATATTAGAAGTACTCGATACGGCGTTGACTTGTGGTACAGACTTGTATCTCGATGTATCGGCGACAGAGTTATATTTATTGAAGTGATTATGATTGTAAACATTTTTGTTTGAAGAAAAATTAGAAAACGGATAATTATACGCTAGATCGGGTGCTACAGTATTCTTTGAAACTTTAGGGGGTTCAGAAAATTGCTTACTGCGACTTTGGTAATTTTCGAAAAGACGACAAACTTCGACCAGACTATCAACATCAACAACCTTTGCAGTGAGCAGACAATTAGTGTAACAAGGTCTAATATTATTTAGTAAAATTTCTAGCTTCTCCGAATCAGCGATAGGAGAACTAAGTCGCGAAAACAGACCGTGCATTTTTGCCACGTAAATAGTTATTGATTTGTTCTCGCCTTGTGAGCGCTGACGAATCTCCGTCATAAGTCGATAATCGTAGTTATGCGGACTAAAATCTCGTTTTAAAAGTTCGCAAAGTTCTAACCAAGTCTTTACATTATTTTTAACAGAACGATACCAAACTAATGCGTCACCCGAAAATATTTCAAAAGCAAAAGACAACATCTTGTCATGTGGAATAGATCTACAGGACATAAATTCATCAATTTTTTCAATAAAAGATCTTACACATGATTTACCGTTAAATTTGAATTTACCTAATTCCGAGAAGAGCTTACGGTCGTAATTATAGGAAGTGTTTCCCTCTGCCACTGAGCAATCCGACCGCGAACTACGGCTCGTGATTAATTGTAATTTCGCATATAAGTCATTAAATTTATTCCACACAGACTCAATTTTTTTAATATCAAGACTGCCGGTATCCACCCTATTCAGTCGATGAAAACAATGGTGAAGCACGGTTTCGACCTTCTGTTGAAGCTTGGAGGTATAGTTTGCTTCCAACATAGATAAGTGTTTATTTGATCTTAATAACGACTTTTCCACTTCAGCCACATCCTCCTCTGGTGGGAAGGGTGAAGATAATATATCCTCCGAGGGAATTTTAACTGAAAGTTTAGCGATTTGTTTGCGGGGATCGTCGGGCTTTGAAACGCCGCGTATTGTGGTCTCATATTCTAATTCCGCTTTAGTTAATAATGAGAAATTTATAATGTAAGCCATTATTACAAAACAATAATAGAAAATCTAAGTATTTACGCCGGTACTAGAAAAAAATTAAATATCGCCAGAAAATCGAATACCGTGCTAAAAAAAGCTGAAATACACTAAATTATACAATGGTGTGATGATTGGTAAAGGATTAAGAAAAATTTCTTAAAGGTCACTCAAAGGTTGAATCACAATATTTTTTTCGCGAACACGAGGCACGTTAGTTCAACGGCTAAGCGGTTAGAACCGGTTGGCGGCTCGACACGCTGCCCGCGGTGAAACGTGATTTTAGACCGACGTTAATTAAATCACCGTTATGTTATTTACACAGTTAAATTGCTTATGGCCAACCAAAATAGATAGAAACTGTACCTGTACGCAATTCACCACACCAGAATATATGCACACACAGGAGAAAAATATACAAGAGAAAAATAAATTATTTCACTCACCTGTAAAGTGCCAACCTACGTTTTTAAAAATATATTAAAAAATTCTATTGGGCGCCAATGTCGCACGAGTGATTGATTTTCACGGGATAGCCGGGATCGATCACTCGCCGAGCAATTAAAAAGAGATAATTAGGTTGTCTTACGGGAAATAAATAAAAAATATCACCAGGAAAGATTAAACTCGCGTTATATTCCAGATTCACAATGGTTTTGATTACATAAAAGAACTGACACTTGAGGTTAACCGACTAGACAATTATCCAGGGCGTAGGTGGTAGGTTGACACTCCACAGGTCCTCGGATGAGTACTCAGCTTTGACGTGTGTCTCCCAGCAGAAGAAAGGGCCCAACCACGTGTGTCGCCGGTATATATATGGTCGGCAAGCGGGAGAGGGCTCCCCACTGCAGTGCGTCATCGTAGCGGGGCTCGCAAGCGCCGAGGCACGACGTCACAGTTGGTTAAAGGATTGAAAATGACGTCTATAAACGGACAAAAATTCTTAAAGGTTTTTTATAGACCCTAGAACAGAGCATATAAGTTTAGGTCTGAAAATGTCATACAAAGTATTAGGGGGAAAGAAATGACTAACTACACAAAACTATAGGTAATACGTACAATGTTTATACTAGAGTTGTTAATGGCTAACTATCGCCTCATCGTTGTCGAGAAATAGCGTTCTGAAATATAATACTAATAATAATATCTTGTATTTATTCGTCCGTGTGGTGACGGATTAAGAATACGGTATGTCACCACCCCATATCATCCCATGGGTGTCGTAAGAGCTGACAGAGAGAGCATATTATGCAGAGAACAGCACCGTAAGAGAAGGATAACTTAATACAAACCCTAAACCCGTTTGGCCAGCGTGGTATAATCTGATGTATAGAGATAGTACTGACTGCCTCCGTGGTCAAGTGGATAACGTATGCGACTGCTGATCGGAGGTCCCAGGCCTATTCCTCCTTTCAAAGGAGAGGCCTAGTCTAGCAGTGGACTGTTAAAGGCTGATGATGATGATGATGATCTTGTATTCTTAGTGTATCTTATAAACTACGTAAAACACAAAATGAACCGAAAATACAGCGCAATTTTCATTAACTTGGAATTGGATCTATGTTTTAAATTGGATTTGGGCAACATTTCTAAGCAAAATGTTGTCATGTGAATAAAAATTCTTCGAAGGTATGTGACCCGTTTAATGAATCGGTAGAGGTGTATAATTAAGAGGAACATTTTGCTAATGAGGGTAGGCCTATAATCATACGTGGGAGTTACCAAGTAACGCGTAAAACTCTAATAGCATAAAGGTAATAGAAAATTTGAGGCGAAAAGTAGATTAATTTAAGTACTGCCCATTCTTTTCACTTTGGTTCCGCATTGGGCCAGCAATGAATCTCGCTTTAAATGAAACGTAGATAGATCGATGCTGATGCTGATGTATACCATTATCTTGTGCTTTAAATCTTAGGTAGTAATAAATTAGCCTACACTCCAGATATTTAAATAGCGATTGGATAAGGACTACACCATAAGACTTAAGCTCACTGACTGCGTTTTCTCATGAAATCTGCACTTCTACCGCAGGCGTTCCCTTTTTAGGGTTCCGTACCTAAAAGGTAAAAAACGGGACCCTATTACTAAGCCTTCGCTGTCAGTCTGTCTGTTTGTCTGTCTGTCACAAGGCTGTATCTCATAATAAACCGTGTAAGCTGAAATTTTCACAAATTATATATTTCAGTTGGCGCTATAACAACAAATAATAAAAATTAAAAAAATTAAATTATTTAGTGGAGGCCCTATACAATAAACGTGTTTTTTTTGTATTTTTGCTCAAAATTACTAACGATAATAGGTAGACGCTTAAAATTTTCACAGCATATGTAGTTGTATATTACCTTTCAAACTAAATCATTAAATAAAAAAAAGTTTATAATAAAGAGAGACTCCCATACAACAAACGTAATTTTTAAGCAATTTGTTACTCGATCTTAATAAACAGGTAGAAACTTAAAAAATATTTAAGTATACATACAACAAACGTGATTTTCTTTTATAGATGATGGTACGGAACCCTTCGTGCGCGAGTCCGACTCACACTTGCCCAAATTTTGCAATTTAATTGTAGTTAGTTATGCCATTATGTATATACTTAAAGTTATAATGTTTATTATTATACTGGACAAAGAAAGACAAACCTAAAAATGATTGATATAATTTAAAGTATGGCATCATATGTGGCGTCTCGCAGTCAATCTAGATCGCAGTGAGCCATCAGTCATCAGACTATGTCAAAACATTATACGTTCAATCTTGATGTCGTCAGTGTAGTCATATTGTCTTGTTATCATAAAACAACATGTATTTATATATGGAAAGTAAAGGTGGTTAAAGAAGGTAGAAACAATAAAATTGGTTAGGTCAAATTTGTCATGTATACAGTGACAAATTATTACCTTTTGCTTTAAAAAATATAAAATATAGACGATTCCTTCGAGCTAAGCATTAGAGTTCTTTCTCAGGGTCGTCATTGTGAGGCTTTTCATGCTAAATTGCTTTGTGAGAGTAATTTGTAAACTAGTGTAGCCTTCTTTATTAGATCTACAGTTTACAGTTGATTTATTTTATGGCACATCAACAAAGTACATACCACTATGCGGCTGAAAAAAAATTGAGCAAGTAAATAACAAAAAAATATGCGTATTAAATTTGGAATGTACTAAAACCCATCACACAGTCTTAGATTATATAGGAGTGAGTACTACGAGTATTTCGCTATCTTACATGGAAGCCAAATAAAGAAACACTTAAGCCGCGTAGTGTCAACTATTACAAAAGATTACAAATGTCTTGAGTTTGAGATTGAGTTTGTCGACCAGATCATATCTGATACATTTCTTTGCTTTCGTTGTTCGAAGGTTCGAAATCTAGTACTTGATCATTTAAGGAAAAGTAAGCTGATAGTTTGGATGATGCTACACTGATTCAAGGGAAATATTTACATATATTATTTCAGCTCTTTGGGTTTGTCTATAGTGTTTTGACCGTATTATAAAGCTCACTGATACCGATATAGTTAATTTAATTACTAAGTATGAACCCGAGCCTCAGTAATTCTTGAATAAACCTTTGGAAAAGATGAATTGATTTATTTTTCGTGATACTAATTTTATCATCGTTAACCTAATAAGCCTACTATAATGACAGGATGTATTAACATTTATTCTCATTTAAGAAATAAGTATTGTCAGGCATTCATTTCACTCTAAATTTATTCAGTCGTATCTTTAATAAACAGTCTGTATTTCTGTGTGATATTTACATGAATACAGAAATTGTCATTTTTTAAAATCAAGGTTCAGTAAACGCGTGAATAAATTGGCATAATACCATTAAAAGATTCCTCGAATTCCAATAAATTTCGCTCAAAATATCCTATTTCTATTCACTGCTAAAACAACTGTTGGGACACAATGCTCAAACAGAATTTACGCTCAAGGGTGAATTCTTTGATGAGTTGTAAGAGTCAACGTAAAAGTTACACATTTTAAGGAAATTGTCGACGAATTGGTGCCTCAAGGTCATTTCACTTTTACTATGGAGACGCTTTTGAAAGGGCATTTCCTAGTGTAATGGAAACAACGTTGAATGCTTGTATGGTGCAATTGTAAAGATATTATATATAGACTCACGCCTGTATCCCCGAAGGGGTAGGCAGAGGTGTAATATTACACCTCTATTATTGTAAAGATAACGTATTCTTTTTAGATTAATCTGATTATATAGGTAGTTAGTACTGACTGCCGCCGTGGTCCAGTGGATAACGTATGCGACTGCTGATCGGAAGTCCCGGGTTCAATTCCTGGGTCGGGCAAAAGTGTTACTGGGTTTTTCCGAATATTTAGTAGCAGCCCGGAGTCTGGTGATGTGCCCAGTAACGGCAATAGGCTCGCCCCCTATTACGTGGGACCTAAAAATTCATGGCGAAATGTGGGTGTAATATTTACACCTCTGCTTACACCTTCGGAGATACAGGCGTGAGACTATAAATAAAATATAAAAAATAGAGGTAGAACAAAAACACTGAAGTTACTTCATAGCGTTGCGTGTTTGCTCCTCGAAACGATTTAATCAAAATTATTGAATATAGACAATTGTTCTGTAGCCTTATACTTTTGCACCTTCTTTGGTTTCCTGTTTGCTCTTTAAAGATCTCAGGCGCAATATACCATTATCGTGTGCAGAAATAATGTTATGTACGACTTTTGTAACAAATATATAGCTATTAAACTCACGCTATACCTAATGTTTGAGTGTGCCCAACTAGGATCAGCCCTAATCGAAAATCAGCTGAGCAAGTCACTGCGGCACAGTGCTGGACCAAACCCCTAATACAAAACAATACGACCTGTCACAGTTATTGTAGAATACGTATATTTTGTTCTCGGAAAACGATCGAACATCAAAACTCACTATAACTTTAAGCGGTGATATTATACTCTCCAAACTCTGTATGCAAGTACTTTAATTTGTTTTTAAGCAATTCTGATTTTCACTGTTTATTACCAAGAACCCTTGATAGGTTGTATCTAAGTTACAATATTGCAAACTATGATTTCTATAAAAGCACTAAATATCTCAATAAGTCTTGCTATAGAAAATTTGATTGGTAATGAAAATATGCCCCATGTCGCTCGACCACGAATTAGAACACACGCATTCTAGTTCGCCTGCAAGCGAAAGCTCACCCCAACGCAGTACTGAGTCATCCAATTTATCTGTTTTATCCTATTGTATGTGCCATCCTACATCGCTCGATAACATATGTACGAGCCGTACTCAGTACATACATAACAACCGACGGTACTACGCAATATCACGTCACTTTTACGCAACAGAGGTTTTATCAAAGAACAGCTGTTAGATGGTTCACTCTCTATGAGATATTTCTTTCTTTTAACCCGATGATGACGGAATAAAATGTTCTTACGTCTTTGTTCATGTTTATTTTTTTATTATGTGAGTACGTGAGACGTTCTTATGAGGCACGTTGCGAGATAATGATGCGTTGCAAACATAGCTACGTCATTTGTTGAAAGGCATTTATTTATTAAATACTTTATTGTACACTATAAAGAACATTTACAGGAATTTTATAATAAATAAAGTACAAAGGGCGGCCTTATCGCTAACAGCGATTTCTACCAGGCAACCTTTGGATGGAGATGTTATTGGTAGGAATGAAATGGTAGTTGTAAGTGTACCAGTAATAGGATGATAAATACTTTAAATATATACATTTATGTAATATTATAACAATATACTACACATATATAAATAATAATAATAATAATAATAATAATGTCAAAAGAAAATCAAACAAATCATATATAAACAACAGATGTAAACAAATAAACAAATAAAATAATGAGAAAATGTTGACGAGAGCAGCTGCTGCACGCATGAGATCCCCGGACTCGTCGCTCAGCTCCGCCTCGCAGCCGCCGGCACCTGCACCAGCGTCGTCGGCGAGTGTTGAGGCGTCGAGCTCATCGAGCGACGAGTATTTCTCGCCGCCGACGTCGCCACCACCTGTACGTCGGCGAGGGAGAGGCCTGCCACCGACACGCTAGGGACCCCGAGACCCACCGGTCTCGAACAGGGCCCCCGCTACCGGTGGTGATGTGCACCGCATGAGATGGACTACTTTAATGAATGAAAACGTCATGCGGGCATATTTTGTGGCCACAGAGGGAGGAATTAACCTCAGTGCATACCGTGATCGAATGCTGCCTTTGTTTCAGGCGCTTGAGCCAGCTGTCAACGTGTCAACACAACGGCTATCGGATCAAGTGCGGGCCATCCAACGGTGTCGCCTGTTGGATGATACCGTGCTTGAGAGACTTCGCTCTGACGTGCAGAGAAGTCTCCGCATCACTTTTTCAGCGCAGACTGACACAGTGGTTGCGCAGCAACAACTGTTAAATCCGGCTGCTGAAGAGGTAGATGAAGAGACTTCTCATGTAAGTACCCAGTACAACGATCAGTTAAGGAGTGCTTTGGAATGTGCTATTGCGGAATACCGATCTATGGACCCAAATTTTCGGCCTCGTTTGCCTCGTTTGCCCATGCATAAGAAAAACATAGCGCTGGTGAGTGCCCTAGATGCATTACTGTCAATTTATTTTGAGAATAGTGAAAATCTCAGCGACACACACTCAATCCTGTATTGTGCGGCGGTTGCGGCGTGTCGAGTAGCGGGGGTTAAATTTTATGAAAATAACACCGCTATTCGACAGACCGCTGCTGTGCCAGGTTGGCAACGCAGGATTGAGCGTCGTATCGCTGAGACTAGGGCACTCATTGGCAAGCTCTCTTGTTTTAGGATGGGCAATACGCGACCGAGAGTGATGCGCTTTGTAACTCGAGCCTTTGCGGGAACTAATATCAGTTCCCAAGATTATTTATCTCGGGTTACAGAGCGCATCGACACCCTAAAGCAAAAACTTTATGCATGGGCAAACCGTATAAGGCGATACAAAAAAAGAGTGGATCGGTATTGCCTGAATCGCACATTCCAGAGAGACGAGAGGTGGGTGTACAGAAGATGGGAGCGACCCGAGTCCACGGCCGGTGACGTTGATGGGGGTCGGCCGGATTATGATGCTACTAATACATTTTGGCGTAGCATCTGGTCGACGCCTGTCAGCCACACGGAGAGTGATTGGATTGGGACTGTTGAGCGAGTATGCGAACAAATACCAACAATGGAGCCAATATCAATAACAGATGATGATATAGCCAGTGCAGTCCGTTCGTTACCAAACTGGAAATCAGCGGGACCGGACGGGCTGCACAATTTTTGGCTCAAATGGCTCCATAGTTCGCATACTTGCTTAGCATCTCAATTCCAGTCATCACTGGAATCGGGATCGCTACCAGATTTTCTGACATCCGGCGTCACTCACCTACTCCATAAGTCTGGTAGTGCCACGGACCCCAAGAATTACAGGCCGATAACCTGTTTGCCAACGATGTATAAACTCCTTACATCCATTTTGAGAACGAAATTGTCGAAACATGTAGTTGATAATTCAATTTTATCTGTTTCTCAAAATGGATGTAGGAGTGGGGCCCGTGGCACTAAGGAACTCCTGCTGATAGACATGGCCATTAGCCAGCAGGTGCGCCGTAAATGAAAGAATCGATCGACATGCTGGATAGATTACAAGAAGGCCTACGACTCCGTGCTACATACATGGCTTTTGAGGGTGCTAGAGTTGTATAAAGTAGATGCAACTCTATGCACCTTTTTAAGGTGATGTATGGGGCAATGGAGGACCGTACTGTGCTATCCAGGGTGTCGATCGAGTTTGGGTTGCGGTGCTCCAATAAGGATCGAGCGAGGTATATTCCAGGGTGAAAGTTTGAGTCCTTTGTGGTTTTGTCTGGCCCTGAACCCCCTAAGTACCTTGTTAGAGGCTTCAGGGCTAGGCTATCGGTTAAGGAGAGGAGGTCATGTTACATCTCACCTCCTTTTCATGGATGACCTGAAATTATTTGCCCCCAACAATTTCCAACTGACAGCATTACTTAAGGTAACCGAAACCTTTAGTAATTCTATCAGGATGGAATTTGGTGTGGATAAATGTGCGGTCATGCATGTGAAGAGAGGCAGGATTATGGAATCTGCAGGGATACAACTCTCAGATTCCATACAACTTAGACCCCTCTCCCTAACCGACACCTACAAATACCTGGGTATGTCGCAGTCTTTGAATATTGCTGAGACTGACATGAAACAGACGTTGCAGGCTCGTTTCTTTGGCCGCCTGAAAAAAGTACTTAACAGTCTTTTATCAGGTGGCAACAAGGTGCGGGCCTGCAACGGGTGGGCCATGCCAGTCCCAATGTATTCCTTCGGCATACTCAGGTGGACCCAGACTGAACTAGATGCCCTGGATAGAAAAGTCCGGTCAATGCTGACTGCATTTCGCATGCATCATCCACGCTCATCGGTAATGAGGCTGTACATCCCGCGGAAATGTGCGGGTCGAGGCTTTCTATGTGTAAAGACCCTCCATAACCGCGAGCTGTACAACCTCAGAGAATATTTTCTGGGAATGAACGTGGATGTGCACCGCGATGTAGTCGCCGTTGATACAGGACTTACCCCGCTCGCTCTGGCTAAAGAGAACTGGCACAAACCTGCAGTACTTAGTACTGACGACTGAAGAGAAATATGGAAGGGCAAGGAGCTGCATGGACGGTTCTATAGAGCTTTACATGACCCAGACGTCAATTTTAAAGCTTCCATAGCCTGGTTACGTTTCGGTGATCTCTTCGGAGAAACCGAAGGTTTTGTCTTTGCAATTATGGACGAAGTTGTCATGACAAACAACTACCGAAAGTATATACTGAGGGATGGTACGGTTGACATATGTCGGGCGTGTCACCGGCCCGGGGAATCTCTCAGGCATATAGTATCCGGTTGTTCGAGTCTTGCCAATGGTCAATATTTGCACAGACACAACCAAGTGGCCAGGATAATCCATCAGCAACTAGCCCTTAAATATGATCTCATTGGTACTGAGGTACCGTACTACAGATATGTGCCCGACCCAGTTCTCGAAAATGGTCGTGCACTGTTGTACTAGGATCGGTCTATCATTACAGACAGGACTATTGTAGCCAATAAACCTGATATTGTAGTGATAGACCGAGCAGAGCGACTCGCAATGATAATCGATATCACCATAAGGCATGACGGCAATCTCGTGAAAGCAGAAAAAGAGAAAGAGATTCAATATTTGGACCTAGCTCACGAGATTGTTGACATGTGGGATGTAGATTCGGCGATCATTGTGCCGATAGTTATGTCGGTGAATGGATTAATCGCCAAGAGCCTCGACCAAAACCTAAAGAGGCTCACACTAGGCAGCTGGATCAAGTCTTTGATTCAGAAGGCAGTTCTTCTCGACACGGCGCGCATCGTGAGGAAGTTCCTGTCTCTGAGGCCCTAACCACCGGTGGCTTGGTCCCTGTACCCGACACTGGTGGTTCTCCGTGGTCCCTTTTATATTTCTAAAAATTTATTAATATAAAATTTATTAATATAAAAGAAACTATGTGAAAGTTAATAAATGGAGTGAATAATAATAATAATATTCTACCACATACACACATCATCATCTAGTCCTAAGCTAAGCAGAGCTTGTGTTATGGGTACTAGATAATGGATAAACATACATATATAACACCCAGACCAAGACAAACATCCATGTTCAATTATACATACATACATACATACATACATACACACATACATAAATAATACTTAAAATTATATTAGAACAGGAAATATAATTGTGATAGGTAGTGATCCTTGACTAAGGATTTGAACCTTGTTACCATCTGAGCCTGTCTTATATGTAACGGGAGTGCATTCCATAGGCGAACAGCAGTGACACTAAACGATTTATCATAAAAATCCGTGCAATGTGCCGGCATCTTCAGCTTTAAGTTTTCTGATGACCTTAAATAACGATTCTGCGTATCATGAAGGAATTCGAATCGTCCTTTAAGATAGGAGGGAGTAGAAGGGTTAAACAATATATTGTATAGTAGAGAAAGTATGTGGGTATGCCGGTGAAATCGTATTGGTAACCACTTGAGTTGTTTGCGAAATTGTGACACATGATCGTATTTGCGTAATCCAAATATGAATCGTATACAGAGATTTTGAAGGCGCTCAAGTTTGTCAAGCTGGTTTTCGGCGAGATCTGGATAGCTGACATCTGCATAATCAATAATAGGTAATATAAGACAGTTTGCAAGTGCAATTTTGGTGGCAGTAGGAAGTAAATTCCTAAGTCTTCGCAATGAACCTGCTGAAGCAAATATCTTACGACTCACTTCTTGGACCTGCTAGCGCCAGGAAAGGGTAGAATCGAAGGTTAGGCCCAGATTTTTAACTTTATCCTGTATAGGAATTACAGTGCCATTAAATATAACGTCAGGAAGTTGAGACCAGTCGATCTTCGATAACATTCTCGAACTACCGACAACAATGACCTGTGTTTTCGAGGGGTTCACCACAAGTCCATAGGATTTACTCCAGCTACTAATCTGTTCTAGATCACTGTTGATGGTATAGATACCATCAATAGAATATGACATCTGAGCCAGTGGCGACTGCGAATATATTTGGAGATCATCTGCATAAAGGTGGTAGGAAGAGCGAAGATTGTTTGATATAGAATTTATAAAAATTGCGAAGAGTAAAGGAGACAGCACATCACCCTGGGGCACGCCAACAGCCTTGTTACACCATGAATAAAGTGAATTTTCAATTCGTATACGCTGTCGGCGGCCACACAGGTAACTTCGAAACCAATCCATCACCGTAGGAGATATGTTAAGAGAGCAAAGTCGGACAAGTAGAATGTCAAAATCCACTGTATTGAAGGCGTTGCTAAAATCTAGCAGAGCAAGGACTGTGAGCTGTCCGCCTTCTTAAAGAGATTATTTTTAGAGAGGAATGAGTTGACCTGATTGTAAACGAGACGTTCGAGGACTTTGGAGAGGAATGGTAGGATAGAAATAGGTCGGTAATCAGAGAAGGAAGAAGGATGAGATTTTTTCGGGATGGGAGTTATTAGGGCATCCTTCCACATCGATGGGAATTCACCACTGGACAAGGAGTAGTTAAGGATGTGAGTAATGATGGGTAGGATTAGATGAAGGATGGGAAGGAGCATATTACGGCTGACACAGTCACTACCAGCTGCGTTGGATGTGATTAACAATGATTAAAGACAAATGATGAATAACTAGGGGTTGGCAGGGATGAAAGATAATTAAGAGTGCTTTCTTTAGTAGTCCTATCAATACTGGACGATGCAGCGAAATGAGAATTGAGCGAGTCAATACTGAAGTTATTAGGAGTAGTGTGTTGACGTGGTTTGCCGACCCCAAGGGTTTTAAGAAATTTCCAGACCTTTGCTGGATCTCCGTTTTTCACAGAATTATGGATAATGTTGGCGTTGTGCGTCCCTACACACCCTATTGTAGTGATTCCTAATCGCAACATATTTTGGAGGTTGCTATCGTCGGGCCTAATTTTATACCTGAATTTTGCTGCAGCTTTCTTGTGTATAAGCTGTTTAAGGCTTTCAGTGAGCCATGGCGCGGGAGGGTGTTTAATCTTCACCGGTCGAATGGGTGCATGCTTATCGAATAATTCAGTTATTTGAGTTTTAAGGACGCTAACCTTATCGTCAACGGATTCGGCACTGAAAAGTGGTATCCAGTCAATATCACTGGCATCCTCACGAAGTGCGTCTGTGTTCATGCCACCAAAATTGCGCTGCATTAGTACATTCCGCTTCATCTTGGGAGGACGAATTTTGTACGAGATATAGAGCAAGTCGTGGTAGGAAAACATGTCCGCTGGATATTGCCCGTGCATGGCAACATGTTCCCGAGAAGAAACCATGATTATATCGAGAAGGGAAGGTGTGGAATGTGGGAAGTGATGAGTTGCGCTTGATGGTAGTATTGTAAGATTACAGGCTATAGAAATAGAAAGAAGAGACAAAAAACGACAATCATTTTTGAGGAGACATGTATTAAAATCACCCATTATGATAGTTTGACTTTAAGAGGGCACGAGATTAACCAGAAGGGTTTCAAAAGTAGAAAAGTAATCTATATGTAATGAAGGACAGTAGTAGATGCCGAGAAGGAGTTTGGTTAATGTTACTTCCAGAAATAAATGCTCACCTTCATTTGGAGGCGATGGTTGTGCAGACATACTAACAACTTTGTAAGGGATATGAGAGCGAAGATATATAGCAACACCCCCACCGCCCCCCAACGGTTCGATCATTTCTGATAAGTTGAAAACCAGGGAGGGAGTATAATGTAGAAGGTAGACAGGGCTTAAGCCGTGACTCCGAAAAAAGGATAGCATGAATGCTCTTACAGTCTAAATTGGACAGCATATCAGTGAAATGTGCCGGAATACTTTGGGCATTGATATGAACGGCATTGAAATTTTTAGGTACATCAGAAAACTGCGAATTAAGACAGTCGGAAAGTGACGGTATACTGCTAAAGCTGTCATTTACACTACATACTGAGTAGAAACTATCATCATCACTAATATAATTGATGTCAATGATAGCAGACTACAATACTTAAATATATAACTATCATAAATATTATCTAAAAAAGGGCAAACAAATATATACTTATCCAAATAAACAAACAAAAAAAAAATGCAAATTACCAATAATACACCACCTGTCAGTAGTGCCAAGAGTAGAAAAAAAAAACATTACTTATTGTGGATACAAGAAGAAAGATTGGTCCGGGTAGTTACACAACAATACAAATATAATGGTAAGAGTAATAATAGTATAATTTTATAATAATATATAAAGATGGAAAAATAAACAAGTCGCAAGAACATAAGAAAAGAGGTACAAGAAAAAAAAAGTCTGAAAAGCCTCGTACCCAAACAGATGACAGATCGTTTGTAACGGGTTCTGGTAGTAAAACGCAGAAGAGGTCCTAGATGCGTTTATTTGCCGAGTATTGTCTCACTTCCTATGCCGAGTATGACCGACCAACAACACGACACTGGCCTGAACACTAAGGGCTGCAGTCTCCCACGCTGTTCCCTCCGGTAGTGTGTAGGCAGGCTGCTCGAAGGCTGCGCGTAGCGGTAGATCCTCGCAGGCCGTTGGTTCCGCTGGCAGACGCCGGCGGTGCGAGTACGATGAGCAGGCCAGGCAAATTCAAATTCAAATTCAAATATTTTTTTATTTCAAGTTGGTAATTTACATACTCTTTTGAAACGTCACTGACTCTAGTTGCCGGTTCCAAAAGGTAGGCCCAGGGAGAAGACTCCGGCAAGAAACTCCTCTGGACACTCTTTTAAAATCTTTGGATATTTACAATTTTGTTTTAAGAGTTACAATATATTGTCAAGAAAAAGAAAAAGCGAGCACAATGTAGATTAGCAAATATATAAATTAACTGTGAGCAGTAGTTTGCCAGATTCAAGATCTGGACTTTTATATGAGAGATAGGTACTTTGACGTTCATAGTATTATCAGCTAACATTGTGCTCACTTTACAAAGTAGATTACTTTAAAAACGATTAATATAATAACCTACATGCTGAAAAAGGCAAAACTGGGATACCTGCTATAAAGTAGAGAAAATAAACTTTCTAGGTCCGGTTACTTACAAATAAATTTTACTAATAAATACTAAGACTTCAAAAATACATAAGGTTACTTAGTTGCCAGGGAAGCCGCATGTGCAGAAAACAACTAACGCCATACATCCCTATCGTCAATGTAATCACTTATCTTATAATATGCTTTTTTAATGAGAGCCATCTTAACATGTTTTTTAAATCTCCCGTCAGTAAGATCTGTAACTGCTTTAGGCAGTTTGTTATAGAAACGCACACAATTACCTAGGAATGATTTATTAGTTTTGGTTAGTCTAAATCTAGGTACTACCAATTTTTGTTTATTTCTGGTGTTGATATTGTGAATGTTGCTTAAAGTGTCAAACATTGAAAGATTCCTACGTACAAACATGATGTTTTCGTAAATGTATAAAGAGGGCATAGTAAGAATGTTAATTTCTTTAAAGACTTCTCTGAGAGACTCTCGTGGACCCATATCATAAATAGCACGGACAGCTCTTTTCTGCAAAATAAATATTGAGTCACGATCGGCCGCCGCCCCCCATAGCAAGACCCCGTAAGACATTAAACTGTGAAAGTAAGCGAAATAAACAAGTCTAGCAGTAGCAACGTCAGTAAGTTGTCTTATTTTTCTAACAGCGAACGCGGCAGAGCTTAATCTACTAGATAAAGAATTAATATGAGCTCCCCATTGTAATTTCGAGTCTATAGTAATACCTAGGAATACTGTTTCTTCCACAATATCCAACTTGTTATCTTCAAGCATTATGTCTAAACCTTCCTGAGAAACGTTTCGTAAAGAAAATCTTAAGCATTTCGTTTTTGTAGCATTTAGCATTAGATTGTTTGCGCTGAACCATTCTGATAAGGATAATAAACTAGCATTTACTGTGTGTTGGTTTACGTCTTTTCTATCAATTTTAAATGTAAGAGAAGTATCATCTGCAAAAAGAATAATATTAGATATGGCCGACATCATGTAAGGAAGATCATTTATATAAACAAGGAACAGAAAAGGACCCAAAATGGAACCCTGAGGAACACCCATCCTAACTAAAGACCCTGAAGAGGTTGTTCCATCTATACCTACCCTTTGCCGTCTCTGAGAAAGATACGAGGTAACTAGTTCGAGAGAACGTCCACGAACACCGTAGTGTCTAAGTTTGCAAATGAGTGTATCATGATCAACGCAATCAAAAGCTTTGGAAAGATCGCAGAAGACGCCAATGGCATCTCGCGATTCTTCCCATGCTTCCAGGATGTTAGCAATTAATTTTGCACCTGCATCAACAGTCGACCTACCTCTCGTGAAACCTAATTGCTGATCGTGTAAAACCTCGTTTCTATGAAAATAAGACATCATTTGGTCAAGCATGATTTTTTTGAAGACCTTACTCAAGGATGGTAGAACTGAAATCGGTCTGTAGTTTGAGGGATTCTGTTTATCACCTGTTTTAAAAACTGGAATAACTTTACTTTGCTTCATCAGATCAGAGAAGGTGCCTATATCTACACATTGATTGAATATATCTGCAAGAGCGGGAGCTATCTGGTCAATAACAGAACTAAGTACTTTTACATAAATGCCCCATAAGTCTTCAGTATTCTTGTTGTTTAAATTTTTAAAAGCTTTCCGAATTGTATAGTCAGTGACGTATGTAAATTCAAAGCAAGAGATGTCTTTAACAAAATATTTTTTCAGAAGTGCTTCTGCCAATGAAGATGACGAGTTTAGTGAGTGAGTCACTTCAATTGGAATGTTCACAAAAAAGCGTTCAAATGTGTCAGCAACCTCAACCTTGTCCGATATTAGCTTACCTTCAGCCCTCAGAATAAAATCAGTATCTCGGTTCCTAGTTCGTCCCGTTTCTGTATTTATTATCTTCCACACGGCTTTTATCTTATTACTAGCTTTACTTATCTTGTTGCTTATTAATTTCGATTTCGCAACTTTACAAACCCTTTTAAAAACTTTTGAATAGTTTCTAACATGATTGTGAAATGAAGGATCGGATGTAAATGACCTTTTATAATATAAATTATATAAGGTATCCCTACTTATCCTTATGCCCCTTGTAGCCCATTCATTAAAGCAGCACCTATCATTTAATTTAAAATTCCTGATGGGACATGCTTTATTAAATTCTTTACATATCAGGCAAAACAACTTATTGTAATTTTTGTTAGGATCTTTAGAAGTAAATTTAGTTACAGATAAATGATCATCTATCTTATCATGAAGCAATTTCATTTTATTTGTAGTAAGTGGCCTAGTTTTAATTGATTTCGTACTCTGAGACCCATTGTGAACTTTAAAACTAGTTAGTTGACCCAAGTGGTCTGACTTAACACCACTTAATAAGGTAACGAGATTTGTGTCACGATTTGTAAAAATGTTATCTAAACATGTACTGCAAGTGGGGGTAATTCTAGTGGGTTGATTTATTAGATGACTTCAATTGAAAGAGCTAAATAATGCTAACAATTTGTGCTTATCAGGTGTATCAACTGAAATATCTACATTATAATCTCCACAGACAAAAACAAATTTATTACTCTTAAAAACTTTCCCCAAGACTTCTTCCAAGGCTGTAATAAAAGAAGAAAAATTGGACCCAGGTGGTCTGTACACGCATAATATAATATGATTTTCTATTTCTGCACATGCTACCTCACATAAGCGATCAATGGATAATAAGCTAATATCCTTTCTTTCCTTAAATTTTAGACTATTCCTACAGAGAATTATTGTTCCTCCTCCAACAGCTGAGAGACGATTGAACGCACTGGCAACTATAAAATTACTTATACTAAACTGCATTCTGTCTGGCTTTAGCCATGTCTCGCAAAGACATAAGATGTCAATATGATACTTTTCCACTAAAAGTTTAATGTCTAATATCTTGCTAGAAAAGCTATTAATATTCTGATGATATAGTATAATGTCATGTAAATGCTTCTCTATTGTCGGTTCTAGAAGTTTAAAGAATTTGTCACAGCATTGTTAGAACAACTAAGCAATACTGATTCGTCACTTAAACTAAGCTTTGTCATACTATCTATGACTGCATTAATATTATAAGCTAACAATATAGCAATATCATGTCTGTATTTTTTGGGAAGAAATGTAACTCCCCGACTTAACCTAAATCCACTAATAAACTTATTAGTATCAAAGTATAATAATTTGTCACTATGACGACAAGTCAATGTGTGAATAATTGTATTACAGTTATATATATGTCTATTTTGATTTTCAGAAAAAGAGTCACTATATGGTAATGCACATAAAAATATTTTATAAATATTTAATTTTAATAAGGTGTTAATACCATCCACAAAGTCCCTTTTCTGGAGACCGACACTATTTCCTATTAACAACACTACTATGGTTTTATTATTAATTAGAGAGCAGTTTGCAATTTTTTTAATTATCATATTATAGTTTAAATTTGTTGAATAACAAATATTAGTGAAAGTAGTGCTTAAATTATTACTCAGGAAAGGAGCTAATCCTACACCTAATCTATCGCTAAATACTAATGTCTGAGTAGGTGTCATATCAGAGCTTTCATTAATCTGAACTACCTCAGGTAACGGTACAATAGGCTGAAGGTCAGTGCACCGATCTAGGTGAACACAATTACATGCAAAATTATTGGTAAGGGACTCATATCTTTCAGCATTGCATTTCACTAATTCCACCAGCTCAGTGGCCTCCTGTAAGCGCTCACTTAGTTGGTTTTGTGAAATTTGATACCTAGCAAAAATGTCTGTAATAAAATTTTCCTTTTCTAGCAAACCATTTTCCAAACGTTGTATATTTAAATCATAGATATTCTTGTTTTTCTCCATTTCGTCAGTATATAAGCTCAATTGTCTAATTAATCTATAGCGGTCCCTACGAAGGTTAACATTACTTTTGATTGAGTTATACAGTTTCAAGGCAGATTGGTACCTTTTAGTCATTTTTTTAATTTTAATATACTTCTTTAGTTTTCTCCTACTTAAAAACAATGGACGTTGCGTAATGGTATCATCACCAGTCAAGTCAATTGTTTGCCCTGGTTCACACATAGACTTGGACGAACAGCCTACCAACTCATCATACAAGCACTGGGTGTCATTATCCTGCTCCCTAGCTTTAGAGGACTCATATGTGCAGATAGTCTTGTGAGCCTCGCCTAATTCAATTTCAAGATTTACTATTCGCTGTAATGCCGACTCATGTGTGTTACTGCATTCTTGAAATGAGGCAACTACTTGTTGAAGTTGGTTGTGTCGATCCAATAAGTCCATGTGCTGGTTATGCAGGTCAGTCAATTGATTCTTGAGCGCGGTGTTCCTGTCTACAACTTTCTTCACTTCCACCTCGTTGTCATTCCTTTCCTGTATCAGTTGGTTACAAAGAGTTTTTGTGGACTCCAGTTCTATCAGCGTTGCCCTAAGCTTGTCATCTATATTCTTAACAGCTGCTTTGCGAGTCAACATCTTCAAAAGTGTTTAAATGACGTAAGTGACAGCAATGACAGTTCTTAAATGACGTTAGTGACATTTATTTTAGTTCAGCTATCAGCCGCAGAATGAGAGAACGGCAGTAGTTGTCGTATGTGATAATGTAGATATCGGCCACCAGGAGTAATAGTGTCACTAGTAGTATGTTTTCAAATTGTAATATTTTCTTAACGTCTTCCAATATTCATTCCTGTATTAATTATATTATTTAACGTGTCTCAAACGTTTATTGGTTTAATATTAAGTCACTCACTGAACAATTATTGTCTAATATTGTTTGTTTACACTATTTATGGCGTTTATTTCACTATTATCACTCAATCCTAAGGTGATTATTATATGTTTGTTTACACTTGTTATTGTCTTGCACCAACAATATCACTTTGAGTTCACAGTTTTTACAGTATTTCTATTCACTTTTGATAACTTAATTATCATTATTCACAAATAAATACAATATGAACCACAGAGGTAATGTAAACAAGGCGGGTGTTGCCAGTCCAAAAAAAGGCCAGACTCTTCGGCAGAGGTGACGACGAAGGTGATGCAGGTAAGTGTAGCGGTCTAGGAGCGTAGCCGGAGTCTTAAGGTGAACCTAGAACCCGTAGCTGGGACCAGGATACACGTAGATACGACGTAGGGTCAGTAGGTACGCTTAGTTATAGTAGGTAGGTAGTAAAAGCGACGTTAGAGTAGCGGTGCCGGCCTCTCTGTCGGCCCCTTTATATACCGGGCCCTCCATCAGGGTGAGAGTCCGTTTATGACCATATTTGGTCAGGCTTTGCGAGCGCGGACGATGGCTTTCTCTGATTGGCCGAGCGTATGGGCGGTACTGTGACGCAAACGCGGTTAGTACCGGACATACGTTGAGATATAGGTTGATTTTTCTATTGGTGTCAACGTGATGTATGTCAAATCACCTTAATAATAGAAAAATACCCTTTGAAGTCATTCCAAATGGATTACTAACATTTCTAAAATGTAATTCGAGCTATTCGAAAAATATTTCTCCAACTGCAGAAAAAAAAGACACGTGCTACAAAACTAACAAATTTTAATATAACTTAATGGAAACATTCTAATATCATAGATAAGGCAGCGGCGCAAATAAACAGATCTTTAATCAGTTTCACGCCTGCTAATAACAAAATTTTGTCTTTGGCATAAATCCTAACGAAATGAAAAATTGGCCATTAGAAAACGCAATATCACCAAAAAACACAGCACCCAAAACCGAATTCCCGGAAACTAGGTGACGAAATTAATTTATTATTATGAGAAGCAAATGGTTGACACAATTACTGACGGACATTCTGTAGCGTCGACATATTAATTCTGCCCATAAAATTTGTACTGTGGATTTTGCTTATTAAGCATCGCTTTATTGTTGTCATGCAACTACAAATTATGCTGTTGTGTAATTTGTAAAACTGAGGCAGTTTTGTGACAGGATAGCCGGCTTTATGAAAGAACATCAATGATGTACCTGCAATGGGAAACCCATCACCATCATTGTTAACAATAATGATTGATACATATAAGTAGCGTTGTTCTTGGTGATTTGGGCACTTTGTAAAACTAAAGGCTTTACGTGGCATCATAGATTACTTTATGGACGCGCATCTATGGTGAAATGCGCCTGCAATGGATCCTCCTATGATACTCAGTCATATTCATCAATAATTGATACATACAAGTAGCTTTGTTTTTTACGATTTGTTTTTCAATGTTGGTTTATGCTAGTTATTCCTTGTAATAAACATATGTATCACAAAACTTCTACTTTGTGACACCTCAACAGTTATAACCCCACATTAAACAGTTACTTTATGACGTTATACGCGTCACAATTGCCAACATTTTCACGTATTGCCATCGTTTTATCGCTTCCGGAACTATGATCGTGGCTTTATAGCTCTCGATTGTAGTAGGTTTAAGGCTCTCTGCAACATAGTATGTTTGGCATTAGATATTCTTATCATTTTTATATCTACGTTCTGGGTAATGATATATAGCCATTGCTGATGGAATTTTCAATAAATTTTAAAACTGGCTTGATACAAAGTGTAACGGATGCCAGGAATCGAACTTTAGCTAGTCCGCTACAGTGCGCTGGTGGTGTGTTGCTGACGAGTGATGCTACGACGATGCCATTCTATCGGTGTGTGTGGACTGTATGGCTTCTATCTATTCGGGGCTTCAGAAATAAAACATCTTAATACGTTGAGAGCGATGCTGTTCAGGTGTTCGGTGCTTGATGGTTACATATGGTTACTTGATCACGAGATGGTGTTTGGGACGCCAACGAACTGGCCAAATAAATGGTCGCTTAGCTACTTCAAAACTTTACCTTAAAGACGACCATCGCACCGAACACGTGCACAGAGAATCTTTTATTTATTTCCATTTTCGATAAGGTACAAATGTGTATTTATCTTAGGTACTATGAAACATGTATATATGTTCTATACATAGTTAGATAGGTCTCAAAAGGTTCTATCTATTGGTATACAATACCTAGACATAACTGCTTGTGTCACTAAGCTATTCTAGAAAAACTGTTGAAAAATGTCGTCACACAAGGGCCCGCCCACTATATTTTCTATTGAAAAACTATTAAATACTATACTTATATATGTAGGCCGTTGTGTGCAACTATATGGGGCATCTATTAAAACAAACATTATGAAAATATCTTTATTCGATTCGAAGTTATTACATGAAAACCTACGATGCATAAGAAAAATACAGATTTTCTTAAGTAAACATTATCGTACATAAACAAAGTTTATGATAAACATGCAAATGTTTGTTATTATGTTTATAACTATATAAGGTAATAACTGGCAATAAGAAAGTATCTAGATATGATTTCAAGCCTATACGAAGTTAAAAACACCTATAAAACTATAAAACGACTATGTAAACAAAACGGCTGTTTATCAACTATTAGTTCTTATCTGTTACAATTGATAACACTAATTATGATCGTTATCTAGGTCACTACAGTTAGCACAAGTTTAAAACTAATGATCATGCACTATGTAGTACTTCTTATTGACGATTTGCCTATTTTCACTATTCTAGCGTTATTTTATCACTTTGACGCGTCCGGGAACCGAACCCCACGATTGGATAGCACTGATTTTATACGATTTTCACTCGCGGTTTCGAATACACTATTCACAGTCATAGTTTTTAATGTCTGTCGCGAACACAAAGTTAGATGCACGGGTGAGTATTTATCAAACGAGCATAGCAAAGATAACGGTGTTAATGATTTTATTCTGAACTAAGCACTAAATCATTTTATCGAAGTAATTTTTTTAGCGTTGGCAGAGTTGCATATATGTTTTAGAACCCAGGATCCGTTAACTCTAACCACATTTGACTAAATATAAGCTTACTACAGAGTGACTGTTGTCTCATTTCCGTAGCCCACAGAGATATCCATATTCCATAGGTGACACCATTTTATAGATTATTTCCTCTTAGTACACTAATTTATTAAATAGACTTAAACACCAGTGCCACTGGCGTCCCTATTTTTATATTTGAGGATTCCAAAATCATAATAACTATAAATAGAATTCAAGAAATCACAAAAACGTGAACGGTCGTTTAAAATATAGTATTGAAATCTAGAAAATGTAATCAGAAATCGCTTTAAGAATTTTATTTTGGGTAGGTATACTCTAAAAACCAAATCGCTTATAACTCGAACTTTTTTATTCGCTATTCTAACGTCGGCATGGCCTCAATTCACATTTTAAGGCAGTTTTATTCTCTCTATAAGCCTTGATAAGGCGCAATCGTCGTTTTCCGGGTAACGTCTCCATTTTCACTAACCGTAAACATTACTGTAATCAACGATATTGTCGCCTGTTCAATTTTGTTGGCATTAAAATCGAGTTTCTAGGGACGATTCTGCTTGTAAAGATGTTGAATATAGGCCCCGTTTTGTATTCTTATTGTAGCTGTTTAATTAAAGGAAGTTTAAGTTATGTCACTATAAAAATGTACTATGAGTATAAACTAGAAAGAAAATTGTATATCCCATTGTAACTTAACCTTACATAGTATCTGAAACGGAGGCATATACTCTTTATTGATCCTGTCGAGGTGGCGATTGTAAGCCTTCCTGGACAATAATGTGCCTTTTCTAGTCTCATTCAAGCCGTTGCTTTCTTTATATCTTAGCTGTATTAATTCCTAATTATTGCTTAAATGGGCTAGATTAAGACAAGATCGAGACAAATGGCAAAAACAAAGTAAGGCCTATGTTCAGCAGTGGACAAAGTCGTGCTGTGGATGATGATGATGATCTTAAATGATTAAGTTTTTATTATCGAGTAAATTTTACATGCGCAGTATCGTTGCAACGCCCGTTAGAAAATTTGCTTAGTCGTTTTTTCAGTCTGGCACAACAATTACTTTCCTTTGCAAAACTTTCAATTAGTGATCCTAATTTTCACACATAGAATCACTACGTGAGTTGTTGCCCGATCGCAACACTAACAAAATAGAGATAAGGCAGTACGAGACTTAAAAGGCTGAGAAAACAGACACTGCAAAAAATCTCCTGAATGAAAGATACATGCAGGCATTTAAACGTAATAGGCAGACTCAACTTCTTATTTACCTCATTACCTTTCTCATTACCTAGAATCGAAAAAAATAGAATTTAGCAATTTTACTGTTGACATTTATAATGATTAATTTTAATCCTCCTCAAAATAGTAAAACAAAACAGAAATTCAGGAACATACTTCCATTAATTTATACAACGTCAAGTACACTCACTTACTATCAGCTGAAGCTCGGCAGATCTCTGCTTCGTCAGTTTTCTCATTCTGCCAGATTATATTCTCGAGCGTTTCATTATGCGAGGTATTATTGCGATGTACTCGTGAAATAAGACCTAAAGTACTAAAAAGAAAGTACTAAAGACTTTTTTTCGCCAGAGGGCGCTATTCGAGTAAACAGTAGCTCCCGTGTTTAGAGTTTAAAAAATTTGATAAAAATAGTTTTAGTGCTTTCTGTAACTGTAATTACTCAATTTCGGAAAGATAAAGTGCCAATAAGTGTGTATCATTGTTATCTCATGAAGATATTATTGATAACTATTATAAAATCGATACTAAAGTGTACTACGGTTGAAACATAACAAACGAACAGAAACAGTGTTGTGGTATTGTGCATAGACATGTGATTACATATTTACGTGAAATAACTATAAAAACTAGAAATAAGTGCCAATATTTACGTCACAAAACATAAAATATACATCTAATTACATTTTGCACTAACGAATAATTTAAATCTCGTGACGCTTGCGCGTGGGGTCAACGAACAGACACAAAACACAGAACTTTAAAAATACTCTATATCAGTGCATTTCAATAATTACCGTGTATACCTACTTTATTACTCAAATACTGGATGCGCCCTAGACAATAATACAACAATAGTTTTGCTTAGAATATCATAAATATTAAACCTCTTGACCAAAGTATTTTATTAGAGGTGCCATCTTGTATCGGATAGAAGAACTTTCATTACCGGACCGGACATTAAGAAAATTATCAAAAGATGGCATCTAAAGGACCTAAAACTATTGCACCAGAAATTATATGTGGCGGCTGCTTAATAATAATAAAAAATGCGCATTATATGAAATGCTCACAATGTAAACAACATTTTGATCTTTTGTGCAGTAATGTGTCTGAAAACTGGTATAAGAAGATGACAAAAGATCAAAGAACTAAGTGGGTATGTTTTTGCTGCAAGTCAAAGGAACCCAAAGGTGACAATTCTAACACTCCTATTCGCTCACTGGAAGCAAGAGCAAGGACTAGTTTGGAAACAAATTCTAGCCAGAATAAGAATGACCTTAATATGTCGTCGAGCCTACTGTGGGATCCTTGTGAGAACGTGACAATCCGTAACTCTCGGTCGAAATTGACACCAAACACCGTGAGTGAGCAGAGTACTGAAAATATATTTGGTTTTCTTGAGGACGTAACTTGCGTTGATAACTTGCGAATGATAATACGTGAAGAGATCCAAAGCGTACTGAATGAGCGACTGACCACTCAAATGAGCAATGCAATAACTGACAGAGTTACGGTGATTATGCAAAGTGGCTTCTCACAGTTAGAAAAACGTATTGATCTGTTAGAAAGTAAGGTTGCTATAATGCAAAGTACAATTCAAAGGCATATCGGGCAGTCAGACGCAGGTAGCAAAGCAGTAAAATGTCTTCCAGATAATATTACCAAGGAGACTAGTAAGACACCAAAAATTGGTTGCCTGTAAAGTCGGTACACGGGTGAAAGTTTTACGTGACAACGACTTTGAGTGGTAAAATAATTTTAATGTGAATATTCATTCGTATAGTAGGAAGAAGGATGAAAGACGCGTGCCTTTCACTTTTTATGTCTGTCTCTCTCGCTCTTAGGCGGGACGCGTGCCTCTCACTCGCTCTCATTGTGAGCGCATAACGTGAGCGGAGCGTAACGCAGTTTCTTGAAGTGTCCCCCGGCAAACCAATTTATAAGACGTTGTCACGTCAAAAAGCAATCTAAAAATATAAAAAGTGCTAAAGAAAGTAAACCAACCCAATCAGAGTGTCACGCACCTTGCAGTTTACCTCAAAATAATGAAGAATCACCTACACTTACCACGAATCTTCTGAACAGCGAGACTCATAAAAGCGAACGGTCAGAGGCAAACAAAAAGGTTATCCGTCGATCTGATAGTAAACTAATACGTGGCGAAGCTTCTCCTGGGCCTACGGGACTACAAGCATCGGAACGTTGGAATTATTTACACCTTTACTACCTGCAGATAGGTACAACCGTAGAGCAGGTATGTGACCACCTCAAAACTATTTGCGAATGCGAGTGCACCGTCGAAGCTCTGAAGGCTCGAGGTAACTATGCTTCTTTCAAATTGGGAGTTCCATCTAAATTGGCTGACAGAGTATTATCCCCTGGTAATTGGACGGAAGATATATGCATCAGGCCTTGGCGGCAGCCCTTTCGGAACAAAATTAAGAAACAGGGAGCGCCTCAAGCCCAGTAAGAAAATGCATATGTTTTATCAGAACGTCAGAGGTTTAAGATCAAAAACTGAACAATTTCGTAACAATCTCCGCCTATGTCCATGCGAAATTGTAGCTTTGACTGAAACATTTTTGAATAGTTCGGTTACTGATGCAGAATTGTTTCCCCAAGACTTCATAGTTTTGCGTAAAGATCGGGCAGGTGACACGGGATGGGGCGGTGTTTTATTAGCCGTTAGGAACTGCTATAGTGTTAAACTTTTATTAGATATTGATGGCTTATCGGACAACAAAGAGTTAATTTTTGGAATGGTAACTTATAAAAATACGAAAATGATTGTATGTGTAGTATATTTGCCGCCAAATTATAGTGATACGCAATATTGTGATGTTCTAGACTGTATAGAAAATGCTATGTATAAATACTCGGACTATCAGTTTGTCATATTAGGTGACTTTAATTTGACCTCATGTAATAATAACGCTACTTCACACTTTAATAACTTTATGGAATTTTGTAAACTGAAACAGTACAACTATGTTAAAAATAAATATGGAGGCATTTTAGATCTGATTTTAGCAAACATTGAAACTGACAGTATTAGTGTGGATGGCGATGTTGAACCTCTTGTACAAATGGACGCATATCACCCACCTATCGAGATTACAGTTACTGTTAGTGTCTCAACAGCAGTGTTAAGATCCCAGCCATCTACATTACAAAATAAATACACCACACCCGTTTGGAATTTCCGTAAGGCTAATTTACTTGATTTGTATGCAGATATAGGTAACATAGATTGGTCCAACGTATTACAGCAATCTGATGTTAATGTAGCGGTAGATAATTTATATGAGAACATAAACAAAACAATAAATGATAACGTTCCAAATAAAATTCCATACTCAACAGTCCCAACGCACTATTATCCTACATGGTATAACCCTGAAATAATTCGGCTTATAAAAGTAAAATACAGTCATTTTATTAAATACAAAAATTATGGCCTACAGTTTAATAAAGAAATGTTCAAGTTTTATAGAACTAAAGTAAAAAAACTTATTGATGATGCATATAAGAAATACATAACATCTGTAGAGAAAGATATTAGTAAAGAGCCTGCTAGTTTCTGGAAATACGTGAAAAATAAACGCAACAATAGACAATGTAACAAAGAATATTTATTAGGATCTAAAACAGTAACAGGTCAGGAGGCGGCTGACGCATTTGGTGAGTATTTTAGTTCTGTGTTTCAAAAAAAATCGCCCGAATTAAATCCTATCAAAGCAGAGCGTGCTGCGAATGATCAAGGACACGTGCCAGGAGTCAGCATAGACAGGATTAGCTTAAGTGATTTGCGGAAAGCTATCCAGCGTCTCAAAACCTCTTCTGCGAGTGGGCCGGATGCTGTACCAGCATTTATTCTTAAGGACTGCGCATGTGTATTAGAAGACGCTCTTTTATATGTATACAACTTATGCATACAGCAGGGAGTATATCTCTCTAGGTGGAAGGTTTCGAGAGTCACTCCAGTACCTAAAAGTAATACATCACTACAAGTAACAAATTTCAGACCGATAGCCATATTATCAGTATTTAGTAAAGTATTCAAAAGTATTTTAAATCGCAAAATTATTGAACAGGTTAAGTGTCATTTAGATGATACCCAGCATGGTTTTCGATTGAATCGTTCTACCTTGACTAACCACATAACATTCATAGATAGTGTAAAGAACCAGATGAGAACCGGTCGTCAAGTTGATGCTGTTTACTTAGATTATCGGAAGGCATTTGATGTTGTGGATAATGACGTATTATTAGCGAAGTTCTCATCTTTAGGCTTTAGTCCAAGACTACTGAAACTCATGGCCAGTTATCTAAGAGACAGGAGACAGTATGTACAGCTTATGGGATACCGATCAAATCAGTACTACACCAGATCGGGAGTAAGCCAAGGCAGTACTTTAGGACCTACTCAATTTATTTTAATGATAAATGACCTCCCAAAGGTGCTGAATACAGCTAAGTGCCTTATGTTCGCGGATGACCTAAAGATATATCTTCCCATAAATAGTGCAGCTGACTGTGAAAACTTACAACGCGACATAAACGCAGTCAATCTCTGGAGTAAAGGAAATAGGTTAGATCTTAATGTGGACAAGTGTAAGGTCATATCATTCACTAGGTCTCGAAATCCTATCATAGAACAGTACTGTTTAGGAAATTCTCAACTAGAGCGAGTAAATACCATCCGAGACCTGGGATTGATTTTCGACTCCAAACTTGATTTTCGTGAACACATTTCAACTACATGTAAAAGTGCATGTAGAGCTCTAGGGTTTATACTTAGGACATCGTCACAATTTCACAGTACGAATGTAATAGTCTTATTATATAACGCTTATGTACGTAGCAAACTAGAATACAATGCTATAATATGGGACCCACATGATAAAAAGCATGCACTTATGATAGAAAAAATCCAAAAGAAGTGTGCGCGGTACCTCTATAAAAGAAAGTTTGGGTATTATCCATACATGTACCCATCCCTGTTTGTGTCTGGAATGGTGGGATTTGACACGCTGCTGTTGAGACGCAGGGTAATGCTTATACTACATTACTATCTGTTATTGCGCGGTAAGGTAGATAATCCTGCAGTGCTAGAATGCATGCAACTCTATGTTCCTCAAAATTACACACGTGGCGTAGGAAGGCGAAGACATCACCTATTTTCGTGTCCTACCGAATGGAGCTGCAGCTATGTAAGCAGTACCCCAACTGTTAGAGCCATAAATTTATATAATGACTTCATGAGTCAAGTTCACGACGCTGATGTATTTTTTGATAATTTGAGTACATTTGTGAAGAAGGCCAGAATATTTTTTAGTATTTAGATCCTATGTATTAGATATTATTATTCTGTTTAGTCATAAATATTGTTTACCGTTAGTGTTTATGTTTTAGTTGTGTTTATAAATTTTGTTAAGATATTAATATTGTTTACGTATCTTTTAAGTATGCACTGTAACGGTTTGGAAGTCATTCTGTAATGTTACTTTGTTAATTTAATTAAAATAAATAAATAATTAAAATAAATAAATAAATAAATAAAGTAATCTAGGCAAACAATAAGCGAACTGAGGTGTTACCTCAGTTCTACATTATTTAGAATAAGGATCCTTGGACTCCTGCTGAGCTTGCATGTACGCAGAAATCTACTAGCAGTCATTTAGTTAATATTTAATTTAGTGGTGTAGATTTTCGTTTTGATAGAAGGAAATGCTTCTGTATAAAGAAAGAATGTGAAAAGCCTTAATATTGGGTCTTATGAAAGTTGAACTGGTGGTTCAAGCATCAAACAGTAATTGTTCATTCCACTGTAGCAGGTATGGCATAATTATGTTAAACTGTAAGTATAATCTTCAGCACTTGTTTGAACCAAAACGGTGTTTCGAGTCTTGGGTGCTGTGTCCTTTGATTGAATGTCTATAAAGACCACAACTAACAAGACATAGGATTTTTGCAAGAGTAGATGCAAAATTTATGGTGTCTTTACATACTTATTAGGTAGTCACTCAGTGGGTAACAAACATATAGGCGAAGTGAAAATATTCATATACCTACTAAACAAGTGGTTATAAGGATGACTAAGAGATGTCCGGAGGCCCTATCCCCTATTCCTTCTTCCTCATCCCACTTCTTATCCTATCCCTTTTCCAACCCCAAGGGCGCCAACGCACTTGTGACCTGTGGTATTGCTTGTGTCCATGGGTGGCCGTAATGGCATACCATCAGGCGATCCGTCTGCTCGTTTGCTGCCTATTCCTATAAAAAAATGTGCGTATCTATACATATGCGAACGTAATGAAGTCACTACAGTGTTCCTATATTTATGTTTGTTATTTCTAATTCAATTCATCCAATTTGAAAACCTTTTTGTTTTGGAATGATGTAGCTGCAATTGTCTACCAAATTCGATGCCATGCAATCAGAAATACCAACCCTTTGTATCAGATCTCTGACCACAAACGAAAACAAAGGCCGAAACCTTTTGGCTTTCTAATTACTCGTTCGTTCTAAATAACTGTAAACAAATGAGGTGTACGTAATTGTCATCCCTGACAGTACGTCACCCGTATGTAATTCGGGCCGGCCGGTCCTAATGACGGTCTGTCCACAGATCGAACGCGCTAGTCTCCAATGTTTCTGGCTACTAATTATCCGGAATATCCGGCTGGCATTAGCAACAGTATCAATAGTGTAATCACGGATGTGGATATACAGCACTTGTAATATAAATAGCAAACCTGTAATTAAAACTGGTAATTGGATGTACTAAACATGTACGTTTTAAAGTTATATCAGAATGTTAGGCTGATTTAACATTTATTTTATAGTGAAAGCTCTAACTTTATGTGGTTTGTTCACAGCTGAACTAAATTGCTTCGAGTAGACTATCGGCGATAGTGCAATTATATACATTGTTTTACTTTTTAATATCTTTATCTCTAAACATTTATTTTATATTCAAAGCTCTATACAATATATATTTGGTTTGTTTGTTTACAACTAAACTAAAAATCCAAGCGTAGATTCTTGTCCAAACCGCAATCACATACAACGTACATAACCATTGTACATACCTTGCCTAGCGTTACCATTTTTATAAAATTCGGATGCCGATGCGTTATAAAAATTTACCCAGTATCTCGAAATAAAACAACAGTTCTCCTAGAGATAATCCCTAGATCCATTCGAACAATGAAAACAGCCGATACAAAGGACTCCCACATCCACAATATCCATCACACGGTATTACTCATTTGTTTGAACATATGCAGTGGATCAAATCTAAAATATTCCATTTCTTTTTTTTGTACTCGAAACTTACTGTACTAGTTTTACTGGTATAGGTGTGAGATGTTTTAGAAATCTAATATTAGTTTGTTTTTATTTAAATATAATATTCCTTGCCGCTATGAGGAGCTTTGCAGTACAAAACAGTTTGAGGTAAGGTTTAATGAATTAGTTTAATAGGAAAATAAAAATAGATTGCGAAGCTATTCGTAATTAAGGTTTCTTTAGAATACATATCGATTATGTTCCTTTCAAGAAACCTTATCACGAACAGAAAGCGAGTTACGGATCGATTGAAAAGGTCATGCTAATAAGGCAGTTGCTGACTAATCATTTGCTACTAAACCGTCACGTAGCACAGACATGAATACAGAAAATTTGCCACACGTTATTTGCTCATGTTTAATACCAACATTATTATTCCTAGTCATGTGCCGATCGGCTTCTAATCTTAGCAAATATAGCTCACTATTCGCTTTCTCAACAAGAGATTGCGAATTCTGATCAGTTGCTTATTTAATCTGTGGCGCTGTGGACAATTAAGTTTCATGTTTCTTTTAGAAGAAATGTCTCGTATTTTGATTATCTTTGTATCGGAATAGCTGCGACTGCATCACGAGCCACTGAAATTATATTCGAAGGAGTGCAAAACTGACACCGCGGTTATAAGAATTGATAAATTTTCATACATATTATATATACTACCATACTATTACTTACTATACTATTTTCGTTTCAAAAGTGTCATATATATATATATATATATATTTACATTGATTGTCAGTTCTGAAACTTCGATTGTTGATTCTGGCAAACTCCTGGTGGAGTTTGCTACTAGCAGCATAGTATCTGAAAGAAATGGGAAAGTGGTACTCGAACGTTATAAGTTCCTGAAATTGCCACAGCATAATAATCTTAATATATAAAGTCCTTGCGTTACTTACTGACTGACAGACACGCTACAGGCGCAGGAAGCTGAAATTTGGCGTGTATGTTCTTTGGGGGCTGTAGGGGTGCACAAAAAACGGATTCCCCGAAATTCCCACGGGATCGGCCAAAACGGGTAAATTAAAAAAAAAATGCAGGCGTAGCTGCTGGCGTCCTCTAGTACATAATATGTTTACTAGCTTAAGAGGAATCAAAGGCAAAAAAAAAACACTCCAGTTTTATAGTAGAAAACTGCCTAATTTTATTATTAAACTTATTAATCATGCAGTAAATTGACCCTAAAGTTTATTGCTTTGTTCAGAATATGAAAATTCCTATTATAACAATATAATAAAATTAAGTCTGAAAATAATTTAATAAAACTAATTAATATACACAAGAAGTGAAAACTTGGATATCCATGAAAATTAAAATGAAAAATTAAAATGGAAATTTCTGCTGCGTACCTTGAAAACGGCGGACAGAATCTTCGCCTCGCCGTTACGATCGTTGATATTGTTGCAATCTATAATACTATTTTAGTATATTTTTGGCCATGCCACTATTAACACAACAGTGGTTGATAAAATGACATTGACTGTCTCATATGTTCTAATCAACATACTAAGTTAGCCCAAGCTGGTTGGACATTTTGACTTTTAAATCAAAGAAGCCATACAATGTCGATGCCCATCTGCTGTGTGAGCTTAATAGAACTGAACTGTAATGTTTTCCCTGGCAACGCTTGCGTTCACCCATGTATGATTATAATATTCAATCATCCAAGTATTGATTGGAACTAGATTACCCATTTCAATTTAACCTTTAGGCGATATGTTTAGTTTGCGGTATATTAAATCGCTTTGTGATAGGCATTTGTAAACCGTCAGTTATGTCGGAGCTTTGATATTAGCTCCGATATTGAGTTTTGAAATTTTGATATCGGACGTCTACAGTTACAAGATAATTAAATGTTTTCAAAACTTCAACCAGATTAATAAAGTTGGTAAAAGGATTGAAAATGACGTCTATAAACGGATAAAAAATCTTAAAGGTCTTTTATAGACCCTAGAACAGAGCATATAAGTTTAGGTCTGAAAATGTCATACAAAGTATTAGGGGGAAAGAAATGACTAACTACACAAAACTATAGGTAACACGTACAATGTTTATACTAGAGTTGTTGATGGCTAAGTATCGCCTCCTCGTTGTCGAGAAATATCGTTCTGTAATATGATACTAATAATAATATATTGTATTCATTCGTCCGTGTGGTGACGGATTAAGAATACGGTATGTCACCACCCCATATCATCCCATGGGTGTCGTAAGAGCTGACAGATAGAGCATATTATGCAGAGAACAGCACTGTAAGAGAAGGATAACTTAATACAAACCCTAAACCCGTTTGGCCAGCGTGGTATAATCTGATGTATAGAGATAGTACTGACTGCCTCCGTGGTCAAGTGGATAACGTATGCGACTGCTGATCGGAGGTCCCAGGCTTATTGCTCCTTTCAAAGGAGAGGCCTAGTCTAGCAGTGGACTGTTAAAGGCTGATGATGATGATGATGATCTTGTATTCTTAGTGTATCTTATAAACTACGTAAAACACAAAATGAACCGAAAATACAGCGCAATTTTCATTAATTTGGAATTGGATCTATGTTTTAAATTGGATTTGGGCAACATTTCTAAGCAAAATGTTGTCATGTGAATAAAAATTCTTCGAAGGTATGTGACCCGTTTAATGAATCGGTAGAGGTGTATAATTAAGAGGAACATTTTGCTAATGAGGGTAGGCCTATAATCATACGTGGGAATTACCAAGTAACGCGTAAAACTCTAATAGCATAAAGGTAATAGAAAATTTGAGGCGAAAAGTAGATTAATTTAAATACTGCCCATTCTTTTCACTTTGGTTCCGCATTTGGCCAGCAATGAATCTCGCTTTAAATGAAACGTAGATAGATCGATGCTGATGCTGATGTATACCATTATCTTGTGCTTTAAATCTTAGGTAGTAATAAATTAGCCTACACTCCAGATATTTAAATAGCGATTGGATAAGGACTACACCATAAGACTTAAGCTCACTGACTGCGTTTTCTCATGAAATCTGCACTTCTACCGCAGGCGTTCCCTTTTTAGGGTTCCGTACCTAAAAGGTAAAAAACGGGACCCTATTACTAAGCCTTCGCTGTCAGTCTGTCTGTCCGTCTGTCTGTCACAAGGCTGTATCTCATAATAAACCGTGTAAGCTGAAATTTTTCACAAATTATTTATTTCAGTTGGCGCTATAACAACAAATACTAAAAATAAAAAAAAAATAAATTATTAAGTGGAGGTCCCATACAATAAACGTGTTTTTTGTATATTTTGCTCAAAATTACTAATGGTAATAGGTAGACGCACAGCAGATGTAGTTGTATATTACCTTTCAAACTAAATCATTAAATAAAAAAAAGTTCATAATAAAGAGAGACTTCCATACAACAAAAGTAATTTTTAAGCAATTTGTTACTCGATCTTAATAAACAGGTATAAACTTAAAAATTATTTAAGTAAACATACAACAAACGTGATTTTCTTTTATAGATTATGGTACGGAACCCTTCGTGCGCGAGTCCGACTCGCACTTGCCCAAATTTTGCAATTTAATTTTAGTTAGTTATGCCATTATGTATATACTTAAAGTTATAATGTTTATTATTATACTGGACAAAAGAGACAAACCTAAAAATGATTGATATAATTTAAAGTATGGATTGACTGCGAGACGCCACATAAAGCATATGTGGCGTCTCGCAGTCAATCTAGATCGCAGTGAGCCATCAGTCATCTCAAGACTATGTCAAAACATTATACGTTCAATCTTGATGTCGTCAGTGCAGTCATATTGTCTTGTTATCATAAAACAACATGGATTTATATATGGAAAGTAAATGTGGTTAAAGAAGGTAGAAACAAGAAAAATGGTTAGGTCAAATTTGTCATGTATACAGTGACAAATTATTACCTTTTGCTTTAAAAAATATAAAATATAGACGATTCCTTCGAGCTAAGCTTTTCATGCTAAATTGCTTTGTGAGAGCTAATTTGTAAGTGTAGCCTTCTTTATTAGATCTACAGTTTACAGTTGATTTATTTTATGGCACATCAACAAAGTACATACCACTATGCGGCTGAAAAAAAAATTGAGCAAGTAAATAACAAAAAAATTGCGTATTAAATTTGGAATGTACTAAAACCAATCACACAGTATTAGATTATATAGGAGTGGGTACTACGAGTATTTCGCTATCTTACATAATAATAATAATAATATTCTACCACATTCACACAACACCATCTAGTCCCAAACTAAGCAGAGCTTGTACTATGGGTACTAGACAATGGATAAACATACATATATACTTTTTTTTTGTAAATACATACATATTATACATAGAAACACCCAGACCAAGACAAACATCCATGTTCACGCACACAAATGTTTGACTTGAGCGGGAATCGAACCCGCGACCTTCGGCGTGGCAGTCGCTTACACTACCGCTGCGCCAACCGGTCGTCACATGGAAGCCAAATAAAGAAACACTTAAGCCGCGTAGTGTCAACTATTACAAAAGATTACAAATGTCTGGAGTTTAAGATTAAGTTTGTTGACCAGATCATTTCTGATACATTTCGTTGTTCGAAGGTTCGAAATCTAGTACTTGATCATTTAAGTAAAAGTAAGCTGATAGTTTGGATGATGCTACACTGATTCAAGGGAAATATTTATATTATTTCGGCTCTTTGGGTTTGTCTATAGTGTTTTGACCGTATTATAAAGCTCACTGATACCGATATAGTTAATTAAATTACAAATTATGAACCTGAGCCTCAGTAATTCGTGAATAAACCTTTGGCAAAGATGAATTGATTTATTTTTCGTGATACTAATTTTATCATCGTTAACCTTATAAGCCTACTATAATGACAGGATGTATTAACATATTCTCATTTAAGAAATAAGTATTGTCAGGCACTCATTTCACTCCTAAATTTCTTCAGTCGTATATTTAATAAACAGTCTGTATTTCTGTGTGATATTTACATGAATACAGAAATTGTCATTTTTTTAAAATCAAGGTTCAGTAAACGCGTGAATAAATTGGCATCATACCATTAAAAGATTCCTCGAATTCCAATAAATTTCGCTCAAAATATCCTATTTCTATTCACTGCTAATACAACTGTTGGGACACAATGTTCAAACAGAATTTACCTTCAAGGGTGAATTCTTTGATGAGTTGTAAGAGTCAACGTAAAAGTTACATATTTTAAGGAAATTGTCGACGAATTGGTGCTTCAAGGTCATTTTACTTTTACTATGGAGATGCATTTGAAATGGCATGTCCTAGTGTAATGGAAACAACGTTGAATGCTTGTGTGGTGCAATTGTAAAGATATTATATATAGACTCACGCCTGTATCCCCGAAAGGGTTGGCAGAGGTGTAATATTACACCTCTATTATTGTAAAGATAACGTATACTTTTTAGATTAATCTGATGTATAGAGGTAGTTAGTACTGACTGCCGCCGTGGTCCAGTGGATAACGTATGCGACTGCTGATCGGAAGTCCCGGGTTCAATTCCTGGGTCAGGCAAAAGTGTTACTGGGTTTTTCAGAATATCTAGTAGCAGCCAGGAGTCTGGTGATGTGCCCGGTAACGGCTATAGGCTCGCCCCCTATTACGTAGGACCTAAAAATTCATGGCGAAATGTGGGTGTAATATTTACACCTCTGCTTACCCCTTCGGAGATACAGGCGTGAGACTATAAATAAAATATAAAAAATAGAGGTAGAACAAAAACACTGAAGTTACTTCATAGCGTTGCGTGTTTGCTCCTCAAAACGATTTAATCAAAATTATTGAATATAGACAATTGTTCTTTAGCCTTATACTTTTGCACCTTCTTTGGTTTCCTGTTTGCTCTTTAAAGATCTCAGGCGCAATATACCATTATCGTGTGCAGAAATAATGTTATGTACGACTTTTGTAACAAATATATAGCTATTAAACTCACGCTATACCTAATGTTTGAGTGTGCCCAACTAGGATCAGCCCTAATCGAAAATCAGCTGAGCAAGTCACTGTGGCACAGCGCTGGACCAAATCGCTAATACAAAACAATAAGACCTGTCACAGTTATTGTAGAATACGTATATTTTGTTCTCGGAAAACGATCGAATATCAAAACTCACTATAACTTTAAGCGGTGATATTAAACTCTCCAAACTCTGTATTCAAGTACTTCAATTTGTTTTTAAGCAATTCTGATTTTCACTGTTTATTACCAAGAACCCTTGATAGGTTGTATCTAAGTTACAATATTGCAAACTATGATTTCTATAAAAGCACTAAATATCTCAATAAGTCTTGCTATAGAAAATTTGATTAGTAATGAAAATATGCCCCATGTCGCTCGACCACGAATTAGAACACACGCATTCTAGTTCGCCTGCAAGCGAAAGCTCACCCTAACGCACTATTGAGTCATCCAATTAATCTGTTGTATCCTATCGTATGTGCCATCCTACATCGCTCGCGATAACACATGTACGAGCCGCACTCAGTACATACATAACAACCGACGGAACAACGCAATATCACGTCACTTTTACGCAACAGACGTTTAATCAAAGAACAGCTGTTAGATGATTCACTCTTTATGAGATATTTCTTTCTTTTAACCCGATGATGACGGAATAAAATGTACTTACGTCTTTGTTCATGTTTATTTTGTTATTATGTGAGTACGTGAGACGTTCTTATGAGGAATGTTGCGAGATAATGATGCGTTGCAAACATAGCTACGTCATTTGTTGAAAGGCATTTATTTATTTAATACTTTATTGTATATTGTAAGAATATTTACAGGAATTTTATAATAAATAAAGTACAAAGGGCGGCCTTATCGCTAACAGCGATGTCTACCAGGCAACCTTTGGATGGATATATTATTGGTAGGAATGAAATGGTAGTTGTAAGTGTACCAGTAATAGGATGATAAATACTTTAAATATATACATTTATGTAATGTTATAACAATATACTACACATATATAAATAATTATACATACATACATACATACACACATACATAAATAATACTTAAAATTATATTAGAACAGGAAATATAATAGTGATAGGTATTGATCCTTGACTAAGGATTTGAACCTTGTTACCATCTGAGCCTGTCTTATATGTAATGGGAGTGCATTCCATAGGCGAACAGCATTGACACTAAACGATTTATCATAAAAATCCGTGCAATGTGCCGGCATCTTCAGCTTTAAGTTTTCTGATGACCTTAAATAAAGATTATGCGTATCATGAAGGAATTCGAATCGTCCTTTAAGATAGGAGGGAGTAGAAGGGTTAAACAATATATTGTATAGTAGAGAAAGTATGTGGGTATTCCGGCAAAATCGTATTGGTAACCACTTGAGTTGTTTGCGAAATTGTGACACATGATCGTATTTGCATAATCCAAATATGAATCGTATACAGAGATTTTGAAGGCGCTCAAGTTTGTCAAGCTGGTTTTCGGCGAGATTTGGATAGCTGACATCTGCATAATCAATAATGGGTAATAGAAGACAGTTTGCAAGTGCAATTTTGGTGGCAGTAGGAAGTAAATTCCTAAGTCTTCGCAATGAACCTGCTGAAGCAAATATCTTACGACTCACTTCTTGGACCTGCAAGCGCCAGGAAAGGGTAGAATCGAAGGTTAGGCCCAGATTTTTAACTTTATCCTGTATAGGAATTACAGTGCCATTAAATATAACGTCAGGAAGTTGAGACCAGTCGATCTTCGATAACATTCTCGAACTACCGACAACAATGACCTGTGTTTTCGAGGGGTTCACCATAAGTCCATAGGATTTACTCCAGCTACTAATCTGTTCAAGATCACTGTTGATGGTATCTATAGAATATGACATCTGAGCCAGTGGCGACTGCGAATATATTTGGAGATCATCTGCATAAAGGTGGTAGGAAGAGCGAAGATTGCTTGATATAGAATTTATAAAAATTGCGATGAGTAAAGGAGACAGCACATCACCCTGGGGCACGCCAACAGTCGTGTTACACCGTGAAGAAAGTGAATTTTCAATTCATATACGCTGTCGGCGGCCACACAGGTAACTTCGAAACCAATCCATCACCGTAGGAGATATGTTAAGAGAGCAAAGTCGGCCAAGTAGAATGTCAAAATCCACTGTATTGAAGGCTTTGCTAAAATATAGCAGAGCAAGGACTGTGAGCTGTCCGCCTTCTTAAGGAGATTATTTTTAGAGAGGAATGAGTTGACCTGATTGTAAACGAGACGTTCGAGGACTTTGGAGAGGAATGGTAGGATAGAAATAGGTCGGTAATCAGAGAAGGAAGAAGGATGAGATTTTTTCGGGATGGGAGTTATTAGGGCATCCTTCCACATCGATGGGAATTCACCACTGGACAAGGAGTAGTTAAGGATGTGAGTAATGATGGGTAGGATTAGATGAAGGATGGGAAGGAGCATATTACGGCTGACACAGTCACTACCAGCTGCGTTGGATGTGATTAACAATGATTAAAGACAAATGATGAATAACTAGGGGTTGGCAGGGATGAAAGATAATTAAGAGTGCTTTCTTTAGTAGTCCTATTAATATTGGACGATGCAGCGAAATGAGAATTGAGCGAGTCAATATTGAAGTTATTAGGAGTAGTGTGTTGACGTGGTTTGCCGACCCCAAGGGTTTTAAGAAATTTTCAGACCTTTGCTGGATCTCCGTTTTTCACAGAATTATGGATATGTTGGCGTTGTGCGTTCCAAAACACCCTATTGCAGTGATTCCTAATCGCAACATATTTTTGGAGGTTGCTATCGTCGGGCCTAATTTTATACCTGAATTTTGCTGCAGCTTTCTTGTGAATAAGCTGTTTAATGCTTTCAGTGAGCCATGGTGAGGGAGGGTGTTTAATCTTCACCGGTCGAATGGGTGCATGCTTATCGAATAATTCAGTTATTTGAGTTTTAAAGACGCTAACCTTATCGTCAACGGATTCGGCACTGAAAAGTGGTATCCAATCAATATCACTGGCATCCTCACGAAGTGCGTCTGTGTTCATGCCACCAAGATTGCGCTGCATTAGTACATTCCGCTTCATCTTGGGAGGACGAATTTTGTACGAGATATAGAGCAAGTCGTGGTAGGAAAACATGTCTGCTGGATATTGCCCGTGCATGGCAACATGTTCCCGAGAAGAAACCATGATTATATCGAGAAGGGAAGGTGTGAAATGTGGGAAGTGATGAGTTGCGCTTGATGGTGGTATTGTAAGATTACAGGCTATAGAAATAGAAAGAAGAGACAAAAAACATTCACAATCATTTTTAAGGAGACATGTATTAAAATCACCCATTATGATAGTATGACTGTAAGAGGGCACGAGATTAACCAGAAGGGTTTCAAAAGTAGAAAAGTAATCTAAACGTAATGAAGGACAGTAGTAGACGCCGAGAAGGAGTTTGGTGTGGTTTAATGTAACTTCCAGAAATAAATGCTCACCTTCATTTGGAGGCGATGGTTGTGCAGACATACTAACAACTTTGTAAGGGATATGAGAGTGAAGATATATAGCAACACCCCCACCGCCCCCAACGGTTCGATCATTTCTGATAAGTTGAAAACCAGGGAGGGAGTGTAATGTAGAAGGTAGACAGGGCTTAAGCCATGACTCCGAAAAAAGGATAGCATGAATGCTCTTACAGTCTAAATTGGCCAGCATATCAGTGAAATGTGCCAGAATACATTGGGCATTGATATGAACGGCATTGAAATTTTTAGGTACATCAGAAAACTGCGAATTAAGACAGTCGGAAAGTGACGGTATACTGCTAAAGCTGTCATCTACACTACATACTGAGTAGAAACTATCATCATCACTAATATAATTGATGTCAATGATAGCAGACTACAATACTTAAATATATAACTATAATAAATATTACCTAAAAAAGGGCAAAAAAATATATACTTATCCAAATAAACAAAAAAAAAATGCAAATTACCAATAATACACCACCTGCCAGTAGTGCCAAGAGTAGAAAAAAAAGAAAAAAAACATTACTTATTGTGGATACAAGAAGAAAGATTGGTCCGGGTAGTTACACAACAATACAAATATAATGGTAAGAGTAATAATAGTATAATTTTATAATAATATATAAAGATGGAAAAATAAACAAGTCCCAAGAACATAAGAAAAGAGGTACAAGAAAAAAAAGTCTAAAAAGCCTCGTACCCAAACAGATGACAGGTGACGGAAATAAGTGACAATAATGACAGTTTGAAAGGGAAAATAATTATCAGACACCAGCATAAATAATAGTTATTAGATTATTAATAAGTGAACTAGAAATAGAAAAGTGAAGTAGATAAGTGGGTACAAAGCAAGAAAGATTAGAATTATAAATACATATTACTTACTACCCGGACCAGAAATCAACCAAAACAAACAGAAACTCATTTTTTTTGGGCAACGTTGTCCAAAGTCCGTTTGGTCTTTGCGGCTGGCTTCGCTGGTGTGATTGGCTTCTCCACGCCCTTCTGCTCGATCTTGTGCAGTTCACCGAAGTTGACTACGCCATGCAGCGAACCATCAGGCGCCAGAACGTGGATGATACCGTCCTTTGTCCAGCATTGCGATACACCAAACTTTTCACGTGCGGTCATAAAAGCTTCATGTCGCTGCTTCGTTAGAAATGCGGAAACCGTTACACCTGTGGCCTTGAACTTGGTTTTGCCGAACCATATGCTGTCACGTACTGAGGTGTTATTGAATTTCAACACAATGGGCCGGGGCTTGTGGCTATTTGATGTGCGTCCCATTCTGTGACAGCGTCGGATATCAGCAACAGTTATGTCGGACTTGAGATGCTCCTTGATTACCTTAACTACCACATTGGCAGTGTCTTCCTTACTGTCCTCCACCACACCATGCAGCAGCAACATTTTTCTTCTTGTCCTCATCTCCATCGAGTCCACTGTATTAGCAAGAAGATCTATTTGCTGCTGAAACCCTCTCAGAGTTTCCATCACAAAGGTCTTGAAGGAGGTATAATCGGAGGCCAATCCAGGCATGGATTTTGAGACTTTGGCAACTCCACTTCAAAATCAGCCATCCGCTTGAGGAACATTTCCTTTAAACTATTCATTGAATCTTGCAGTGGTTGTGATATAGTGTGATAAAAAATGTTCAAGATATGAAATGTATGTAGGATAGTGTCTACACTTTACTGGCAGGTACTGCTTGTTATTATTAAAATAATTTCATTAATATTATCTACTTAAAAAAATAGACTCTAACTATTTATTTTAAATTTTATATGTGGAGCTTACAACTTTAGATGTCAGTGCTACAACTACCCACGTCAAAAAAAAACTTTTTCGCAGATTCGAACGTCCCATTCTTTAATAACTACAGATTTTTGTCAAATAAAATATTTCATCATCAGGTAATTAGGATAATATAACTATTTTGATGACATAATAGATATTGGATATAATCGTTTTTTGGGACTTTCTCTATGCTCTGCTAAAAACTACTCGACACAAAATCTAAAGAAGAGACTTTGTAATAAAATTATCTTTGACCGATTCCTCTGTAATCTATAATGCAAGTGTTACTCTCACAAGACCATGAAAGATTATCTGCCTAACAATAGTAACTGTTCTCGCGAATAAAGTTTTTATCACCAGTGAATGCAAACATTGATATAACGAACACAGCCTACAGACATACGGTACAAGTTGATAGCTGCAGATGCTGATGTATGTGCATACATAATTATGTTTGTTTTTGTTGCTAGGTCTAGCACGGAATTAAATATTGTACAGTCGAAATGTTGACATGCTGTTTCCCAGTAGGTTTACCATGCATTTGAATTTATATAGGTACACCATGCAAGTGTACTGGCTAACTTTCAATAAATTTGTGATGGGAAACAAAAAAATATGGTCGTAGATCGTATGTATTTGCATCATACCATTGGCTTACTTACAAATAGGTAACTCTAGCTGATCGCGCGGTGACACCTGCGTTCGTCATCATAGTTCTAGCGTTATTCCAGTTGCATCTAAGACTTCTCAAGGTAGTTAAGTCTCTAAGGTATTTAAGTGAAAGGTCTGTATTAGAACCTATGAATTAAAGGTTTTGTTAATTGAAATGAATTTGAACTTAGTTCAAAAAAGTAAATTCGTCCCAAAAAATTCTCTCGTAACCGTGAAAATACTATCCGATAAAAGATTTAAAAAAAAACTTATTTATAGATACCTAATATTGACTAAAATTTACTGTGAAAATTTGAATAAAAAATGAGTAAGACACAAAGAGCAGACTTCAGATACCTATGTGTGGACCACACCTAGCGTCATTCCGAGAGGGAATGAAACACACAACACTCAGCTCAGTGCTAGTCGAGGAGCCAGCCGTTTGAACCACTACACATACATGCAGTTAAACGTACTCCTAGCATTACCCAGTTGCCATCCGAAGACCACTTACTAGTTTATCTTCATGAAAGCCGTTAACGATGGCTTAACGTGTTTTCCGAGGTACAAGACAAGCTAAATTAGCAATTCAATACGCACATAACTTTCGAAAATTCAGTGGTGTCCACTGTGCATTCGAACTCGATACCCTCTCCATGGTAGGCTCTTGGCATCTCTATATAAGTGTAGTAAAACTTTTACTAAAGTCACAACCTAGTTTATAAGTTAGCGTATTTTAGTCGATTATCACCAAAATGTAAGTATGTCAACCTAGTACAGCTTATCTTTGTCAACTTTGTCGACACCGGCGCCTACTTGATGTATTCTAATGGATAAATATCAACCCTTTATAACATTATCTGTCAATAAATAATGCAGTACTGCCTTATCTCTCGATCGTTTAAGGTGTGAAACGTCAATATTTTGTATAATATTAACATATAATATAACTGGATTTATTATCTGGCTATGTGAATAAAAGAGTAATTGTGAATACATAATTGATTTTATTAATATTATTTACATTTGACTGTTATTGTTATTTTATAGATCGCATTTGCGATTATGAGTTGATTTGTAGAAGGAAAAATGTAGTACTGTATGTAATATCCTAAATTCGATTTGCTGATAATACAGGTAGAGTTTCGTAAATTACTTGAAGATTCAAGGGAATGAAGCCGAAGCCTATTAAGTTTTCTTGTCTGCCAATATTTTATTCCAGTACCTACCAAGACAGTAGCCTGGGAGTCTGGCTTTCACTCTAGTCTAACCAGATAGGACAGAATATTAGCTTTTATACTTTGACTGCGGTCGGACCTCCGCAAAAATGGATAGCGATATTCCATGGCTTTGACACGTGTCAGTAGATTTAAGCCTAAGAGTACTGACACCTTAAAACAACTGCAAAAGATCTTCAAGACAGCCGGAACCGATGTCTTAACCTACTCTTCGAGGCATAAGGCGACTGATAATTACCAATTTAATACACGCATACATTTGTAAAGTCAGTGTTAGCACTGAGTGTAACATAGCTCGAAAAACTAATGGCCGTTGTGGCAGGTAGGTTTTAGAGTAGCGACCACGCCCTAGAAGACGCAACAGGGTAGACCCTCCCCAAATTGAGCCAGTGATTATATTGGAATCACAGGATCTTATTGAATGTGGCTCCGTTCTGTCTTAAATTTTGGACTAGTGTAGCCAGGTTCAGCAGCAGTGACCATTGATGACAACGAGCTCGTAAAGTCCCGGGGAAAGTTAAACTGTCTTGGAACCCGCAACGAACTTAATCAGAAGTATATTGGAGGAGTTGGAAAACAAACAATTCACTTCCCTCCTTAACAAAGCGGGAGACAAGCAACGAAGAGATATAACGATGAGAAAAGATAAGCACCACGGACATGAGCATTAAATTGTGAACTTTACCTGTTTCCAGTAATATGTATGGCAGAAACGCCTAAATGCACGGAAATTCGTTCTACTTGCCACAAGATCCGTTTAGTACACTACTCCAGAAGTTACCTCTAATTCGTCAAGCTTAATATTACGTTCGATTTGCCAAAGACTAGACTCTCATAGAATGTGACGAGCAGATTGTTCATATTTGTTGCCAAATGTTGAACATTGACGTAACGGTGAATCAACTAGCTTAAATGAATACAACTTGCTCTTAAAGTTACCATGACCTGTAAGAAACTCCGTTCTGTCTGTGTCGAATGCTTTGAGAGGCCTACTTTCAGCAGTGGACGTCTTAAGGCTGAGACGACATCAAAAGAAAATCTTAATATAAAGCAGAGTAACTAAGGCATGTCACAAAATCATTAAGCCACTAAAATAATTATCTTAAACAGCAATATAATTTAAATTTTCGTTTAGTTAACACGATTCAGACCCGTTACATAATCATTAGTATGTGTACAAATCGTGGTAGTTTAAAAGTAGTTAATATAATTTTCACATCAGCAGCTCAAACATTCCGCTTTTGCTGCGAGTCAATAGTGAACAAAACGCGATTTTGATTCGAGCGTGGGTCAAAGTAGCTTTTTAATTTTTCAATCTTCAGGGCCACGAATTGACATTGTTCAGCCATACATTTGAAATGTTCGAATTTTACTGTGCTCTGTCTCTTTCACATGCATATAAAAAAGCGAGTGAAAAAAGCAAACCGCTTCGATATTCGATCTTGGAATTCGACCTCAAAGAAAACACGTTCGGAAACGCGTAATATCCTAAAATTCAAAGATATATTTGTAATAAAGAAATAACGTTTTATTTTCATATAGGGTGCATAGGGTTCCCACCAAGAACTTAGGGTCCCAAGCCAACCTCACCTGCAAGTGGTGCACCTGCCGATCAACGGACGAGGCTCTGGCAAACAAAATATCCCGATAAGCGGCAATAGGCTCGCCACCTATTACGTGGGATCAAAACACTGGCGAAAAGTGGGCGTTAAATATGCCTCTGCCTACCCCTTCGGGGAAACAGGCGTGAGTCTATGTATGTATGTAAATCATACTTATACTTGCTTATCCCTGACAAAAGGTACCCATACTATATCTGCCTTGATTAGTTGGTTTAAATCCCACTTATTATGAGGTGTATCGTTTTTAAAATTGACCAAAATAAATATTTACAAACCACGATCAAAACGACGAGAGTTGTAAACTTTTGATAATAAGAAATGTCATAGGATTTTATGAACGTATTTTCCAATAAATCTTGAAAGTTTTCTATCAGAGTTAGATTACTGAGTAACAAGCTTAAGAAATTTAATAATAATTTGATAAACGGTTGAACGATTGGCGTTTTTCTTCTTATAACTTGAAACGGTCTTGCAATGAATCTTCGTTTTTTGTTTTCATCGAAGACTGCCGTTTTGAAACGGTATTTTATTTTTTGTTTAAAAAACTTAATAGGTGATAAGTCCATTTTATATAGTTCAGCAGTTTTTATTTCATAATCGTTACATTACACGTCAAACTATTCTGTCATTAAAATTCAATTATTAATACTCTTATATTCACCACGGTACTACTACCGTAGAGCCTTGATGATTTCCGCATGAATGTGCCGGCTCGACCGGGGAAGTACTATCCTCTCACAGAATATCAACGTAAGGTGAGTGAGAGTGCCGGAGACCCTATTCCCTATTCCTTCTCCCTCATCCCACTCCTTATCCTATCCCTTTTCCCGACCCCAAGGGATGGCAGCGCACTTGTGACTCCTGTGGTGTTGCTTGTGTCCATCGGCGGCGGTAATTGCTTACCATCAGGCGATCCGTCTGCTCGTTTGCCGTCTATTACTATAAAAAAAATCCACCACGTATCAATTGCTTAGTAGTGCCATATATGTAGACAATTATAATTATTGAAAAAAATGTTAGCAAGTTTTTGCATCATAGTTCATTAGCCTTTGGTCTGTCAATGTACCGTCTGGCGACAAAAATACACTCTCTGTTTATCTGTCAACGTGCAGTCTGGCGGCAAATCGATCGTTGTGCACTTGACTCAAGATTTTATAAATATGTTTGACTTTATTACCTTGGTGCAGGGTCAAAATAATCGTGAAGAGTATGTCTGACAGTTTCTTTAAAGTTTCACGTATCGTTCCATAGCCAAAACTAAATTATACGCGAGGTATTCTTCATTGCCGCCAGACGGCACGTTGACAGACCGAGCTCAAAGTATATATATTATTTTGTCAGTAAAATTAATTTGCTTTATTTTGTTGATTTTGGGAAGGTTTTTTATTGAATAACAAAGTATCTTTTTGTAAAAAAATATAAACATATTCGTGAAGAGTATATCTGACGGTTTCTTAAAAGTTTCACGTATCGTTCCATAGCCAAAACTAAATTATACGCGAGGTATTCTTCATTGCCGCCAGACGGTACGTTGACAGACCGAGCTCAAAGTATATTATTTCGTCAGTAAAATTAATTTGCTTTATTTTGTTGATTTTTGGAAGGTATTTTATAGAATAACAAAGTATCTTTTTGTAAAAAAATATAAACATATTGATATAAGGGTTTTATTTTATATTATCTCGACTTTTATCCAATAAACTGGGAAATTTTGATAACCCTATTTTAAAATTAAATTTAACAATATATTGGAAGGCAAAACTTTACTAAATCATACATAACCTGTTAGTTTCTTTCATAGCGATTTCAACGACATACGTTTTATATATAGGTCCCATACAAATTTTTTGGGATATCGTCATTTGAATCATGCGCGCCGGTAACGCGCAGGGTACTCGGGAGTAGCGTGACGAATGTCCAGAAATCGCCAAAAAAGGTCGTTTTTGTCGGATAAGAGGTTAGCAAGTATGTGTTAAATCCTGTTATATTTTATTTTCGATAAACGTAATAACGTGAATTGAACAGGGTCTACCTAATTGTATAGTTAAGTAATTAAAACGTATAGAACGGAAGGTTCCAATACATCATTTATTAGGGACGTGGTCCATAATTAGCACCTACCTACCCTTTACAAAAAAAAGTTCCAGAATATGCGTGGCTTATGCTTACTAAAATAAAAATAGCTCTACCGTTATTATATTAGATTAAATGGCGCTCGTATATCACTTCTTATTACGATAAGTCTTAGGCCATAATCCTCCACGCTGGCCAAGTGTGGTTTGGTTATGCTTTACATGTCAGTCAAGTACGTTATGGAGACCTTGAGACAAACAGATTTTCGTGCAACTTCTTCGTTTATGGTATAATAAGCGATTAACACTTAGAAACACACATATCTTCGAAGGAATATAATCGAAGGCCATGGGTTGAAACCCCATACCATTACTAGGTTATCAACGTTTGTATCCTAAGAAGCACACGTTTGATATTTTCCTCACAAATCTAGGTTAGTAATTACATATGGCTTTGTATAAAATATAGCTGCAATAATAAAAGTAGTTCTAATATTGTGCACCATTCGCTGTAAAGTATAATTTATACTTTAAATTTCATTTCTCGAGGTAGTGAACAGGTTAACTACTTTGTTACTGTTACCACTAGAATGAAAGTAGCAGTTACTTTATAGAAATATAGGTGCATTCCTAAATCACGTACAATTGAATTCTCAGACATAAAGCTCTATCAATTAATTTACTTGTGAACGAGATTGTCCGTTGAAAGCGATTAATACACTGATCAAGATGGCTACTAGAAATTGAAACTGACTCAATCTGTCGCCATGTTGGCAAGTCTGGCGACCGAAACATTGTCTTAGGCAAGGCATTTCTCGCCTGTAATTCATACAAGCAAGAGGAAATTTAACTCCGAAGACCTTCGTGTTATCATAGTTTATTTCGCACGCTGTTACCAAACACTACATGCTTTGCCATCCAATATAACTTGAGACATCTCCTATCTTAGCTTTTCCTTATTCTTGGACAATTAAGGTTTATGTTGGGAGTAGTTGTAGCTCTAGATATGCTGGGCTTTCTACGGCGCTTGCTAAGGAAGCGTAGCTTTATGGCCGCTACTGCAACCGCATCGTCTGTACATAGTCGTTGGCCCATTTTACGTTTAACACACAACTTTGTTACCTATTAATTCAGTTGCAATCCGTTTATTTCAAAACTTGTATCTTCACTCGGCATATCAAAGATTATACTGCTATATTATTATAGAAAGTGAGAAATGCTAAGCCTAATGCTATTGCAAGCATAATTTACTTGGCTGTTCTGTGGGTGGTCAAATAATTTAAAGATAAGAACAGCTTAAGAGTGAAACGACAGTTTAAGATAACGATGCGTAATAATATCTCGTCTTATTTATCACATGACATACATATTTAATAATGAATATATTAGCCAATCCGAATGATCCGGGTTAAATCACCCGATTCCACCTAATATACCAATTGCCTGAAAATGGTCTTTATGAGAAACACGCTCCTGTTAGGCGCATCAAATTAAAGCGTCCTCCAGCTCCTTGGCTCACTCAAGATGTTCGGACGGCAATGAGACGGAGGGACCGGGCCTTTCACAGATTTAATCGGTGTGATCACAACTGGGCACTTTATAAGGCTGCAAGGAATCGGTGTAACCAGATGATACGCAACGCTAAACGCCGACATATTCTAGTTAATATCACCTGTTCTTCCCCCACTGATACCTGGAAGTTCCTCGGGACGCTAGGTATTGGCAAAAAGCGTAGTGTCGAATTTCAGGGGACATTTGGTTTGAATGATTTAAATCAACATTTCACCACCGCTACCACGCTTGATCATCAGACCAAATGTCTCACTCTCGATTACTTAGCCATTATACATCGCCCTAACATTCAGTCTTTTACTTTTTCTCCAGTAGCATCGGATGAGATTATAAGGATTGTCCGCTCCATAAAATCCAATGCGGTGGGCTGTGAACATATCAGCCGCCGTATGATCACCACTATCCTGGAACACCTCATCCCAGCTATCACTCACATTGTTAATTTCTCCCTAGACTCCGGCACATTCCCAGACCTATGGCTTAAAGCCTACGTCACTCCCTTACCCAAAATTCAGAATCCTTCTCGCCTTAATGACTTCCGTCCAATTTCCATCCTACCTTTCCTGTCCAAGATGCTTGAGGCCAGCGTTCAGAAGCAGCTATCTCGTTATATTTATTTAAACAACCTATTAAGCCCTTTATAGTCTGGCTTCAGACCTGGCCACAGCACCGTTTCCGCTCTCCTCAAAGTGACTGGCGATATTAGGTCGCGCATGGAGTATGCCAAAGTCACTGTGTTGGCTTTGGTAGATTTCTCTAATGCCTTTAATACCGTCAGTCACGACATCCTCCTTGCTATCCTTTCCCACCTTATGATCTCCTCTGAGGCACTGGAATGGTGCTCGTCCTATCTTCGTGGTCGCCAGCAAGCGGTCCGCGTTGACGAATCCTCATCGAATTGGTGTGAGATCGGCTCTGGTGTTCCACAAGGCGGTATTCTCTCTCCTTTGTTATTTACAATTTTTATCAATCTCGGAACCCAGAAACTTCAATGCGCTTATCATTTGCATGCCGATGACTTGCAGCTTTATGCTCAAGCTAGCGTTGAAAATATATCGTCTGCCATTGACACTGTTAATAGGGATCTATAGTACTTACGTAGTTGGTCTAACTCTTTCGGTTTGACGATAAATCCAACCAAGTGTCAGGCTATAATTGTGGGCAGCCAAAGAACGTTGAGCAAATTAGACAAAACTGCTTTGCCACCTATAATATTCAACAGTTCTGTTATCGAGTATTGTCCAGCGGTCAAAGATCTTGATTTACATATTGACACAAATTTAAATTGGCGCGCTCAGGTAACTAATGTTAGCCAAAAAGTCACTGGTACCCTTCGTGCTCTGTATCGCTTGAAGAACTTTTTACCATCCAAAACTAAGATAATGCTTGTGCACACCTTAATTTTCCCTGTGATCGACTATGGTGATGTGTGTTATTTCGACCTGAATGCAGACCTCCTCAATAAACTTGACCGTCTTCTAAATACCTGCATTCGATTTATTTTTAATCTTCGCAAATATGACCATGTGTCTGCTTATCGTTCTCGTTTGAAGTGGTTACCCATTCATCAACCGTAGTATGCGCGCTCTCACTACACTCTACTCTATTCTCATGTCTCATGTATAAATGTATAAATTTAATAATGCTATGTTAGTTCCGAACACTTCAGCTTGCACCTACTTCATATATCTCTGCATCACCCCAAGGTAGACTGTTAGAGAATGCCTCAGGCATTAAGTCCGCCGATACACATGTATCGGCGGACTTAATGCCTGAGGCATTTTATTTATTTATTGGAATTCATACACATAATGTACATACATTATGTGTATGAATTCCAATAAATAAATAAACAAATAAAACAGTAATTAGTCTTCGAAAAAATCAACTACAAATAAAATTTTGTAATTAAGAAACATAAGATAAATCTATTTACAAAAAAAAATAGAACTGGCCATCTCTCCCGGTATATCAGGGTGAGTTGGCCGTAGTTGTACGGGATAGATGGCCAGTACTTGACTTCCCTTTTCCCATTCTCTTGCCTTGAAATTGAGCTTGTCTATCTTTTTTTTTCTTCTTTTGTTCACATGTGGAGTACATGCCATTAAATTCTGTACAATTTTCATGAACCCATCTGTCACAAATAATACATTGCGGCCAGCGAGATGAGTCGTATGCGATGCGAGAAACAATTGCTGTCTCCACATCCGGCCGAGTTGTCTGCCTCATTTTCTTTATCTTATTCGTCGGATGTATCACAAATTATTGGTGCACTGAGATCAGACCTGCTTTCGCTAATACGCCTAGCAGCTTTTCGTTTTCTAATCCTATTTTTATCAGATTTATTATCTTTGGGTTTACCGCATTAATGACAGCTTTTAATGATTCTTCACTCCAATTACCGCGAGTGGCTATGGTTTTCCTCTGATACTTGTTTGGCATCTATACCAAGACATAAAGCACATTAAAAACATTTACAATAACAATAATGGATATGGCCATCTCAGCCTGAATTCATGTGGCCATCTCTCCTTTTTGTACGGGTGAGATGACCACATCAATTCTAAAACGTAATGTTAACGTAATGGGCGCCGTTTTGAGGTTAGAATAGACATTGGTAGCGCCATCTACCTTCCTATCCATAACTAATCGCATCAACATCAATCGTTCCACGTTCTAGTGCGAGCGATATCATATTTCCGTCCCTGTCTCCCACTCCCTGGAAGAGGCACTGCCTTACGCCTGATTCGTCGCCGCGATCGTGGACGCGAGTGTCTGTCCAGAACTTTCAAGAACAAGGATTCGCGATACGCATCCGCTAGACCGGATCACCCGCGCCGCTCCCGCTATAGTTAAACCCGCGCGCAAGAGGAAGTGACTGTGAAGTGTAGTGAATCAAACAGCTTCAGGATTCTCGAAAACACCAGGAGACTGTTCTTCTGAGAAGAAGAAGATTGCCGTATAAGGTAAGTGCCTTCCATCCTTGAAATATCCTATACCCACTCACAATCACCCCGTCCCGTAACCATCTCCTAGGCGGCGAAGAACCGCTATCCTCTGTATACAGTCCATTTCCTTCTCCAAGTCGCCTAGAACCCTACGGTTTCGGTGTAACGCCGAACCATTTTTTTTTATCCATACGAGTCGGATTCATTTACGTTTTATACGTTATACCGCTATACCTAGGCAGTTATAGCACCTAGCTATACTCCTTATATATTCACATAACCGTCACATGGTTATTTCCGCCCGCATCAGTAGGTAAACTTTTATGTAGCTACCTACTTATTAAATTATTAATTCTGGAACTATCATAGTTGTCTTATAAATCTCATATTTCAAGCAACTTTTAGTTCCTCAGCTCTAAAGTGTTGCCTATTTAGCCTACTTAGGTAAAATAATAGATACATTAGACACTCTTATTTTGTTTCGTTCTCATTAGCTTATACTTACGTAAGCATGTCACAACAAAAGAAGTCACGCGTGTCGGAAGACAAATAGATGACAATCTTAGAAGCGAAACGCAATATTTTATTTGAGCGCATTCAAAACATATATGAATGCTCAAAAACCGCGTCTATGTCTGACAGTAATAGCGAAGCATTTCTCAGTTATTGTATGACAGTAGATAGTATTCGAACAGATTTTCATAAGTTGTTAGACGATTATAACGCAAGATTACTTTCTATCAATCCTGATGAAAAACCTAACTATCAGGCGTATACCTCATTCGAAGATCTTTATTGTATTATTAAGCGTATACAATCGCAATTGGAGGGTAAATGTTCAGCAGAGCCCGTTGCCCGCAAACCGAGATTACCGCCAATCGAGATTATGTCGTTTGACGGAGATATACGAAATTGGCCATTATTCTATGCGAGTTTTAAGTCTACAGTGCACGATAATGGTTCTCTGACAGATGCTGACAGGTTGTACTATTTAATAGGTAAACTGTCACCGAAAGCCCAGTCCGTATTTGCAGGTGTCACACCCAGTGCTGAGAATTATCAGGTCATATTTCAGTCACTACTTGACAGATATCAGGACACGCGCGTCCTAGCGTCTACCTACTTTGACCAAGCTTTAAATCTCAAACTGTCCGGCAACGTGTCTGTCTCGAATTTCCAGCTGTTTATTGATAACTTCGTAACCGCGGTTAATTCTCTTAGGAATTTAAAATTAGAAGATCATTCCGACTTTATGTTGCTTCAACTCGCTTTAAAAAAGTTTGACACTGATACAATTCGCGCATTCGAGATGACGGAACGCAATAATAAAATACCTACACTAGATAGTTTTATTTCGTTCATAAAAGATCAGTGTCGAATATTTCATAATACGCAGTCTGGTTCACCTGGCCCGTCTAACACTAACAGCAACAAACAAAGGTTGAATAAATCGCGAAATAGTAATAATAACTCGGTCCCTAATCCACAATCTTACGTAACATGTTCGGAATCTAATAGTAATAATTCACAGAAGTGTCTGTGCAGTAATATAGTGCACGACCATTACTATAAGTGTCCCACCTTTAATGATTTAAATCCAATTGCTCGTTTTAAATGCGTAAAAGATAACAAAGCTTGCTTTAACTGCTTAAGCATAAAACATAAAACAAGTAATTGTTCTAGTAAGACAAAGTGTCGACCATGTAATCAAAAACATCATACACTGTTACATTTCGATAAAAATAACCGGTTGTCAAGTCAAGCCGCTAACCTTGACACACTTACGCAGCAAGTGCAGAACACGGTAGCTGCGCCTTCCACACCTCACAATGAGATATCGTTGTGTACGACATCCATTGCGCGGGCGGCACGCACGCGCGGACCGCCTTCGCGCGCTTGTAGTGATCAGAGCAGTGCTAGGCCGCCATGTATGGCGTCTAAGACTGTTCTGTTAGTGACAGCGCAAGTTATCATATATGATGTCAATCGGTCGCCGCACATGGTACGTTGTCTGCTAGATAGCGCATCTCAGACCAATTTAATAACGTTAGAATTGTTCAAACGCCTCGGATTATGGAATAACTTTAAAAATACGAACTCAATAATCCGAGGGATAGGCGGATCAGAAAAACATTGCAAGGGTTCCGTAGATATTAAAATACATTCGCGTTTTGATAGGGACATTAATTTTAACATTTCCTCGCTTATCGTGGAACGTATTACGGACACGTTGCCGAACGCTAATGTAGACGTAGCATCACTCACTCATCTCGAGTCATTGCCGCTAGCCGACGCGGAGTTTGCGAATCCGGCAGGCATTAATCTTTTGATCGGAGCTTCAATATTTCCGCACTTGCTACTAACTAAAATAGTACGTAGTTAGCGATATGATTTACCGCCCGGTATTGAGACGGTACTTGGGTATGTGATTATGGGTACTGTACCTACGTTACATACTTCTCATTGTATTACGTCTTGTTGTTGTTCTGCTCTTTAAGAGATCAAGGTGGGTGCTAAAACTGTGTGTAAGATAAAGCACTAATTAGGTATGCTACGCTATGCTATGCTATGCTATGCTATGCTATGCTAAGCTACGCTACGCTACACTATGCTATACTACACATCCGCTTTGTATATAGATGACATTGCCTGTAATGTCATACCCGCTCCGCTAGCAATTTCGCTTTGTGAAGAGCTTATTCAGCTTTTCAAGCGAGGCCAGTTTGATCTTGTCAAATGGACAAGCAACTCTAAGGAGGTTCTCGCACGCATACCAGATTCTCATAAAGCTTCTCCAGACATTGAGTTTGAGAAGTCTGTACCGCATAAGGTTCCCGGTTTACGCTGGGACAAATCCTGCGATAGTTTTCGGTTTGACGTCTCACCGCCAGATGATAAGTGCGCCAAGCGCACTATGCTGTCCACAGTGGCTCGACTATGGGACATAATGGGTTTTGTGGCTCCCACAATTTTGTACGCCAAGCTCTTGATCAAATAGCTTTGGCTATCAAAGTGTGAGTGGTATGAAACACCCCCTGACCATATTGTCGCCGCTTGGGGCCAGTTTTGTATTGAGCTTACCGCGCTCAATCAAATTACTACTCCGCGTCATCTTGGGTTGGTAGATTGATGTACCATCAACTTAACAGGTTTCGCTGACGCCAGCGAGCGTGCTTACGGCGGAGTCGTATATCTGCAAGTCCGCATTGGTTCTAACTACTCGGTGCAGTTAGTTTGTGCCAAGTCTAAGGTCTCGCCTGTTAAAACCATTTCGGTTGCGAGACTGGAGTTGTGCGCGGCCCTTCTGCTGTCTCAGTTGCTCCACAAGGTTCAAGACATAGTTTTGCCCCACTACTCTATTAATAAATATACGCATTTTCCGACTCCAAAGTAGTGCTCGCTTGGATTCATTCTTCTCCTCATCGCTGGCAGACTTTTGTCGCCAACCGCGTTAGTAAATTGATTGAACTTGTTCCCGCTACTTGTTTCAATCACGTCGCGGGTTATCGTACTCGTCTTCAGGAAGAACTCTCCATAGATCATATTGACTGGAAGTTTATTCCACCAGCATCATCACATTTCGGTGGATGTTGGGAAAGCATGGTCAAAGTAATTACAACGCATCTCTTCAAAGTTATAGGTCAACAGATCCTCTCTTACGAAGAGCCTTTAACTGTCCTTGCACAAGTCGAGGCACTGATCAATTCGCGTCCGCTTCCAACTCAGTGAGATCTAGCCTGAAGTTGGACCTACCTCTTAGTTTAAGTATTTAGTTAGTAGTTTTCGCTATTATTGAGTTTGTAGTTTTCGCTAAAGTTAATTTAGATTAATTTTATTGTCATATCACTGTCTTAGCCTATTGATGGGTTATGCGGTAGTACACCCAACATAGCTAAGTTCAATTCTATTTTTTTTAAAGGCATCCCTTTAGGGCCGGGGGGATATGGTAGCGCCATCTACCTTCCTATCCATAACTAATCGCATCAACATCAATTGTTCCACGTTCTAGTGCGAGCGATATCATATTTCCGTCCCTGTCTCCCACTCCCTGGAAGAGGCACTGCCTTACGCCTGATTCGTCGCCGCGATCGTGGACGCGAGTGACTGTCCAGAACTTTCAAGAACAAGGATTCGCGATACGCGTCCGCTAGACCGGATCACCCGCGCCGCTCCCGCTATAGTTAAACCCGCGCGCAAGAGGAAGTGACTGTGAAGTGTAGTGAATCAAACAGCTTCAGGATTCTCGAAAACACCAGGAGACTGTTCTTCTGAGAAGAAGAAGATTGCCGTATAAGGTAAGTGCCCTCCATCCTTGAAATATTCTATACCCACTCACAATCACCCCGTCCCGTAACCATCTCCAGTAGTGTAATATTGGGGATTCTGTATCATTTGTTCTCGCTTCGCTGCGAACCGCATGATACAAAATCCCCAATCGTTTCACCGTATCGTATATACTTAACATTCACAAACAATAATATCAAGTTCGACTCGTTCGATCAACATTATTGATCTATACTTTATTACTTGACGAGTGTCATATTTATAAGTAGAACAATGCAGTGTGTATCAATTAGTTGATCAAGAATTTATTTGCATTTTATGCTTTGGTCTAGAGATTGCGAGTTGGCGACAGCCGTGCATGGTTTGATTTCCGATGGCAAGTTTTAGGTAGGTATTTGGTATTAGGGATCGAACCTACGACATTTAGTGCAGAAATTGATTCAATCACTGTACCAATAATACCACATTATCATTAAGTATGTAAATAAATTAATAAATACCAGGATATCGAGATCTAGCCTCATACTTGCTCAATTTTCAAAGTAGGTATCTATTATTATTTTATAATTAAGAATGGCTAAATAAAACAAAATCCAGACCGAAACAAATACTTATTTGTTCCGTGCGGGAATCGAACCCGCGACACTTGGCGCATTTACTAGCAGTACATTTACAAACTAATATTTACATTGTGATGCATAGAGCCGAGCTCTTATCCAATGCGCCAAACATGTCGTCGAAAATGTGACAAAATACTGAATCGCTTCATACGTTTTTCTCACTAGTTCGATTCCCACGTGGTTCAAATATTTATATAACCTAAAGATAGGTGTTCAGGATCTGTGATATTGTATGTTTGTAAACATATAACACAGGAGAAAGTTTGGGATATTAATCATTTTCAATGAAATAATATCATACACCATAACACAACATTACACCTGTAGATATACCTCCGAAGGGGTAGGCAGAAGTGATTGCTGCATCTGCGGCTAATGCCCATGTTCTTAGTTAATGATGCTACTGAAGGATTCCTGACGATGAATGGTGATAAACCCAATAGCGTTTTGCCTGACCTGGGAATCGAGCCAAGAACCCCACGCTCAACAGTCACAATTGTACCACTAGACCAGCAAGGTGGTCTAAAACTTCTGCTAATAAGTAAATTATTCGTCCTGCAATTGCTAAGGCTGTCACTGTCGACCTTGTTGTTGAATCTGTTTTCACCACATGGATTGACCACTAACTGGTTTACTATTAACCCTTTTGGTGAATAATAACCCATCCTGATCTCATTACTATATACGAAGCACAGTTTAGTGCTTATATGATGCCAAAATACAAAGTTTATAGGCCGATAGTAGATAGCAGTATTAGTATGAGATCGATAAAGTACATACGATTTCCTTTTTAGAATTTCGTCTCAAGTATCCGCGCCATCGTGTCGCCACCTTCCAAAAAAGGAATTGCAGCCTGTGTGCATAGTGTCGAAGAATAAACAAATGATACTAGACTTTATTTTATGAGTGCATACAATTGAAATTAAAATATATTACGCGTTCAAATACTGATGCATCGTTTGCAATAAATAATATAAACGCTACCTTAAGTGAAAAACTATCCCGCTTCGATCACGACAACTTTTGTTTAATCTTTCACAAGTGCTTTGTTGAGTGAGTTGTGTTGTGCAAAGTTTCCAGGAGTAAGTATGTATGTATTTCATTAAATCAATTTTTAAATATTGTTATAAGAATTTTTTTCATAAAACGTTAACGTAAGTCAGGGTGTTGAATATAATTTATTGTTTTTATATCGATTTTGAAATCAGTTTACAGCATTTTTTCTGTTTTCATACCCATGAATCTGTTTAACCATGAATTATTGTTATGATTAGAGTTTTTTTTTGTGTTTTTTTTTCGTTTTAAATAGTTCGTTATGGCAATTATCATGGCTAGAAAGGAATTAAATACTGAGATGATGAGTGAACGAGATATATGGAAGAATACATTGACCTGAAGTATATAGCGATAAATAAGTATAGGAGGATGATGATGATTTGGACATCGGGTTTTTAATGTACATATTTAATGTTGTAGATAGATTTGTTAACATATTTTCTTGTGTAACCTGTATTATAATAGTATATTTATAATTACTAAGTATGTTTTATTTTCTCGTTTAAGGTCGGCCAGAAATCCTTTCGATTCCGACACGGAGGTCATTTCGCAACCAGCCCGCGAAATCAAAAGCAAGAAGGAGAAGAAAAGAAAAATAAAGAGCACAACTAAATCTAGACCAGAAAAGTCTAAGAAAAAGGTCCCGGTCGCAGTCCAACGCGACTTGTCGGATGATTCAGAGTCCGAAATAGCAGCAGTTCCCGATCAAAAATCCCGTTCGATATTTTCTGATTCTGAGGTAAGTCATAAGCATAGCATTAAGTTTCGAACTAAAATGTTTTATCTCTACAACAATTGTCTTTGATATTCGTAAAAACAATCAGTCAGTTAGTAGTATCTCAAAATATCAATGACAAAATAGTAACGAGCTAGCAATAATAAATATTTTCAAACTATGTTTCAGGACGAACAAGAACAACTTGTCAGAGCTGCCGCCTTGAGGAGCTACCTCTCGCGGCGTGTGGGCTCCGGGTTCACCCTGCAGCGTGATCCGACACGACGAGGGGAGTTTTACATTGAGTTGCGTGTATACAATAGCCGGGAAGCAGAGACACTTGCCGCGGACCGTTGGAAGCGAGCGCTTTTCACACTTCGTTCAGCACATGATGATAACGATGAGGTGTGGAAAGCTCTCACTAAGTTTATAACTGCTGCCAAGGCAGAGTATGCAAATATAAAGCCGATACTTTATCCATCCAATATTTAAATTATACTATATATATATATATATATTATAATTATATAACCATAATCATTTTAATTATCTGCGTATGCCATTGTTTAACAAAATCATAATTTTTCAGTGAGTACTATTATAGCGTGAGTACATTTTATTAAGTGTAATTAAAGTAATTTCAAAATTTAAGTCTACTATTTTAATGATTTTTGTGTGCATATTTAATCTTTATTTACATTACATTGCCTTTACAGCTCCATTCCAAATAATCTTTGGAATAAAATCAGTAAACTCTGAAATATAAAAACTGAAAACTCTGAAATATGAAAATTCTGAAATATAAAAACTGAAAACTCTGATATCTAAAAACTGAAAACTCTGAAATATAAAACTGAAATCCCAGAAATTTCAAAACTGTAAGCTCTGAAATTTTTAATCTTTTTTACATTACATTACCTTTACAGCTCCATTCCAAAACAACTTTTGGAATAAAAACTGTAAACTCTGAAATATAAAAACTGAAAACTCTGATATCTCAAAACTGAAAACTCTGAAATATAAAAACTGAAAACTCTGATATCTCAAAACTGAAAACTCTGAAATATAAAACTGAAAACTCTGAAATCTAAAAACTGAAATCTCTGAAATATAAAAACTGAAAACTCTGGAATATAAAAACTAAAAACGCTGGAATATAAAAACTGAAAACTCTGAAATCTAAAAACTGAAATCTCTGAAATATAAAAACTGAAAACTCTAGAATATAAAAACTGAAAACTCTGAAATATAAAAAACTGAAATCCCAGTAATTTAAAAACTGAAAGCTCCGAAATTTAAAAATTACAATTCAATATTTTTTAAATCATAGCAATCATTTAAAATAATTAAAGTATTTGAAAGTTATCATAACTTGTTGTCAAGATTCAATAAATTAGATAAGCATGAAATTTTGTGATGATTGTCAGCTGTATGTCTCAAAATATTCTTCACATAAAAAAAGTAATTTACATAAAACCAATTGTTTACTTCATACCGAATTCGAAAATGTTCAATTAATAGCTAGTGCTTTTAGAGGAAGAATAGCTAGTTACAAAATTAATCCTCAAAGTACTAAAATGATAACACCCGAATTATTTTTATCTAATGTGTTCAAGACTATTTACGATTTATTACAACCATTACTTAATGTTTATTATGATTATATATTTATGTTTATAAATCAATAAAAATTAATTTTGAGCTATTTATATTATATAGGCTACCGAAAAATGAAGAAATATCATTAAAATCTTTCAATACTAAATACTCTATACTGAATCAAAGTATGGACTTTATGAATTTATATAAAGAATGTGTAGAGAAGTTGATATGTAAATGCTCGGAGTTTGAATTATCAGAATCTGGTTGGACTATAGAGGAAGTTAGTCATTTAGAGATAAATGTTGCTAAATATAATCCTTTGAGAGCTGGAAATTTCATTTCATTACCGCCAAGAATTAAAAAAACAAAGGCATGTCTTAATATTTTGAATATGGACAATCACTGTTTTCTTTGGTGCATCATAGCACATATGTATCCAGTTAAGAATAATCCTAACAGAGTTTCATCTTATCGACATTATTCTAAGATTTTAAACACTGTTGGTATGTCTTTTCCGCCAACATTTGATGATATAAAATGGTTTGAAAAACATAATACCAATATCAGTGTCAATGTTTATGGTTTGGAAAAAAATGACACAGTTACTGGTCCCTTATACAAAACTATGCAGCGAAAACTTAATCATGTAAACTTATTATTTATTAGCAGAAAAGGTAGGAGTCATTTCTGCTTAATTAAAAACCTAGAAAAAATCGTACGTAGTCAACTCACAAAGCACAAATCTAAAATTCATTTATGCGAAGAATGTTTTTTGTATTTTGAATCACCGGAAAAATTAAATAATCATAATTGTGGTAGAATGCAGACAATTCTTCCGGAAGATAACAGTAAAATTACTTTTTCAAATTATCAAAGAACCCAAAGAGTACCAATTGTTATTTACGGAGATTTTGAAAGTTTATTACGGGAGTATTCAGATAAAAGTAAAAGTAAATTTACCGAAAATATTCAAATTCATGAAGCTACTTGTTTTGCTTATTACATATGCTGTGAGTCTAACCCTGAATTAAATAACTTAGTATCTTATCGCGGTCCAAATTGTTCAAAAAGATTTGTAGAGTCAATTATTAAGGATTCACAGAGATTGTATGAAATATTAATGATGCACAGAAAAATGTTACCATTGACGGAAGAAGAACTCAGGTCTTTCAAATCAGCCGAGGCATGTCATATTTGTAGAAAAAGATTTACAGACAATGATTGCATTGTTCGTGATCACGATCATTTCACTGGTAAATATCGAGGGCCTGCTCATAATAAATGTAATTTAAATAATGAAATATGTAAGTTTATTCCAGTTATATTTCATAATCTCTCTGGGTACGATTGTCACTTATTTATAAATGAACTGTCTGCCGTTAGTGGCCATATAAAGTTAATTCCAAAAAATAAAGAACGATATATTTCTTTTAGTAAATATGTTTCACTAGATTCAAAAACAGCATTTCAATTAAAATTTATTGATTCTTTTAATTTTTTGAGTTCCAGTTTAGATAACCTAGCAAAGACTCTCAAAGTTAGCGATTTTAATCATATGCGATCATTTTTTATTGATGAAGATTTACTGAGCTTATGTCTAAAAAAAGGTGTATATTGTTATGACTATATAGATTCTTGGGACAAATATGAAGAAACAAAGTTACCAGACCGTTTTTATTTTTACAGTAAACTTACTTCAGAAATTGTTTCAGAAGATGATTATAACCATGCTTTAAATGTGTGGAAGAAATTTGGTATCAATAATTTAGGTGAATACACTGATTTATATTTGAAATGTGATGTCCTGTTATTATGCGATGTTTTTGAAAAATTTAGATCAATGAGTTTAAATCACTATGGACTTGATCCTTGTCATTATGTTTCATCACCATCTTTGAGTTGGGATGCTATGTTATTAGTAACTGAAGTTGAATTAGATTTACTATCAGATATAGAAATGTATCAAATGCTAGAAAATGGTATCAGAGGAGGTTTAGCTCAATGCTCCCTAAGATATGCGAAGGCCAATAATAAATACCTGCCCAATTATAATGAACAAGCTCCTAGTACATATTTGGCTTATTTAGATTGTGTCAATTTATATGGTTATGCTATGATGCAGCGATTGCCAATCGGAAATTTTAGATTTTTAACAGATAATGAAATAATTAAGTTAAATGTAAATTCTGTTTCACCTGACAGTGATGAAGGTTACATACTTGAAGTAGATCTTCACTATCCTTCTGATATACACGATGATCATTCTGATTTGCCATTTGCAGCAGAGAAAATAATTCCTCCGGTCCCAAGCACTAGTAAAAGTACTAAATTAGTAGCCAATCTTAATGACAAATATAAGTATGTTATACATTATGTTCACTTGCAAGAATGTTTAAAAAATGGTATTGTACTGTTGAAAATCCATAGAATCTTGGCATTTAGTCAAAAAAATATTTTGGCACCATATATATCTTTAAATACTTCACTCAGACAAATAGCTACATCAGACTTTGAAAGGGATTTTTTTAAAAAACAGAATAATTCAATATTTGGGAAAACTATTGAAAATAAAAGAAAGCAAGTTGATGTTAAGTTAGTTAATGTATGGAGGGATAAATTTAATAAAACCAATAAGATCTGCGGTGCTGAAAAATACATCGGTGCCCCCAATTTCAAAAATCTAGCTATTATTTCTGAAAATCTTATAACTATTCAATTACAACCTGCGAAAGTTGTTTTGGATCGACCAATATATATGGGCTTTACTATATTAGAACTAGCAAAGAGTCATTTATATAATTTTCATTATTCAGTTATGAAAAAAATATATTTTGATAACATTACACTATGTTACACGGATACCGATAGTCTGTTATATTTAATACACACTCAAGATTTTTATGAAGATATGAAAAATAATATTGAGTATTTCGATACAAGTAATTTTAAGATTAATAATATTTACGGCATTCCGCATTCAAATAAACAAATACCAGGATTTTTTAAAGACGAGATGGGTGGAGATGTTATTTCAGAGTTTATTGGTTTAAGAGCTAAATTGTATTGTATTGATACTTTAAGTTCCATAGTTATGAAAGCTAAAGGTGTAAAGAAATCTGTCTCTAAAGAACTGACCAAAGAGAAATATAAAAAGGTTCTAAATTGTAACATTAATTTTAGATATCCCATGTTTGTCATAAGATCCAAAAATCATAAAATCTATACCCAAAGAATCAACAAAATAGTACTCGATGGAAATGATGATAAGCGTCAAATAAAAAAAAATAATGTTGCTACTTTGCCTTGGGGGCATTACAGTACTATATTTTAATCTTTTATGTAACATTTTAAAGTGTAAGAATTTAAGTATTTACCTAAATTGTATATGTTTTCATAGTAGTTTTATTGTACCTATATTTTATAAAACTATGAATATGTTTTTGATTTTATAAAACTATGTATTTTGTAATGAAATAAAACCTTGTATTTCAAATTAAATGTGTTTTAGTGTGTTTTTATACAATGATACCTACCCGTAAGATGAAAATCATAACATATTTTATAATAATTCATCATCATCATCCTCCTAGCGTTATCCCGGTTGCATCCTGGAGCCCGGGGTCCGCTTTCTAGTCTAACCAGATTTGACTGAATATTAGCTTTTCCACAGAGCGACTGCCGTCTGACCGCCGCAACCCGAAGGGATAGCCATATTCTATGGTTTAGACTAGATACATGAGGGCACTGATGCCTCTAACAACTGTCAAAGATCTTCTGATGACAGCCGCGACCGACAGCTTAACGTGCTCTCCGAGGCACGGAGGGGTGTGACTTTTTGTGGCTGGTCACCCATCTATAAACCAGACGGTGACGAACGCGCTTAACCTCGCGAATCGCTTGATTCGAGCGGTCGCCACTGTGCCACGGGCCCCTCATATTTTATAATAATTATTACATGGAAAATTGATAGTTAAAATTTAATATCCAGCAGTGGATTGAATACGTGCTGATGATGATGATATTTAAAATAAAAAATCTGTATGTATAGATTTATAACTTTATTTATTTTTGTATAATAAATGTTCACAAAATAGGTACTTGCTCCTGCTATATATTTTATACTCTTTACAATACAAGTTATAGATGTCTTACTAAGTACTTGAACTATATTTTATTAAAATAAGATTACACTAATAAATTTAAATATAAATATGATGCATATTATACAAAGTATTAAAGTCTAATTAATACATTTTAATTTAATTAATATGATAAAATACAATACCTAATACATTAAAATAATAAAAAATTATCTTAAATTTTAATAATAATTAGTATAATTAAACATTAGATCTGCTTAACTTTTGCACTATTTTACTAACTAAATGATCAGTTTCGTTCATGATATCATCGTAATCACTTGTCACTATATACTGTACATTCACGCTCGCGTTATCAGTTTCAATGTTTTCTTCCATGTCACGACCATCCAAATCACAGATCTGAATTTTTATCAAGTGACGGGCGTGCCCTTGCTCCTTACGCACGATAAAAGAAGCCTTTTTAAAAGATTTTTTATTTTTCTTTCTTAATTTTCGCTCTGCTGGTTTTTGCTGTCGATCAGCATATGCTTTAGCTGCTACTTCAATATCCCAGCTCTCTCTATCTTGAGCATAATAAAAAGGATTGGTAATTGGGTCTGGGTCATCTACCACATTCTGAAAGAAAACAAAGAATATTATTACTGAATGACAAGAACTATGTATAATATAACAGTTATGTCTTGAAAATAATCCTACAGGTACAAACCTCTAAATTCTGAGGGTTGACGATGTCTAAAACGGGGCTGTAGGATATTGAGTGTGACATGATTCTGAAACAAGTATATTATTATTAGTTTAATTTAATTTTATTAATATATAACTTTTATAAAAATTAAATACTTACCTTGAAAATACCTATAAAATCGTAAATAAAAGGACCTGCTTATGCAAAGGACAGCTACGAACTAACCGCTTATTTAATGATATGATCCAAGTTGCAAACACCATCTCCTATAACTTAGAAACAATAAACAATGCACAGGTTTCGACTTGTTCTTGTACTCCAGATATTGAGTACAAGAACAAGTCGAAACCTGTTCATTAGTGTGTAAGCGTTCAATATATAAAAATAATATAACTCTTTCTTATTACATCATTTGTCGACCGTATGGCTGAGTGGTTAGTGTATCTGACTCCCACACCGAAGGTCATGGCTTCGATTCCCGCACAAGTCAAATATTTGTGTGCATAAACATGGCTGTTTGTTTGACGAAAAAATATGCATATAAGTATGTTTATCAGTTGTCTAGTATCCATAGTACAAGCTCTGCTTAGTTTGGGAATATTAAGTATTATATTACCTAACCTACTGTATATAAATATTTCGGTTGTCTTTTAGTTGTAGTAATCGACAAGATGAAGTTGATCAAGCAGCCCATTACTCTTAAGGTTAATAATATCGAATTTAATGAATCTTCTCACACGATCAGACATAGCATTTTATTGCCAAATACGATTCGATGTATAATATGTGGTCCTTCAAATTGTGGCAAGACGAATGCTATGATTAGTTTACTGTTACATGAAAATGGATTAAAATTTACAAATATTTATCTTTACTCCAAAACTTCTTTTCAACCAAAATATCGTTTCTTAAGCGAAGTATTAAAAAGAGTGCCGCAGATTAATTTCTATGAGTTTAGCAATGACAAAGAGGTTATATCTCCAAATGAAGCTTTAGCAAATTCTGTGTTTATTTTTGATGATGTTGCATGTGAAAATCAAATAAATATCCGCAATTATTTTTGCATGGGTAGACATAAACTTGATTGTTTCTATTTATCGCAAACCTATTCAAAAATTCCGAAGCAATTGTTACGCGACAATGCTAATTTTCTTATGATATTTAAACAAGATGATGTGAATCTAAAACATATTTATGAAGAGCATGTTAGTTCTGATCTACAATGGAAACAGTTCAAAAACATTTGTCAAACTATTTGGAGTAAACCTTACAATTTTTTACTTATTAACAAAGAATCATCATTCAATAATGGACGGTATAGACAGAACTTTGATATATTTTATAAATTTGACTGATGGTTTATTAATTAATATATTTAAGTGATAATATTTAATTTTTCCTTGGTCAAACGCCGAGTGAAGTTACATATCTATAATTATTTCTATATGGCTAGACATATTTTTTTCTATTATGAAATCAATTGAAACTTATTTGTTAAACAGTTTGATACAATTTTTATACTTTTTAATGATTTACGCAGAATTTCCAATAAATAACGGAAGATACAGGCAGCATTTTGATACCTTTTGTTTTTTATTGTGACTGTAGTAACATATTTATAAACAAATTTAATAGAAAATACAGTTTAGTGCAATTCTGTCCTTACTTGAATTCGCTTGTCATTTAAGAAAAATGGAGAACAATATTAAGAAAGAATTAATAAAGTCTGTTGATTCTATAAAAAATAAAATAAAACAAATGAAAGATCAAGAACATGAAATCAACTTATCAATAGATAAAATGCTCAAACCTGTTTCGGAGCCCCTCAATAGCCTTGTGAAATCTAAAAAAAATGTTGAAGTCGATAAACATTTGAAAAATGAAACGTCCGAAAATTTTATGGAAATTGAGTCAAACGAAAATATTTCAAGCTCATCAACTAAGTGTGTTAGTTTTCATGACGCTGTATTAAACTCAGCAAGTACTCCTAAAAATGAAAAAAAACATAACATAGAAACTTCTTTGGAAAATGAAGACATCTTTGGTATTTACGATGGAGTGAATGTGCCTTTTGGAATAAGAACTGAAAACAAAACTTTAATGATGGGCAACGAAGTAGTTTCATTTTCTAAAATTGACAGCTTAGACAATGATGATACAGTTTAAGTTAAAATTGGTAGTAATACTTATACTTTAACCCCGGGGCTTCAAGAACTTTTACTTCGAAAGAAACCCAATTTAAAGTTAATAACAAACATAGATAAACTTGTCTATAAAGATATACTAAATCATACTAATGCTCATAAGAGAGATTTTAATCCTAGGGGTCAGATAAGAGGTGATAAAGGAACTAAGTATCGTCAAATTATAAAGCCATTATTTTGTGAGGCTTCGATGGAAAAAAAACAAACTAAGCTTGGAGGTAGCTTGCCAAAACTTAAAAAATATAAGAAACACACTGATTTGGTGTATTGGGATGATCCCAATGAATTAGTTGATAGATTAAAATTATTAGTAGCTTCAAGAGATGCTGGTAACACAAATCATGATATTGAAATTTTATCAATAATTGAAGAATTAAAAGAAGCTAACATAATTAAAGAATAAATACTGATGACAAACAAGTTTTGACTTAGTATTACTAAACCGTTCAGAATGATATATGTTTGATTATTTTAACTCCATGATAGTATGTTCAGATACTGTATTGAAAAGGAGTTGACTGAAATTTCTAAGCATGAGTAAGGCTGATATTGTAAATGAAATTCATAAAAGTGCAAGGGTAAACTTTCCGCGAAGAACTGTTATTATGAAAGATATAGATGATCTTTGGCAGGCTGACCTAATTGATATGCAATCAATATCCAAAGAAAATAAAAGCTATAGATTTATTCTTACAGTTATTGACACATTTTTGAAATATGCTTGGGCATTTCCTCTGAAATCTAAGAATAAAGATGTTGTATGTGACACTTTCAAGAGTTTGTTGAATGATGGTCGCAGTCCTAAAAATCTAGAAACTGATAACGGAACAGAATTTTATAATAATAAATTCCAAAAACTTATGAAATCTTGTAATATTAACCATTATTCAACCTTCTCCACAAAAAAAGCTTCGATAGTTGAGAGGTTTATCAGAACTTTGAAATCAAAATTGTATAAAGAATTTAGTTTAAAAGGTAACTACAATTGGATAGATAACACCCTCAAAAATGTTATATATAAATACAACCACACCTATCATCGAACGATTAACGAAATTCCTGTAAAGGTCAGTAGTGTAAATAAAAAACGCATATTACAAAGATATGAAAAAAATATGAAGAAAATCAGTAGGAAACGCAAATATAAAGTAGGTGACTATGTACGTATCAGTAAGTACAAAGGAACATTTGAAAAAGGCTATACACCTAATTGGTCAACAGAAATATTTAAAATTCGCAAAATACAAAACACATCTCCTATCACTTACCTGATTGAAGATACGATTCGAGGTCAACCTATTTTAGGAGCATTTTATGCTCAAGAACTTCAACAAACGAAACATCCTGACATATATTTAGTTGAAAAAGTTATTAAGCGTAAAGGTAACAGGGCTTTTGTAAAGTGGCTAGGTTTACCATCTACTGAAAATAGTTGGATTGATAAGTCGAATATTTTATGAGAACCAATAAACTTAATCTATCAAGTGACAAACTCATTGGTTTGTATGCCTATTTATTAAATATTTAATCCCAGATAAATCAGTCTTATTATGTGTATTGGAGAGAGTAGTCTTCTCAACTGGATCATAAATCATTTGCCATTTGAATTACATTTACCAGGATACAATTACTGTGGACCTGGTACAAAATTATTTAAACGACTAAAACGTGGAGATAAAGGTGTAAATAAATTAGACAAATATTGTAAAGAACATGATATTGCATATCACAAGTCATCAAATTTGAAGGATCGACACAAGGCAGACTTAATTTTGTTAAAATTTGTTAAAAGGAAGCGCGCCTTTGCCCCTGATTCAAATACAGGAGAAAAAATTGCTGCGCATTTAGTAAGTAATGCCATGTTTACGAAAATTAAAACAGGATCTGGGCTAAGTCATCAAAAGTCTTCGAGTAAGACAGCATCTGGAAAAGGTCTTAAAAAAAAAAAAAAAATCTAATTACTGTTGCGGCAAAACGTATGAAAAAATTGAAACCAAAATGCAAGAAAGTGGCAATAGAATTAGCAATGGCTGCTGCCAGAGAATTAGCTGATGATTCATCCATTAAGGTTCCTCGAGTTATTCCTATACCAAAAACTGGTGGAGTATTACCTCTGATTCCTATTTTCGCGGGATTATCAGCTGCAGGAGCTTTAGCAGGTGGTGCAGCTGGTATTGCAAAGACTATAAATGAGTACAAGATGGTAAAAAAACTGTATGAGGAATCAAAGAGACACAATAAAAAAATGGAGGCTCTTTGCATTGGAAAAGGACTGCACCTTAAACCGCATAAAAATGGACTTGGAATCTTCGTATCAAAAGCAAAAAACTAAAATACCGGCTACCCAACCGCGCCTTAACTAACTTAGATATTTTGAAGTATGGACGAAGCATCCCATATTTTAGAGGTGTTTTTATGAGAGATGAGCTCCCTAAGTGTCCCTACAAAAGAGAATGTGGAGTTGTTAATTTAGATATATCTAAGAATCCAGGTTCTCATTGGGTAGCCTATGCAAAACATAATCAATATATTGAGTATTTTGACAGCTATGGAAATCTTAAGCCTCCCAAGGAAATTATAAATTACTTAGGCTGTAAAGTCCAATACAATTACGAAAATATACAAGGCAATCATCCTTTCAATTGTGGACATCTATGTTTAAAATTTTTAAGGACCTGTTGGCGTAGATATGGAATAAAATAAACAGTAGGGCTCAAAACTGTTCAGTATGCAAGTATGTCTATAACGGTAACTATCTCTGGCAGCAAATCAGAATTAGAATCATATTTTCAACCACCTCTGAATTTATCTGGAAATTATGAGTGCGGTTTGCTGTATTGTTCAATTTTAAACTCAGCATCAAATGTGTATTCTAGTAATACTAAAATTCCACCTATTATCAGGATTGAATGCGATATAGTATACGGCTCTTACACAAACGGATTACCAACTCATATTATTCATGAATTTGTACCTAATACTACTGCAGGAGACCATTACATAGAAACGCCTCAAAGTGTTATTTACATACCCGTGAACAAAAATATAATTTCATCTATATCCATTAAGATTGTTGATCAGTTTAATCATCTCATTAACTTTATAGATCATATTCAATTACGTCTTCATTTAAGAAAATCAAAATGATAATATATAATATAAACCCTCCACTCAAAATAAAACACCTTATTTCTCCTAGAACCACTAAGGTGCATAGACGTAAGAAAAAAGTAAACAAATTAACTAAGGCAAATATAGACTTTCTTAAAGCTCTGGGTTTTCAAGTATGAATATGCTGCAGATTAATGATTTACCACACTTTGATACTTCTATCGAAAGTTATGAAATCCATTCTTATAATCCGTACAACAACTGCTTTAGAGAAAACGATGAAATTCGAATTCCCATACACCAACAAGACATATACGTGCTACCATCAGCCAGCGCAATTTATGTCAAAGGGCGAGTCAAGTTCTTTGGCAAAGATGGAAAACCGATTGAGAAAACTGGTACATTTAATAATAATTTTATTATGTACCTATTTCAAGACATCAGATAAGAAATTAATGGTATTGAAATAGATCGTATAAAAAATTCGGGAATAACAACTACAATAAAGTCATATATCTCATTTAATGAAGCGGAAAGTAAAGTTGCTAACTTGTGGGGTTGGAACTTAGAGGGATTTCAAAATAAGGATCATTTCAGTGCTTTAATACCATTGAATATGATTTTAGGATTTGCGGAAGATTATAATAAAATTGTAATAAACTGTAAACATGAACTTATATTGAATAGAAGTAACTCTAACTTAAACAGCATTATGCTCACTGATGATATTGCAAACTTCCAAATAGATATAGAAAGAATACAATGGAGACTACCACACATAAAAGTCTTAGATCGTGAACGGCTAACTTTGTTAAAACATTTAGAAAAATATAAACCTATTCAAATGGCTTTTAGAAATTGGGATTTGTATGAGTACCCCTTACTGCCTAAAACTACAAAACATTCATGGTCAGTTAAAACTGCATCACAGCTAGAAAAACCTAGATATGTAATCTTTGGCTTACAAACTAATAGAAAAAATAATAAACTGAAAGATAGTTCACTGTTCGATCATTGCGAGGTAACAAACGTGACCTTGTTTTTAAATTCACAATATTATCCATATGAACCTTTAAGTTTAAAGTTTTCTGAGAACAAATACAGTATATTATACGACATGTACGCAAAATTTCGCCAGTCGTATCACAACTGTCCAGTCGATCCATTGCTCAATCTAAAGGAATTTAAAGAAAAGGCTCCCTTGTTTATCATAGACTGTTCAAGGCAAAACGATAGTCTAAAGACAGGTCCAGTAGATGTTCGATTAGAAATTGAATGTTCAAAATCGATACCAGATAATACGGCTGCGTATTGCTTGATTATAAACGATCGAATTGTGGAATACAAACCACTGAGCAACATTGTGCGTAGGCTATCATGATTGCCATTGTTGACGTCCAAGGCTTTCAAAGAGAAGCAAATGAATTTATACTAAAAGAAATAGCTATATGGTATAATAATAACCTTCAAGTGTTTTTAATTAAACCGCCATTTCCTTTTTACGATTTGACTAAATCAGAAAGACGACAGGTTTGCTGGATTGAACGAAACAGAAAAATATACTAGGGCGAAGGATTTATACCTTACTCAAATTATCAATATTTAATTTCAGATGTTTTAAAAGATAAATGTGTTTACGCTAAAGGTCTTGAAAAAGTGTTATGGTTGAAGGATATGTTAAATACTAATAATGTAATTAATTTAGAAGATAAATGTTGTCCTAACTTGTTAAGTTTATATGATCGCTATAAATGTTCTGAAGATTTGTACAATTGTATCTATCATGACTCAATATGTGCTTTAAAAAATGTTCTGTGTTTAAAAAAATGGTGCATTGATAATAAACTTTTTAAAGATTGATAATATACATTGTTTTATTTTACTTAATAGTTTCCTTGACTCACTAACATATCCATTTATTTTTAAATAGTTGACATGATTACATTGATATTACATGAAGTGAGGTTCATTATGTACACACATTCATAATAAAACTCATTAAAAGCTACTATTGATCACTAAGAAAAGGAATTAAATTGCTAAACATAATGTTAATTATAACAGTATGGTATTACTGGGCACTCTCGGTGATGCAGAACACATTATATTAATCGATCGGATATTGAAGTAGCAGCTAAAGCATATAATGATCGACAGCAAAAACCAGAAGAGCGAAAATTGAAAAAAATAAAATTGATCGAGTCGAACTTGATATTATTGTTAGTGAATGTTAAGTATATACGATACGGTGAAAACGATTGGGGATTCTGTATCATGCAGTTCGAGCGAAGCGAGAACAAATGATACAGAATCCCCAATATTACACTACTATCTCCTAGGCGGCGAAGAACCGCTATCCTCTGTATACAGTCCATTTCCTTCTCCAAGTCGCCTAGAACCCTACGGTTTCGGTGTAACGCCGAACCAGACATTATCATTTGAAAAACGCAATAAACTTAGTAAACACAAAAAGTATACATTTAAATAGTATTTCACCCTAAAATATCATCACACTAAAAAATTTAAGGCATACCTTGTAAAATTAAAGGTTATTTACTTACTTTTTAGTATAATTTTGCTCCGTAATTATGTCGTACTGTGTTCATGATCGTTAATCGGAGCATACTAACTGAAATCTAGCCAAAATCGATTGGCCATCTCTCCCGCATGGCCATCTCTAACGAAACTTTACCCTAATACTACTATTTCGCCTTTTTTCTAGACGGCCTTTTCTTCTTTTTCGTGTGAGAGTAGCAAACTGTGGAGTCGGCGTTTTTAGACCGGCCGAACGCTTTCTACGTGGCCTGACGATTCTTGTATATTACTCACAAGCCGAGGCCGAAGGCTTTACGAATTTTTCAAAGCATGGTACAAGGTATTTGACAGAGGCGGTCACCTATCTAAGTGGTGACCTATACAAGCGTTGCTTAACTTTGCAAATATATTAAGAAACGCATGTCAAGTTTCGCTATGCCACCTTCACTTTATCCCCAATTACCAATATCACTTAATATTTCACACACATAAGCAATAATACAATAAAATTAAATAATGATGGCGACCGGATTAAACTGTAGGCAGTCATTGGAATTGAATGTGGCGTGATCGGTAATTCGTTTAACATAATTACAATAAGCTGTGCAGGATTAAATGTTTTAAAACAATTTATTACTTAAATATCCACACTACATGTTGTAACAGTCCTAAGAAGAATATGATTTATCATTGCAATAATAAGTCTTCGAAGAGTTAAATCGTTTTTGTATACGTGATAGATAGTAGTAAGTAAGAGATGGATTAAAATAAATATGATGATTTGAAAACTATTTAAATTATACTACATAATTTAGCTACGATTTGAAGATAATAATTATATGTATTGTGTACTTGTCTCGACACAAACTCATCGATAAAAACGATTTCAAGGAATTGACATAATAATTATTTTGCGCAAAATACGAAGCACGTTAAAAATACTACAAAATTAAAAAAAATAGCATCAGCTTAATAAAGTTCGATAGTTATAAAAATAATAAAGTACAGATTCAATTTGTTTGAATCGAAAACTTAATACTAGTTACCTTTCTATGATTATAGGGCACTATACTATATCCGTTTCTATGCTAGGCGAAAGCTTAAAATGTGGCGTCACTTTGGAAAGTATAAAGCTTCTTATTACGAAGTAGAAAAATGTGGCAGCAACTTTAATAACGTAATATCATCTTCATACATCCACGTTGACCCAAATTGATATGCTGATATTCGAGATACTGCTGACAATGTAACAGCATTGTCTAAAGAAAATAACTGACGCTTTTCACACTTATTACGCTTTCGGAGTTGACGCAAATTGTGCTGTAGTACGTAAATAATGGATGATTTCGTACGCTTCATGTTTACTTTGTGTAGTTTTGTATAGAGGAATCAGTAATGCTATTGTTAAAAGTGCATGTTGTGGTGAAAACTGTGTTGGTTTTGTCAAAATTGTGATGTTTTTTTTCTATTGGTGTCAATAGGATGTATGTCAAATCACTTTAATAATAGAAAAATACCCATTTCTAAAATGTAATTCGAGCTATTCGAAAAATATTTCTCCAACTGCAGAAAAAAAAGACACGTGCTACAAATCTAACAAATTTTAATATAACTTAATGGAAGCATTCTAATATCATAGATAATGGCAGCGGCGCAAATAAACAGATCTTTAATCAGTTTCACGCATTCAACATTTTGTCGTTGGCATACATCCTAATGAAATGAAAAATTGGCCATTAGAAAACGCAATATCACCAAAAAACACAGCACCCGAAACCGAATTCCCGGAAACTGGGTGATGAAATTAATGTATTATTATGAGAAGCAAATAGTTGACACAATTAATGACGACTATACTGTAGCGTCGACGAATTAATTCTGCTCATAAAATTTGTACTGTGGACTTTGCTTATTAAGCATCGCTTTATTGTTGTCATGCAGCTACAAATTATGCTGTTGTGTAATTTGTAAAACTAAGGCAGTTTTGTGACAGGATAGCCGGCTTTATGAAAGAACATCAATGATGTACCTGCAATGGGAAACCCATCACCATCATTGTTAACAATGATGATTGCTACATATAAGTAGCGTTGTTCTTGATGATTTGGGCAATTTGTAAAACTAAAGGCTTTACGTGGCATCATAGATTACTTTATGGACGCGCATCTATGGTGAAATGCACCTGCCTTGGATCCTCCTATGAAACTCAATCATATTCATCAATAATTGATACATACAAGTAGCTTTGTTTTTTACGATTTCTTTTTCAATGTTGGTTTATGCTAGTTTCTCCTTGTAATAAACATAATTATGTATCACAAAACTTCTACTTTGTGACACCACAACAGTTATCACCCCACATTAAACCGTTACTTTATAACGTTATACGCGTCACAATTGCCAACATTTTCACGTATTGCCATCGTTTTATCGCTTCCGGAACTATCATCGTGACTTAATAGCTCTCGATTGTAGTAGGTTTAAGGCTCTCTGCAACAAAGTATGTTTGGCATTAGATATTCTTATCATTTTTATATCTACGTTCTGGGTAATGACATATAGCCATTGGAATGATGGATGGAATTTTCAATATTTTTTTAAACTGGCTTGGTACAAAGTTAGTTGCTAGAAATTAATGAAATGAATATCTATCAAACGAGTATGAATAATAACGGTGTAAATTACTCATTCTGAACTAAGCACCATATTATTATGTACATATATGTCGGTCGTCTTTCTGGCATTGTCACAGTTTCATCTATGTTTTGGCGCCCGGGATCTGTTAACTAGTCTAACCTCAAGTTATGTCAGAATATTAGCTAAACTACAAAGTGACTGCCGTCTGACTGCCGCAGCTCAAAGACCGTGTTATAAATGATTTCCTCTTAGTAAATTATCATTATAAAATCACTAAAATACCAATGCAACTAGTGATGAAAACCCTATTTTTCTTTAGGTTATCTATAAGACTTAATTTTTTCAAAATTATAAAAGCTGTAAATAGATTTTAAGTAAACGCAAAAAGTTGAACGAACTTAAAAAAATATAGTAAAGAAATCTAGAAAATGTAATCAGAAATCGCTTTAAGAATTTTATTTTGGTTAGGTATATTCTAAAAACCAAATCACTTATAATTCCAACTTTTTTATTAGCTATTTTAACGTCGGCATGGCCTCAATTCACGTTTTAAGGCAGTTTTATTCTCTCTATAAGCCTTGATAAGGCGCAATCGTCATTTTCACTAACCGTAAACATTACTGTAATCGACGATATTGTAGCCTGTTCAATTTGGTTGGCATTAAAATCGAGTTTCTAGGTACAATTCTGCTTGTAAAGATATTGAATATAGGCCCCGTTTTGTATTCTTGTTGTAGCTGTTTAATTAAAGAAAGTTAAAGTTATGTCACTATAAAAATGGAGTATAAACTAGAAAGAAAATTGTATATCCCATTATAACTTAACCTTCCATAATATCTGAAACGGAAGCACATATAGAAATATAAGAAATATTTGCCTCTGCGAATTCGAACAACACGAATTATTCTGTATCATTGTTGACAGGTTATTAATTGTCTTTAGGATTGTCAGAACCCAAAAAAATACCAAAACATATATTCAACATTTTAAACGTTTACTTAGGATCAAATTTTAAATAGGTAAATTAAAATCAAATAAGCTTTGTCGTGATTCAACGAGTTACAGTGCTCACCTTACACGTATGTATAATTCTCAAAAAAATAACAAAACATTAAATGTTTACGAGCCTTGTAGATAAGCACTTGTAGATTCTACTGTTTTGTACCAACTCTTTTTATTTAGACCATGTTTTCTTAATCACTTGTTGAAGTTTAAGTAAACAAAAAGCTGAAGAGATTATTCAACTTTTTGGCACTTAAGTGCCTGGAGTAGGTACTCTTTATTGATCCTGTCGAGGTGGCGATTTTACGCCTTCCTAGATAATAATGTCCCTTTTCTAGTCTCATTCAAGCCGTTACTTTTTTTATATCTTAGCTGTATCTTAAATGGGCTAGATTAACACAAGATCGAGACAAATGGCAAGAACAAAGTGAGGCCTATGTTCAGCAGTGGACAAAACTGATCTTAAATGATTAAGTTTTTATTACCGAGTAACTTTTACATGCGCAGTGTCGTTGCAACGCCGGTTAGAAAATTTGCTCGTCGTAGTCGTTTTTTGCAGTCTGGTACAACAATAACTTTCCTTTGCGAAACTTTCAATTAGTGATCCTAATTTTCATACACAGAATCACTACGTGAATTGTTGCCCGAACGCAACACTAACAAAATAGATATAAGGCAGTACGAGACTTAAAAGGCTGAGAAAACAGTCTGAGTCAGTCAGTCAGTCAACTGAATGAAAGATACATGCAGGCATTTAAACGTAATAAGCAGACTCAACTCCTCATATATATTACCTAGATTCTATATTAAGCAGAATAAAATAGAATTTAACAATTTAGAGTCGACATTGATTATGATTAATTTTAATCCTCCTCAAAATAGTAAAACCAAACAGAAATTCAGGAACATACTTCCATTAATTTATACAACGTCAAGTACACTCACTTACTACCAGCTGAAGCTCAGCAGATCTCTGCTTTGTCAGTTTTCTCATTCTGCTAGATTATATTTTCGAGCGTTTCATTATGCGAGGTATTATTGCGATGTACTCGTGAAATAAGACCTTAAGTAATCTAGGCAAACAATAAGCGAACTGAGGTAATATTCTACATTATTTATAATAAGGATACTTGGACTCCTGCTGAGCTTACATGAACGCACAAGTCTACTAGCAAGTTTATTTAGGTACAACAATAACGATTGTAGTCATTTAGTTAATTGTAGACATTTAATTTAGTGGTGTAGAATTTCGTTTTGATTGAAGGAAATGCTTCTGTATAATGAAAGAATGTGAAAAGCCTTAATATTGGGTCATATGAAAGTTGAACTGGTGGTTCAAGCATCAAACAGTAATTGTTCATTCCACTGCAGCAGGTATGGCATAATTATGTTAAACTGTAAGTATACTCTTCAGCACTTGTTTGAACCAAAATGGTGTTTCGAGTCTAGTGTGTTGTGTCCTTTGATTGAAAGCCCATAAAGACCACAACTACCAAGATATAGGGTTTTTGCAAGAGTAGATGCAAAATTTATGGTGTCTTTACATTCTTATTAGGTAGTCACTCAGTGGGTAACAAACATATAGGTGAAGTGAAAATATTCATATACTTAACAAGTGGTCATAAGGATGACTAGGAGATGTACATATGCGAACGTAATGAAGTCACTACAGTATTCGTATATTTATGTTTGATATTTCTAATTCAATTTCATCCAATTTTAAAACCCTTTCTTTTGGAATGCTGTAGCTGCATTTGTCTACCAAATTCGATGCCATACAATCAGAAATACCAACCCTTTGTATCAGATCTCTGACCACAAACGAAAACAAAGGCCGAAACCTTTTGTCGTTCAATTTACTCGTTCGTACTAAATAACTGTAAACAAATGAGGTGTATTTAATTGACATCCCTGACAGTACGTCACCCGTATGTAATTCGGGCCGGCCGGTCCTAATGACGGTCTGTCCACAGATCGAACGCGCTCGTTTCCAATGTTTCCGGCTACTAATTATCCGAAATATTTAGCTGTCATTAATTCGCGAAATATTGAGCTGCATAAACAGTATCAATAGCGTAATCACGGATGTGGATATACAGCACTAGTAATATAAATAGCAAACCTATAAGTAAGTAATTGAAACTGGTAATTGGATTTACTAAACATGTACGTTTTAAAGTCATATCAAAATGTTGGGCTGATTAAACATTTATTTTATATTGAAAGCTCTATCTTTATGTGGTTTGTTCACAACTAAACTAAATAGCTTAGAGTAGATTGTCGTCGATAGTGCAATCATGTACAATGTTTTTAAAAAAACTAGACTTGCCCGCTTTTCCGCCCGCGTGAAATATACACCTAAGCCTTCCTCAGGCACCCCGTTCATTAGCAAAATCCGTACAAAAATCTATTTGGTATTTTTTGAGTTTATCGCGTTCATACAGACAGACAGGACGCGGCGATGGCGTTTTCGTTTCATTACATACCTATTATGTATAGTTTATTGAACCACGGCGTTACTTGGCGGAACTACTATAAATACTGCACGACAGGTATTTGCCTGGAACCCATTTCCGCATTATTCCATATATCCCTTATCCTTTGTCTTTAGAGGAGTTCGGTATTGTCAACCTTTTTCTATTGAAAAAGTTGGGGTGGGCAATCCGAGGGTGCGTGGTACCTCTTTCCTTCCATTAGGTTCCTATTATGTACATATACATCAAATACGGATGCGGATGCTTTCTAAACACAGAGCACCACCACTAGAGACCGCATTAGCTAATATTTGTTTTGATTCGAGTTCACTAAATTTGCGGACTGCGCGGGATGCGCGGGGCGCACGTAATGCGTTGTGATTGGCTATTGCAAGGTCAAACTTAGGACATGCACTCTAGTGCACTGTACCGTAGTGATGGGACAGGGACAGATTATTGATCGATAGAATTTGGTTTGTATTGATTATATTATTGATATATTATTATGGATAATAAATGTTTCTTACCCGTCCGTTAAATATTATAAAGCATTTTTAATAAATATGTTTTTACCCATACGTTAAATATTATAAAGCATTTTTAATCTTTGATTTTGTGTATAGACAAGTTTCCGTCACTCTTCAGTGCGTAACGCTAGTGCTAGTGATGAAACGGATAGTGGTTTGGCCGGATACCGGATAGCCGGATATCCTGCCGAACATTGACAACAAAAGTAATCGTCCATGATCATGGAAAATACGATCTCATGTAACATTGTTTTTTTACTTGAAGTTAAAGCAAATTGATCATGCATGACCATAAGTAACCTGACGACTATATTTGGTGGTCAGCTAATTTTATACTCTAACTACTCTGTAATTGAAATTTTGGCACTCTGTAGCAGTTTAAGACTTAATTTTTAAGCTGGTCTTGGCGATGAAGAAATGTGAAAATAATTGTTGCCACATAAGAGCGGATAATCATCGATTTTTCATAAAAAGTTACTATCCGGTATCAAGTATCCGATCAGATTCTTAAAGTTGTGTCTCTCCGATACCGTAAGAGTACCTATCAGGAGTCACCTAACTCTTTCGGGTGTTGCGCTTCGGGTAACATGTTGTCGCGTATAACCCAATGTCATCAGGTATCCCGCAATGTCATCGGGTGTCCCGCAATGTCGTCGAGTGTCACCCAAAGTCATACAATTTAAAACGTCGGTGGCAGTCCAATACCGTTAAGTATCACCTAACACAATCAGGTACCACCGAATCCTACCGGGTATCAGCCTTTGTCGTCGTATGTCAACCAATAGTATCATCAGGTGTATCGACAAACTCCATTACGTTGGTGATCCGTCAATACTATCGGATCCCCTAATACTATCGGGTTTCACCTAGCACTATTAGGTGTCACCTAACGCTATCGGATGTCATCTAACCTATCAGATGTTACCAGACACTGCCGGGTGCTACCCAATGCCGTCGCGTGTCACCTAATGCCCTCGGGTTTCAATCAATGTTGTCAATGGGGATCGGCTAATACCATCGGACAACCCCATACTATCGGGTATCACCCAATATAGAAGGGTAGCACCCCGATATAGGAGAGAGTCACCACAATACCGTTGGGTGTCACTTAACACTATCGCGTGTCATCTTACACGACTTTCAGGTGTCACATTTAATAACATCATGTATCACACACACCCCGAATACAGTCGGGTGTCACCCCAATAGCGTCGTGTGTCCCCCACTACCATCGGGTAACATCCAATACGGTCGAAAGCCACCTCAACACTGTCGGTTTAAAATTCCGCATGTCTACAGCATTTATTTATGAATAAGAATACTTATCTAAACTGAAAGATCTCAAATTACATAATTCCACTATTCTGAAATATCTCAAATTCTTTGTTTTTTTAAGACGTGGACACACCCACAACCATCCTGACTAGGTTTTTGTTAAGAACATTTACGTCAGAAAAAGTGAAAATATCTACGTAATATCCCTTATTTCTAAACCTGCAGTACGCGCAAACTGCACGTACTGCAGGTTTAGGTCAGGTTTAGGCTTAGGTTTACTTGCCCCACCCCACTCTCCTCGCTTCCTGCCACAAAAATGGCCCTGTTTGGCCGCCGAGTCAAGCCACATACTCACACTGTGTTATGATCTTCGTAACATTACCACGAAAAATATCGACAAAAATATTGACTTCGAAATCACAACACTATCGATACACGTGCCAATGTTAGACAAGGACGACTATTGCAATTTACGTAATGAGTGTGAAAAGGACTTTTCTAAAAGACATCAACGAACGCATTATTACTATTATTGCGCACGATTTGGTAACCAGTATAAACTGAGCTCCGATGCACTGGTTGTGGGTTTTATTTATGAATAAAAACTTACTAACCGATGAAATGTTAAACCATCTTTTTGATAATTTGACGTCTTGGATGTCTTACCACACCATTTTACCGCACAGGTAGCCATTTTTACGTGTTTTGGGCACTAAATAATTTTCAAATATGAACACAACGTGTACACGCATAAGAGTCACAGACTTGGTCAACACTGATGTTTTGATTCGTGCCGTTACTTCATATACTTCCGAAACCACTAATGTCTCGCGCGCGTTAGTTGCCTGTTATTAGGTGTCTAGTGGGGGTGGTCTGTGTTTCTAAAAGTCTATCCAGTTAGTCAAATGGAAATTTTCTTCTCGAAATAAAACAACAGTAGCACTAGCGATAATCCCTAGATCCATTCGAACAATGAAAACAGCCGATACAAAGGACTCCCAGTGCCACAATATCTATCACACGGTATTACTCATTTATTTGAATAGGCAGTGGATCATATCTAAAATCTTTCATTTTGTATTTTGTACTCGAAGCTTACTGTACCTACTCGTTTTTTGAATGTTGAGGTACTGGTATAGGTGTCAGATGTTTTAGAAATCTAATACCTGTACCCACCTGTCTGACTTGAGGTATGTTTTATTTTGCGGCTATGATGGTAAGAGAGCTGGCATCCATTTTGGGTAGGTATTTGAGGCAAGCTGAAAACGGCGTTTTTTATATTGGTTTGCAAAATACTTTTGCATGCGCCTGGCAATGTTAAAGCCCCGACTAAATCATGTAGCTTATTTTTTTATTCTTTAAACATTAAACTACAGCATTTAGAAATTCCACGTTGCCTAAATACATTCTTGGAAATATATTTTTTTTTCAAAATTTTCTATAGCCCCTCTACTCGCCAGCCAGGTCTGCAGTTCCGTGTGGGGGATATAATAGGAGAGGTATCAGGCAAGTTTTTAGCTTGCCACAACTACCTACCCAAAATTGATGCCAGCTCTCGGACCATGAGCTATGCAGTACAAAACAGCTTGAGGCAAAATATTCCAAGGTTTAATTAATTAGTTTAATAGGGAAACAAGAATAGATTGCCAAGCTATTCGTAATTAGGGTTTCTTTAGAACGCATTTCGATTATGTTCCTTTCAAGAAACTTTATCACCAACAGAAAGCGAGTCACGGATCGATTCCAAGGGTTCTGCTAATAAGGCAGTTGCTGACTAATAATTTGCTACTAACCCGTCCCTAATTTACCTCATGTTATTTGCTCATGTTAAATACCAACATTATTATTCCTAGTCATGTTCCGATCGGCTTCTAATCTTAGCAAACAGAGCTCACTATTCGCTTTTTCAACAAGAGATTAACAATTCTGATCAGTTGCTTATTTCATCTGTGGCGCTGTGGACAATGAAGTTTCTTGTTACTTTTAGAAGAAACTACTCTTGTTTGGATTATCTTTGCATCGAAATAGCTGCGACTGCATCATGAGCCACTGAAATTATATTCGAAGGAGTCCAAAACCAATACCAGTGTTATGGTGTTGGTAAAATTTGGTACCTACTTTACTTTTCAAAAGTAAAATGTGTATTTATTTAGAGTTAAATTAGGTCACCTAAAATTCTCTTTGTAGCTTATCTAGATTTATGAAACTTCGATAGATTCTGGTAAAGATCTGATTGGATTTTGCTACTACAACACAGAATCTGAAAGAAATGGAAAAGTGGTAGTCGCACCTTATAAGTTTCTGCTTCTGACTACTTTTAAGTATAGCTAGCAAAAAGTGAACCTTAAATATTTTCATTGCAAATATGTATTCTAGCTTAAGAGTAATCAGTGGCTACAAATGCAATTACTAACTTATATTGCAATAAAAAATAACGATTGGAGTCTTGTGCTTGTGTTTGCCACAATTATTTGAAAAGCACTGATGTATTAAGATGTGTTAATTGGTGGGTGTGAAAATCGCAGGCCTAATCAGGATCGCTCTCGGCCTCATTCGCTCTGTAATCTGTTTAGCCATATGACACGTTGTAGACTAGAAAGCTGGATATCTTTCCTCATAATTTCTACTGCGAAACTTAAAAACAGCAAGCGGAAGCTGCCACATGCCATATAATGAATCGTTGGTATGCTTGCAATGTATCTATAACTAGAAACACTATGTTGGTACATATTTAGACATGTTACTATTCATATTAAAGCGGTTGACAACATGATATTTATTGACTGTCTGATATGTGCTAAGTCACAAACTTACTAAGCCCAATTTGGTTTGACAATTTGACTTTTTAATCGAAGAAGTCATACAGTGTAGCTGTGCATCTGCTGTCTGAGCTTATAGTTTTAGCTATACTGTTTTCCCTCGCAACGCTCCCGTTCACCCATGTATCGAGATTATAATATTCAATCATCCAAGTATTGATTGGAACTAGATTACCCATTTCAATTTAACCTTTAGGCGATATATTTAGTTAGCGGTATATTAAATCGCTTTGTGATAGGCATTTGTAAACCGTCGGTTATGTTGGAGCTTTGATATTAGCTCCGATATTGTGTTTTGAAATTTTGATATCAGACGTCCACAGTAACAAGATAATTATATGTTTTCAATACTTCGACCAAATTAATAAAGTTGGTAAAAGTATTGAAAATGACGTCTATAAACGAATAAAAAATTTTAAACGTTTTTTATAGGCCCTAGAGCAGAGCATATAAGTTTAGGTCTGAAAATGTCATACAAAGTATTAGGGGGAAAGAAATGATTAACTACACAAAACTATAGGTAACACGTACAATGTTTATACTAGAATTGTTTAAATGGCTAAGTATCGCCTCCTCGTTGTCGAGAATTATCGTTCTGTGGATGAAGGATGAAGGATATCTTGTATTCTTAGTGTATCTTATAAACTACGTAAAATACTAAATTAACCAAATATTCAGCGCTATTTTCATTAAATTGGAATCGGATCTATGTTTTAAATTGGATTAGGGCAACATTTCTAAGCAATATTTTGTCACGTGAATAAAAAGTCTTCGAAGGTATGTGACCCGTTTAATGAACCGGTAGAGGTGTATCATTATGAGGAACATTTCGCTAATGAGGGTAGGCCTATAATCATACGTGGGAGTTACCAAGTAACGCGTAAAACTCTAATAACATGAAAAGGTAACAGAAAATTGGAGGCGAAAAGTAGATTAATTTAAGTACTGCCCATTCTTTTCACTCTGGCTCCGTATTTGGCCAGCTATGCATCTCGCTTTAAATAAAACGTAGATAGATAGATGTTGATGCTGATGAATACCATTATCGTGTGCTTTAAATCTTAGATAGTAATGAGTTAGCCTACACTCTAGATAGATATTTAAATAGCGATGGGAAGGACTATCCATGACTCAAGCTCACCGACTATTTTTTCTTATGAAATCTGCACCTCTACCGCAGGCGTTCCCTTTTTAGGGTTCTGTACCTCGAAATGAAAAAACGGAATCCTTAAAGGATCACTTTGTTGTCCGTCCGTCTGTCAAGACCCTTTTTCTCAGAAAAGCCTGAAGGTGTCAAACTTAAACTTATATCAAATAGTCAAGTCTACTGTCCCTTGAAGCTTTGAGAAGATCAAACTTCTAAGCCAAGGCAATCAAAAGATACAGCCGTTTATGCTGCAAATTTCCGCAAATTTTCGAAACTCGCAAGGGAATCAAAACCTACAGGGTACTTCCCGTGAACTCAAAATCTTGAAATTTAGTACGAAGCAATGTCTTATAGCACAGATAAAGGAAAAATTGAGGAAACTGTAAATTTTAGTTACACGATGTCATAAAAATATTTTTAATAATTTTAAAGTTATTACTATTTTCTCATGAACGCGTAGAGGTATTAAATTGAAATTCATATCAAATACTCAAGTTTATAAGACTTTTAAGCTGAAACAAAATTAAACTTCAATGTCAACACAATAAAAAGAAACTGGAAGTTTAGCCGCATATTTTCTCACAACTACTCACAAGGGAATCAAAACCTACAGGGTACTTCCCGTGACTTCAGAGTCTTGAAATTTGGTACGAAGCAATGTCTTATAGCACAGATAAAGGAAAAATTGCGAAAGCCATAAATGTTTGTTTCATAATTTAAAAAATATATTTGTATTAATTTTAAAGTTACTATTATGAACGCCTAAAGTTATTAAATTGAAATTCATATCAAATTCTCAGGTCTATAATACCTTTAAGCTGTAATAAAATCAAGCTTCTATCACAACGCAATCAAAAGAAACAGCAATTTTACTACATTTTCAAACTCGCAACTACTGGCAAGGGATTCAAAACCTACAGGGATGCTTTCCGTAAACTCAGATTCCTGAAATTTGGTACGAAGCAATGTCTTATAGCACAGATAAAGGAAAAATTTCGAAAACCGTAATTTTTTTTTACATCATATAATAAGGTGTATAGGGTTCCCACCAAGAACTTAGGGTCGCAAGCCAACCTCAACTGCAAGTGGTGCACCTGCCAATCAACGGACGAGGCTCTGGCAAACAAAATGTCCTAATAAGCGGCAATAGGCTCGCCACCTATTACGTGGGATCAAAACACTGGCGAAAAGTGGGCGTTTAATATGCCTCTGCCTATCCCTTCAGGGAAACAGGTGTAAGTCTATGTTTGTATGTATGTATGTCATATAATAAAAAAATAAAATCAAACTTCTGTCACAACGCAATCAAAAGAAACAGCAATTTTACTACATTTTCAAACTCGCAGCTACTGGCAAGGGATTCAAAATCTACAGGGATACTTCGCGTAAACTCAGATTCATGAAATTAGGTACAAAGCATAGAAATTAATTTAGCGGGTCTTAATCGCGTTAACTTAAATTATTTAAGGTATAAATACCTATTTGTTACCGACGTTTCGCTCGTCTTGCACCGAGCGTGGTCGCGGAGAGACTGATGAGAGCTCAGCGACGTCTTGTGGAAGTGCGGTTTTCAGCACCTACCCTCACTTGGTCTTTATTTAAGTTCGCAATGTCGGTACTCCGACACACTACACTAATGACGTCTACACACTGTTGAGATTTATCACTGCGGCGGTGTTTACACTTGCTGATGACTGGATTCCAAGTGGCCGATAATCTATATCCATCCTCCCGGTTGAAATTGTTATATTTCTTGATTTCTACCGCTTCACGTACTATCCTGGAGTAATAGTGACGATCGGTGGATAAGACTTGTGGTTGATGCAGTTCTATCCAGTGGTTTGGTCCAGACTCCAACAAATGCTCAGCTATCGCCGACTTGTTAATATGTCGGTTTTTTACAGCTGCGATATGTTCCTTTACCCTTTCAGCGATTGTACGCTTAGTTTCCCCGATATATGAACTACCACAGCTGCAATCGACTTTGTAGACGCCAGGTGTTTGGAGAGGAATTACATCCTTTGGTGTACGCAGATTGTGTGCTATCTTAGAGAGCGGACTGTATACAGTCTTGATGGAGTATTTCTTGAGTACTGTTCCAACTTTGTCCGTCACTCCCTTTAGATACGGCATGTAAGCGGGCACTCTGCTTACCTCAGGTTTACGCTCGTTCCTCTTCCGACAGAGTAAGTTTTTCTTGTATCCGTTGCACCTAAGTACCTCCCGAACATGTGACAGCTCACTATTTAATTGTTCGGGGTCACATAAGTCATACGCTCTGTTTACTAACGAGGACACAACGGAATCCAAGTGCCGCGGATGGTGGTGCGAGTTCGCGTTGAGATACCTGTCGGTGTGTGTCGGTTTCCTATACACAGTGTGTCCAAGGGTACCATTATCTCTCACTGTCACTTTAACGTCGAGAAAGGGTAACGATCCGTCTACCTCCATTTCGAATGTGAATCGGATGTTCGGATGTATGGAGTTCAATTTGTGTGCGAATTGTTCTACGTCCTGCTTGTTGCCCTTCATGATGCAGAAGATATCGTCGACATACCTTTTCCATAGTTTCACATTTGACGCCTGCATGTCTACGGATTCCTCAAAGTGCTCCATCCAGATGTTGGCCATTACCGGTGCTATAGGGCTACCCATAGCCACTCCATCGATCTGGAGGTAATGTTGTCCACGATATAGGAAGTAGTTTCCATCCAAGCAATTCCTGAGTAGAACGATGTATTCGTTAGACAGACCGTTTTCCCTTAATTTCCTCTCTACGACGTCAAGGCAATCTTGAATAGGAACATTGGTGAATAGTGACTCAACATCAAAACTCACCATCACCTCGTCTGGTTCCCTTTTCATGCTCTTGATGATTTCAATAAAGTGGCGAGAGTCCTTTACGAAAGAGTGCGTCTTGCCTACTAACGGTTGTAGTACCTTGCTTATGTGTTTCGCCAAACCATATGTGGGTGAATTTATTTGACTCACAATCGGTCGCAAAGGTACGTTAGTCTTATGTACTTTAGGTAATCCGTACATCTTAGGCGGCTGCACAATGTGAGGTTTATGTAACCGTTCAAATTCCTCCTCCGTAAATAAGCTTTTATGGTCCCTAATTAAGGCTCGAATGCGTTTTGTCACTCTGGCGGTCGGGTTATATGACACAGCCTTATATACTAATGTGTCACTCAACAGATTCCTTATCTTACTGTCATAATCACAAGTATTCATTACCACAGTGGCGTTTCCTTTGTCAGCCTTTAGCACTAAAATATTCGTGTTATCACGCAGCGTTTTTAGTGCTTGACGCTCTTCTGCGGTAATATTTGGTTTAGGTGGCTTAGACTTACGTAAAATAACGGCAACATCCTGTCTAAGTGTATCCGCATCGTTAGACGGTACCTTGTTACGCGTTATAACCTCTTCTATGCTACTTATGACGTTTTCATATGGAATCCGCTTAGGTGTCAAAGCATAATTTAATCCCTTCGCCAACACGCTTTGTGTCGCGCTATCAATAACCTGGTCTGATAAATTGATAACCGTTTGCTGTTGGGTGGGGTGTCCATTTCTACCGGTTACCCTCTCACGATGGTTTATCAATTTATCAAACTTATTCTTGTGCCGTTTTGTACGCAGATCATAAATGCGGCTCGATTGGTTATATGTTATACGGTCGCACAAGCTAAAATCACTGATTGAGAGCACTTCACTACACTCTGTATGCACTTTAAATAGGTTACACTGTACAACACCTAGCTCGTACCGACAATTGCGGATTAATTGTCTTAAGAGACGAACACTGGCATTGTGTAGAATGCCTTCGGAATAAGGAATGTCCTTGCGCGGTTTAATGCGCACTCCTATGGGTATCACTCCGTTGTCTCGACACTTCGTTAAAAAACTAAGCGAAGTTTCTAAACATACCCGCTTTATCCGAAGACATTCAAGTTGTTTAATTTTAATTACACATTCCGGCCCGTAGCGGTTTGTAATAATCGATTTTAAACTTTCGCGATTTGTATACATCATAAAAATTAATTTAGCGGGTCTTAATCGCGTTAACTTAAATTATTTAAGGTATAAATACCTATTTGTTACCCGCTAAATTAATTTCTATGATGTATACAAATCGCGAAAGTTTAAAATCGATTAGGTACAAAGCAATGTCTTATAGCACAGATAAAGGAAAAATTGCGAAAACTGTAAATTTTAAAGTTATTAGCCCTTTCTTTAAGGCCGCGTAGAGGTATGGAATTGAAATTCATTGCGAATACTCAAGTCTATAATATCTTTAATCCATAACAAAATCAAACTTCTAAGCCAACGCAATCAAAACATACAGCTGTTTATGCCGCAAATTCTCACATATTTTCGAAACTCACAAGGGAATCAAAACTTACAGTGAAAGTAGAATCTTGAAATTTGGTACGAGGCAACTTCCTATAACACAGATTAAGAAAAAATTCCAAAAATGAAAATTTTTAGTTACATCATATAATGAAAAAAAATTAAAAATTTAAAGTTACTACCTCTTTCCTCATGAACGCGTAGAGTTATTAAATTGAAATTCATATCAAATACTCAGGTCTATAGCACTGTTAAGCTGTAATAAAATCAAACTTCTATGTCAAAGCAATCAACAGAAACAGCAATTTAAGCATATTTTCAAACTCGCAACTACTCGCAAGAGAATCATAATACTACAGGACTCGTCCCGTGAACTCAGAATCTTGAAATTTGGCACAAAACAACGTCTTATAGCACAGATAAGGAAAAATTGCGAAAACCGTTTTTTAGTTACATCATAAAATTTAAATATTTTTCATAATTTTAAAGGTACTACTACCCCTTTCCTCATGAACCCATAGAGGTATGAAATTAAAATCCACATCAAATGCTCAAGTCAAAACTAAAGGACACTTACAGTCGATGTAGAATCTTGAAATTTGGTATAAAGCATCGTTTTATAGCACATAGGAAAAATTTCGAAAACCTTAAATTTTTAGTTACATGAAAGTATGTTCTTAAAGAATACAGTAACTGGCGAAGATGAATAATGATGAATGATTTCAATACCAGAGTAGTACCAAGGCAGCGATAACCTAGTGGAGATACCAACAGACTGCCGTGCAGAGGGTATCGGGTTCGAATCCACGGCGCGCACTAATGACTTTTCGGAGTTATGTGCGTATTGAATTGTTAATTATCGTTTGTCCCGTGCCTCGGAGAGCACGTTAAGCCGTCGGTCCCGGTTGTCATGAAGATCTTTGACAATCGTTACAGGGCGTCAGTACCTTCTAAAATAAACTGACACTAGTCTAAACCATGGAATATCGCTAACCCTTCGGGTTGCGCAGGTCAGACAGGCAGTCGCTCCGTGGAAAAGTTAATATTCAGCCAAATCCGGTTAGACTAGGAAGCGGACCCCAGATTGAAACTGGGATAACGCTAAGAGGATGGATTTCAGTACCAGAGTATCAAAATGGTTGTTAGCGCGAATCATCGATGTACGTCATATATCCGGGCGCTGACTTCGATTAATGCGATCACGCAATACTCGCCAAATTTTTGACTATCTGATCGCGACTAAGGTATGAACAAAGTTGATCAGCGGATTGCCGTCTATCTTACACACAGCCAATCACGATTGGTACTGCTCGTCGATCGTGATGTAGAAATTAAAATCGTCTATGGAGTATCTATGTTTTAACGTCATTTTGCACCCACACCAGTATACAGTACACATACAAAACGAATGTCCAAATTTGTTGAAATGTAGAAATACATTCTAAACTAAGTATATTTAATGAAATTCCTGTTGTTGCTAAACATAAACCAAAGCTCAACGACATCATTAAAACTAGAGCAACGTGCTAACTACTCGAGTCATAAACGATTGCCAATAAGCGAGCATAGCTGGACGCACTATAAACTAACTCATTATTACCTTACCTCGTTACCTTTACCTAAACATGTTACCAAACCATCCAACAATTTGTACGTAAGTTACTTGAAACGGAAATGTTTTAAAACAAAAATAAATATGAAACAAAACTTGGTATTATTGTTGTGAACTCATGAACCATTAACATTAAATTAAACGTAACATAAACATTTTCTCCCACGTCTTGTTATTGTTTATAAGCTTTCTCAGAGAATCAACATTAAAGAATTAATTCAATTTACTCCTACTTTATGCTCTATTTAAAGGGCGGTGTTATCTATTAAAGTTAATTTATCATTGCGTCGTGACGCGTCTTTTTAAATTTGATTGATTGCTCGTAATATGTGAATGACTCTTGTGTTTTATTGTGAGCTGTAAAAGCGAATGGACGTGGCAAAAATCTTGAATAATATATCAACCTTCTATTGTACAAAACATTAATGGATTTTAGAAGTAGTTGCTAGAATATTGTTAAAATATATTTATTGATAATATATTTATTGATCAACCCATTTACAATATTTGACTTATGTTATCTTACAGTTAAATTAAACATTAGAGTATTAGCAGTATATCTATTAAGATATACTAGCTAGATAACCACTTAATTCAGGCAATGTTTGTGTATGTACAATGCTGGTGATTCCGTTGTGCATTACCAAATCAAATCTAGTCCAATATGCTATCCTGTTATTTTAGATAAAACTAGAAAGTGACTTAACATCTGTCAATCGTAGTTACACAAAAAGGTTCTACATTTATTGGAATATAAAGTAAAGTAAAAGTAATTTAAGATAGCTAGACAAGAGATATCAACCAAACATGCGTTCCAAACTCAGCTGAATCCGTACAGAGTTTAGTTTGACATCTCTAGAAATCTCTATAAAATCATACTGCCTTTAATGGAATCATGTAGGTATTAGTCAAAGATAGCAATAGACTCACATCAGTTTAGAAAATCTAACAAGAAAAATAGGGCCAATGTTATTCTGATAAGTTGACATTAGATGCTTAAACTAGGCTTAGAGCCTGTAATATAAGCATCACGAATTTCCCCTGCCATTTTGTTACAAAGACCAATTTAATTTAAAATGCTGCTATATAAATCTAATAGGTACATATACTTAACTTAAAAATATTTTAATAGAATACTATGAAAATTATAGTGCAATGGGTTAACAATTATTTAGGTATTTATAATAGTAACAATAACTAATTATAGAAAAGTTATTTTCCACATGCCATTTGTGTGTGTGTTAGGAGTTAAGTGCACGCTTTACTACAGGTATATGAGTATCTGGTTGTGTCAGGTAATACGATACTGCCTATATTATGCTTAATACAGGTATTATCGTACTATAGCAAGCAAATTTTCTGTTGCATCATAATCGAGTGCATGAAGCCACTCATAAAGTGAAATTCTTAGATTATGCTTATTTAGTCTGTGTATCCTTAAACATTTATTGATTTTATTATATAAGAATTCACCTAGAAAGCATGCAAACCGATTTGTATAAAATGAAGTCTTAAAATGAATAGCTGCCGTACTGTTAATACGTTACAATTCTGATAAAGATTTTTGGTCGGGTATCTATAGGGAAGGAAGCTGCTTACCTTAAGTATTGCTCTTTGGGCTCTTTCTACATTAAGCATGTGGGTCTTAGCCACTCCTCCCCATGAGTCAATACAATATAGTAATAGAGATTCACATAGCGCTTTGTATATAGTTTTAATCAGCTTAGGTTCTCCTACATGTCGTATATATTTAAATATTGCTATGAGTTTACGCAAACGGGAAGTTAACACTCTAATATGTGACTGAAATGATAAATTACTATCTATTATTACGCCAAGATATTTTATTTCCTTGACTTCTTCTATACACGAACAGGAACAGGTACAAGTATTTCCTGACAAGAGACATTCATGAGCTTTAATTTGAAAAATGTCTTTTGGAGGCTGGGGCCGATTTACCATTGAAATTGGAAGGTACTTAGTTTTACTAGCATTTAAGCTGAGTAAATTGTTATGTATCGAATTGGAAACCGTGTTAAATCCCTTTTGAGCAGATTCAAATATCTTGTCCCAACTCCTTTCCCAGAATATACAAACCGTGTCATCGGCAAAAGTTATGATCTGGCCGTTTTCGATAGACATATTACACAACTGATTTATATAGACTAGGAAAAGAGTCGGGCCAAGTATGCTGCCTCGAGGGACACCATAGTTTATATGGAGAGGATTACTGAGCTTATTGCCGATCCTAATACTTTGACTTCTACCAGTTAGGTAGTCCTCAAATAAATTTAGCGGGTTGCCTCGTATGCCTAGATGTTCGAGCTTCTTAAGCAACAGCGATATTGATACAGTATCAAATGCTTTTGCGATATCTAGAAATACACACAAACATTTCTGACCATCATCCAATTTCCTAACAACTGTGTCAGTTAAGTGGAATACGGCATCGGCAGTTGACTTTGATTTTCTAAACCCATATTGATTAGGAGATATAAGGTTATTTCGTTTTAAAAACAATGTTAGTTGCTTATTTAGAATACGTTCTAAAATTTTAGATATAGTTGGCAAAATTGATATAGGTGTATAATTACCTATGTTAGTTTTGTCACCGTTTTTATGGATAAGTGTGATGGTAGATATTTTAAAAATATTTGGAAATTTGGCGGTTGAAATCGCGAGATTACAAATGTGTACAATAGGGCCCGCAAGGAGTTGTTTATTTTGTTTTAGAAGAATAGCTGGTATCTTATCCCAACCGGTAGAGCCAGAAACTTTGAGAGAATCGATAATGTTAACAACTTCGGCCAAGTCAGTATTTAACAACACCAAAGAAGACACGGGGCTTAACTCTGCATGTGAATTTCGCCCTGTATCAGGATTTTGAGTAATTTTTATATTTTCTGCTATATTCTTCCCAACGTTGACGAAGTATTCGTTTATAGAATCTAATGCAGTATCAGACGAAAGAGAAAGGGACATTAGTTCCTCATTAAATGTAGGTTTAGTTTTTAGATTTGTAATCGAATTGATTACTTCCCAAGTTTTTTTGACACTCGTCATGCCCGCCTTTTTAAGTTTGTCACGTTCGTATTCTAACTTAAGCTTTCTCAGCAAGGTTACACAGAAATTCCTATACCTACGATATGTGATACTAAGAATTTGATTATCCGGTGATTTTTTAAGTTTAATATGCATATGATCCCTATTTCTCAGACATCGGATGATACCTGGAGTTACCCAAGGTTTCAGTGGGATTTTGCGGCGGGGTAATTTATGTGTATGTGTATTATTTTGCACAATGTCAATTATTTTATTCACAAATATTTCAGCAGCCTCATTGCAGTCATCAGAGTTCAGAACCGGTTGAAAATTTGTGTCCATTAATTCTTTACTGATGCCAAGATAGTTTATCTTGGTCAAAGATTGAAAATGCCTTTTATGATAATTGGACTGTTTGGTTTCTATGGATATGAGAACACTATCGTGATCGGTAAGTGTGTTCTTAATAATCAGAGCCGTTGACTTATAGGTACTTTTTGCTAATACATGGTCAAGACAATTATTAAGTCTAGTTGGTAGGGTGTGTACTGGTAGCAGTCCATGTGACGATGTGAGATTTAAGTATGTCTGTGCGTTAAAATCGGCGTTATTAGACTTGATATCGATATTTATATCACCAGTGAGCAAAACATGTTTATTTTTATTGAATGATGCTTTTTCTTTCCTTATAATATTCCTTATAATCTATTTTCACAGACAATCTAAGAAGCTTTAGAGGTGTATGTAAAACCGTATGCTCAAAATTATTCAGGGCGAGAAAACATCAGCCTACTTAGCTATTTATAATACCTAAAACATTAGCCGGCTCTTTACGTAATACATCAGGTTAAACTTTCTTACTATCAACATTCAACAACGAATGAAATTCAAAATCACGTATGTGCTACATACTTTGCATTGAAGTCTTTGAATGAAGCACTTAAGCTGATGTCATTCACTCAATTCGTGTTTTCATTCTAAGACATGACGTCACTTAACACCTGAGCTGATCGCTTGATTGAAGATACATTATTAATAAAACATTGAATTTGTTTATCGACATGTCCTTTATTATGCCAAATGCCTTCTCCATATTTATTGATGCATGACGATAAAGAACAATGAAATGAGTAGTTCGGGGTTGAAATTTTCATGTCGTGAATCCGTTCTGGCATTCTATTCATTGGCTGCCTTTATGAAAATTAATATACCACTGAATATGTCCGTATTACAGTTAGAATAGAAAACCGTTCCATGAACTATGTACTTTGATCGTGGAGCTTCTCATAAATTTCTGTTTGTTAAATGTGTTCCGAATTGAAATGCATATTATATAGTTTGGTTTGTTTAAGCGTCTATAACACTGCACTATTTATCAAATGCATGTGTTGTACCTATTCGACTTATTCAATCAACCGAATTTTTTTGTTTAGTATGATATATTTTTGCTAGTTTTAATATTGATTGATGATTATAAATACATAATGTTGCTGAAATCAGTTTCGGGTAATATAAAACCAAATGTGAGTTTTTTAATTGGGAATTTAATCTGGGAGTAAATAATTTTACCATGTTAAAGTTGTTAAGTAGTTTAATAGGTTTATCTCTGAACTACTGACACGACGACTTCCAGCCTCCCGAGAAAGCCGGTTTCCGTAAAGGCTATAGTACCATAGACCACAAACATACGCTGCGGCAGGTTATACAGAAGTCCGAGGAGTATAACCAGCCTCTATACTTGGCGTTTGTGGACTATGAGAAAGCCTTCGATTCTATCGAAACCTGGGCGGTGCTACAGTCTCTCCAACGGTGCCCGATTGACTACCGAAATATCGAAGTGCTGAAGTGTTTGTATGAAAACGCCACTATGTCAGTCCGCCTCCAGGACCAGAGTTCGAAACCTATTCAACTCCAGCGAGGGGTGAGACAGGGGGATGTCATATCCCCGAAACTGTTTACCACTGCGCTGGAGGATGTTTTCAAGCTTTTGGACTGGAATGGACTCGGCATCAACATCAACTGCGTGTACATCACTCACCTTCGATTCGCAGACGATGTCGTAGTCATGGCTGAGACCATGGAAGACCTAGGCACAATGCTCGATGGCCTCTGTAGAGTCTCGCAACAAGTAGGTCTTAAGATGAACATGGATAAGACGAAAATCATGTCGAAAGTCCATGTTGTACCTGCTCCTATTCAGGTTGGGAACTCTACGCTCGAAGTTGTCGACAAGTATATCTACCTGGGACAAGTAGTCCAATTAGGTTGGTCCAACTTCGAGAAGGAGGTTAATCGTCGAATCCAACTCGGTTGGGCAGCGTTTGGGAAGCTACGACATATCTTCTCGTCCGATATCCCGCAGTGTCTCAAGACGAAAGTCTTTGACCAGTGTGTGATGCCAGTGATGACGATTACGGATCAGAGACGTGATCGCTTACTATGGGCCTTATCAGAAGGCTCAAGGTCACTCAGAGGACGATGGAGAGAGCTATGCTTGGAGTTTCACTGCGAGATCAAATCAGAAATGAGGGGATCCGCAGTAAAACCAAAGTCGCCGACATAGCTCTCCGGATAGCCAAGCTAAAGTGGCAGTGGGCAGGGCACATAGCTCGAAGAACCGATGGCCGTTGGGGCAGAAAGGTTCTGGAGTGGCGGCCACGTACCGGATGACGCAGCAGAGGTAAGCCCCCCGCAAGGTGGACCGATGATCTCGTCAAGATCGCGGGAGGCGGTTGTATGCAGGCGGCTCAAGACCGGTCTGTGTGGCGAGCCTTGGGGGACGCCTATGTCCAGCAGTGGACGTTGTTTGGCTGATATGATGATGACTGACACGATTTCGAAAGTATTTCAAGAAAAAAATACGATGATCCCCACGAAACACTTTACTGGGATAAGTGGCCAGTGTTGCCTAAAGCAACTTTTGAATAATATATCTAAGCTTGTGATAGAGTGCGGGGTAACCTCAAAGTATGCTAACGGCGGCTCGAATGTCCCTTTGCTACGAGACGTCGAGGATATAGTGGTGATTTTAGTAACTAACTAGGTCACAGACACATTTACGGCAGTCTAATATTCAGCTTGACCAAACACAAATCAAATAAGGACGAGAGAGACGATCTGTAAAAAGGTTGCCATAAAAAGACACATAACGTAAGGACATACATACCATAAAAAATAAATGTGTATATACCGGCTAAAATATGAAGATCATTATCCATAATTCGTTTAATAGATCATTTCTCTGTCACTATTCATTACGCTGCGTCAATTTCGGCAGGGCATATTATGACGCAGCTCGCGTAGACTAGTTACATATTAAAATCATTTAACGGCCCCATTCGATTGCAATGCGTCACGCGTAATGTTCCATCATGTTGCATTAATCGATCATCTGTGACCGGAGTCTATAATGTGTTATGCAATGTGAAACGAGACACAATCTCTGCAGGGTACTTACTCGTTATGGCTTAGTGCCGCTTATTTCATAAATATTGAATTCACTGCCTGATTATGCCTTAGTCGTATTATATTTGAGTGAATATTACTAAATAAGGAGATAGGTGTTTGCAGTTACGCCTGTTTGCGAAAGAAGTTAGTTATTTCTTGTTGAGCTTTAGTTTAAACGTGTAGAAATTATTAAAGCTAATTTTCTGGTCTTAATACAATTGACGAGAATAGACCTTATTAGGCACAGGAAAATGGATCGGTGGCTGGTACATGAGATTGAAGTCGAGATTTTAACGCCATTAATAATTTAATATTTGGAATCTGAATTTTGTTGTAGAGGCATTGTATATGTATTGTATACTCTGCTCAATAAATAGCATGAATCCTAAATGTTTTTTTTTTACTTGGTATATATGAGATCGTGGAAGTTATCCTTACGCAGTTCCCGTGGCCCCGCCAGATTGTTTAGAGAAACACCATGGTGGTTTTAGTGAGTGGTACCGACGCTTTTAGTCAGGGCCGAGCCCCTTAATTCTGACCTAGGGCAATATATATATTTTTTTTATAGTAATAGGCGGCAAACGAGCAGACGGATCGCTTTATGGTAAGCAATTACCGCCCATGGACACAAACAACACCACAGGAGTCAGATGTGCGTTGCCGCCCCTTGGGGTTGGGAAAAGGGATAGGATGAGGGGTGGAATGATGGAGAAGGAATAGGGGATAGGGCCTCCGGCCCTCTCACTCACCTAGCGAAACGAAACAGTTTAGGTACTGTTACTTAATGTCGATTTTCTGTGAGAGGGTAGTACTGCCCCGGTCGAGCCAGCCCATTCATGCTGAAATCAGTAAGGCTCTAATACCGTAAGGAATGATATTCCAGTTTTAATAATTCCAGGTAACAAAAGAATGTTTGAAGTAAATAATTATTTGCTGATAATAGAATATTATATTATATTTGGCATGGTTACTCATTTTGGACACGCGCTTGGTATAAAATAATATTGAAAATAACAGCCACTTATAAACGTAGAGGCGAAATCAATATTTTTACTCATCGATTACAATGAGTGTCCATCGATTACAAATTAATTTATACAGTTTTCAAACTGTAAAAGCGTAAGGGTTAGCTTTAACATATGCTGTTCAGGGTTCCACAAGTCTGTGAAGATGGTTATCCAGCTCCACTGTCTCCTTGATAGCATTGCTGCCTCGTAGATTCGGCATCCCAACTTCCCGCTCCAGACCATAACTTGTGCTAACGACCAAAGTGAGAGCGCATCCGAAGCGACTGCCGTGGTGTAAAGTGTGCTGCTTCGTGTTTTCGACAAGGTCGCTATGCTATAGTTGCCGTAGTGAGCACCTAGTACCACCTCCATAAAGTAAGCCAAGGTACGGAAGTAATTCATACAAAATAATTTTGCGGGTCTTAATCGCGTAAAATTAACTTATTTAAGGTATAAATATCTATTTGTTGCCGACGTTTCGATCGTCTTGCACCGATCGTGGTCGCGGAGAGACGTGGGTACTTGAGTATCTAAGCGTAAACGTATGCGCTTACTCTAGTCCATAGTGGCATAAATAGTGGTAGAATAGAATAGCTAAGTAGTAAGGGTTAGTGGATAACAGTCAACTACTTACCGCATTTGTTAGCGTGCGATGAAATGAATATCCATACATCTATACACATAAATAAAATTGGAGTGTCTGTTTGTAATATGAAAATAACCGCTTTTTACTTAATGCATATGGATGTATATACGGTACACATACCGAAATGACATTTTTTACAATTTTTGCCTGTCTGTCGGTCTGTCTGTCTGTCTGTTTGTTCTCGCTAATCACTGGAACGGCTGGACCGATTTTGACGGGACCTTCACTGGCGGATAGCTGATGTACCAAGGAGTAACTTAGGCTATAAATGAACCGTGTAAGTACGCGAAGTAGTTCCCTCATGACGCGGGTGAAACCGCGGGAAACAGCTAGTCCATACATAAAAATAAAATTGGAGTGTCTGTTTGTAATATTAAAATAACTGCTTTTTACTAAATGCATATGGATGTATACACAGTATATATACCGAAATGACATCTTTTTTATTTTTGTCTGTCTGTCTATCCATCTGTCTGTCTGTTTGTTCTTCCTAATCTCCGGAACGGCTGGACTGATTTTGATGGGACTTTCACTGACAGATAGCTGATGTACCAAAGAGTAACTTAGGCTATAAATTAACCGAGTATGCGAAGTAGTTCCCTCAGGACGCGGGTGAAACCGCGGGAAACAGCTAGTACTATATACGTAAGGTAAACGTCCCAATAGCCGTGAAATTCTGAACTTCACTGACTTTGCAGGTCTGCTATGTTAAGGTTAAAAGACTAACAAAAATGAAATTTACGGATGTTTATAGATAATTTATTCTAGTTTTCGAGCAATTTTATAGCTTTTGATATATATGACGTTAAAAATACTTTAATTTAAATAAAGTTTGAAAAGACCCATTTGTACCAGTATCCGGTAGATTTGTCCTAGTAAACGGTAGATTGTCCCAGATACCGGCAAATTTAAACCGCGAATTTGAACCCTATTTGCTTAATGTTAAAGTTTATAATATATGAACTTTTTATTTTTAAATATTGTGTAATGTAATTGTTATGTATCTGTTATCTGTCTTTACCAACATACAACTGTCACGATGAACACCCAGTATTGAACCCACAACACCAGGCAAGTACCAAGCTGCGAAGTGGCCTCTTAAACCACGACGCCAACCGTGCAGTCAGATCAACAACCACTCTTTGTTTGCTGAAATTGAGCCTTCTCTTCAAGACTTGTCTGCTCCATCGGTCGTCGGTCTTTCGGGAGACGTGGCCAGCTCATTGCCACTTCAGGCTGCTTATACGGCGAGCTATGTGGGTGACTCCAGTTCTCTTCCTGATGAGCTCGTTGCGAATTCTATCCTTTAGAGAGACTCCGAGCATAGCTCGATCCATAGTACGCTGAGCTATTTTATATCTATGGACCAGCACTACCGTGAGTGTCCAGATTTCAGCACCGTATATCATTACTGGTAGGAAGCATTGGTTGATGACTTTTGTCTTGAGGCTTTGCGGGATTGGCGACGAGAAGATCCGACGTAGCTTACCGAATGCTGCCCACACCAACTGAATCCACTTATCGATTTCCTTCTCGAAGCTGTGTCTACACAACTGTATTACTTGCCCCAGGTATGTCAACAACAGTATGTCACTGTTGCACAACTTCGAGCAAGGAACCGTCAATGCAGATCGGTCTAAACACGTCGTGTTCATTGAATATTACCTTCGTTTTAGCCAGGTTCATGCCAAGATTAATCCACCGGGGAGGCTTCATTAAGGTCGACAGCATTCCGCTAAGCTTTTCCAACTTCTCTGCTATTAGGACGATGTCGTCAGCAAATTGAAGGTGTGAGATGTACTCGCCGTTGATATTCGTTGAACCCACTCCAGTGTCTTGTAGACATCCTCAAGTGCCTTGGTGAACAGCTTTGGAGATATTACATCCCCTTACCGGACTCTCCTACGCAACTCTATGTATCTTAACACCTCTATATATATCCAGCTAGTGCGTCATCGTTGCAGGCTGTCAAGAACTGCCCAGGTTTCGATAGAGTCGAAGGCTTTCTGGTGGTCCACGAATGCCATACACAGCGGCTGGTTGTACTCATGGGTCTTCAGTATGGATGTGATCCACGGTGATGAAGCCTTTTTGAAACCCGGTTTGCACTGATGGCTGGAAGTCGTCGAGTCGTTTGTTACAATCCTCGTGAACAACTTCAATATGGTTCGTAAACAACAACAACAGTATGGCTCAGGAGTGAAATGGATCTGTAATTCTTCAATAAAGTTTTGCAACCTTTTTTAAGAATAGAATCACCACACACCCGCTCCAGTTTTGAACCTTTGTGGATGACGGTATTGAAAAGACTTGCTAGCTCTCTCAAGGTTGTGTGTCCACCTGCTCAGAGGAGTTCTGCAGTGATTCCATCATCACCAGGTGCTTTATTTTTCCTAATTAGCTCTAATGCCATCCGTACCTCACTCTGTTTGACATCCGGGATAGGTAACTTCGGTAAAGTAGCTCGAGGGCTCTGTGCTCGCCCAATTGGTCTGTCACGTTGAACTCATGTTTCAGTGGAACTCCTCTTTCAGTTGAACTCAACTATGATTTGAAATCTACTTTGAGTTGAAGTCAACTTTGACAACGCATCATCAAAATTTGGTTGCCATATAGGATAAGAGTACTCGTCGATACGATTGAAACGAGCTCAAACTCGATGGGCTTGTGTCCTTTTATTGCGGAGTTCCAATGGCTACTTTCCAGCTCCATCATGCGAGTACTCTATACAAATTAAGAAATGGGAGCAGAGCACCGTTTTATTTTTCATTATAAATAAGTATTTATGCCTCGTAATAAAATACGTTTTGAAATATAAACATCAAGCCCTTGTATATGATAGGGTTTAGAATCAAGTGGTAGTGTACGTCTCAGCATCAGGCAGAATGTAATATTACTAGCTGACCCACCGAACTCCGTATCGCCTTTTTAAGAGTTTTTATTTAAGTCCCTGTTCCAAAAAATTAATACTCTTCTACTACACTACTACAGTTTCAAAGGATAATGAGACTTATTGCAAGGCACTAAGGTGCAGTAATGGGCTCCGGTGCAACGGGTAGTACGAAGTTAACTCGTGTACCAGTATCCGGTAAAAAAGGGTATAATATTGCCGGGTACTGGGTCATGTAGGGGTTTCTGAGTCCCAGTAAATGTAATATGCCAAAATACTTACTATTTCAATAAATTCATCGCCGCTTATGGACTATATCGCGAGATAATTAACTCAAATATTTAAGCAAATAAACACTCTCACAGTGCCGCTATCCGCAGCAATATGATAAGCAAACCAATACAATGTGGTAGCTTCGTAGTTTAGTGACAGAACCTTGAAATTCCACAAAATTTTCGCACACCACACTTTCATTGTAGTATAGTTTTGCAATCATTACAGTTATTGAGTAGCGTTCATATTATAATTATACGAAATAATATCAAGTATGTATTGCAATTCTCAAACTTCAATATTCTTTTGGTAGAAACCTACAAAATGATAAAAACCGACTAGTTACCGGGTACCGGGACACTGCCGGAATTACGTACGTTTACCTTATATAATCGAGACCAGATTACTAGGCCCGACACGGTCTTGACCGATATTTTGTACTAAATTTATTTTATTTATTTATAGACTCACGCCTGTATCCCCGAAGGGGTAGAGGTGTAATATTACACCCACATTCGCCATGAATATTTAGGTCCCACGTAATAGGGCGAGCCTATTGCCGTTACCGGGCAAATCACCAGACTCCGTGCTGCTACTGAGAATTTAGAAAAACACAGTAACACTTTGCCCAACCCGGGAATCGAACCCGGGACCTCCGATCAGCAGTCGCATACGCTATCCACTGGACCATGCAGGCAGTCGTACTAAATCATTATCCTATTTTTATTTTTATTGTTCCTTATTGGATATTATATTTTTGTGTTTACCTATGACCGAATTCTTACGTCCAAAATTTTTGTTCCCAAACCGGAAGCGGCAAAAGCTTATTGCTACGCTAGATTTACTATAATAATGTAGCCTACACAAAAAGTGATACAACTTTCTTGTATATGCTGATATTAAATAAATAAGACGTTAAGCTACGCTATATAAGTATCTTTAAACGCATTGCCAACAGATACTGTAAGCAATATCTCATAATTAATTTTCCTTAGTCACTTATTTTCTTGCACAAACAACTCTGTAGGATTTAAATAACTGCGCAACATCTTACAAAAGGAATTTCAAGCAATGTCGAGCACCTGACTCATCCATGTTGAACAATAACGTTTGCTAAACTGAAATATTCCTTTCTACTAGCACAACAGCTGTTCAACCCACACGAAGAACAACGCGTCTATTGTCTACGGAAGTCTAAAAACAAAACGACCGAACATTATGCACATGTCCTAACAATTATTATTATGCAAGTGCGCCAGCCCGCAATATATCACGTTCTTAAAGAAATACTTTAAAGGGCTTCAGCCCATGAGATGCTTAAAAAGCGACGTTTTTTGTAATAGTTGGGACGATCAATAACTCAATATATTTAAGTACACAGATACTCAACAATGTCACGCACGTTGGGCATCATCTAGAGCTACAGAAAAAATATTCAGTCAGTTTCAGTCAGAATATTAGATTTTTCACATATATACTGCTGTCTAACTATCAAAACTCAACACCGTAGCCGTAGACTATGCTTTAGAGTTTAGTTTAATAACGGGATATTACAGAGGACTGACTCCTAGTCTTGACTGTCATAAATATTCATGACTAGAAGACCGACAGTTCTCTTGGAGACAAGGTTATGACTTTTTGTGGTCGGTCATTTATTTATAGATCAGGCGGTGAATATCCTGCTCATCCTCGTGGATCCATAGATTGTTGTGGTTGAGACTACGTCAAACACATATCTACTATTTCAAATAATGATTTGCAAGCTTATTAATATACTTATGGCGTTCCGTAGTCTCTGCCTACCCCTCCGGGAAACAGGCGTGAGTCTAGGTATGAAATATAAGATAAAACAATTAAGCTGCGATAATTGCCATCGTAAAAGTAGCCAGTCCACTCCAACCCTTACACACTCTCACCGTATAAATTTTCGCATTAAAATAACATTAGGTTTACGTGTGCATACGAATCAATATGAATTATGCTTTGATAACACTCGTTATGCGAAGCGTACTTCTTATCTTTAGTTTTTAGTCTAGGGGAATATTTATTTGTGATATATTTGTTTTGGGCATACAATATGATTTACGAGTGAAGTTGTTTTGAATATTATATTGTTGTAAGATCATGTACGTGCCATGAGTATAGTAATATTTATGTAATGTGCTTTAGTGTAATTATTTGAATATGAAGGTGAGATATCTTTTGTTTGCCTCCACGCAATGTTTCGGCATAGATTGACACGTTGCGATGGGATGGAATTGTGGAATTATTTCACTCTATACAGGACGATAGGACGATGAAAATATTTACCTTATAACAAGTAGCGTAATAGTCTTTTAATATGTATTGCATATGTTTGTTACATACTGACAACAAGCAGCGATAGCCGAGTGGTGAGACCGATAGACTGCTACGCAGAGGGTCTTGGGTTCTAATCCACGGCACGCACAAATAACTTTTCGAAGTTAAGCTCGTATTAAATTATTAATTATCGCTTGCTTATCGGTGAAGGAAAACATCCTGAGGAAACCTGCATGTCTGGGAGTTCTCCATGATGTTCTCAAAATACACGTGAAGTCTGCCAACCCACACTTGGCCATCGTGGTGGAGTATGGCCTTACCCTTCTCATATTGAGATAGGCCCGTGCCCAGCAGTGGGACAGTATAAAGGGCTGATGATGAATGATACTGATTCTTTCAACATCATCATGGTCTTAGCGTTATCCTGATTGCACCTAAAACTTTCCCCTTGAAGCCTGAGGTCCGCTAATAAGTCTGGTCAGGCTTATGCTATTATTATTAGGTCGAGCAAGCAGCAGGCGTAGGAGAAAAAAGGTTGTTGCTGGCTGGAATAGGCATGTTAGTGATGCATACAGGGACGCCAGGCTAAAGTTTGGCGTGTGGCAGGATTGTGGCAAACCATCTACAGGTCCTGTGTTTGCTGATTTGTATGATGCCAGAAGAAAATTTAAATCTCGCCTTAAGTGGTGTGTCAAACACACCAAGAGCAGGTAAAACTGGATATTTTCGCCTCCCTTCACTCAGATAAAGATTATCGCTCCTTTTGGCAGCATACGAACTGGTTGAGAAGTAAGCCTGGCCTCCCGGTATCGATTAATGGTGTAAACGATCGCTTAGGCATTGCTAACCTCTTTAAGGAACAGTTCAAAACAGAATCACCACTGGGACCCAGCTTGCCTGTGCCTAATCCTACAGACCATCATGATATTAACCAACCTAGATTTACAGCCAAGGAGATCAGGGGCGTTATCTCTGCCATTTATTTAAACAACCTATTAAGCCCTTTATAGTCTGGCTTCAGACCTGGCCACAGCACCGTTTCCGCTCTCCTCAAAGTGACTGGCGATATTAGGTCGCGCATGGAGTATGCCAAAGTCACTGTGTTGGCTTTGGTAGATTTCTCTAATGCCTTTAATACCGTCAGTCACGACATCCTCCTTGCTATCCTTTCCCACCTTATGATCTCCTCTGAGGCACTGGAATGGTGCTCGTCCTATCTTCGTGGTCGCCAGCAAGCGGTCCGCGTTGACGAATCCTCATCGAATTGGTGTGAGATCGGCTCTGGTGTTCCACAAGGCGGTATTCTCTCTCCTTTGTTATTTACAATTTTTATCAATCTCGGAACCCAGAAACTTCAATGCGCTTATCATTTGCATGCCGATGACTTGCAGCTTTATGCTCAAGCTAGCGTTGAAAATATATCGTCTGCCATTGACACTGTTAATAGGGATCTATAGTACTTACGTAGTTGGTCTAACTCTTTCGGTTTGACGATAAATCCAACCAAGTGTCAGGCTATAATTGTGGGCAGCCAAAGAACGTTGAGCAAATTAGACAAAACTGCTTTGCCACCTATAATATTCAACAGTTCTGTTATCGAGTATTGTCCAGCGGTCAAAGATCTTGATTTACATATTGACACAAATTTAAATTGGCGCGCTCAGGTAACTAATGTTAGCCAAAAAGTCACTGGTACCCTTCGTGCTCTGTATCGCTTGAAGAACTTTTTACCATCCAAAACTAAGATAATGCTTGTGCACACCTTAATTTTCCCTGTGATCGACTATGGTGATGTGTGTTATTTCGACCTGAATGCAGACCTCCTCAATAAACTTGACCGTCTTCTAAATACCTGCATTCGATTTATTTTTAATCTTCGCAAATATGACCATGTGTCTGCTTATCGTTCTCGTTTGAAGTGGTTACCCATTCATCAACCGTAGTATGCGCGCTCTCACTACACTCTACTCTATTCTCATGTCTCATGTATAAATGTATAAATTTAATAATGCTATGTTAGTTCCGAACACTTCAGCTTGCACCTACTTCATATATCTCTGCATCACCCCAAGGTAGACTGTTAGAGAATGCCTCAGGCATTAAGTCCGCCGATACACATGTATCGGCGGACTTAATGCCTGAGGCATTTTATTTATTTATTGGAATTCATACACATAATGTACATACATTATGTGTATGAATTCCAATAAATAAATAAACAAATAAAACAGTAATTAGTCTTCGAAAAAATCAACTACAAATAAAATTTTGTAATTAAGAAACATAAGATAAATCTATTTACAAAAAAAAATAGAACTGGCCATCTCTCCCGGTATATCAGGGTGAGTTGGCCGTAGTTGTACGGGATAGATGGCCAGTACTTGACTTCCCTTTTCCCATTCTCTTGCCTTGAAATTGAGCTTGTCTATCTTTTTTTTTCTTCTTTTGTTCACATGTGGAGTACATGCCATTAAATTCTGTACAATTTTCATGAACCCATCTGTCACAAATAATACATTGCGGCCAGCGAGATGAGTCGTATGCGATGCGAGAAACAATTGCTGTCTCCACATCCGGCCGAGTTGTCTGCCTCATTTTCTTTATCTTATTCGTCGGATGTATCACAAATTATTGGTGCACTGAGATCAGACCTGCTTTCGCTAATACGCCTAGCAGCTTTTCGTTTTCTAATCCTATTTTTATCAGATTTATTATCTTTGGGTTTACCGCATTAATGACAGCTTTTAATGATTCTTCACTCCAATTACCGCGAGTGGCTATGGTTTTCCTCTGATACTTGTTTGGCATCTATACCAAGACATAAAGCACATTAAAAACATTTACAATAACAATAATGGATATGGCCATCTCAGCCTGAATTCATGTGGCCATCTCTCCTTTTTGTACGGGTGAGATGACCACATCAATTCTAAAACGTAATGTTAACGTAATGGGCGCCGTTTTGAGGTTAGAATAGACATTGGTAGCGCCATCTACCTTCCTATCCATAACTAATCGCATCAACATCAATCGTTCCACGTTCTAGTGCGAGCGATATCATATTTCCGTCCCTGTCTCCCACTCCCTGGAAGAGGCACTGCCTTACGCCTGATTCGTCGCCGCGATCGTGGACGCGAGTGTCTGTCCAGAACTTTCAAGAACAAGGATTCGCGATACGCATCCGCTAGACCGGATCACCCGCGCCGCTCCCGCTATAGTTAAACCCGCGCGCAAGAGGAAGTGACTGTGAAGTGTAGTGAATCAAACAGCTTCAGGATTCTCGAAAACACCAGGAGACTGTTCTTCTGAGAAGAAGAAGATTGCCGTATAAGGTAAGTGCCTTCCATCCTTGAAATATCCTATACCCACTCACAATCACCCCGTCCCGTAACCATCTCCTAGGCGGCGAAGAACCGCTATCCTCTGTATACAGTCCATTTCCTTCTCCAAGTCGCCTAGAACCCTACGGTTTCGGTGTAACGCCGAACCATTTTTTTTTATCCATACGAGTCGGATTCATTTACGTTTTATACGTTATACCGCTATACCTAGGCAGTTATAGCACCTAGCTATACTCCTTATATATTCACATAACCGTCACATGGTTATTTCCGCCCGCATCAGTAGGTAAACTTTTATGTAGCTACCTACTTATTAAATTATTAATTCTGGAACTATCATAGTTGTCTTATAAATCTCATATTTCAAGCAACTTTTAGTTCCTCAGCTCTAAAGTGTTGCCTATTTAGCCTACTTAGGTAAAATAATAGATACATTAGACACTCTTATTTTGTTTCGTTCTCATTAGCTTATACTTACGTAAGCATGTCACAACAAAAGAAGTCACGCGTGTCGGAAGACAAATAGATGACAATCTTAGAAGCGAAACGCAATATTTTATTTGAGCGCATTCAAAACATATATGAATGCTCAAAAACCGCGTCTATGTCTGACAGTAATAGCGAAGCATTTCTCAGTTATTGTATGACAGTAGATAGTATTCGAACAGATTTTCATAAGTTGTTAGACGATTATAACGCAAGATTACTTTCTATCAATCCTGATGAAAAACCTAACTATCAGGCGTATACCTCATTCGAAGATCTTTATTGTATTATTAAGCGTATACAATCGCAATTGGAGGGTAAATGTTCAGCAGAGCCCGTTGCCCGCAAACCGAGATTACCGCCAATCGAGATTATGTCGTTTGACGGAGATATACGAAATTGGCCATTATTCTATGCGAGTTTTAAGTCTACAGTGCACGATAATGGTTCTCTGACAGATGCTGACAGGTTGTACTATTTAATAGGTAAACTGTCACCGAAAGCCCAGTCCGTATTTGCAGGTGTCACACCCAGTGCTGAGAATTATCAGGTCATATTTCAGTCACTACTTGACAGATATCAGGACACGCGCGTCCTAGCGTCTACCTACTTTGACCAAGCTTTAAATCTCAAACTGTCCGGCAACGTGTCTGTCTCGAATTTCCAGCTGTTTATTGATAACTTCGTAACCGCGGTTAATTCTCTTAGGAATTTAAAATTAGAAGATCATTCCGACTTTATGTTGCTTCAACTCGCTTTAAAAAAGTTTGACACTGATACAATTCGCGCATTCGAGATGACGGAACGCAATAATAAAATACCTACACTAGATAGTTTTATTTCGTTCATAAAAGATCAGTGTCGAATATTTCATAATACGCAGTCTGGTTCACCTGGCCCGTCTAACACTAACAGCAACAAACAAAGGTTGAATAAATCGCGAAATAGTAATAATAACTCGGTCCCTAATCCACAATCTTACGTAACATGTTCGGAATCTAATAGTAATAATTCACAGAAGTGTCTGTGCAGTAATATAGTGCACGACCATTACTATAAGTGTCCCACCTTTAATGATTTAAATCCAATTGCTCGTTTTAAATGCGTAAAAGATAACAAAGCTTGCTTTAACTGCTTAAGCATAAAACATAAAACAAGTAATTGTTCTAGTAAGACAAAGTGTCGACCATGTAATCAAAAACATCATACACTGTTACATTTCGATAAAAATAACCGGTTGTCAAGTCAAGCCGCTAACCTTGACACACTTACGCAGCAAGTGCAGAACACGGTAGCTGCGCCTTCCACACCTCACAATGAGATATCGTTGTGTACGACATCCATTGCGCGGGCGGCACGCACGCGCGGACCGCCTTCGCGCGCTTGTAGTGATCAGAGCAGTGCTAGGCCGCCATGTATGGCGTCTAAGACTGTTCTGTTAGTGACAGCGCAAGTTATCATATATGATGTCAATCGGTCGCCGCACATGGTACGTTGTCTGCTAGATAGCGCATCTCAGACCAATTTAATAACGTTAGAATTGTTCAAACGCCTCGGATTATGGAATAACTTTAAAAATACGAACTCAATAATCCGAGGGATAGGCGGATCAGAAAAACATTGCAAGGGTTCCGTAGATATTAAAATACATTCGCGTTTTGATAGGGACATTAATTTTAACATTTCCTCGCTTATCGTGGAACGTATTACGGACACGTTGCCGAACGCTAATGTAGACGTAGCATCACTCACTCATCTCGAGTCATTGCCGCTAGCCGACGCGGAGTTTGCGAATCCGGCAGGCATTAATCTTTTGATCGGAGCTTCAATATTTCCGCACTTGCTACTAACTAAAATAGTACGTAGTTAGCGATATGATTTACCGCCCGGTATTGAGACGGTACTTGGGTATGTGATTATGGGTACTGTACCTACGTTACATACTTCTCATTGTATTACGTCTTGTTGTTGTTCTGCTCTTTAAGAGATCAAGGTGGGTGCTAAAACTGTGTGTAAGATAAAGCACTAATTAGGTATGCTACGCTATGCTATGCTATGCTATGCTATGCTATGCTAAGCTACGCTACGCTACACTATGCTATACTACACATCCGCTTTGTATATAGATGACATTGCCTGTAATGTCATACCCGCTCCGCTAGCAATTTCGCTTTGTGAAGAGCTTATTCAGCTTTTCAAGCGAGGCCAGTTTGATCTTGTCAAATGGACAAGCAACTCTAAGGAGGTTCTCGCACGCATACCAGATTCTCATAAAGCTTCTCCAGACATTGAGTTTGAGAAGTCTGTACCGCATAAGGTTCCCGGTTTACGCTGGGACAAATCCTGCGATAGTTTTCGGTTTGACGTCTCACCGCCAGATGATAAGTGCGCCAAGCGCACTATGCTGTCCACAGTGGCTCGACTATGGGACATAATGGGTTTTGTGGCTCCCACAATTTTGTACGCCAAGCTCTTGATCAAATAGCTTTGGCTATCAAAGTGTGAGTGGTATGAAACACCCCCTGACCATATTGTCGCCGCTTGGGGCCAGTTTTGTATTGAGCTTACCGCGCTCAATCAAATTACTACTCCGCGTCATCTTGGGTTGGTAGATTGATGTACCATCAACTTAACAGGTTTCGCTGACGCCAGCGAGCGTGCTTACGGCGGAGTCGTATATCTGCAAGTCCGCATTGGTTCTAACTACTCGGTGCAGTTAGTTTGTGCCAAGTCTAAGGTCTCGCCTGTTAAAACCATTTCGGTTGCGAGACTGGAGTTGTGCGCGGCCCTTCTGCTGTCTCAGTTGCTCCACAAGGTTCAAGACATAGTTTTGCCCCACTACTCTATTAATAAATATACGCATTTTCCGACTCCAAAGTAGTGCTCGCTTGGATTCATTCTTCTCCTCATCGCTGGCAGACTTTTGTCGCCAACCGCGTTAGTAAATTGATTGAACTTGTTCCCGCTACTTGTTTCAATCACGTCGCGGGTTATCGTACTCGTCTTCAGGAAGAACTCTCCATAGATCATATTGACTGGAAGTTTATTCCACCAGCATCATCACATTTCGGTGGATGTTGGGAAAGCATGGTCAAAGTAATTACAACGCATCTCTTCAAAGTTATAGGTCAACAGATCCTCTCTTACGAAGAGCCTTTAACTGTCCTTGCACAAGTCGAGGCACTGATCAATTCGCGTCCGCTTCCAACTCAGTGAGATCTAGCCTGAAGTTGGACCTACCTCTTAGTTTAAGTATTTAGTTAGTAGTTTTCGCTATTATTGAGTTTGTAGTTTTCGCTAAAGTTAATTTAGATTAATTTTATTGTCATATCACTGTCTTAGCCTATTGATGGGTTATGCGGTAGTACACCCAACATAGCTAAGTTCAATTCTATTTTTTTTAAAGGCATCCCTTTAGGGCCGGGGGGATATGGTAGCGCCATCTACCTTCCTATCCATAACTAATCGCATCAACATCAATTGTTCCACGTTCTAGTGCGAGCGATATCATATTTCCGTCCCTGTCTCCCACTCCCTGGAAGAGGCACTGCCTTACGCCTGATTCGTCGCCGCGATCGTGGACGCGAGTGACTGTCCAGAACTTTCAAGAACAAGGATTCGCGATACGCGTCCGCTAGACCGGATCACCCGCGCCGCTCCCGCTATAGTTAAACCCGCGCGCAAGAGGAAGTGACTGTGAAGTGTAGTGAATCAAACAGCTTCAGGATTCTCGAAAACACCAGGAGACTGTTCTTCTGAGAAGAAGAAGATTGCCGTATAAGGTAAGTGCCCTCCATCCTTGAAATATTCTATACCCACTCACAATCACCCCGTCCCGTAACCATCTCCAGTAGTGTAATATTGGGGATTCTGTATCATTTGTTCTCGCTTCGCTGCGAACCGCATGATACAAAATCCCCAATCGTTTCACCGTATCGTATATACTTAACATTCACAAACAATAATATCAAGTTCGACTCGTTCGATCAACATTATTGATCTATACTTTATTACTTGACGAGTGTCATATTTATAAGTAGAACAATGCAGTGTGTATCAATTAGTTGATCAAGAATTTATTTGCATTTTATGCTTTGGTCTAGAGATTGCGAGTTGGCGACAGCCGTGCATGGTTTGATTTCCGATGGCAAGTTTTAGGTAGGTATTTGGTATTAGGGATCGAACCTACGACATTTAGTGCAGAAATTGATTCAATCACTGTACCAATAATACCACATTATCATTAAGTATGTAAATAAATTAATAAATACCAGGATATCGAGATCTAGCCTCATACTTGCTCAATTTTCAAAGTAGGTATCTATTATTATTTTATAATTAAGAATGGCTAAATAAAACAAAATCCAGACCGAAACAAATACTTATTTGTTCCGTGCGGGAATCGAACCCGCGACACTTGGCGCATTTACTAGCAGTACATTTACAAACTAATATTTACATTGTGATGCATAGAGCCGAGCTCTTATCCAATGCGCCAAACATGTCGTCGAAAATGTGACAAAATACTGAATCGCTTCATACGTTTTTCTCACTAGTTCGATTCCCACGTGGTTCAAATATTTATATAACCTAAAGATAGGTGTTCAGGATCTGTGATATTGTATGTTTGTAAACATATAACACAGGAGAAAGTTTGGGATATTAATCATTTTCAATGAAATAATATCATACACCATAACACAACATTACACCTGTAGATATACCTCCGAAGGGGTAGGCAGAAGTGATTGCTGCATCTGCGGCTAATGCCCATGTTCTTAGTTAATGATGCTACTGAAGGATTCCTGACGATGAATGGTGATAAACCCAATAGCGTTTTGCCTGACCTGGGAATCGAGCCAAGAACCCCACGCTCAACAGTCACAATTGTACCACTAGACCAGCAAGGTGGTCTAAAACTTCTGCTAATAAGTAAATTATTCGTCCTGCAATTGCTAAGGCTGTCACTGTCGACCTTGTTGTTGAATCTGTTTTCACCACATGGATTGACCACTAACTGGTTTACTATTAACCCTTTTGGTGAATAATAACCCATCCTGATCTCATTACTATATACGAAGCACAGTTTAGTGCTTATATGATGCCAAAATACAAAGTTTATAGGCCGATAGTAGATAGCAGTATTAGTATGAGATCGATAAAGTACATACGATTTCCTTTTTAGAATTTCGTCTCAAGTATCCGCGCCATCGTGTCGCCACCTTCCAAAAAAGGAATTGCAGCCTGTGTGCATAGTGTCGAAGAATAAACAAATGATACTAGACTTTATTTTATGAGTGCATACAATTGAAATTAAAATATATTACGCGTTCAAATACTGATGCATCGTTTGCAATAAATAATATAAACGCTACCTTAAGTGAAAAACTATCCCGCTTCGATCACGACAACTTTTGTTTAATCTTTCACAAGTGCTTTGTTGAGTGAGTTGTGTTGTGCAAAGTTTCCAGGAGTAAGTATGTATGTATTTCATTAAATCAATTTTTAAATATTGTTATAAGAATTTTTTTCATAAAACGTTAACGTAAGTCAGGGTGTTGAATATAATTTATTGTTTTTATATCGATTTTGAAATCAGTTTACAGCATTTTTTCTGTTTTCATACCCATGAATCTGTTTAACCATGAATTATTGTTATGATTAGAGTTTTTTTTTGTGTTTTTTTTTCGTTTTAAATAGTTCGTTATGGCAATTATCATGGCTAGAAAGGAATTAAATACTGAGATGATGAGTGAACGAGATATATGGAAGAATACATTGACCTGAAGTATATAGCGATAAATAAGTATAGGAGGATGATGATGATTTGGACATCGGGTTTTTAATGTACATATTTAATGTTGTAGATAGATTTGTTAACATATTTTCTTGTGTAACCTGTATTATAATAGTATATTTATAATTACTAAGTATGTTTTATTTTCTCGTTTAAGGTCGGCCAGAAATCCTTTCGATTCCGACACGGAGGTCATTTCGCAACCAGCCCGCGAAATCAAAAGCAAGAAGGAGAAGAAAAGAAAAATAAAGAGCACAACTAAATCTAGACCAGAAAAGTCTAAGAAAAAGGTCCCGGTCGCAGTCCAACGCGACTTGTCGGATGATTCAGAGTCCGAAATAGCAGCAGTTCCCGATCAAAAATCCCGTTCGATATTTTCTGATTCTGAGGTAAGTCATAAGCATAGCATTAAGTTTCGAACTAAAATGTTTTATCTCTACAACAATTGTCTTTGATATTCGTAAAAACAATCAGTCAGTTAGTAGTATCTCAAAATATCAATGACAAAATAGTAACGAGCTAGCAATAATAAATATTTTCAAACTATGTTTCAGGACGAACAAGAACAACCTGTCAGAGCTGCCGCCTTGAGGAGCTACCTCTCGCGGCGTGTGGGCTCCGGGTTCACCCTGCAGCGTGATCCGACACGACGAGGGGAGTTTTACATTGAGTTGCGTGTATACAATAGCCGGGAAGCAGAGACACTTGCCGCGGACCGTTGGAAGCGAGCGCTTTTCACACTTCGTTCAGCACATGATGATAACGATGAGGTGTGGAAAGCTCTCACTAAGTTTATAACTGCTGCCAAGGCAGAGTATGCAAATATAAAGCCGATACTTTATCCATCCAATATTTAAATTATACTATATATATATATATATATTATAATTATATAACCATAATCATTTTAATTATCTGCGTATGCCATTGTTTAACAAAATCATAATTTTTCAGTGAGTACTATTATAGCGTGAGTACATTTTATTAAGTGTAATTAAAGTAATTTCAAAATTTAAGTCTACTATTTTAATGATTTTTGTGTGCATATTTAATCTTTATTTACATTACATTGCCTTTACAGCTCCATTCCAAATAATCTTTGGAATAAAATCAGTAAACTCTGAAATATAAAAACTGAAAACTCTGAAATATGAAAATTCTGAAATATAAAAACTGAAAACTCTGATATCTAAAAACTGAAAACTCTGAAATATAAAACTGAAATCCCAGAAATTTCAAAACTGTAAGCTCTGAAATTTTTAATCTTTTTTACATTACATTACCTTTACAGCTCCATTCCAAAACAACTTTTGGAATAAAAACTGTAAACTCTGAAATATAAAAACTGAAAACTCTGATATCTCAAAACTGAAAACTCTGAAATATAAAAACTGAAAACTCTGATATCTCAAAACTGAAAACTCTGAAATATAAAACTGAAAACTCTGAAATCTAAAAACTGAAATCTCTGAAATATAAAAACTGAAAACTCTGGAATATAAAAACTAAAAACGCTGGAATATAAAAACTGAAAACTCTGAAATCTAAAAACTGAAATCTCTGAAATATAAAAACTGAAAACTCTAGAATATAAAAACTGAAAACTCTGAAATATAAAAAACTGAAATCCCAGTAATTTAAAAACTGAAAGCTCCGAAATTTAAAAATTACAATTCAATATTTTTTAAATCATAGCAATCATTTAAAATAATTAAAGTATTTGAAAGTTATCATAACTTGTTGTCAAGATTCAATAAATTAGATAAGCATGAAATTTTGTGATGATTGTCAGCTGTATGTCTCAAAATATTCTTCACATAAAAAAAGTAATTTACATAAAACCAATTGTTTACTTCATACCGAATTCGAAAATGTTCAATTAATAGCTAGTGCTTTTAGAGGAAGAATAGCTAGTTACAAAATTAATCCTCAAAGTACTAAAATGATAACACCCGAATTATTTTTATCTAATGTGTTCAAGACTATTTACGATTTATTACAACCATTACTTAATGTTTATTATGATTATATATTTATGTTTATAAATCAATAAAAATTAATTTTGAGCTATTTATATTATATAGGCTACCGAAAAATGAAGAAATATCATTAAAATCTTTCAATACTAAATACTCTATACTGAATCAAAGTATGGACTTTATGAATTTATATAAAGAATGTGTAGAGAAGTTGATATGTAAATGCTCGGAGTTTGAATTATCAGAATCTGGTTGGACTATAGAGGAAGTTAGTCATTTAGAGATAAATGTTGCTAAATATAATCCTTTGAGAGCTGGAAATTTCATTTCATTACCGCCAAGAATTAAAAAAACAAAGGCATGTCTTAATATTTTGAATATGGACAATCACTGTTTTCTTTGGTGCATCATAGCACATATGTATCCAGTTAAGAATAATCCTAACAGAGTTTCATCTTATCGACATTATTCTAAGATTTTAAACACTGTTGGTATGTCTTTTCCGCCAACATTTGATGATATAAAATGGTTTGAAAAACATAATACCAATATCAGTGTCAATGTTTATGGTTTGGAAAAAAATGACACAGTTACTGGTCCCTTATACAAAACTATGCAGCGAAAACTTAATCATGTAAACTTATTATTTATTAGCAGAAAAGGTAGGAGTCATTTCTGCTTAATTAAAAACCTAGAAAAAATCGTACGTAGTCAACTCACAAAGCACAAATCTAAAATTCATTTATGCGAAGAATGTTTTTTGTATTTTGAATCACCGGAAAAATTAAATAATCATAATTGTGGTAGAATGCAGACAATTCTTCCGGAAGATAACAGTAAAATTACTTTTTCAAATTATCAAAGAACCCAAAGAGTACCAATTGTTATTTACGGAGATTTTGAAAGTTTATTACGGGAGTATTCAGATAAAAGTAAAAGTAAATTTACCGAAAATATTCAAATTCATGAAGCTACTTGTTTTGCTTATTACATATGCTGTGAGTCTAACCCTGAATTAAATAACTTAGTATCTTATCGCGGTCCAAATTGTTCAAAAAGATTTGTAGAGTCAATTATTAAGGATTCACAGAGATTGTATGAAATATTAATGATGCACAGAAAAATGTTACCATTGACGGAAGAAGAACTCAGGTCTTTCAAATCAGCCGAGGCATGTCATATTTGTAGAAAAAGATTTACAGACAATGATTGCATTGTTCGTGATCACGATCATTTCACTGGTAAATATCGAGGGCCTGCTCATAATAAATGTAATTTAAATAATGAAATATGTAAGTTTATTCCAGTTATATTTCATAATCTCTCTGGGTACGATTGTCACTTATTTATAAATGAACTGTCTGCCGTTAGTGGCCATATAAAGTTAATTCCAAAAAATAAAGAACGATATATTTCTTTTAGTAAATATGTTTCACTAGATTCAAAAACAGCATTTCAATTAAAATTTATTGATTCTTTTAATTTTTTGAGTTCCAGTTTAGATAACCTAGCAAAGACTCTCAAAGTTAGCGATTTTAATCATATGCGATCATTTTTTATTGATGAAGATTTACTGAGCTTATGTCTAAAAAAAGGTGTATATTGTTATGACTATATAGATTCTTGGGACAAATATGAAGAAACAAAGTTACCAGACCGTTTTTATTTTTACAGTAAACTTACTTCAGAAATTGTTTCAGAAGATGATTATAACCATGCTTTAAATGTGTGGAAGAAATTTGGTATCAATAATTTAGGTGAATACACTGATTTATATTTGAAATGTGATGTCCTGTTATTATGCGATGTTTTTGAAAAATTTAGATCAATGAGTTTAAATCACTATGGACTTGATCCTTGTCATTATGTTTCATCACCATCTTTGAGTTGGGATGCTATGTTATTAGTAACTGAAGTTGAATTAGATTTACTATCAGATATAGAAATGTATCAAATGCTAGAAAATGGTATCAGAGGAGGTTTAGCTCAATGCTCCCTAAGATATGCGAAGGCCAATAATAAATACCTGCCCAATTATAATGAACAAGCTCCTAGTACATATTTGGCTTATTTAGATTGTGTCAATTTATATGGTTATGCTATGATGCAGCGATTGCCAATCGGAAATTTTAGATTTTTAACAGATAATGAAATAATTAAGTTAAATGTAAATTCTGTTTCACCTGACAGTGATGAAGGTTACATACTTGAAGTAGATCTTCACTATCCTTCTGATATACACGATGATCATTCTGATTTGCCATTTGCAGCAGAGAAAATAATTCCTCCGGTCCCAAGCACTAGTAAAAGTACTAAATTAGTAGCCAATCTTAATGACAAATATAAGTATGTTATACATTATGTTCACTTGCAAGAATGTTTAAAAAATGGTATTGTACTGTTGAAAATCCATAGAATCTTGGCATTTAGTCAAAAAAATATTTTGGCACCATATATATCTTTAAATACTTCACTCAGACAAATAGCTACATCAGACTTTGAAAGGGATTTTTTTAAAAAACAGAATAATTCAATATTTGGGAAAACTATTGAAAATAAAAGAAAGCAAGTTGATGTTAAGTTAGTTAATGTATGGAGGGATAAATTTAATAAAACCAATAAGATCTGCGGTGCTGAAAAATACATCGGTGCCCCCAATTTCAAAAATCTAGCTATTATTTCTGAAAATCTTATAACTATTCAATTACAACCTGCGAAAGTTGTTTTGGATCGACCAATATATATGGGCTTTACTATATTAGAACTAGCAAAGAGTCATTTATATAATTTTCATTATTCAGTTATGAAAAAAATATATTTTGATAACATTACACTATGTTACACGGATACCGATAGTCTGTTATATTTAATACACACTCAAGATTTTTATGAAGATATGAAAAATAATATTGAGTATTTCGATACAAGTAATTTTAAGATTAATAATATTTACGGCATTCCGCATTCAAATAAACAAATACCAGGATTTTTTAAAGACGAGATGGGTGGAGATGTTATTTCAGAGTTTATTGGTTTAAGAGCTAAATTGTATTGTATTGATACTTTAAGTTCCATAGTTATGAAAGCTAAAGGTGTAAAGAAATCTGTCTCTAAAGAACTGACCAAAGAGAAATATAAAAAGGTTCTAAATTGTAACATTAATTTTAGATATCCCATGTTTGTCATAAGATCCAAAAATCATAAAATCTATACCCAAAGAATCAACAAAATAGTACTCGATGGAAATGATGATAAGCGTCAAATAAAAAAAAATAATGTTGCTACTTTGCCTTGGGGGCATTACAGTACTATATTTTAATCTTTTATGTAACATTTTAAAGTGTAAGAATTTAAGTATTTACCTAAATTGTATATGTTTTCATAGTAGTTTTATTGTACCTATATTTTATAAAACTATGAATATGTTTTTGATTTTATAAAACTATGTATTTTGTAATGAAATAAAACCTTGTATTTCAAATTAAATGTGTTTTAGTGTGTTTTTATACAATGATACCTACCCGTAAGATGAAAATCATAACATATTTTATAATAATTCATCATCATCATCCTCCTAGCGTTATCCCGGTTGCATCCTGGAGCCCGGGGTCCGCTTTCTAGTCTAACCAGATTTGACTGAATATTAGCTTTTCCACAGAGCGACTGCCGTCTGACCGCCGCAACCCGAAGGGATAGCCATATTCTATGGTTTAGACTAGATACATGAGGGCACTGATGCCTCTAACAACTGTCAAAGATCTTCTGATGACAGCCGCGACCGACAGCTTAACGTGCTCTCCGAGGCACGGAGGGGTGTGACTTTTTGTGGCTGGTCACCCATCTATAAACCAGACGGTGACGAACGCGCTTAACCTCGCGAATCGCTTGATTCGAGCGGTCGCCACTGTGCCACGGGCCCCTCATATTTTATAATAATTATTACATGGAAAATTGATAGTTAAAATTTAATATCCAGCAGTGGATTGAATACGTGCTGATGATGATGATATTTAAAATAAAAAATCTGTATGTATAGATTTATAACTTTATTTATTTTTGTATAATAAATGTTCACAAAATAGGTACTTGCTCCTGCTATATATTTTATACTCTTTACAATACAAGTTATAGATGTCTTACTAAGTACTTGAACTATATTTTATTAAAATAAGATTACACTAATAAATTTAAATATAAATATGATGCATATTATACAAAGTATTAAAGTCTAATTAATACATTTTAATTTAATTAATATGATAAAATACAATACCTAATACATTAAAATAATAAAAAATTATCTTAAATTTTAATAATAATTAGTATAATTAAACATTAGATCTGCTTAACTTTTGCACTATTTTACTAACTAAATGATCAGTTTCGTTCATGATATCATCGTAATCACTTGTCACTATATACTGTACATTCACGCTCGCGTTATCAGTTTCAATGTTTTCTTCCATGTCACGACCATCCAAATCACAGATCTGAATTTTTATCAAGTGACGGGCGTGCCCTTGCTCCTTACGCACGATAAAAGAAGCCTTTTTAAAAGATTTTTTATTTTTCTTTCTTAATTTTCGCTCTGCTGGTTTTTGCTGTCGATCAGCATATGCTTTAGCTGCTACTTCAATATCCCAGCTCTCTCTATCTTGAGCATAATAAAAAGGATTGGTAATTGGGTCTGGGTCATCTACCACATTCTGAAAGAAAACAAAGAATATTATTACTGAATGACAAGAACTATGTATAATATAACAGTTATGTCTTGAAAATAATCCTACAGGTACAAACCTCTAAATTCTGAGGGTTGACGATGTCTAAAACGGGGCTGTAGGATATTGAGTGTGACATGATTCTGAAACAAGTATATTATTATTAGTTTAATTTAATTTTATTAATATATAACTTTTATAAAAATTAAATACTTACCTTGAAAATACCTATAAAATCGTAAATAAAAGGACCTGCTTATGCAAAGGACAGCTACGAACTAACCGCTTATTTAATGATATGATCCAAGTTGCAAACACCATCTCCTATAACTTAGAAACAATAAACAATGCACAGGTTTCGACTTGTTCTTGTACTCCAGATATTGAGTACAAGAACAAGTCGAAACCTGTTCATTAGTGTGTAAGCGTTCAATATATAAAAATAATATAACTCTTTCTTATTACATCATTTGTCGACCGTATGGCTGAGTGGTTAGTGTATCTGACTCCCACACCGAAGGTCATGGCTTCGATTCCCGCACAAGTCAAATATTTGTGTGCATAAACATGGCTGTTTGTTTGACGAAAAAATATGCATATAAGTATGTTTATCAGTTGTCTAGTATCCATAGTACAAGCTCTGCTTAGTTTGGGAATATTAAGTATTATATTACCTAACCTACTGTATATAAATATTTCGGTTGTCTTTTAGTTGTAGTAATCGACAAGATGAAGTTGATCAAGCAGCCCATTACTCTTAAGGTTAATAATATCGAATTTAATGAATCTTCTCACACGATCAGACATAGCATTTTATTGCCAAATACGATTCGATGTATAATATGTGGTCCTTCAAATTGTGGCAAGACGAATGCTATGATTAGTTTACTGTTACATGAAAATGGATTAAAATTTACAAATATTTATCTTTACTCCAAAACTTCTTTTCAACCAAAATATCGTTTCTTAAGCGAAGTATTAAAAAGAGTGCCGCAGATTAATTTCTATGAGTTTAGCAATGACAAAGAGGTTATATCTCCAAATGAAGCTTTAGCAAATTCTGTGTTTATTTTTGATGATGTTGCATGTGAAAATCAAATAAATATCCGCAATTATTTTTGCATGGGTAGACATAAACTTGATTGTTTCTATTTATCGCAAACCTATTCAAAAATTCCGAAGCAATTGTTACGCGACAATGCTAATTTTCTTATGATATTTAAACAAGATGATGTGAATCTAAAACATATTTATGAAGAGCATGTTAGTTCTGATCTACAATGGAAACAGTTCAAAAACATTTGTCAAACTATTTGGAGTAAACCTTACAATTTTTTACTTATTAACAAAGAATCATCATTCAATAATGGACGGTATAGACAGAACTTTGATATATTTTATAAATTTGACTGATGGTTTATTAATTAATATATTTAAGTGATAATATTTAATTTTTCCTTGGTCAAACGCCGAGTGAAGTTACATATCTATAATTATTTCTATATGGCTAGACATATTTTTTTCTATTATGAAATCAATTGAAACTTATTTGTTAAACAGTTTGATACAATTTTTATACTTTTTAATGATTTACGCAGAATTTCCAATAAATAACGGAAGATACAGGCAGCATTTTGATACCTTTTGTTTTTTATTGTGACTGTAGTAACATATTTATAAACAAATTTAATAGAAAATACAGTTTAGTGCAATTCTGTCCTTACTTGAATTCGCTTGTCATTTAAGAAAAATGGAGAACAATATTAAGAAAGAATTAATAAAGTCTGTTGATTCTATAAAAAATAAAATAAAACAAATGAAAGATCAAGAACATGAAATCAACTTATCAATAGATAAAATGCTCAAACCTGTTTCGGAGCCCCTCAATAGCCTTGTGAAATCTAAAAAAAATGTTGAAGTCGATAAACATTTGAAAAATGAAACGTCCGAAAATTTTATGGAAATTGAGTCAAACGAAAATATTTCAAGCTCATCAACTAAGTGTGTTAGTTTTCATGACGCTGTATTAAACTCAGCAAGTACTCCTAAAAATGAAAAAAAACATAACATAGAAACTTCTTTGGAAAATGAAGACATCTTTGGTATTTACGATGGAGTGAATGTGCCTTTTGGAATAAGAACTGAAAACAAAACTTTAATGATGGGCAACGAAGTAGTTTCATTTTCTAAAATTGACAGCTTAGACAATGATGATACAGTTTAAGTTAAAATTGGTAGTAATACTTATACTTTAACCCCGGGGCTTCAAGAACTTTTACTTCGAAAGAAACCCAATTTAAAGTTAATAACAAACATAGATAAACTTGTCTATAAAGATATACTAAATCATACTAATGCTCATAAGAGAGATTTTAATCCTAGGGGTCAGATAAGAGGTGATAAAGGAACTAAGTATCGTCAAATTATAAAGCCATTATTTTGTGAGGCTTCGATGGAAAAAAAACAAACTAAGCTTGGAGGTAGCTTGCCAAAACTTAAAAAATATAAGAAACACACTGATTTGGTGTATTGGGATGATCCCAATGAATTAGTTGATAGATTAAAATTATTAGTAGCTTCAAGAGATGCTGGTAACACAAATCATGATATTGAAATTTTATCAATAATTGAAGAATTAAAAGAAGCTAACATAATTAAAGAATAAATACTGATGACAAACAAGTTTTGACTTAGTATTACTAAACCGTTCAGAATGATATATGTTTGATTATTTTAACTCCATGATAGTATGTTCAGATACTGTATTGAAAAGGAGTTGACTGAAATTTCTAAGCATGAGTAAGGCTGATATTGTAAATGAAATTCATAAAAGTGCAAGGGTAAACTTTCCGCGAAGAACTGTTATTATGAAAGATATAGATGATCTTTGGCAGGCTGACCTAATTGATATGCAATCAATATCCAAAGAAAATAAAAGCTATAGATTTATTCTTACAGTTATTGACACATTTTTGAAATATGCTTGGGCATTTCCTCTGAAATCTAAGAATAAAGATGTTGTATGTGACACTTTCAAGAGTTTGTTGAATGATGGTCGCAGTCCTAAAAATCTAGAAACTGATAACGGAACAGAATTTTATAATAATAAATTCCAAAAACTTATGAAATCTTGTAATATTAACCATTATTCAACCTTCTCCACAAAAAAAGCTTCGATAGTTGAGAGGTTTATCAGAACTTTGAAATCAAAATTGTATAAAGAATTTAGTTTAAAAGGTAACTACAATTGGATAGATAACACCCTCAAAAATGTTATATATAAATACAACCACACCTATCATCGAACGATTAACGAAATTCCTGTAAAGGTCAGTAGTGTAAATAAAAAACGCATATTACAAAGATATGAAAAAAATATGAAGAAAATCAGTAGGAAACGCAAATATAAAGTAGGTGACTATGTACGTATCAGTAAGTACAAAGGAACATTTGAAAAAGGCTATACACCTAATTGGTCAACAGAAATATTTAAAATTCGCAAAATACAAAACACATCTCCTATCACTTACCTGATTGAAGATACGATTCGAGGTCAACCTATTTTAGGAGCATTTTATGCTCAAGAACTTCAACAAACGAAACATCCTGACATATATTTAGTTGAAAAAGTTATTAAGCGTAAAGGTAACAGGGCTTTTGTAAAGTGGCTAGGTTTACCATCTACTGAAAATAGTTGGATTGATAAGTCGAATATTTTATGAGAACCAATAAACTTAATCTATCAAGTGACAAACTCATTGGTTTGTATGCCTATTTATTAAATATTTAATCCCAGATAAATCAGTCTTATTATGTGTATTGGAGAGAGTAGTCTTCTCAACTGGATCATAAATCATTTGCCATTTGAATTACATTTACCAGGATACAATTACTGTGGACCTGGTACAAAATTATTTAAACGACTAAAACGTGGAGATAAAGGTGTAAATAAATTAGACAAATATTGTAAAGAACATGATATTGCATATCACAAGTCATCAAATTTGAAGGATCGACACAAGGCAGACTTAATTTTGTTAAAATTTGTTAAAAGGAAGCGCGCCTTTGCCCCTGATTCAAATACAGGAGAAAAAATTGCTGCGCATTTAGTAAGTAATGCCATGTTTACGAAAATTAAAACAGGATCTGGGCTAAGTCATCAAAAGTCTTCGAGTAAGACAGCATCTGGAAAAGGTCTTAAAAAAAAAAAAAAAATCTAATTACTGTTGCGGCAAAACGTATGAAAAAATTGAAACCAAAATGCAAGAAAGTGGCAATAGAATTAGCAATGGCTGCTGCCAGAGAATTAGCTGATGATTCATCCATTAAGGTTCCTCGAGTTATTCCTATACCAAAAACTGGTGGAGTATTACCTCTGATTCCTATTTTCGCGGGATTATCAGCTGCAGGAGCTTTAGCAGGTGGTGCAGCTGGTATTGCAAAGACTATAAATGAGTACAAGATGGTAAAAAAACTGTATGAGGAATCAAAGAGACACAATAAAAAAATGGAGGCTCTTTGCATTGGAAAAGGACTGCACCTTAAACCGCATAAAAATGGACTTGGAATCTTCGTATCAAAAGCAAAAAACTAAAATACCGGCTACCCAACCGCGCCTTAACTAACTTAGATATTTTGAAGTATGGACGAAGCATCCCATATTTTAGAGGTGTTTTTATGAGAGATGAGCTCCCTAAGTGTCCCTACAAAAGAGAATGTGGAGTTGTTAATTTAGATATATCTAAGAATCCAGGTTCTCATTGGGTAGCCTATGCAAAACATAATCAATATATTGAGTATTTTGACAGCTATGGAAATCTTAAGCCTCCCAAGGAAATTATAAATTACTTAGGCTGTAAAGTCCAATACAATTACGAAAATATACAAGGCAATCATCCTTTCAATTGTGGACATCTATGTTTAAAATTTTTAAGGACCTGTTGGCGTAGATATGGAATAAAATAAACAGTAGGGCTCAAAACTGTTCAGTATGCAAGTATGTCTATAACGGTAACTATCTCTGGCAGCAAATCAGAATTAGAATCATATTTTCAACCACCTCTGAATTTATCTGGAAATTATGAGTGCGGTTTGCTGTATTGTTCAATTTTAAACTCAGCATCAAATGTGTATTCTAGTAATACTAAAATTCCACCTATTATCAGGATTGAATGCGATATAGTATACGGCTCTTACACAAACGGATTACCAACTCATATTATTCATGAATTTGTACCTAATACTACTGCAGGAGACCATTACATAGAAACGCCTCAAAGTGTTATTTACATACCCGTGAACAAAAATATAATTTCATCTATATCCATTAAGATTGTTGATCAGTTTAATCATCTCATTAACTTTATAGATCATATTCAATTACGTCTTCATTTAAGAAAATCAAAATGATAATATATAATATAAACCCTCCACTCAAAATAAAACACCTTATTTCTCCTAGAACCACTAAGGTGCATAGACGTAAGAAAAAAGTAAACAAATTAACTAAGGCAAATATAGACTTTCTTAAAGCTCTGGGTTTTCAAGTATGAATATGCTGCAGATTAATGATTTACCACACTTTGATACTTCTATCGAAAGTTATGAAATCCATTCTTATAATCCGTACAACAACTGCTTTAGAGAAAACGATGAAATTCGAATTCCCATACACCAACAAGACATATACGTGCTACCATCAGCCAGCGCAATTTATGTCAAAGGGCGAGTCAAGTTCTTTGGCAAAGATGGAAAACCGATTGAGAAAACTGGTACATTTAATAATAATTTTATTATGTACCTATTTCAAGACATCAGATAAGAAATTAATGGTATTGAAATAGATCGTATAAAAAATTCGGGAATAACAACTACAATAAAGTCATATATCTCATTTAATGAAGCGGAAAGTAAAGTTGCTAACTTGTGGGGTTGGAACTTAGAGGGATTTCAAAATAAGGATCATTTCAGTGCTTTAATACCATTGAATATGATTTTAGGATTTGCGGAAGATTATAATAAAATTGTAATAAACTGTAAACATGAACTTATATTGAATAGAAGTAACTCTAACTTAAACAGCATTATGCTCACTGATGATATTGCAAACTTCCAAATAGATATAGAAAGAATACAATGGAGACTACCACACATAAAAGTCTTAGATCGTGAACGGCTAACTTTGTTAAAACATTTAGAAAAATATAAACCTATTCAAATGGCTTTTAGAAATTGGGATTTGTATGAGTACCCCTTACTGCCTAAAACTACAAAACATTCATGGTCAGTTAAAACTGCATCACAGCTAGAAAAACCTAGATATGTAATCTTTGGCTTACAAACTAATAGAAAAAATAATAAACTGAAAGATAGTTCACTGTTCGATCATTGCGAGGTAACAAACGTGACCTTGTTTTTAAATTCACAATATTATCCATATGAACCTTTAAGTTTAAAGTTTTCTGAGAACAAATACAGTATATTATACGACATGTACGCAAAATTTCGCCAGTCGTATCACAACTGTCCAGTCGATCCATTGCTCAATCTAAAGGAATTTAAAGAAAAGGCTCCCTTGTTTATCATAGACTGTTCAAGGCAAAACGATAGTCTAAAGACAGGTCCAGTAGATGTTCGATTAGAAATTGAATGTTCAAAATCGATACCAGATAATACGGCTGCGTATTGCTTGATTATAAACGATCGAATTGTGGAATACAAACCACTGAGCAACATTGTGCGTAGGCTATCATGATTGCCATTGTTGACGTCCAAGGCTTTCAAAGAGAAGCAAATGAATTTATACTAAAAGAAATAGCTATATGGTATAATAATAACCTTCAAGTGTTTTTAATTAAACCGCCATTTCCTTTTTACGATTTGACTAAATCAGAAAGACGACAGGTTTGCTGGATTGAACGAAACAGAAAAATATACTAGGGCGAAGGATTTATACCTTACTCAAATTATCAATATTTAATTTCAGATGTTTTAAAAGATAAATGTGTTTACGCTAAAGGTCTTGAAAAAGTGTTATGGTTGAAGGATATGTTAAATACTAATAATGTAATTAATTTAGAAGATAAATGTTGTCCTAACTTGTTAAGTTTATATGATCGCTATAAATGTTCTGAAGATTTGTACAATTGTATCTATCATGACTCAATATGTGCTTTAAAAAATGTTCTGTGTTTAAAAAAATGGTGCATTGATAATAAACTTTTTAAAGATTGATAATATACATTGTTTTATTTTACTTAATAGTTTCCTTGACTCACTAACATATCCATTTATTTTTAAATAGTTGACATGATTACATTGATATTACATGAAGTGAGGTTCATTATGTACACACATTCATAATAAAACTCATTAAAAGCTACTATTGATCACTAAGAAAAGGAATTAAATTGCTAAACATAATGTTAATTATAACAGTATGGTATTACTGGGCACTCTCGGTGATGCAGAACACATTATATTAATCGATCGGATATTGAAGTAGCAGCTAAAGCATATAATGATCGACAGCAAAAACCAGAAGAGCGAAAATTGAAAAAAATAAAATTGATCGAGTCGAACTTGATATTATTGTTAGTGAATGTTAAGTATATACGATACGGTGAAAACGATTGGGGATTCTGTATCATGCAGTTCGAGCGAAGCGAGAACAAATGATACAGAATCCCCAATATTACACTACTATCTCCTAGGCGGCGAAGAACCGCTATCCTCTGTATACAGTCCATTTCCTTCTCCAAGTCGCCTAGAACCCTACGGTTTCGGTGTAACGCCGAACCAGACATTATCATTTGAAAAACGCAATAAACTTAGTAAACACAAAAAGTATACATTTAAATAGTATTTCACCCTAAAATATCATCACACTAAAAAATTTAAGGCATACCTTGTAAAATTAAAGGTTATTTACTTACTTTTTAGTATAATTTTGCTCCGTAATTATGTCGTACTGTGTTCATGATCGTTAATCGGAGCATACTAACTGAAATCTAGCCAAAATCGATTGGCCATCTCTCCCGCATGGCCATCTCTAACGAAACTTTACCCTAATACTACTATTTCGCCTTTTTTCTAGACGGCCTTTTCTTCTTTTTCGTGTGAGAGTAGCAAACTGTGGAGTCGGCGTTTTTAGACCGGCCGAACGCTTTCTACGTGGCCTGACGATTCTTGTATATTACTCACAAGCCGAGGCCGAAGGCTTTACGAATTTTTCAAAGCATGGTACAAGGTATTTGACAGAGGCGGTCACCTATCTAAGTGGTGACCTATACAAGCGTTGCTTAACTTTGCAAATATATTAAGAAACGCATGTCAAGTTTCGCTATGCCACCTTCACTTTATCCCCAATTACCAATATCACTTAATATTTCACACACATAAGCAATAATACAATAAAATTAAATAATGATGGCGACCGGATTAAACTGTAGGCAGTCATTGGAATTGAATGTGGCGTGATCGGTAATTCGTTTAACATAATTACAATAAGCTGTGCAGGATTAAATGTTTTAAAACAATTTATTACTTAAATATCCACACTACATGTTGTAACAGTCCTAAGAAGAATATGATTTATCATTGCAATAATAAGTCTTCGAAGAGTTAAATCGTTTTTGTATACGTGATAGATAGTAGTAAGTAAGAGATGGATTAAAATAAATATGATGATTTGAAAACTATTTAAATTATACTACATAATTTAGCTACGATTTGAAGATAATAATTATATGTATTGTGTACTTGTCTCGACACAAACTCATCGATAAAAACGATTTCAAGGAATTGACATAATAATTATTTTGCGCAAAATACGAAGCACGTTAAAAATACTACAAAATTAAAAAAAATAGCATCAGCTTAATAAAGTTCGATAGTTATAAAAATAATAAAGTACAGATTCAATTTGTTTGAATCGAAAACTTAATACTAGTTACCTTTCTATGATTATAGGGCACTATACTATATCCGTTTCTATGCTAGGCGAAAGCTTAAAATGTGGCGTCACTTTGGAAAGTATAAAGCTTCTTATTACGAAGTAGAAAAATGTGGCAGCAACTTTAATAACGTAATATCATCTTCATACATCCACGTTGACCCAAATTGATATGCTGATATTCGAGATACTGCTGACAATGTAACAGCATTGTCTAAAGAAAATAACTGACGCTTTTCACACTTATTACGCTTTCGGAGTTGACGCAAATTGTGCTGTAGTACGTAAATAATGGATGATTTCGTACGCTTCATGTTTACTTTGTGTAGTTTTGTATAGAGGAATCAGTAATGCTATTGTTAAAAGTGCATGTTGTGGTGAAAACTGTGTTGGTTTTGTCAAAATTGTGATGTTTTTTTTCTATTGGTGTCAATAGGATGTATGTCAAATCACTTTAATAATAGAAAAATACCCATTTCTAAAATGTAATTCGAGCTATTCGAAAAATATTTCTCCAACTGCAGAAAAAAAAGACACGTGCTACAAATCTAACAAATTTTAATATAACTTAATGGAAGCATTCTAATATCATAGATAATGGCAGCGGCGCAAATAAACAGATCTTTAATCAGTTTCACGCATTCAACATTTTGTCGTTGGCATACATCCTAATGAAATGAAAAATTGGCCATTAGAAAACGCAATATCACCAAAAAACACAGCACCCGAAACCGAATTCCCGGAAACTGGGTGATGAAATTAATGTATTATTATGAGAAGCAAATAGTTGACACAATTAATGACGACTATACTGTAGCGTCGACGAATTAATTCTGCTCATAAAATTTGTACTGTGGACTTTGCTTATTAAGCATCGCTTTATTGTTGTCATGCAGCTACAAATTATGCTGTTGTGTAATTTGTAAAACTAAGGCAGTTTTGTGACAGGATAGCCGGCTTTATGAAAGAACATCAATGATGTACCTGCAATGGGAAACCCATCACCATCATTGTTAACAATGATGATTGCTACATATAAGTAGCGTTGTTCTTGATGATTTGGGCAATTTGTAAAACTAAAGGCTTTACGTGGCATCATAGATTACTTTATGGACGCGCATCTATGGTGAAATGCACCTGCCTTGGATCCTCCTATGAAACTCAATCATATTCATCAATAATTGATACATACAAGTAGCTTTGTTTTTTACGATTTCTTTTTCAATGTTGGTTTATGCTAGTTTCTCCTTGTAATAAACATAATTATGTATCACAAAACTTCTACTTTGTGACACCACAACAGTTATCACCCCACATTAAACCGTTACTTTATAACGTTATACGCGTCACAATTGCCAACATTTTCACGTATTGCCATCGTTTTATCGCTTCCGGAACTATCATCGTGACTTAATAGCTCTCGATTGTAGTAGGTTTAAGGCTCTCTGCAACAAAGTATGTTTGGCATTAGATATTCTTATCATTTTTATATCTACGTTCTGGGTAATGACATATAGCCATTGGAATGATGGATGGAATTTTCAATATTTTTTTAAACTGGCTTGGTACAAAGTTAGTTGCTAGAAATTAATGAAATGAATATCTATCAAACGAGTATGAATAATAACGGTGTAAATTACTCATTCTGAACTAAGCACCATATTATTATGTACATATATGTCGGTCGTCTTTCTGGCATTGTCACAGTTTCATCTATGTTTTGGCGCCCGGGATCTGTTAACTAGTCTAACCTCAAGTTATGTCAGAATATTAGCTAAACTACAAAGTGACTGCCGTCTGACTGCCGCAGCTCAAAGACCGTGTTATAAATGATTTCCTCTTAGTAAATTATCATTATAAAATCACTAAAATACCAATGCAACTAGTGATGAAAACCCTATTTTTCTTTAGGTTATCTATAAGACTTAATTTTTTCAAAATTATAAAAGCTGTAAATAGATTTTAAGTAAACGCAAAAAGTTGAACGAACTTAAAAAAATATAGTAAAGAAATCTAGAAAATGTAATCAGAAATCGCTTTAAGAATTTTATTTTGGTTAGGTATATTCTAAAAACCAAATCACTTATAATTCCAACTTTTTTATTAGCTATTTTAACGTCGGCATGGCCTCAATTCACGTTTTAAGGCAGTTTTATTCTCTCTATAAGCCTTGATAAGGCGCAATCGTCATTTTCACTAACCGTAAACATTACTGTAATCGACGATATTGTAGCCTGTTCAATTTGGTTGGCATTAAAATCGAGTTTCTAGGTACAATTCTGCTTGTAAAGATATTGAATATAGGCCCCGTTTTGTATTCTTGTTGTAGCTGTTTAATTAAAGAAAGTTAAAGTTATGTCACTATAAAAATGGAGTATAAACTAGAAAGAAAATTGTATATCCCATTATAACTTAACCTTCCATAATATCTGAAACGGAAGCACATATAGAAATATAAGAAATATTTGCCTCTGCGAATTCGAACAACACGAATTATTCTGTATCATTGTTGACAGGTTATTAATTGTCTTTAGGATTGTCAGAACCCAAAAAAATACCAAAACATATATTCAACATTTTAAACGTTTACTTAGGATCAAATTTTAAATAGGTAAATTAAAATCAAATAAGCTTTGTCGTGATTCAACGAGTTACAGTGCTCACCTTACACGTATGTATAATTCTCAAAAAAATAACAAAACATTAAATGTTTACGAGCCTTGTAGATAAGCACTTGTAGATTCTACTGTTTTGTACCAACTCTTTTTATTTAGACCATGTTTTCTTAATCACTTGTTGAAGTTTAAGTAAACAAAAAGCTGAAGAGATTATTCAACTTTTTGGCACTTAAGTGCCTGGAGTAGGTACTCTTTATTGATCCTGTCGAGGTGGCGATTTTACGCCTTCCTAGATAATAATGTCCCTTTTCTAGTCTCATTCAAGCCGTTACTTTTTTTATATCTTAGCTGTATCTTAAATGGGCTAGATTAACACAAGATCGAGACAAATGGCAAGAACAAAGTGAGGCCTATGTTCAGCAGTGGACAAAACTGATCTTAAATGATTAAGTTTTTATTACCGAGTAACTTTTACATGCGCAGTGTCGTTGCAACGCCGGTTAGAAAATTTGCTCGTCGTAGTCGTTTTTTGCAGTCTGGTACAACAATAACTTTCCTTTGCGAAACTTTCAATTAGTGATCCTAATTTTCATACACAGAATCACTACGTGAATTGTTGCCCGAACGCAACACTAACAAAATAGATATAAGGCAGTACGAGACTTAAAAGGCTGAGAAAACAGTCTGAGTCAGTCAGTCAGTCAACTGAATGAAAGATACATGCAGGCATTTAAACGTAATAAGCAGACTCAACTCCTCATATATATTACCTAGATTCTATATTAAGCAGAATAAAATAGAATTTAACAATTTAGAGTCGACATTGATTATGATTAATTTTAATCCTCCTCAAAATAGTAAAACCAAACAGAAATTCAGGAACATACTTCCATTAATTTATACAACGTCAAGTACACTCACTTACTACCAGCTGAAGCTCAGCAGATCTCTGCTTTGTCAGTTTTCTCATTCTGCTAGATTATATTTTCGAGCGTTTCATTATGCGAGGTATTATTGCGATGTACTCGTGAAATAAGACCTTAAGTAATCTAGGCAAACAATAAGCGAACTGAGGTAATATTCTACATTATTTATAATAAGGATACTTGGACTCCTGCTGAGCTTACATGAACGCACAAGTCTACTAGCAAGTTTATTTAGGTACAACAATAACGATTGTAGTCATTTAGTTAATTGTAGACATTTAATTTAGTGGTGTAGAATTTCGTTTTGATTGAAGGAAATGCTTCTGTATAATGAAAGAATGTGAAAAGCCTTAATATTGGGTCATATGAAAGTTGAACTGGTGGTTCAAGCATCAAACAGTAATTGTTCATTCCACTGCAGCAGGTATGGCATAATTATGTTAAACTGTAAGTATACTCTTCAGCACTTGTTTGAACCAAAATGGTGTTTCGAGTCTAGTGTGTTGTGTCCTTTGATTGAAAGCCCATAAAGACCACAACTACCAAGATATAGGGTTTTTGCAAGAGTAGATGCAAAATTTATGGTGTCTTTACATTCTTATTAGGTAGTCACTCAGTGGGTAACAAACATATAGGTGAAGTGAAAATATTCATATACTTAACAAGTGGTCATAAGGATGACTAGGAGATGTACATATGCGAACGTAATGAAGTCACTACAGTATTCGTATATTTATGTTTGATATTTCTAATTCAATTTCATCCAATTTTAAAACCCTTTCTTTTGGAATGCTGTAGCTGCATTTGTCTACCAAATTCGATGCCATACAATCAGAAATACCAACCCTTTGTATCAGATCTCTGACCACAAACGAAAACAAAGGCCGAAACCTTTTGTCGTTCAATTTACTCGTTCGTACTAAATAACTGTAAACAAATGAGGTGTATTTAATTGACATCCCTGACAGTACGTCACCCGTATGTAATTCGGGCCGGCCGGTCCTAATGACGGTCTGTCCACAGATCGAACGCGCTCGTTTCCAATGTTTCCGGCTACTAATTATCCGAAATATTTAGCTGTCATTAATTCGCGAAATATTGAGCTGCATAAACAGTATCAATAGCGTAATCACGGATGTGGATATACAGCACTAGTAATATAAATAGCAAACCTATAAGTAAGTAATTGAAACTGGTAATTGGATTTACTAAACATGTACGTTTTAAAGTCATATCAAAATGTTGGGCTGATTAAACATTTATTTTATATTGAAAGCTCTATCTTTATGTGGTTTGTTCACAACTAAACTAAATAGCTTAGAGTAGATTGTCGTCGATAGTGCAATCATGTACAATGTTTTTAAAAAAACTAGACTTGCCCGCTTTTCCGCCCGCGTGAAATATACACCTAAGCCTTCCTCAGGCACCCCGTTCATTAGCAAAATCCGTACAAAAATCTATTTGGTATTTTTTGAGTTTATCGCGTTCATACAGACAGACAGGACGCGGCGATGGCGTTTTCGTTTCATTACATACCTATTATGTATAGTTTATTGAACCACGGCGTTACTTGGCGGAACTACTATAAATACTGCACGACAGGTATTTGCCTGGAACCCATTTCCGCATTATTCCATATATCCCTTATCCTTTGTCTTTAGAGGAGTTCGGTATTGTCAACCTTTTTCTATTGAAAAAGTTGGGGTGGGCAATCCGAGGGTGCGTGGTACCTCTTTCCTTCCATTAGGTTCCTATTATGTACATATACATCAAATACGGATGCGGATGCTTTCTAAACACAGAGCACCACCACTAGAGACCGCATTAGCTAATATTTGTTTTGATTCGAGTTCACTAAATTTGCGGACTGCGCGGGATGCGCGGGGCGCACGTAATGCGTTGTGATTGGCTATTGCAAGGTCAAACTTAGGACATGCACTCTAGTGCACTGTACCGTAGTGATGGGACAGGGACAGATTATTGATCGATAGAATTTGGTTTGTATTGATTATATTATTGATATATTATTATGGATAATAAATGTTTCTTACCCGTCCGTTAAATATTATAAAGCATTTTTAATAAATATGTTTTTACCCATACGTTAAATATTATAAAGCATTTTTAATCTTTGATTTTGTGTATAGACAAGTTTCCGTCACTCTTCAGTGCGTAACGCTAGTGCTAGTGATGAAACGGATAGTGGTTTGGCCGGATACCGGATAGCCGGATATCCTGCCGAACATTGACAACAAAAGTAATCGTCCATGATCATGGAAAATACGATCTCATGTAACATTGTTTTTTTACTTGAAGTTAAAGCAAATTGATCATGCATGACCATAAGTAACCTGACGACTATATTTGGTGGTCAGCTAATTTTATACTCTAACTACTCTGTAATTGAAATTTTGGCACTCTGTAGCAGTTTAAGACTTAATTTTTAAGCTGGTCTTGGCGATGAAGAAATGTGAAAATAATTGTTGCCACATAAGAGCGGATAATCATCGATTTTTCATAAAAAGTTACTATCCGGTATCAAGTATCCGATCAGATTCTTAAAGTTGTGTCTCTCCGATACCGTAAGAGTACCTATCAGGAGTCACCTAACTCTTTCGGGTGTTGCGCTTCGGGTAACATGTTGTCGCGTATAACCCAATGTCATCAGGTATCCCGCAATGTCATCGGGTGTCCCGCAATGTCGTCGAGTGTCACCCAAAGTCATACAATTTAAAACGTCGGTGGCAGTCCAATACCGTTAAGTATCACCTAACACAATCAGGTACCACCGAATCCTACCGGGTATCAGCCTTTGTCGTCGTATGTCAACCAATAGTATCATCAGGTGTATCGACAAACTCCATTACGTTGGTGATCCGTCAATACTATCGGATCCCCTAATACTATCGGGTTTCACCTAGCACTATTAGGTGTCACCTAACGCTATCGGATGTCATCTAACCTATCAGATGTTACCAGACACTGCCGGGTGCTACCCAATGCCGTCGCGTGTCACCTAATGCCCTCGGGTTTCAATCAATGTTGTCAATGGGGATCGGCTAATACCATCGGACAACCCCATACTATCGGGTATCACCCAATATAGAAGGGTAGCACCCCGATATAGGAGAGAGTCACCACAATACCGTTGGGTGTCACTTAACACTATCGCGTGTCATCTTACACGACTTTCAGGTGTCACATTTAATAACATCATGTATCACACACACCCCGAATACAGTCGGGTGTCACCCCAATAGCGTCGTGTGTCCCCCACTACCATCGGGTAACATCCAATACGGTCGAAAGCCACCTCAACACTGTCGGTTTAAAATTCCGCATGTCTACAGCATTTATTTATGAATAAGAATACTTATCTAAACTGAAAGATCTCAAATTACATAATTCCACTATTCTGAAATATCTCAAATTCTTTGTTTTTTTAAGACGTGGACACACCCACAACCATCCTGACTAGGTTTTTGTTAAGAACATTTACGTCAGAAAAAGTGAAAATATCTACGTAATATCCCTTATTTCTAAACCTGCAGTACGCGCAAACTGCACGTACTGCAGGTTTAGGTCAGGTTTAGGCTTAGGTTTACTTGCCCCACCCCACTCTCCTCGCTTCCTGCCACAAAAATGGCCCTGTTTGGCCGCCGAGTCAAGCCACATACTCACACTGTGTTATGATCTTCGTAACATTACCACGAAAAATATCGACAAAAATATTGACTTCGAAATCACAACACTATCGATACACGTGCCAATGTTAGACAAGGACGACTATTGCAATTTACGTAATGAGTGTGAAAAGGACTTTTCTAAAAGACATCAACGAACGCATTATTACTATTATTGCGCACGATTTGGTAACCAGTATAAACTGAGCTCCGATGCACTGGTTGTGGGTTTTATTTATGAATAAAAACTTACTAACCGATGAAATGTTAAACCATCTTTTTGATAATTTGACGTCTTGGATGTCTTACCACACCATTTTACCGCACAGGTAGCCATTTTTACGTGTTTTGGGCACTAAATAATTTTCAAATATGAACACAACGTGTACACGCATAAGAGTCACAGACTTGGTCAACACTGATGTTTTGATTCGTGCCGTTACTTCATATACTTCCGAAACCACTAATGTCTCGCGCGCGTTAGTTGCCTGTTATTAGGTGTCTAGTGGGGGTGGTCTGTGTTTCTAAAAGTCTATCCAGTTAGTCAAATGGAAATTTTCTTCTCGAAATAAAACAACAGTAGCACTAGCGATAATCCCTAGATCCATTCGAACAATGAAAACAGCCGATACAAAGGACTCCCAGTGCCACAATATCTATCACACGGTATTACTCATTTATTTGAATAGGCAGTGGATCATATCTAAAATCTTTCATTTTGTATTTTGTACTCGAAGCTTACTGTACCTACTCGTTTTTTGAATGTTGAGGTACTGGTATAGGTGTCAGATGTTTTAGAAATCTAATACCTGTACCCACCTGTCTGACTTGAGGTATGTTTTATTTTGCGGCTATGATGGTAAGAGAGCTGGCATCCATTTTGGGTAGGTATTTGAGGCAAGCTGAAAACGGCGTTTTTTATATTGGTTTGCAAAATACTTTTGCATGCGCCTGGCAATGTTAAAGCCCCGACTAAATCATGTAGCTTATTTTTTTATTCTTTAAACATTAAACTACAGCATTTAGAAATTCCACGTTGCCTAAATACATTCTTGGAAATATATTTTTTTTTCAAAATTTTCTATAGCCCCTCTACTCGCCAGCCAGGTCTGCAGTTCCGTGTGGGGGATATAATAGGAGAGGTATCAGGCAAGTTTTTAGCTTGCCACAACTACCTACCCAAAATTGATGCCAGCTCTCGGACCATGAGCTATGCAGTACAAAACAGCTTGAGGCAAAATATTCCAAGGTTTAATTAATTAGTTTAATAGGGAAACAAGAATAGATTGCCAAGCTATTCGTAATTAGGGTTTCTTTAGAACGCATTTCGATTATGTTCCTTTCAAGAAACTTTATCACCAACAGAAAGCGAGTCACGGATCGATTCCAAGGGTTCTGCTAATAAGGCAGTTGCTGACTAATAATTTGCTACTAACCCGTCCCTAATTTACCTCATGTTATTTGCTCATGTTAAATACCAACATTATTATTCCTAGTCATGTTCCGATCGGCTTCTAATCTTAGCAAACAGAGCTCACTATTCGCTTTTTCAACAAGAGATTAACAATTCTGATCAGTTGCTTATTTCATCTGTGGCGCTGTGGACAATGAAGTTTCTTGTTACTTTTAGAAGAAACTACTCTTGTTTGGATTATCTTTGCATCGAAATAGCTGCGACTGCATCATGAGCCACTGAAATTATATTCGAAGGAGTCCAAAACCAATACCAGTGTTATGGTGTTGGTAAAATTTGGTACCTACTTTACTTTTCAAAAGTAAAATGTGTATTTATTTAGAGTTAAATTAGGTCACCTAAAATTCTCTTTGTAGCTTATCTAGATTTATGAAACTTCGATAGATTCTGGTAAAGATCTGATTGGATTTTGCTACTACAACACAGAATCTGAAAGAAATGGAAAAGTGGTAGTCGCACCTTATAAGTTTCTGCTTCTGACTACTTTTAAGTATAGCTAGCAAAAAGTGAACCTTAAATATTTTCATTGCAAATATGTATTCTAGCTTAAGAGTAATCAGTGGCTACAAATGCAATTACTAACTTATATTGCAATAAAAAATAACGATTGGAGTCTTGTGCTTGTGTTTGCCACAATTATTTGAAAAGCACTGATGTATTAAGATGTGTTAATTGGTGGGTGTGAAAATCGCAGGCCTAATCAGGATCGCTCTCGGCCTCATTCGCTCTGTAATCTGTTTAGCCATATGACACGTTGTAGACTAGAAAGCTGGATATCTTTCCTCATAATTTCTACTGCGAAACTTAAAAACAGCAAGCGGAAGCTGCCACATGCCATATAATGAATCGTTGGTATGCTTGCAATGTATCTATAACTAGAAACACTATGTTGGTACATATTTAGACATGTTACTATTCATATTAAAGCGGTTGACAACATGATATTTATTGACTGTCTGATATGTGCTAAGTCACAAACTTACTAAGCCCAATTTGGTTTGACAATTTGACTTTTTAATCGAAGAAGTCATACAGTGTAGCTGTGCATCTGCTGTCTGAGCTTATAGTTTTAGCTATACTGTTTTCCCTCGCAACGCTCCCGTTCACCCATGTATCGAGATTATAATATTCAATCATCCAAGTATTGATTGGAACTAGATTACCCATTTCAATTTAACCTTTAGGCGATATATTTAGTTAGCGGTATATTAAATCGCTTTGTGATAGGCATTTGTAAACCGTCGGTTATGTTGGAGCTTTGATATTAGCTCCGATATTGTGTTTTGAAATTTTGATATCAGACGTCCACAGTAACAAGATAATTATATGTTTTCAATACTTCGACCAAATTAATAAAGTTGGTAAAAGTATTGAAAATGACGTCTATAAACGAATAAAAAATTTTAAACGTTTTTTATAGGCCCTAGAGCAGAGCATATAAGTTTAGGTCTGAAAATGTCATACAAAGTATTAGGGGGAAAGAAATGATTAACTACACAAAACTATAGGTAACACGTACAATGTTTATACTAGAATTGTTTAAATGGCTAAGTATCGCCTCCTCGTTGTCGAGAATTATCGTTCTGTGGATGAAGGATGAAGGATATCTTGTATTCTTAGTGTATCTTATAAACTACGTAAAATACTAAATTAACCAAATATTCAGCGCTATTTTCATTAAATTGGAATCGGATCTATGTTTTAAATTGGATTAGGGCAACATTTCTAAGCAATATTTTGTCACGTGAATAAAAAGTCTTCGAAGGTATGTGACCCGTTTAATGAACCGGTAGAGGTGTATCATTATGAGGAACATTTCGCTAATGAGGGTAGGCCTATAATCATACGTGGGAGTTACCAAGTAACGCGTAAAACTCTAATAACATGAAAAGGTAACAGAAAATTGGAGGCGAAAAGTAGATTAATTTAAGTACTGCCCATTCTTTTCACTCTGGCTCCGTATTTGGCCAGCTATGCATCTCGCTTTAAATAAAACGTAGATAGATAGATGTTGATGCTGATGAATACCATTATCGTGTGCTTTAAATCTTAGATAGTAATGAGTTAGCCTACACTCTAGATAGATATTTAAATAGCGATGGGAAGGACTATCCATGACTCAAGCTCACCGACTATTTTTTCTTATGAAATCTGCACCTCTACCGCAGGCGTTCCCTTTTTAGGGTTCTGTACCTCGAAATGAAAAAACGGAATCCTTAAAGGATCACTTTGTTGTCCGTCCGTCTGTCAAGACCCTTTTTCTCAGAAAAGCCTGAAGGTGTCAAACTTAAACTTATATCAAATAGTCAAGTCTACTGTCCCTTGAAGCTTTGAGAAGATCAAACTTCTAAGCCAAGGCAATCAAAAGATACAGCCGTTTATGCTGCAAATTTCCGCAAATTTTCGAAACTCGCAAGGGAATCAAAACCTACAGGGTACTTCCCGTGAACTCAAAATCTTGAAATTTAGTACGAAGCAATGTCTTATAGCACAGATAAAGGAAAAATTGAGGAAACTGTAAATTTTAGTTACACGATGTCATAAAAATATTTTTAATAATTTTAAAGTTATTACTATTTTCTCATGAACGCGTAGAGGTATTAAATTGAAATTCATATCAAATACTCAAGTTTATAAGACTTTTAAGCTGAAACAAAATTAAACTTCAATGTCAACACAATAAAAAGAAACTGGAAGTTTAGCCGCATATTTTCTCACAACTACTCACAAGGGAATCAAAACCTACAGGGTACTTCCCGTGACTTCAGAGTCTTGAAATTTGGTACGAAGCAATGTCTTATAGCACAGATAAAGGAAAAATTGCGAAAGCCATAAATGTTTGTTTCATAATTTAAAAAATATATTTGTATTAATTTTAAAGTTACTATTATGAACGCCTAAAGTTATTAAATTGAAATTCATATCAAATTCTCAGGTCTATAATACCTTTAAGCTGTAATAAAATCAAGCTTCTATCACAACGCAATCAAAAGAAACAGCAATTTTACTACATTTTCAAACTCGCAACTACTGGCAAGGGATTCAAAACCTACAGGGATGCTTTCCGTAAACTCAGATTCCTGAAATTTGGTACGAAGCAATGTCTTATAGCACAGATAAAGGAAAAATTTCGAAAACCGTAATTTTTTTTTACATCATATAATAAGGTGTATAGGGTTCCCACCAAGAACTTAGGGTCGCAAGCCAACCTCAACTGCAAGTGGTGCACCTGCCAATCAACGGACGAGGCTCTGGCAAACAAAATGTCCTAATAAGCGGCAATAGGCTCGCCACCTATTACGTGGGATCAAAACACTGGCGAAAAGTGGGCGTTTAATATGCCTCTGCCTATCCCTTCAGGGAAACAGGTGTAAGTCTATGTTTGTATGTATGTATGTCATATAATAAAAAAATAAAATCAAACTTCTGTCACAACGCAATCAAAAGAAACAGCAATTTTACTACATTTTCAAACTCGCAGCTACTGGCAAGGGATTCAAAATCTACAGGGATACTTCGCGTAAACTCAGATTCATGAAATTAGGTACAAAGCATAGAAATTAATTTAGCGGGTCTTAATCGCGTTAACTTAAATTATTTAAGGTATAAATACCTATTTGTTACCGACGTTTCGCTCGTCTTGCACCGAGCGTGGTCGCGGAGAGACTGATGAGAGCTCAGCGACGTCTTGTGGAAGTGCGGTTTTCAGCACCTACCCTCACTTGGTCTTTATTTAAGTTCGCAATGTCGGTACTCCGACACACTACACTAATGACGTCTACACACTGTTGAGATTTATCACTGCGGCGGTGTTTACACTTGCTGATGACTGGATTCCAAGTGGCCGATAATCTATATCCATCCTCCCGGTTGAAATTGTTATATTTCTTGATTTCTACCGCTTCACGTACTATCCTGGAGTAATAGTGACGATCGGTGGATAAGACTTGTGGTTGATGCAGTTCTATCCAGTGGTTTGGTCCAGACTCCAACAAATGCTCAGCTATCGCCGACTTGTTAATATGTCGGTTTTTTACAGCTGCGATATGTTCCTTTACCCTTTCAGCGATTGTACGCTTAGTTTCCCCGATATATGAACTACCACAGCTGCAATCGACTTTGTAGACGCCAGGTGTTTGGAGAGGAATTACATCCTTTGGTGTACGCAGATTGTGTGCTATCTTAGAGAGCGGACTGTATACAGTCTTGATGGAGTATTTCTTGAGTACTGTTCCAACTTTGTCCGTCACTCCCTTTAGATACGGCATGTAAGCGGGCACTCTGCTTACCTCAGGTTTACGCTCGTTCCTCTTCCGACAGAGTAAGTTTTTCTTGTATCCGTTGCACCTAAGTACCTCCCGAACATGTGACAGCTCACTATTTAATTGTTCGGGGTCACATAAGTCATACGCTCTGTTTACTAACGAGGACACAACGGAATCCAAGTGCCGCGGATGGTGGTGCGAGTTCGCGTTGAGATACCTGTCGGTGTGTGTCGGTTTCCTATACACAGTGTGTCCAAGGGTACCATTATCTCTCACTGTCACTTTAACGTCGAGAAAGGGTAACGATCCGTCTACCTCCATTTCGAATGTGAATCGGATGTTCGGATGTATGGAGTTCAATTTGTGTGCGAATTGTTCTACGTCCTGCTTGTTGCCCTTCATGATGCAGAAGATATCGTCGACATACCTTTTCCATAGTTTCACATTTGACGCCTGCATGTCTACGGATTCCTCAAAGTGCTCCATCCAGATGTTGGCCATTACCGGTGCTATAGGGCTACCCATAGCCACTCCATCGATCTGGAGGTAATGTTGTCCACGATATAGGAAGTAGTTTCCATCCAAGCAATTCCTGAGTAGAACGATGTATTCGTTAGACAGACCGTTTTCCCTTAATTTCCTCTCTACGACGTCAAGGCAATCTTGAATAGGAACATTGGTGAATAGTGACTCAACATCAAAACTCACCATCACCTCGTCTGGTTCCCTTTTCATGCTCTTGATGATTTCAATAAAGTGGCGAGAGTCCTTTACGAAAGAGTGCGTCTTGCCTACTAACGGTTGTAGTACCTTGCTTATGTGTTTCGCCAAACCATATGTGGGTGAATTTATTTGACTCACAATCGGTCGCAAAGGTACGTTAGTCTTATGTACTTTAGGTAATCCGTACATCTTAGGCGGCTGCACAATGTGAGGTTTATGTAACCGTTCAAATTCCTCCTCCGTAAATAAGCTTTTATGGTCCCTAATTAAGGCTCGAATGCGTTTTGTCACTCTGGCGGTCGGGTTATATGACACAGCCTTATATACTAATGTGTCACTCAACAGATTCCTTATCTTACTGTCATAATCACAAGTATTCATTACCACAGTGGCGTTTCCTTTGTCAGCCTTTAGCACTAAAATATTCGTGTTATCACGCAGCGTTTTTAGTGCTTGACGCTCTTCTGCGGTAATATTTGGTTTAGGTGGCTTAGACTTACGTAAAATAACGGCAACATCCTGTCTAAGTGTATCCGCATCGTTAGACGGTACCTTGTTACGCGTTATAACCTCTTCTATGCTACTTATGACGTTTTCATATGGAATCCGCTTAGGTGTCAAAGCATAATTTAATCCCTTCGCCAACACGCTTTGTGTCGCGCTATCAATAACCTGGTCTGATAAATTGATAACCGTTTGCTGTTGGGTGGGGTGTCCATTTCTACCGGTTACCCTCTCACGATGGTTTATCAATTTATCAAACTTATTCTTGTGCCGTTTTGTACGCAGATCATAAATGCGGCTCGATTGGTTATATGTTATACGGTCGCACAAGCTAAAATCACTGATTGAGAGCACTTCACTACACTCTGTATGCACTTTAAATAGGTTACACTGTACAACACCTAGCTCGTACCGACAATTGCGGATTAATTGTCTTAAGAGACGAACACTGGCATTGTGTAGAATGCCTTCGGAATAAGGAATGTCCTTGCGCGGTTTAATGCGCACTCCTATGGGTATCACTCCGTTGTCTCGACACTTCGTTAAAAAACTAAGCGAAGTTTCTAAACATACCCGCTTTATCCGAAGACATTCAAGTTGTTTAATTTTAATTACACATTCCGGCCCGTAGCGGTTTGTAATAATCGATTTTAAACTTTCGCGATTTGTATACATCATAAAAATTAATTTAGCGGGTCTTAATCGCGTTAACTTAAATTATTTAAGGTATAAATACCTATTTGTTACCCGCTAAATTAATTTCTATGATGTATACAAATCGCGAAAGTTTAAAATCGATTAGGTACAAAGCAATGTCTTATAGCACAGATAAAGGAAAAATTGCGAAAACTGTAAATTTTAAAGTTATTAGCCCTTTCTTTAAGGCCGCGTAGAGGTATGGAATTGAAATTCATTGCGAATACTCAAGTCTATAATATCTTTAATCCATAACAAAATCAAACTTCTAAGCCAACGCAATCAAAACATACAGCTGTTTATGCCGCAAATTCTCACATATTTTCGAAACTCACAAGGGAATCAAAACTTACAGTGAAAGTAGAATCTTGAAATTTGGTACGAGGCAACTTCCTATAACACAGATTAAGAAAAAATTCCAAAAATGAAAATTTTTAGTTACATCATATAATGAAAAAAAATTAAAAATTTAAAGTTACTACCTCTTTCCTCATGAACGCGTAGAGTTATTAAATTGAAATTCATATCAAATACTCAGGTCTATAGCACTGTTAAGCTGTAATAAAATCAAACTTCTATGTCAAAGCAATCAACAGAAACAGCAATTTAAGCATATTTTCAAACTCGCAACTACTCGCAAGAGAATCATAATACTACAGGACTCGTCCCGTGAACTCAGAATCTTGAAATTTGGCACAAAACAACGTCTTATAGCACAGATAAGGAAAAATTGCGAAAACCGTTTTTTAGTTACATCATAAAATTTAAATATTTTTCATAATTTTAAAGGTACTACTACCCCTTTCCTCATGAACCCATAGAGGTATGAAATTAAAATCCACATCAAATGCTCAAGTCAAAACTAAAGGACACTTACAGTCGATGTAGAATCTTGAAATTTGGTATAAAGCATCGTTTTATAGCACATAGGAAAAATTTCGAAAACCTTAAATTTTTAGTTACATGAAAGTATGTTCTTAAAGAATACAGTAACTGGCGAAGATGAATAATGATGAATGATTTCAATACCAGAGTAGTACCAAGGCAGCGATAACCTAGTGGAGATACCAACAGACTGCCGTGCAGAGGGTATCGGGTTCGAATCCACGGCGCGCACTAATGACTTTTCGGAGTTATGTGCGTATTGAATTGTTAATTATCGTTTGTCCCGTGCCTCGGAGAGCACGTTAAGCCGTCGGTCCCGGTTGTCATGAAGATCTTTGACAATCGTTACAGGGCGTCAGTACCTTCTAAAATAAACTGACACTAGTCTAAACCATGGAATATCGCTAACCCTTCGGGTTGCGGAGGTCAGACAGGCAGTCGCTCCGTGGAAAAGTTAATATTCAGCCAAATCCGGTTAGACTAGGAAGCGGACCCCAGATTGAAACTGGGATAACGCTAAGAGGATGGATTTCAGTACCAGAGTATCAAAATGGTTGTTAGCGCGAATCATCGATGTACGTCATATATCCGGGCGCTGACTTCGATTAATGCGATCACGCAATACTCGCCAAATTTTTGACTATCTGATCGCGACTAAGGTATGAACAAAGTTGATCAGCGGATTGCCGTCTATCTTACACACAGCCAATCACGATTGGTACTGCTCGTCGATCGTGATGTAGAAATTAAAATCGTCTATGGAGTATCTATGTTTTAACGTCATTTTGCACCCACACCAGTATACAGTACACATACAAAACGAATGTCCAAATTTGTTGAAATGTAGAAATACATTCTAAACTAAGTATATTTAATGAAATTCCTGTTGTTGCTAAACATAAACCAAAGCTCAACGACATCATTAAAACTAGAGCAACGTGCTAACTACTCGAGTCATAAACGATTGCCAATAAGCGAGCATAGCTGGACGCACTATAAACTAACTCATTATTACCTTACCTCGTTACCTTTACCTAAACATGTTACCAAACCATCCAACAATTTGTACGTAAGTTACTTGAAACGGAAATGTTTTAAAACAAAAATAAATATGAAACAAAACTTGGTATTATTGTTGTGAACTCATGAACCATTAACATTAAATTAAACGTAACATAAACATTTTCTCCCACGTCTTGTTATTGTTTATAAGCTTTCTCAGAGAATCAACATTAAAGAATTAATTCAATTTACTCCTACTTTATGCTCTATTTAAAGGGCGGTGTTATCTATTAAAGTTAATTTATCATTGCGTCGTGACGCGTCTTTTTAAATTTGATTGATTGCTCGTAATATGTGAATGACTCTTGTGTTTTATTGTGAGCTGTAAAAGCGAATGGACGTGGCAAAAATCTTGAATAATATATCAACCTTCTATTGTACAAAACATTAATGGATTTTAGAAGTAGTTGCTAGAATATTGTTAAAATATATTTATTGATAATATATTTATTGATCAACCCATTTACAATATTTGACTTATGTTATCTTACAGTTAAATTAAACATTAGAGTATTAGCAGTATATCTATTAAGATATACTAGCTAGATAACCACTTAATTCAGGCAATGTTTGTGTATGTACAATGCTGGTGATTCCGTTGTGCATTACCAAATCAAATCTAGTCCAATATGCTATCCTGTTATTTTAGATAAAACTAGAAAGTGACTTAACATCTGTCAATCGTAGTTACACAAAAAGGTTCTACATTTATTGGAATATAAAGTAAAGTAAAAGTAATTTAAGATAGCTAGACAAGAGATATCAACCAAACATGCGTTCCAAACTCAGCTGAATCCGTACAGAGTTTAGTTTGACATCTCTAGAAATCTCTATAAAATCATACTGCCTTTAATGGAATCATGTAGGTATTAGTCAAAGATAGCAATAGACTCACATCAGTTTAGAAAATCTAACAAGAAAAATAGGGCCAATGTTATTCTGATAAGTTGACATTAGATGCTTAAACTAGGCTTAGAGCCTGTAATATAAGCATCACGAATTTCCCCTGCCATTTTGTTACAAAGACCAATTTAATTTAAAATGCTGCTATATAAATCTAATAGGTACATATACTTAACTTAAAAATATTTTAATAGAATACTATGAAAATTATAGTGCAATGGGTTAACAATTATTTAGGTATTTATAATAGTAACAATAACTAATTATAGAAAAGTTATTTTCCACATGCCATTTGTGTGTGTGTTAGGAGTTAAGTGCACGCTTTACTACAGGTATATGAGTATCTGGTTGTGTCAGGTAATACGATACTGCCTATATTATGCTTAATACAGGTATTATCGTACTATAGCAAGCAAATTTTCTGTTGCATCATAATCGAGTGCATGAAGCCACTCATAAAGTGAAATTCTTAGATTATGCTTATTTAGTCTGTGTATCCTTAAACATTTATTGATTTTATTATATAAGAATTCACCTAGAAAGCATGCAAACCGATTTGTATAAAATGAAGTCTTAAAATGAATAGCTGCCGTACTGTTAATACGTTACAATTCTGATAAAGATTTTTGGTCGGGTATCTATAGGGAAGGAAGCTGCTTACCTTAAGTATTGCTCTTTGGGCTCTTTCTACATTAAGCATGTGGGTCTTAGCCACTCCTCCCCATGAGTCAATACAATATAGTAATAGAGATTCACATAGCGCTTTGTATATAGTTTTAATCAGCTTAGGTTCTCCTACATGTCGTATATATTTAAATATTGCTATGAGTTTACGCAAACGGGAAGTTAACACTCTAATATGTGACTGAAATGATAAATTACTATCTATTATTACGCCAAGATATTTTATTTCCTTGACTTCTTCTATACACGAACAGGAACAGGTACAAGTATTTCCTGACAAGAGACATTCATGAGCTTTAATTTGAAAAATGTCTTTTGGAGGCTGGGGCCGATTTACCATTGAAATTGGAAGGTACTTAGTTTTACTAGCATTTAAGCTGAGTAAATTGTTATGTATCGAATTGGAAACCGTGTTAAATCCCTTTTGAGCAGATTCAAATATCTTGTCCCAACTCCTTTCCCAGAATATACAAACCGTGTCATCGGCAAAAGTTATGATCTGGCCGTTTTCGATAGACATATTACACAACTGATTTATATAGACTAGGAAAAGAGTCGGGCCAAGTATGCTGCCTCGAGGGACACCATAGTTTATATGGAGAGGATTACTGAGCTTATTGCCGATCCTAATACTTTGACTTCTACCAGTTAGGTAGTCCTCAAATAAATTTAGCGGGTTGCCTCGTATGCCTAGATGTTCGAGCTTCTTAAGCAACAGCGATATTGATACAGTATCAAATGCTTTTGCGATATCTAGAAATACACACAAACATTTCTGACCATCATCCAATTTCCTAACAACTGTGTCAGTTAAGTGGAATACGGCATCGGCAGTTGACTTTGATTTTCTAAACCCATATTGATTAGGAGATATAAGGTTATTTCGTTTTAAAAACAATGTTAGTTGCTTATTTAGAATACGTTCTAAAATTTTAGATATAGTTGGCAAAATTGATATAGGTGTATAATTACCTATGTTAGTTTTGTCACCGTTTTTATGGATAAGTGTGATGGTAGATATTTTAAAAATATTTGGAAATTTGGCGGTTGAAATCGCGAGATTACAAATGTGTACAATAGGGCCCGCAAGGAGTTGTTTATTTTGTTTTAGAAGAATAGCTGGTATCTTATCCCAACCGGTAGAGCCAGAAACTTTGAGAGAATCGATAATGTTAACAACTTCGGCCAAGTCAGTATTTAACAACACCAAAGAAGACACGGGGCTTAACTCTGCATGTGAATTTCGCCCTGTATCAGGATTTTGAGTAATTTTTATATTTTCTGCTATATTCTTCCCAACGTTGACGAAGTATTCGTTTATAGAATCTAATGCAGTATCAGACGAAAGAGAAAGGGACATTAGTTCCTCATTAAATGTAGGTTTAGTTTTTAGATTTGTAATCGAATTGATTACTTCCCAAGTTTTTTTGACACTCGTCATGCCCGCCTTTTTAAGTTTGTCACGTTCGTATTCTAACTTAAGCTTTCTCAGCAAGGTTACACAGAAATTCCTATACCTACGATATGTGATACTAAGAATTTGATTATCCGGTGATTTTTTAAGTTTAATATGCATATGATCCCTATTTCTCAGACATCGGATGATACCTGGAGTTACCCAAGGTTTCAGTGGGATTTTGCGGCGGGGTAATTTATGTGTATGTGTATTATTTTGCACAATGTCAATTATTTTATTCACAAATATTTCAGCAGCCTCATTGCAGTCATCAGAGTTCAGAACCGGTTGAAAATTTGTGTCCATTAATTCTTTACTGATGCCAAGATAGTTTATCTTGGTCAAAGATTGAAAATGCCTTTTATGATAATTGGACTGTTTGGTTTCTATGGATATGAGAACACTATCGTGATCGGTAAGTGTGTTCTTAATAATCAGAGCCGTTGACTTATAGGTACTTTTTGCTAATACATGGTCAAGACAATTATTAAGTCTAGTTGGTAGGGTGTGTACTGGTAGCAGTCCATGTGACGATGTGAGATTTAAGTATGTCTGTGCGTTAAAATCGGCGTTATTAGACTTGATATCGATATTTATATCACCAGTGAGCAAAACATGTTTATTTTTATTGAATGATGCTTTTTCTTTCCTTATAATATTCCTTATAATCTATTTTCACAGACAATCTAAGAAGCTTTAGAGGTGTATGTAAAACCGTATGCTCAAAATTATTCAGGGCGAGAAAACATCAGCCTACTTAGCTATTTATAATACCTAAAACATTAGCCGGCTCTTTACGTAATACATCAGGTTAAACTTTCTTACTATCAACATTCAACAACGAATCAAATTCAAAATCACGTATGTGCTACATACTTTGCATTGAAGTCTTTGAATGAAGCACTTAAGCTGATGTCATTCACTCAATTCGTGTTTTCATTCTAAGACATGACGTCACTTAACACCTGAGCTGATCGCTTGATTGAAGATACATTATTAATAAAACATTGAATTTGTTTATCGACATGTCCTTTATTATGCCAAATGCCTTCTCCATATTTATTGATGCATGACGATAAAGAACAATGAAATGAGTAGTTCGGGGTTGAAATTTTCATGTCGTGAATCCGTTCTGGCATTCTATTCATTGGCTGCCTTTATGAAAATTAATATACCACTGAATATGTCCGTATTACAGTTAGAATAGAAAACCGTTCCATGAACTATGTACTTTGATCGTGGAGCTTCTCATAAATTTCTGTTTGTTAAATGTGTTCCGAATTGAAATGCATATTATATAGTTTGGTTTGTTTAAGCGTCTATAACACTGCACTATTTATCAAATGCATGTGTTGTACCTATTCGACTTATTCAATCAACCGAATTTTTTTGTTTAGTATGATATATTTTTGCTAGTTTTAATATTGATTGATGATTATAAATACATAATGTTGCTGAAATCAGTTTCGGGTAATATAAAACCAAATGTGAGTTTTTTAATTGGGAATTTAATCTGGGAGTAAATAATTTTACCATGTTAAAGTTGTTAAGTAGTTTAATAGGTTTATCTCTGAACTACTGACACGACGACTTCCAGCCTCCCGAGAAAGCCGGTTTCCGTAAAGGCTATAGTACCATAGACCACAAACATACGCTGCGGCAGGTTATACAGAAGTCCGAGGAGTATAACCAGCCTCTATACTTGGCGTTTGTGGACTATGAGAAAGCCTTCGATTCTATCGAAACCTGGGCGGTGCTACAGTCTCTCCAACGGTGCCCGATTGACTACCGAAATATCGAAGTGCTGAAGTGTTTGTATGAAAACGCCACTATGTCAGTCCGCCTCCAGGACCAGAGTTCGAAACCTATTCAACTCCAGCGAGGGGTGAGACAGGGGGATGTCATATCCCCGAAACTGTTTACCACTGCGCTGGAGGATGTTTTCAAGCTTTTGGACTGGAATGGACTCGGCATCAACATCAACTGCGTGTACATCACTCACCTTCGATTCGCAGACGATGTCGTAGTCATGGCTGAGACCATGGAAGACCTAGGCACAATGCTCGATGGCCTCTGTAGAGTCTCGCAACAAGTAGGTCTTAAGATGAACATGGATAAGACGAAAATCATGTCGAAAGTCCATGTTGTACCTGCTCCTATTCAGGTTGGGAACTCTACGCTCGAAGTTGTCGACAAGTATATCTACCTGGGACAAGTAGTCCAATTAGGTTGGTCCAACTTCGAGAAGGAGGTTAATCGTCGAATCCAACTCGGTTGGGCAGCGTTTGGGAAGCTACGACATATCTTCTCGTCCGATATCCCGCAGTGTCTCAAGACGAAAGTCTTTGACCAGTGTGTGATGCCAGTGATGACGATTACGGATCAGAGACGTGATCGCTTACTATGGGCCTTATCAGAAGGCTCAAGGTCACTCAGAGGACGATGGAGAGAGCTATGCTTGGAGTTTCACTGCGAGATCAAATCAGAAATGAGGGGATCCGCAGTAAAACCAAAGTCGCCGACATAGCTCTCCGGATAGCCAAGCTAAAGTGGCAGTGGGCAGGGCACATAGCTCGAAGAACCGATGGCCGTTGGGGCAGAAAGGTTCTGGAGTGGCGGCCACGTACCGGATGACGCAGCAGAGGTAAGCCCCCCGCAAGGTGGACCGATGATCTCGTCAAGATCGCGGGAGGCGGTTGTATGCAGGCGGCTCAAGACCGGTCTGTGTGGCGAGCCTTGGGGGACGCCTATGTCCAGCAGTGGACGTTGTTTGGCTGATATGATGATGACTGACACGATTTCGAAAGTATTTCAAGAAAAAAATACGATGATCCCCACGAAACACTTTACTGGGATAAGTGGCCAGTGTTGCCTAAAGCAACTTTTGAATAATATATCTAAGCTTGTGATAGAGTGCGGGGTAACCTCAAAGTATGCTAACGGCGGCTCGAATGTCCCTTTGCTACGAGACGTCGAGGATATAGTGGTGATTTTAGTAACTAACTAGGTCACAGACACATTTACGGCAGTCTAATATTCAGCTTGACCAAACACAAATCAAATAAGGACGAGAGAGACGATCTGTAAAAAGGTTGCCATAAAAAGACACATAACGTAAGGACATACATACCATAAAAAATAAATGTGTATATACCGGCTAAAATATGAAGATCATTATCCATAATTCGTTTAATAGATCATTTCTCTGTCACTATTCATTACGCTGCGTCAATTTCGGCAGGGCATATTATGACGCAGCTCGCGTAGACTAGTTACATATTAAAATCATTTAACGGCCCCATTCGATTGCAATGCGTCACGCGTAATGTTCCATCATGTTGCATTAATCGATCATCTGTGACCGGAGTCTATAATGTGTTATGCAATGTGAAACGAGACACAATCTCTGCAGGGTACTTACTCGTTATGGCTTAGTGCCGCTTATTTCATAAATATTGAATTCACTGCCTGATTATGCCTTAGTCGTATTATATTTGAGTGAATATTACTAAATAAGGAGATAGGTGTTTGCAGTTACGCCTGTTTGCGAAAGAAGTTAGTTATTTCTTGTTGAGCTTTAGTTTAAACGTGTAGAAATTATTAAAGCTAATTTTCTGGTCTTAATACAATTGACGAGAATAGACCTTATTAGGCACAGGAAAATGGATCGGTGGCTGGTACATGAGATTGAAGTCGAGATTTTAACGCCATTAATAATTTAATATTTGGAATCTGAATTTTGTTGTAGAGGCATTGTATATGTATTGTATACTCTGCTCAATAAATAGCATGAATCCTAAATGTTTTTTTTTTACTTGGTATATATGAGATCGTGGAAGTTATCCTTACGCAGTTCCCGTGGCCCCGCCAGATTGTTTAGAGAAACACCATGGTGGTTTTAGTGAGTGGTACCGACGCTTTTAGTCAGGGCCGAGCCCCTTAATTCTGACCTAGGGCAATATATATATTTTTTTTATAGTAATAGGCGGCAAACGAGCAGACGGATCGCTTTATGGTAAGCAATTACCGCCCATGGACACAAACAACACCACAGGAGTCAGATGTGCGTTGCCGCCCCTTGGGGTTGGGAAAAGGGATAGGATGAGGGGTGGAATGATGGAGAAGGAATAGGGGATAGGGCCTCCGGCCCTCTCACTCACCTAGCGAAACGAAACAGTTTAGGTACTGTTACTTAATGTCGATTTTCTGTGAGAGGGTAGTACTGCCCCGGTCGAGCCAGCCCATTCATGCTGAAATCAGTAAGGCTCTAATACCGTAAGGAATGATATTCCAGTTTTAATAATTCCAGGTAACAAAAGAATGTTTGAAGTAAATAATTATTTGCTGATAATAGAATATTATATTATATTTGGCATGGTTACTCATTTTGGACACGCGCTTGGTATAAAATAATATTGAAAATAACAGCCACTTATAAACGTAGAGGCGAAATCAATATTTTTACTCATCGATTACAATGAGTGTCCATCGATTACAAATTAATTTATACAGTTTTCAAACTGTAAAAGCGTAAGGGTTAGCTTTAACATATGCTGTTCAGGGTTCCACAAGTCTGTGAAGATGGTTATCCAGCTCCACTGTCTCCTTGATAGCATTGCTGCCTCGTAGATTCGGCATCCCAACTTCCCGCTCCAGACCATAACTTGTGCTAACGACCAAAGTGAGAGCGCATCCGAAGCGACTGCCGTGGTGTAAAGTGTGCTGCTTCGTGTTTTCGACAAGGTCGCTATGCTATAGTTGCCGTAGTGAGCACCTAGTACCACCTCCATAAAGTAAGCCAAGGTACGGAAGTAATTCATACAAAATAATTTTGCGGGTCTTAATCGCGTAAAATTAACTTATTTAAGGTATAAATATCTATTTGTTGCCGACGTTTCGATCGTCTTGCACCGATCGTGGTCGCGGAGAGACGTGGGTACTTGAGTATCTAAGCGTAAACGTATGCGCTTACTCTAGTCCATAGTGGCATAAATAGTGGTAGAATAGAATAGCTAAGTAGTAAGGGTTAGTGGATAACAGTCAACTACTTACCGCATTTGTTAGCGTGCGATGAAATGAATATCCATACATCTATACACATAAATAAAATTGGAGTGTCTGTTTGTAATATGAAAATAACCGCTTTTTACTTAATGCATATGGATGTATATACGGTACACATACCGAAATGACATTTTTTACAATTTTTGCCTGTCTGTCGGTCTGTCTGTCTGTCTGTTTGTTCTCGCTAATCACTGGAACGGCTGGACCGATTTTGACGGGACCTTCACTGGCGGATAGCTGATGTACCAAGGAGTAACTTAGGCTATAAATGAACCGTGTAAGTACGCGAAGTAGTTCCCTCATGACGCGGGTGAAACCGCGGGAAACAGCTAGTCCATACATAAAAATAAAATTGGAGTGTCTGTTTGTAATATTAAAATAACTGCTTTTTACTAAATGCATATGGATGTATACACAGTATATATACCGAAATGACATCTTTTTTATTTTTGTCTGTCTGTCTATCCATCTGTCTGTCTGTTTGTTCTTCCTAATCTCCGGAACGGCTGGACTGATTTTGATGGGACTTTCACTGACAGATAGCTGATGTACCAAAGAGTAACTTAGGCTATAAATTAACCGAGTATGCGAAGTAGTTCCCTCAGGACGCGGGTGAAACCGCGGGAAACAGCTAGTACTATATACGTAAGGTAAACGTCCCAATAGCCGTGAAATTCTGAACTTCACTGACTTTGCAGGTCTGCTATGTTAAGGTTAAAAGACTAACAAAAATGAAATTTACGGATGTTTATAGATAATTTATTCTAGTTTTCGAGCAATTTTATAGCTTTTGATATATATGACGTTAAAAATACTTTAATTTAAATAAAGTTTGAAAAGACCCATTTGTACCAGTATCCGGTAGATTTGTCCTAGTAAACGGTAGATTGTCCCAGATACCGGCAAATTTAAACCGCGAATTTGAACCCTATTTGCTTAATGTTAAAGTTTATAATATATGAACTTTTTATTTTTAAATATTGTGTAATGTAATTGTTATGTATCTGTTATCTGTCTTTACCAACATACAACTGTCACGATGAACACCCAGTATTGAACCCACAACACCAGGCAAGTACCAAGCTGCGAAGTGGCCTCTTAAACCACGACGCCAACCGTGCAGTCAGATCAACAACCACTCTTTGTTTGCTGAAATTGAGCCTTCTCTTCAAGACTTGTCTGCTCCATCGGTCGTCGGTCTTTCGGGAGACGTGGCCAGCTCATTGCCACTTCAGGCTGCTTATACGGCGAGCTATGTGGGTGACTCCAGTTCTCTTCCTGATGAGCTCGTTGCGAATTCTATCCTTTAGAGAGACTCCGAGCATAGCTCGATCCATAGTACGCTGAGCTATTTTATATCTATGGACCAGCACTACCGTGAGTGTCCAGATTTCAGCACCGTATATCATTACTGGTAGGAAGCATTGGTTGATGACTTTTGTCTTGAGGCTTTGCGGGATTGGCGACGAGAAGATCCGACGTAGCTTACCGAATGCTGCCCACACCAACTGAATCCACTTATCGATTTCCTTCTCGAAGCTGTGTCTACACAACTGTATTACTTGCCCCAGGTATGTCAACAACAGTATGTCACTGTTGCACAACTTCGAGCAAGGAACCGTCAATGCAGATCGGTCTAAACACGTCGTGTTCATTGAATATTACCTTCGTTTTAGCCAGGTTCATGCCAAGATTAATCCACCGGGGAGGCTTCATTAAGGTCGACAGCATTCCGCTAAGCTTTTCCAACTTCTCTGCTATTAGGACGATGTCGTCAGCAAATTGAAGGTGTGAGATGTACTCGCCGTTGATATTCGTTGAACCCACTCCAGTGTCTTGTAGACATCCTCAAGTGCCTTGGTGAACAGCTTTGGAGATATTACATCCCCTTACCGGACTCTCCTACGCAACTCTATGTATCTTAACACCTCTATATATATCCAGCTAGTGCGTCATCGTTGCAGGCTGTCAAGAACTGCCCAGGTTTCGATAGAGTCGAAGGCTTTCTGGTGGTCCACGAATGCCATACACAGCGGCTGGTTGTACTCATGGGTCTTCAGTATGGATGTGATCCACGGTGATGAAGCCTTTTTGAAACCCGGTTTGCACTGATGGCTGGAAGTCGTCGAGTCGTTTGTTACAATCCTCGTGAACAACTTCAATATGGTTCGTAAACAACAACAACAGTATGGCTCAGGAGTGAAATGGATCTGTAATTCTTCAATAAAGTTTTGCAACCTTTTTTAAGAATAGAATCACCACACACCCGCTCCAGTTTTGAACCTTTGTGGATGACGGTATTGAAAAGACTTGCTAGCTCTCTCAAGGTTGTGTGTCCACCTGCTCAGAGGAGTTCTGCAGTGATTCCATCATCACCAGGTGCTTTATTTTTCCTAATTAGCTCTAATGCCATCCGTACCTCACTCTGTTTGACATCCGGGATAGGTAACTTCGGTAAAGTAGCTCGAGGGCTCTGTGCTCGCCCAATTGGTCTGTCACGTTGAACTCATGTTTCAGTGGAACTCCTCTTTCAGTTGAACTCAACTATGATTTGAAATCTACTTTGAGTTGAAGTCAACTTTGACAACGCATCATCAAAATTTGGTTGCCATATAGGATAAGAGTACTCGTCGATACGATTGAAACGAGCTCAAACTCGATGGGCTTGTGTCCTTTTATTGCGGAGTTCCAATGGCTACTTTCCAGCTCCATCATGCGAGTACTCTATACAAATTAAGAAATGGGAGCAGAGCACCGTTTTATTTTTCATTATAAATAAGTATTTATGCCTCGTAATAAAATACGTTTTGAAATATAAACATCAAGCCCTTGTATATGATAGGGTTTAGAATCAAGTGGTAGTGTACGTCTCAGCATCAGGCAGAATGTAATATTACTAGCTGACCCACCGAACTCCGTATCGCCTTTTTAAGAGTTTTTATTTAAGTCCCTGTTCCAAAAAATTAATACTCTTCTACTACACTACTACAGTTTCAAAGGATAATGAGACTTATTGCAAGGCACTAAGGTGCAGTAATGGGCTCCGGTGCAACGGGTAGTACGAAGTTAACTCGTGTACCAGTATCCGGTAAAAAAGGGTATAATATTGCCGGGTACTGGGTCATGTAGGGGTTTCTGAGTCCCAGTAAATGTAATATGCCAAAATACTTACTATTTCAATAAATTCATCGCCGCTTATGGACTATATCGCGAGATAATTAACTCAAATATTTAAGCAAATAAACACTCTCACAGTGCCGCTATCCGCAGCAATATGATAAGCAAACCAATACAATGTGGTAGCTTCGTAGTTTAGTGACAGAACCTTGAAATTCCACAAAATTTTCGCACACCACACTTTCATTGTAGTATAGTTTTGCAATCATTACAGTTATTGAGTAGCGTTCATATTATAATTATACGAAATAATATCAAGTATGTATTGCAATTCTCAAACTTCAATATTCTTTTGGTAGAAACCTACAAAATGATAAAAACCGACTAGTTACCGGGTACCGGGACACTGCCGGAATTACGTACGTTTACCTTATATAATCGAGACCAGATTACTAGGCCCGACACGGTCTTGACCGATATTTTGTACTAAATTTATTTTATTTATTTATAGACTCACGCCTGTATCCCCGAAGGGGTAGAGGTGTAATATTACACCCACATTCGCCATGAATATTTAGGTCCCACGTAATAGGGCGAGCCTATTGCCGTTACCGGGCAAATCACCAGACTCCGTGCTGCTACTGAGAATTTAGAAAAACACAGTAACACTTTGCCCAACCCGGGAATCGAACCCGGGACCTCCGATCAGCAGTCGCATACGCTATCCACTGGACCATGCAGGCAGTCGTACTAAATCATTATCCTATTTTTATTTTTATTGTTCCTTATTGGATATTATATTTTTGTGTTTACCTATGACCGAATTCTTACGTCCAAAATTTTTGTTCCCAAACCGGAAGCGGCAAAAGCTTATTGCTACGCTAGATTTACTATAATAATGTAGCCTACACAAAAAGTGATACAACTTTCTTGTATATGCTGATATTAAATAAATAAGACGTTAAGCTACGCTATATAAGTATCTTTAAACGCATTGCCAACAGATACTGTAAGCAATATCTCATAATTAATTTTCCTTAGTCACTTATTTTCTTGCACAAACAACTCTGTAGGATTTAAATAACTGCGCAACATCTTACAAAAGGAATTTCAAGCAATGTCGAGCACCTGACTCATCCATGTTGAACAATAACGTTTGCTAAACTGAAATATTCCTTTCTACTAGCACAACAGCTGTTCAACCCACACGAAGAACAACGCGTCTATTGTCTACGGAAGTCTAAAAACAAAACGACCGAACATTATGCACATGTCCTAACAATTATTATTATGCAAGTGCGCCAGCCCGCAATATATCACGTTCTTAAAGAAATACTTTAAAGGGCTTCAGCCCATGAGATGCTTAAAAAGCGACGTTTTTTGTAATAGTTGGGACGATCAATAACTCAATATATTTAAGTACACAGATACTCAACAATGTCACGCACGTTGGGCATCATCTAGAGCTACAGAAAAAATATTCAGTCAGTTTCAGTCAGAATATTAGATTTTTCACATATATACTGCTGTCTAACTATCAAAACTCAACACCGTAGCCGTAGACTATGCTTTAGAGTTTAGTTTAATAACGGGATATTACAGAGGACTGACTCCTAGTCTTGACTGTCATAAATATTCATGACTAGAAGACCGACAGTTCTCTTGGAGACAAGGTTATGACTTTTTGTGGTCGGTCATTTATTTATAGATCAGGCGGTGAATATCCTGCTCATCCTCGTGGATCCATAGATTGTTGTGGTTGAGACTACGTCAAACACATATCTACTATTTCAAATAATGATTTGCAAGCTTATTAATATACTTATGGCGTTCCGTAGTCTCTGCCTACCCCTCCGGGAAACAGGCGTGAGTCTAGGTATGAAATATAAGATAAAACAATTAAGCTGCGATAATTGCCATCGTAAAAGTAGCCAGTCCACTCCAACCCTTACACACTCTCACCGTATAAATTTTCGCATTAAAATAACATTAGGTTTACGTGTGCATACGAATCAATATGAATTATGCTTTGATAACACTCGTTATGCGAAGCGTACTTCTTATCTTTAGTTTTTAGTCTAGGGGAATATTTATTTGTGATATATTTGTTTTGGGCATACAATATGATTTACGAGTGAAGTTGTTTTGAATATTATATTGTTGTAAGATCATGTACGTGCCATGAGTATAGTAATATTTATGTAATGTGCTTTAGTGTAATTATTTGAATATGAAGGTGAGATATCTTTTGTTTGCCTCCACGCAATGTTTCGGCATAGATTGACACGTTGCGATGGGATGGAATTGTGGAATTATTTCACTCTATACAGGACGATAGGACGATGAAAATATTTACCTTATAACAAGTAGCGTAATAGTCTTTTAATATGTATTGCATATGTTTGTTACATACTGACAACAAGCAGCGATAGCCGAGTGGTGAGACCGATAGACTGCTACGCAGAGGGTCTTGGGTTCTAATCCACGGCACGCACAAATAACTTTTCGAAGTTAAGCTCGTATTAAATTATTAATTATCGCTTGCTTATCGGTGAAGGAAAACATCCTGAGGAAACCTGCATGTCTGGGAGTTCTCCATGATGTTCTCAAAATACACGTGAAGTCTGCCAACCCACACTTGGCCATCGTGGTGGAGTATGGCCTTACCCTTCTCATATTGAGATAGGCCCGTGCCCAGCAGTGGGACAGTATAAAGGGCTGATGATGAATGATACTGATTCTTTCAACATCATCATGGTCTTAGCGTTATCCTGATTGCACCTAAAACTTTCCCCTTGAAGCCTGAGGTCCGCTAATAAGTCTGGTCAGGCTTATGCTATTATTATTAGGTCGAGCAAGCAGCAGGCGTAGGAGAAAAAAGGTTGTTGCTGGCTGGAATAGGCATGTTAGTGATGCATACAGGGACGCCAGGCTAAAGTTTGGCGTGTGGCAGGATTGTGGCAAACCATCTACAGGTCCTGTGTTTGCTGATTTGTATGATGCCAGAAGAAAATTTAAATCTCGCCTTAAGTGGTGTGTCAAACACACCAAGAGCAGGTAAAACTGGATATTTTCGCCTCCCTTCACTCAGATAAAGATTATCGCTCCTTTTGGCAGCATACGAACTGGTTGAGAAGTAAGCCTGGCCTCCCGGTATCGATTAATGGTGTAAACGATCGCTTAGGCATTGCTAACCTCTTTAAGGAACAGTTCAAAACAGAATCACCACTGGGACCCAGCTTGCCTGTGCCTAATCCTACAGACCATCATGATATTAACCAACCTAGATTTACAGCCAAGGAGATCAGGGGCGTTATCTCTGCCATGTCTAGAGGGAAGTCTCCAGGTCATGACGGTCTGAGTATCGAGCACCTCAGGTACGCGGGTCCCCATTTACCAAGATTGTAGGCAATGTTCTTTAACTTTTGTGTGAGTCATGTATATTTGCCTAGTCAGATGACTAGAACTATTGTAGTGCCTATAGTTAAAAATAAAACAGGCGATATAGCGGATATAAAAAACTATAGGCCTATTTCCTTGGCTACGGTAATAGCAAAAGTGCTTGATAGCTTGCTTAATAGACAACTCAAAAGTCACATTAAGCTGCACGACAAACAGTTCGGATTTCGAGCTGGACTGTCCACTGAGAGTGCCATCCTGTGTCTAAAGTGGGCTGTCAAGTACTACACAGACCGGAAAACACCTGTATATGCGTGCTTCCTCGATCTATCGAGAGCATTTGTCTGGTCTCCTACAATATCCTGTGGAGTAAGCTTGAGAAAGCTGGAGTTCCTTCTGAGCTCGTAAGCACTTTGAAATGCTGGTATGGAAGTCAGATCAATCAAGTTCGATGGGCTGGGACTTTGTCGGAACCGTACGGATTGGAGTGTGGCGTGCGGCAGGGAGGGTTGAGCTCACCTACGCTCTTTAATATCTACATAAATGAGTTAGTTGAGACGCTCAGCAGAGAGAGAGCCGGCTGTTACATTGATGGAGTTTGTGTAAACAATATTAGTTACGCCGACGATGTGGCTCTTCTGAGCGCCTCAGCTTGTGGCCTTAGAAGGTTGGTGGCCATCTGTGAAGACTATGTCAGGTTTCATGGATTAGTCTACAACGAACGTAAGAGTGAGGCCATGGTCTTTGATGCCCGTGGTGGAACGTGTCTAAAAACTATCTCACCAGTCCATTTAAATGGTACTCCGCTCACGCGGGTATACAAGTTTAAATACCTTGGACACGTCTTGACCGCGGGCATGAAGGACGATGAGGATATTGAGCGAGAGCGAAGGGCGCTGTCGGTTAGGGCCAATATGATAGCTCGCAGATTTTCACGTTGCTCACAGAGTGTCAAGATAACCTTGTTTCGTGCATACTGCACTTCTTTTTACACGTGCAGTCTGTGGGCTGATTATACGCAGAGATCGTACAGCGTCCTTCGCGTTCAATATAATAATGCGTTCAGGGTGTTGATGGGGTTGCCCCGTTACTGTAGTGCGTCAGGGATGTTTGCTGAAGCTCGCGTCGACTGTTTTTATACAACGATGGGAAAACGTTGCGCTTCCCTGGTGCGCAGAGTGCGGGCCAGCCCCAACCGTTTCCTCTGCTGTGTGGCAAGCAGACTCGATTGTTTATATGTGAATCGCTGCTGCAAGCTGTCCCCTTCCATGATAGACGGGTGGCAGTGATTCACATATATTCATGGTTTTAGGCTTAGTGCTTAGAATAGGAATATTAACATAGGGTAAGGAATATTGTTACTAACCCAATGAGTTTTGTTACTCGAAATAAATAAATATTCATTATGCGCGGTCTGTAGGTTTTAATATAATAAAGTATAATAATCTTTTCCACAGATCAACTGCCCGACAAGATTAGTGTCAGTATATTCAAAGGTGACCCCTGACAATTGACGCCTGACGATTTACGAAGATTCTATACAATAAACCTTTCCTAAGTAAACAAGCATTATTATTGTATTCGCTATCAAGAGAGACTAACAGCTGAATTCAATATCCGATCTTCCCCTGGACTTGGAGATTAGAGATGCATATTTGACTACACGGTTTGCGTAGTGGTTTAAGCGGCCGCCTCACCGCTTGACACTGCGCCGCAGTGTTGTGGGTTCTATCCCCACACGAGAACTTTTCACTTTGTGTGATTCATAAATTATTGTTCCGAGTCTGAGTGTTCATTAGAGTGTTAGTTGTATGTTTGTAAAGTCCCCCGCGACACAGAATTTAGTTCTAATGCGGGAGTTGTGTTTTCATAATTATACAAAAAAATACATAAGCTCTATAGAGAATATGTCAAAGATGTATCTCTAATCTCTAAATCCGTGGATAGATCCGTATATTGGGACTGGGCGTAAATATGAATTCCTAATATTTTACTGTGAACCTTGCTATTAGTCTAACCATATTTCTCAAAATTGATCTAAGTGGTTCATAAACAACAATAGAAACTTCTCTCTATGATTAATATGATTATGTATAAAATAGAACTTGAAGGATAAAAATCATTATACTCGGTTATCAATAGGTTTTATTCAACGTCTTGGCCGTCGTTCGCCTTTGTGTTTATTCGAGAACTTCCTATTAATGTCAAGGCATTATTTTACTACACGAGATATGATACCAATATTAATATATGTTTTAAACTTTTCGTCTTTATTTACTACAGATAGTGGTGCTAACAGACCTTTTTTCTAAAAGCTGTTGCAATAAATGAATATTAATGTTTTATCATGATGTTTGGAGGCATATATTTGTGTGTCAGCTTAGAGACGTCCACTGCTGGACGTAGGCCTCCCCCAAGGCTGAAGTGGCAATGGGCAGGGCACATAACTCAAAGAACCGACGGCCGTTGGGGCAGGAGGGTTCTGGAGTGGCGACCACGTACCTAACGGACGACGCAGCAGGGGTGGGCACAAGGTGGACCGACGATCTGGTCATTATTGCAGTAAGCGATTGGGTGCGGGCGGATCAAGCTCGGCAAACATTTATTTAATAAAAAATCATTATTGGTCATTCATAAGCATTACTGACCACCCCATTGGCGACAAGACATAATAGTTATTTTTTAATCTTTTTAATTGTTAATAATTTAATCATTAATTTCCTTAGATACAATGCACTGACAGCAGACGAGGCTGCCTATAACTCGATTAATTCATATTAATTACCGCGTTGATTTACTTAGACGCGATCCACTACGAACGATCCACGCATATATCTACCTACCACATACCTAGTTTAGGTACTATGTAAGCATACATACATTATGTACGCAGATACTTAAGTTTAAGTAAGTATTTACATATTCAATGACCTGTGGCTAAAGCACACCACAGTTTACACAACTGCTTACTAAACGGTAATGAAGTTCTCAACTAAATTAATTTACGGGGAACGTTTTTAGCATACGTTGTTTCGGGTTTCATTCAAATAGGTATTTTGTACGTTGAAGTTTGGAATTTGGTTTTGTTGAAATGGTAATGAAGGAATAATGTTGTCAGTTCATGAGTGTAACCGAGCCTCTTTTTTTTGTTTTACGAGGTGGAAAATCCCTTCGGAACTCCGACTCTTGGGGAAATGAGAGCCGGAGTATGTGGTGTAACCACTAAAAACCACCTCGACTTCCTCATGTACCTGTGTGTCGGAGGGTAGGGAATCGCATAAGCACTCGTCGCTACCCCCCGACGGGCATTGGCCCGCCAGATGGTCAGGCGGGCCCCGAACAAAACCCCCTTGGCGGCGGAATAAGGTGTTGGGCTCCGCCGCCAAAACACCCAGCGGCCGCAGAGGATAGGGAAGACGGTAACGCAACACCGCATCTCCTCCTCCTCTGTGGCCCCACCGCGACGCATCGAATGGTGCGCCCCCATTTGGTCGCGGGCGCGGCAACGCAACACCGACACGCCTCTCCTCCCGCGACCGCGCCCGACTGCGAGGGACAGACAGATCTGTCCCCCGCACCCGCACCGTTGGACGCATCCTGCCCCTCCAAGCCCACGCGGAGCGTCCACTCCTGGGATCTCTCTTAGCTTCACCGCGACAAGGTGGAGATCCTACGGGGGGGAACCGAGCCTCTATTTTCAGCGAGTTTCAACAGTTTGTTTCAGTTTCTGTTTTGTATATCCGTTCATCACACTGTTTAAAGGCTGTATTGTATTTTGTTAGGTGTAATGTAGAAATTGTCACACCATCGGGTTCGGTATTAAATTGGTTATTGGATCTATAAATAGGTTTGTGTAATACGCCAAACTAATATTACTCCAAATATTTAAGACTAAAACCTAATCAGTAATGCTGATAGTAAAAAAATAAACCTGATTACGAAATCAGGTTGTATACGACTACAGTTTAAGTTTGTTAGGTTTCATACGATCCTACAGGCAGAAATAGGAGACCCGTAGAGATGGGCTTCATCGATATTCTCCTAGGATAATATTTGAACAACTAAGGACACAAATTCATCTTTAAATTTATCCTGCGTATTTGAGGTACACTGTACACAAGTCTGGGCTACAATTATTTCAAAGGGCTAGTCCGAGTTTTCAACCCGTTTGTCACGATGATTATTGTCACCATACTAGTCGCCTGGAACAATTTGTAAATGCGCCCCTTAGCGGTATCTACTGATCGTTACTATCCGCTAGGGGCGTTTTTAAAAAATGTATGAAAAGTTCCCGTCGGCAAGTCAATAGTCACCGTAACAGCCGAGTGCAAACTTGGACTCAACCCCTGGATTCAGTTAAGGACATATCCATCGCCAGTTGGCGATTGTAAAGTTTTATTGATAAACACACCCGCGTTACACCCGCGTTATTTAAGGCTACTGCTCCGGTCCCGTGGCTGATAGCGTGATGTTTAGCCTATAGCCTTCCTCGATAAATGACTTATCTAACACTGAAATAATTTTTCAAATCGGACCGGTAGTTCCTGAGATTAGCGCGTTCAACCAAACAAACAAACAAACTCTTCAAATTTATATAATTAGTATTAGATTTAGTCACGTTTGGTTAAGCTAGCTACGTTTTACCGCATTTCGGCAATTTATAAGCATTTGATACATAAGTATGCACTGTACGTACTACACTAGCACTCAATTTCTTTCTCTTCAAGTCTAGGAGTAGCCAATGACAGATAATATTTTGAAAATATGTCTCGCTAAACCACAAAATGCACGCGGACATATTGTTCGGTTTGCCTGAGCGTTCCATTGCATGCATCGCGAACTGTACGTTACTGTACTCATTAGGGGACTAATGCATGCGTCCCTTTGGCGCACTTCCTATTATTCAAGACGGAAGCACTCTAATTACTTGCACAAGAGAGAACATCTTAATGAATAATGATTGATGACTTGCTTCATTATTTCATGTTTGGCTTTCTAAGACTTATATGTATGTGGATATCTCGACTTATATGACATATAAGTCGAGATATGAGTCTTGTATGACATATGAGTCTTATATCACATATAAGTCGATATCCAAATGATTTTGTTATTGCTTCTTCTGGAATCTAGAGGATGATATATTCAGATTTTTGTGCGTGAAAAATTATGTGCACCAACAGTATTTAAGTACATTTGTAACGTTTTAAAAAATCAGCTTTATTGTGTTTTACAAATGTCTAAGCGAATCTAAATCATAATAGTGTGGTGTTTCACTGATCAAGGCAGCTAGATTATCAATCATAATTATATCCACAGTAACTTTATTTATTGGCGACAGGCTATCATTTGGACATGATCTCATCTGATCTAAAGCAATGATACAGCCAATTATGAAACACGTCTACCGAGAAAGTAGCTACTCACCCACGACTTGGTAAACACCCAGTTAACAGAACATTGTGTCTATTTACTGCAATACGCGCAACACTGACATCGGAACAAATAATTTTTAAACCATTTCGATTGCCAAATATGAATTTACAAAATATCTAACCCAAGTCGACTAGAACATTTATGCATAAAATATACTCTTCGCTCGCTAGGTTATCTAAAATTCAACAAAAATCCTACATTCATCATTTTTCGGTAGCACGTCAACCTGTCAATGTCGGGTGGCCGGATCAAAATATATTTTTATTAAAATATGTGAATAATTATTGGCGATGCAGCTAATCATGAGGCGCGATTTATAACCCGCCAATGCTCTTGTTTATTTTTGTACTAACAGGGAAATTGAGCGTGCTTTGGATTTATCAGCAGAAAACACTGTAATAATGTTGCCCCGGGTTTAACAGTCCAGTGGTACTGAAATTGCTTTCTAATTTAATCTGACTATAAATTTCATGTCAATTATGGGTCTCTCTTGTCTCGTTGTGTGAGGGTTAAGCCACGGATTCTGTCTACATTACCTTGTTGAGCTTGATTGGAAGTGTTGTTGGTGAAATCACTTTATTAAGTTTGAATTTATTACGTGACGGTGAATATTAAGGCGTTAATGGTGGAGCACAACATTGTGTTTCAGTTTGATTTATACATCAATATATATGGACTTGGATTTATATACCTGTTTTCACAATGTGTTTGTATTCTTGTGTTCATTGAAAATTGAATGTGCGTAATTTAAAAACATAAAAATATACGCGCGAGTGACATAACCCTTCTGGGCAGTCGGCTATAAATAACTTCAGATCAACAAAAATACTAGTTGCATCAGCTACAGCAGGTATATTTTATGTTACTCAAATAAATCCATATTTGTATTATACATCAATAATTACTATTTGTTAGCATACCTTTAGTGTAAATTAGAAGAATTTTGTATAAGTACTGATAGTGGTCCTTCGATATTTCGTACCACGTAAAGAAGAATTGTAAGACCCCTATGCTCGTATAAAATACAAAATAAGCTTTTGATTAATACATACTTAATAATCTGAAAACTTAATATGAATAATAATTATATTTGAAAACCATATTGAGATTTTTTTTAGACTGTTCTGGTTATTACTCCATGTCAACATCGTTTTCACGACATCATACATAAATACATAGACTCACGCCTGTTTCCCGGGGGGGTAGGCAGAGACTATGGAACGCCATTTGTAACTACATCCATACGTAAATCTTTATATCATATATATATATATCCTACCTAACTATAAAGTACCTAAACCATAGACATTGACAGGTTGACGTGCTACCGAAAAATGATGAATGTAGGATTTTTGTTGAATTTTAGATAACCTAGCGAGCGAAGAGTATATTTTATGCATAAATGTTCTAGTCGACTTGGGTTAGATATTTTGTAAATTCATATTCGGCAATCGAAATGGTTTAAAAAACATAATGGTTTCAAAAATGGTTTAAATAACATTTTCAGTATTCGAATATTATGTAACTACACTATAACAGATATGCATGACGTTTAACAAAATAATATCTATAATGTTAGGACTACATAAGTGCAGATAACAATATTTAAACTAGAGATCAAAATTTAAAATTAAAAACAAAATCAAATAAGGAATTGGACAAAGTAATGAAAATCAAATAAAACAAGAACAAAAAATGAAATATTGAGGGTGTTTAAGTATTTGAGTTGGTTGAATTGTTTCGTATGCAATGTCTGTAAGTTGCAAATTTCATTGAGAAGACATCAATACTATCCACTGCCATAGACAGTTCATTATACAGTCTTGCCACGCGTGTGAGGGGCCTGTTGAAAGTGGTATTTAAAGTAGACATAGGTATATCGAATGTACGACGGCAACGCATCACACGCGTATTAATTCTAAAGTTTAAGTTGCCTATCAATGGGGCATCTATAGTGCCGTTTATGATTTTGTATAGTATTAATAAATCAGAGTGAACACGCCTATCCTGTAAACTTAACATGCAAAAGTGTTTCAACCTATCGGTGTATTGTGGAATCCTTTTACGGATACCATTTTTTATGCATAAATACCTAACAAAGCGACATTGAACTGACTCGACATTATCTATGTGCTTTGAGTAATAGGGAGACCATATAATGGAACAATATTCCAAAGAGCTCCTGACTAGTGAGTTGTACAGCAATATGATGCTACTGTAGTTTTGGAAAGGTTTAGACATGCGGATTATAAAACCAAGCATCTTTTTAGCTTTGTTTACCAGATTTTCTATGTGGTCTCGAAACGTAAGTGATGAATCAAAGAGTACGCCTAAGTCACGAATGGAAGTAACTCTGCTCAAGGGAATCATATCTATGTGATAATTAAATTTAATGTAGTTTGTTTTATTGGTAAAAGTTATGAACTGACATTTCTTCACATTAAGGGACATATTATTGTCTAGACACCATTGCTGTAACATATTTAAGTCATTTTGAAGCTTCATACAGTCGCTTATTTCATCAATACGGCAGTAAATTATTAAGTCATCTGCGTAAGCCAAACTGTTACATTTACGTTTATATATACTGTGAACAGCAATGGACCCAATTTTGAGCCTTGTGGGATGCCTGAGCTTGGTATAAATGGCGCAGATTCATAACCTGCCGCAGCAACAAGGAGTGAACGGTTAACTATGTAACTCTCAAACCAGCGCAGTAGGCATCCATGGATACCAGCATGACTTAATTTCTTGCAAAGTATTGAATGATCAACACGATCAAATGCCTTTGCAAAATCAGTGTAAATAGAGTCAATCTGTCCCCTGGCCTCCAACGTTTCGGAAATAGAGGTGGTGTAAATAAGTAGGTTTGACATGGTTGAACGATTGGCAACAAAACCATGTTGTCTAGGACTAATTATGTGAAAATGAGAGAAAACTACATTGTATATGAGACCTTCAAAATTTTTTTCAAATTGCGATATAATCGATATTAGTCTATAATTCGCTACATCATTCATATTACCACTTTTGTGTATGGGGACGATGTATGATATTTTCCATAAGTCGGGAAACGTTCCTGCCGTGAGTGACTTATTAAACAATAGGTGTAATGGTTTGATCAGGCCATCCTTGCAGAAACGAATAAAAATTGGAGGCAGCCCGTCTGGTCCAGCTCCCTTCCCTAAATCGATTTGCTTTATCAAACGTTTATTAATACATTTTATGAATAAAATTCACACAATACACGAGAAATCGGATAAAAGCACTGTCATGAAAATTAAAAAAGTCTTAAAAATACAACATAACATAAAAATGTTTTCGACGTTTCTGAGTGTTTCGGATGGGACGCCGCATCTAAATCCGCCATGTCTAAAAAGTTTGAACATAAAACAAATACAGTGCCATTCATAAAAATATTTCGCAATAAAAAAGTTGTATAAAATTCCAATAGCGAAGCGTAAAAATGTTATGTACTTTAAAAGTATTTGTCCAAGTTGAGATATTATTGCTCTAAGAATATGAATTGATGGTACTATAACACAATATAGTCGATTAATGGAACGTTTGTTTAGGTTATTTATAGAGACTATTGCGCTTATTTTTAGATCATATCGTGTGTTTGAACTTCGCGTACATATTTTATATTATTTGCTCAATCAGTCTTCTTGCCACAGTTATTACTGTTGAATGCTGGTAAACTTTGAATTTTACATACCTACAAGCTTTGTTTCTCTCATCATCAGCTATGTATATAAACTGTCTCACTGCTGGGCACGGACCTCTTCTCACTATGAGAAGGACAAGGCCATAGTCCACCACACTGGGCAAGTGCGGGTTGGTAGACTTCACATGTCTTTCGAGAACATTATGGAGAACTCTCAGTCATGCAGGTTTCCTCACGAAGAAAATCGGGGAGCGATTTTGAGCCGTCGCGCACATTTTTGTCTTTCATTTTGCTCTTTTGGATCTCTTCTCATTATAAAATGAAGTCCCTTTTTCGTACTGTTTGTACAAAAAGGATAAACTACCGAACGAATTTTTTAATGATTTTCACCAATAGCTTGCATGGTTCCTGGGCAAACCGACGTTGGAGATATTTCTCATATTCTGTCACTGAGCGACTAGGAGTTTTCAATCGTATCAGATCTTCCTGATCGTCAAGCCATCACGCGAATATTAATGTACTCTTGAAGGACATAAACAGTATCCAGCCGGCTGGACAAGGTCAATTTAAGGGTTAAGAACAAAAAATGTGTTTTGATATGTTTATTTGAATTATTTAGAACATTAATAACCTAAAAACCGTTTGGTCTTATAAAAAAATCCAGGATTACGTCAAATTCGCCGATTCAACTTTATGGACCAAATCGCTATTATCACTATTGTTGATTTGACTCCCAGGTTCCCATTTGTATTTTTGATAGGATCAATATCGTATTTTTTATAAGTACATAATACTGTCCCTACCCACTAAACTCAAGATTAATTCAGTTTCGCCTATTACTCACGTTAGTGTTAGCTCGAGATAAACAAATATATGTTCAGAACTCGAAGGCCGAGGATTCCGCACTAATCCGTCTACAAGTTTGTATGAACCGCTAACTAATACACAGAACTTTACAATTTCCGCGGTACGAAGTAACAGCCGTATGTATGTTGTAAATTTTGCAAGGAAGCGGGCAAATTAATAGTGTTTGTAAGCAATGAGCTGGCAGCCGCCGCGAATCCTGTTTACTTCCTAAGTTGCAGAGAATATCATGCATGTAGCAACCCTAAATTGAAATGACAACATGGTCGTTTGGTGGAAAACGATGTGATGTACCCCCAAGTGGGGAGAGGATCCTATGTCCAGGCCTGGTGGTTCGCGGCTCGATGAATGTTGCTAAAAATTGTTTATATAGTAATCGTCTGCAAAACTTTTAATAGCACGATTCAGGATCTTCAACTCTGCTTTCGTAGTGCCGTTGGTGTCTGTTAGATGTCACTCGATGGCGTCTTTTCAAATTGATTATTAAAAAAATACGATATTATTGCATGTAGCTTTTACTTATCGTCACCGTACTATGATATTGATAAAAAGATTATACAGTTTTATTTTCAATTTTACTGTAGTGAATTGAAAGAAGCCATAGTAATTTCCAATCAAGCCTGTTTTAATTAGACCTACCAAAACAAAGTACATAATTAATAATGTCAGACTCAATTCCAATCAAATCAAACTTAGATCCAAGGCATTATAATTTAAAATAATTAACCTCAACAAAACCCAGACAGATTTACATGAATATTGACCTTAATATAAAGCTATCAAATAAGCTCGTCGATACCATCATTATAATACAAGTTTAATTTGTTCATCCATTTTCTCTACAGAACTTTTGAAACCTTAATGTACCTAAATATCTTCAGGGTGGTTTTTTTAAGTTATTGCGGGATGCCTGTCTTGATGAAATCTGCTCAACAAAGTTTCACTATATGTTTAAATGTCAATTTAGCATTAGGTCCCTAATGCGAAAGTGGTAGGTAATAGGCTTCCAACAGGCAATCAAGTTGTATCCTCTGTTCTTCTTATTCACTGTAATGATACTTACATCAGCGTTTTATTTAATTATTAGAAAACTATACATACATACATACATAGACTCACGCCTGTTTCCCCGAAGGGGGGGTAGGCAGAGGCATATTAAACGCCCACTTTTCGCCAGTGTTTTGATCCCACGTAATAGGTGGCGAGCCTATTGCCGCTTATCGGGATATTTTGTTTGCCAGAGCGTCGTCCGTTGATCGGCAGGTGCACCACTTGCAGGTGAGGTTGGCTTGGGACCCTAAGTTCTTGGTGGGAACCCTATGCACCCCACTAGATATAAAAGATAACTATATTATCAACATAACGATCGAATCCGGTACCGCAGGTAAATTTAGAAACATTTGACCAACATACGCAAAGAACTCCAGCTAGACTCAAAACAAAAATGTGTGGCTAATCGTATACTTATATGAGGACCAAATTTACAACACTTTAGTTTAAGATGGCCGCTGGAATTACTTCGCACTCGTCGGCGTAGTTTAAATTATAATATCATCTTGAAAAGTGATCTTGATTAGGTTTTTGTTTTTTTTTTGTAAATGTACAGCTACTGTTTTAAATGATAAAATGTTATAGATACAAACCTCACTCTTCATTTATTATTGTTACCCGATGACAGTGTTGCGGAGGAATACGAAACGCCTACTGCCTTGTAAGTAAGTATATATCAAATATTTAACCATTTTATTTTTAATTTAGTTGTAGTTTTATACGTAGGTAAATAGTTTTAGTTGTAAATTATTTAAGACCAATTAGAATGTAAATAACAAAAAATAATGGTTATGTGAATAAATTGATTATTGTCTGACTATAACGCTTCCGCTCCCAAACCACTGAACCTATTTCAATAAAATCAATGACATATCTTAAGCGGCAAAACATCACACGCAGATTCAGTCAATCTTTTACGACAAAAATATGATTTTGTTGTATCAAATCGTAAATAAACAAACAGGCTACTACATGGTAAAAGTATTTTCGTAATCCAAGGAGTGTCTCATGCACCGTCTCTGCCACTGATAATACAGCAAAAGATAAATAGTCTTTTGTAACAGGAAGCAAGGCTATCGATTGAATCTATGTTCACCGGGTGGCTTTGAAGCTCGTGCTTTATCTGGAAATAACAAATATTTCTATATTGGCTTCGGGTTTTATGTCCCCTTTATGACCGAACGAGATAAACGTGTATTGTCATCTCATCCCGATCAACCTCAGATATAATGGCCAATTTTCACGGTCACTACTGCATTCGAATCAATCTAATGCTACTGCTACACCTGCGTTAGCGTTAACGCTAGTGGCAATGGTCAATAACGCGTTAGTTAACGCGTTAAAAAATTCGCATAGGAAATTGGTATTGTAACGCGTTAAAACGTTGTCCACATCTACGTAGCGCCTAAATTAATGCGCTAATTGACGTGTCAAGACGCAGGTGAAGCAGGAGCATAAGAATGACATACATATTTTATAGCATCTCAGAAAATGTTGTGCTGTCTGATCCGCGCTGGTAGTAAGTTACTGACGTACCTGAGTTTGTTTGTTAAAATCAAAATTGCCGGAGTGCTGTTGCCGACGGCTCTCAACATGCTAGCATTGATAATCAAATCTTGGGGCGCACACAGTACGTACGTCTAGCATCGGCTATCAGTAAAATGCCACTCATCTGTTTGAGTACTAAGCCAGTTTAATAATCAAAAATCCTACTACAAAACCTAAATTCAAAATCCCAGCTTATCCCATCAAAGCAAACAGTTGAGAACCAATGTTATTAAAAAATACTATCTCCATTGATTATAATGATGGAATATAGCGTTTTATTATTGGCGCCCTTATAAATTAATTCTGGGGGCCAATTCTGCTATTTTTATATGACATTGATATCATATTTTGAATGGATTTAAAAGCGGTATTCCGATAACCTAATGTCATTATCGTATAATTTAAAATAAACAGTTCGTCTTTGACACATACGATCTCGTTACAATTTCATTCAAATATCATATAATTTAGAAGAATACGCTTTTTGTGACGTAAGTATGACACTGACATGATATCGCGACTATATTTATTTAGCGGAACTGGGCCCCTGGTTGTAACTTTGTTTTAGGGTTCCGTAAACAATTATTTTTCTACGCCGCAAGCATGTTTACATAGAAAAAAATTAAATTTTACAACTCTTGTATCTCTATTATGTAAGTAAACGTTTTATACAAAACTCACAGAAAATTGAGCCTTCATATATTGCCTTGAATTGTAACGGAGGGCTGGCGTGTTTTTCTTTAAAATAATCAAGTAGGTATAATCAAATGAAGTCATATTCGAAAAAAAATATGTAATAACTAGACCTAACCCGTGTCTGTGCCCGTGTTAATTCTACACCTAAACCTTCCACAGGATTCATGCTATTTGTTGGTGAAAGCCGTAAAGTAGTTTTTGAGTTTATCGCGCTCATACTAATTGACAATGCGGCTATAGGATTTCATTATATAATTATGAACGTATAGATAAACAACAAAAAATACACAACAATTGTTTGCAACATACAATGCTCCCATGGTATGATAGAATTTTATTAATTATTTTAGATATAACAAGATATAATTATTATGGCCTGTATGGCTTACCTTAGCTACCTACCTTCTTAGGGATGGGCATAATCTGGATGCACCTTACTCTACATAATTATGAATTATAAGGCTGCTCGTCAACCACGGTCCTGACCAGCCACGGTGGCTGACTCGCGCAACGTCCTTTGATACTACGTACATAACTGAAGGTGGCCTCCATGCGTAGTTGGTTTTCCTCTACAATTGATCGTGCCTTATAATTTGCAAACGACGTACACGACGTCGACGACTGTATCTATATTAGGTAGGTACACTAAAGTTTAGATACAAGTAAGACATCATCTATGGTATTTTTTTGTCGATGTCCACTTGCGCCTAGCCTATGCATCTCTCGTTTGACAGATGGAAGTAATAGTAAACATAATTATGATTCTGAGAGTTAACTCCATCAGATTTAATTCATTTAAAAAGAATGGCTGGCAATTTCATGCGGAATCTCTAACTGATTGCAAACTTATATTCACTGACCAGTTTTAAAGAACTGCCAAGAAATTGAGAACGACGACTTTTATTACTTCCGTCAGAGTATCATGTCATCGAGCAATCCCGAAATACCTTCTGTACAGAGTTATATTAAACTCAGGGAAGCACTCAGGAATTAGTAATTTAATCGCAGCCACTTGTTCAAATTAAATTAAATTGTTACCTGACTACGGGTTCTCTCGTTGTAGTTGCCTAACTTCAATTGAGTTGATGTAAACATTATTTTAGTCTTTGGATTTATGTAAGCTGTAAAATATTGTTGTAAAGCTGGTGAGGTCATTAGCCTCACGCTGGGGGCTTATTCACTATGACCACTGAAATACCATGTTCAAGACGTGTGTCGTCGTGACGTGCACTAGACGTAAACGTGTTTCAGTAACGTGACGTACTACGACAATCAAAATATTGTATTCAGTATGCCATACGACAGCTTGTCTATGCCTAGTTATCAATTTCACAACATTCGTTCATACATCTTAATGTCGGTTTGCCGGCTCAATTTTGATTTTATAAATATTATTTTACTAACTTGTAATTTTCACTAAAAGCCAGTACAAATAGAAAAGGCTAATAAAACTTAAATTATATTATTTTAGTTCAATTTCGCCAGGAACAATCTCAAAATAAAAATTGATCTTCAAAGTTTAGTTCATCTTTTGTACTTAAGTAAATTTTTGAACGAAACATACTGATGACATTGATGACAGACATAACAGTTGCAGTCGTGCTACAATATAAAAAAATATGTGCGGTTAGTGTAGCAAATAGCCCAAATCTAACAGAATCTAATAAATCATAATGGATTTATTATTTATCCGAAGACGAGTGAGACGCTGGCGCCAGCGACAGGCGTCAATTTTCATAAAACATAATATTTAATTAAATAACTTTGACACGGACACTGGTAAATAAAAAAGCAAATAAACTTAGCATTTAACCACTAACGGACACTGAAAATAATATAAAACAAATAAACTTAGTACTTATTTATCCTCTATCGTTTTACAATAAACGCGTTACGTGCATGTTACGTGACCTCTTAGCTCACGGAATTTTGACAACTAAAACCGTGTCCGAAACGTGCGCTACCGTTCTTGTCAAACTTGAAGTTGGCACAGTGAATACCGTTTAAGCCAATAACGTGCCGACGTGGGTAGCTAGCACGTTAAAACAGGTTAAGACTTCAATATGATCATAGTGAATAAGCCCCCTGATTCGTTATGTATAGAAAATTAACAAGTCATACATACATAAGTAAGAGAAGAATAGTCCTGCATAAGTTCTTACTTATACATGACTATGACCAGTACTCAAATAACCCTAGGACCTCTTGGTCCAAAGGTCATTTGTGCAAATATTATCATATCATATTGAGGAGAGACCCGTGCCAAGGGATGAAAGAGTTTATAAACGAGGCTGACAATACTATTATTATAAGTGGTTTCTATTATAGCCTACCATATTATTCACTGCAGAGTTTCTAACTCCAAAAACATTTACCTCGAAAGGATTTCGGCTGAGTATAATTTTATTTGTTTGAGAATCTACACGCCACTGCCTCCTAGACTTGCAAACTGAATCGGTTATGACCGTGTCATTCAATATATAATACAAGGGACGACACTTAAGTCCTAAGATATGACGCAGTAGATTCATATAAACTAGTCACAAAAATTAAGGGATATAAAAAAAATTCCAAATTTTTGGGTGATTTTCAACAAGCTGTAACTCCGAGGAAAATGGTCGTACAGAAAAAATAAAAAAAGCAAATTGTAGCTCCAAGTGTCTAGTTTTCAGATCTGACCATGAAAAATTTTTGTCATGTCCAGGTCTGGAGAAATCCTAAGAAAACTGCCGAAAAAAAAATTTTCCAAATTTTTTCCCGTCTAAAAAAAGGTCCACGGGCTTCAAAAAAATTTTTTTGATTGTTTCGTTCAAAAGCTCTTCTAGGGAATTTAATACTCTTTAATTTGGCCTATTCAAAAAGCCTGTACGACGATTTGCCGCGGAGTTATCGTCAATCAAAGCAAAAAAGTTCTTTTTGACTTTGATATTCAATAACTTCGGAAATAATGATCGTACAGGAAATCGAAGGAGGGTTTTGAAAACTGCACGATATTCTCTATAAGAAAATGTAAACATCTTTCAGAAAAAAATTTTTTTTTGAATTGAAAACTCGGACTGAAAAAAAGACAAAAATTCGCATAATTAAGGATATTTGGATAACTTGGTATAACTTTGGATAAAATGGATGAACGAAGGATATCGTCGGTAATTTTTCAACCTCTAAGTGTCCCCTAAAATCCCTCAAAAATTTAAAGCGCTGCGATTTTGATTGCGGATCCGTCATGGTGTGGGCAGGCGTGTCCTTCAATACCAGAACCCCGTTGGTCATCGTTGGTGGGACGTTGACTGCCGACAGGTACGTCGACGAGATTCTGAGACCACACGTCCTGCCTATGCGCACACGCATGGGAGCAAGACGGTTCATTTTGATGCAGGATAATGCTCGTCCTCATACTGCAGTTCGCACGCGAACTTTTCTCCGCGCCAACAACGTAACAACGCTTAATCATCCAGCTATGAGTCCTGATTTGAACCCAATTGAGCATGTTTGGGACATGCTTGGGCGTCGATTGCGGCGAGACTACCCGCAACTGCACAATCTTCATCAGTTGACTCAAGCGTTGTTACGTTGTTGGCAAGGAATTTCGCAACGTGACATTCGACGATGCATCAACATGCAAGAGCGCTTACGAGCTGTGATTCAGAACAGAGGTGGCAATACACGATACTGAACTGTTACTGCCGTGCGTACAGAGGTACTTCAACAGCTGCAGACAGACAGACAAACACACAGAAGCACACACACACACACACAGAAGCACACACACACACACACACACACACACAGAAGCACACACACACACACACACAGAAGCACACACGCACACACACACACAGAAGCACACACACACACACACACACACACACACACAGAAGCACACACACACATATGATATCGAATATTTAATACCAAGGAATGAAATGTAATGAACCTCTAGGCTGACATGATAATGATGATGATGGTAAATTAAATATATTGATAATGAATAATATGAACATGTTCTAAAAGACAAATATACGACTATGTTAAAGTCAAGAACAATTACTAAAGTCAACATTGAAAGTCAAATTGTTTAAAATGACAATACGACATTTTTCTTTTTTTTTTTTCTTTTAAAAAGACGACTCCCGCACTAGGCATAAATCCTGTGTCGCGGGAGACTTTACAAACATACAACCAACGGTCAAAATGCACATACAGACTCGATACAACAATTTATGGATCACACAAAGTGTTGTCTCGTGTGGGAATCAAACCCACAACACTTGGCCCAGTGTCAAGCGGCGAGGCGACCACTTAACAACTCGATACCCTCTGCATGGAAACCTCTTGGTGTTTCCAGTAAGCTATCGCTGCCCCAGCCTGCAACAAAGCATAGCTCATCTCCAGTATAAGAGCAGCCTGTATACATTATTGAATATTAGATATACCAATAATATTTTATGAGCGAAAGCAACCTTATTAAGTACCTTATCTTCGCGTGGGATAGTAAATGTGTTAGTTAATTTCTTATCGTGAAATATTTGAGTGTTGGGATTATGTATGATTATTGTTAGGAGTAGAGTAATTCCAACAATTACTTTGTAGTATATTATGGATTTATTTCATAATTGCTTTAAAATTATGCTTTGGATATGTGTAGAATCGGCTTACATTAAAACGATTATTTAGGATTGTTTTATGGTCTTTAAGAAATGTGTAGTCTTTCTATTTCGTTTGAGTGTGTGAACGCCGACATGGCCTAACGATTCCCGTTCTGAAAAAAGTACCGGGATTAACAACCTTACGAGCCTGCCAAAATTCGGTAGCGCTCTTATATACATATAAGTACCACACGTGGTCACCCATCCATGTGGCGACCTATTCAAGCGTTGTTTAAGTTTGTCGACCTACTACGAACGGTAAAGCAAGTCTCATTATGAGCGCTATTTGATTTTTTTTTCATAGTAATAGGCGGCAAACGAGCAACCGGATCGCCTGATGGTAAGCAATTACCGCCGCCCATGGACACAAGCAACACCACAGGAGTCACAAGTGCGTTGCGTGAAAGTTGGGATAAGGAGTGTGATGAGGGAGAAGGAATATGGGATAGGGCCCCCGGCACTCTCACTCACCGAACGAAACCACTACGCAAACCGTGCAGTGAAACATACAAAAACAAAATAATGACAGAAAACTTAATGTTACTGTTATCAAGCTTTGCTATGGCTACCTAAGTGACCCTTAATGACCCCAAAAATAATTGGGTCGCTCAAATCAGAGCCAGCGCTCGGAAACCATAAATCATAGGAAATTACTCTGTCCACACGTATGCGTCTGTATGTATCAGTTTGTCTGTTTGGATGGTTGTGCGTCGAAATTGTTAATTAAAATTTGACGAATGTGTTTTGGTCAAATCAGGAAATTGTTGGTCAAATTTTTTGATCAAAGCTGATGATTTGACTGAAATTACGTTTTGGTACATATTCGAATGACTCTGAATTTTGAAAATTGTTTTAGTCATTAAAAGATGAAATAAATAATAATTAGAGCCAGCTTTTTAAGACCTTACCTTCTAGGACACTATATGCACACTGATTCAGTGCAAAGGAGGAGTGTTTCGAAGTCGAGATAAGTTGATCTATTTACAGATGCAAAAGAAGCTGCATGCCAAAATCGAGAAAATACATAACACTAAGATATTATTGTAAGTATTAACAATGTTTTCTTGAGTGAGATTCTCGAGGTCGAGACGGAGTAAGAAATGTTTCTTTTCTTGTGACAGAAATGCCAGTTTTACGAAGGACATTGCAAAACAGAAGCAACAGTAAGTTTACGGAGATTAATATGAAACGCATCTAACCATTGTCATATACTAATAAAAAGCGGGCGAATTCGCATGTTAAGTGTTGTGCAAACGTGCAGTCCATTAATGTTGGTTTTCGTGCTTCGCTCCACTGTCCGCGGTTGTAGATACTTAGATATTACAGATATTTTACATTTATACATGGACGGTTTACGTAAGTGGTGGAATATTAATTCTCATAACAAGCTGAAAATGGGGTCTCGAACATGACTGTATTTATTATACTTACTTGATATTTTGTCTGAGTCGAAAAAAATAATCGAAATATATATTATTAAATTATTGAATGTTTTTTTCTTAACTTCATACGTGATTAGTAGTTGGTCGGTGAAGTCTAATAGCAAATCTACGATTCCATGGTCGATAAACACAATAATGATTGATTCTTGTCTTCCAACACAAACACCCTCAACTATTACCTTCTGTTATTTTATTTTGTGTAATTATATTTGATGCGTAGTCTCAAAAAAAGCACATGTACTGAATTGATATAGCACGCACTAAAAACAAGTGAATGTTGTTTTTATAAAGACCGTAAAGAGCTTAAATTCGTTTTGAGTATAAAGATAGAAATAAGTGTAAGAAAAATCACAAAAGGTAATTTAGAAAATGTAAAACGAAACAAATATCCAATAAATAAGCTTCATGTTTACCATGTGAAAGTAGCCGCAGGCCAAAGCTAGTATGCTAATAGAATAAGAAAATCTTGTACGGCGCACATAAAAGTAATTGATTCTTTACATAATCAAACAACGAAACAAAACACAATTCACGGCTCAATAAACATTGTCGGCGGCCAATATCTTAGAAAAAAAGTATTCGATTCCAAATTCAGAATGGAGTGATCAATAAAGAACCATCGGAACGGAAGCAGGAAGTATCGGTTGAACCGGTTCAAATCCAAATTCGAATTCACCGGAGAGTAAAAGAAAAAGTAAACATAGAATGAAATTGTTTCCTTTTATTACATAATATTGATGAATTGTAGCACTAACATTAAAATTATTAGCTCCTATTTTTAATTTGAAAATAAATAATATAAATATATTATAATCAATTTTAATGAGATTATCTTATTAGCAGGTAGATTAGATTATCTTGGCAGGTACTGACTGTTAAGTCAGTACCTGCCAGTATAGTGTTGGCACTTTCCTGCAATAACAATTTCCAATAAGTTTTAACGGTTCACCGCACAATGTCTCAAGCACTACAGGAGTCCATAAGCAACTTGAAGGCTATGTTCCTTAAGCGTATGGCAGACTTCGAAGCTGAGTTGCCAGGATCTCGAGGCTCATCAACTGTTCCGGGACTTGCCTCCGACTATAACTCATTCAAGACGTTTGTGATGGAGGCTCTGAATGGCTTGCAGCAACAGATTGAGCTACTTGCACAGACCGTAGACACCATGGAGATGCGGACCAGGAGGAAAATGTTGCTGCTTCACGGTGTGACAGAAAGCAGCAAAGAAGATACAGCCAAGGTGGTAGTAGATGTCATCAGGCAGCACCTCAAGTCGGATGTATCTATTGAAGATGTGCGGCGCTGTCACAGGATGGGACGCTCATCAGGTGACCACAAACCCAGGCCCATAGTGCTGAAGTTTAATAGCTCTTCCGTGCGCGACAGCGTATGGTTTGGCAAAACAAAATTTAAAGGCACTGGTGTAACGATATCGGAGTTCCTGACTAAGCCACGGCATGACATTTTTATGGCTGCGCGTCAGAGGTTTGGTGTGTCACGATGCTGGACCAAGGAGGGCATCATCCATGTCCTAGCGCCTGATGGTTCGCGTCACCGAGTGGCTAATCTCAGTGAGCTGAACAAAATCGAGCCGAAGGATGGCGTGGAGAAATCGCCCGCAGCGGTGAGGCCCGCCACCACCACAAAGTCCAAAAGAACTGTTTCTCAAAAGAAATAATTCATTGTTTGATTCATTTTGGTCAATCTCCGGTCCGGGTAGTAAGTAAAATTTAACATAATTATCTTCATATTTTCGTCTTGCTTCATACCCACTTTCATACTCACTTTATTTATAAATGTTATATGTCTAATTTATAAATAATTAGTTCGTTATTATCAATTATTACTTGTCGGTGGATAATATTTTTCTTTTCCTTGCTGTCATCTGTCAATCCTATCATTTCTTACACTTGTCAAAATTGTTACTATTTGAATACGAGGGTTTTGAGCTATATCTTCGTTTGCTTTTTTTTCTGATCTTTTAAGTTTATATAATATTGTTGCAATTACTTCTTTTACTTTTTTAGCTTTTGTAATTACCCGGACCGAAGCAATTTTTTTTTCTCGTTTTTTTATTCAGGTATTTTTTTATGTAATTAACTGTCCTTCTACTGCTGGCACTACTGGCGGGTGGTGAGTTATTGGTTGGATAAGACCATTTTTTTTTTGTTCTTCATAATATTATATACACCACTATTTTTTTGTCAGTACAAAAAATTTAACGGGGCACTAAGTAGCTTTAACTGATCATATTTATGTAGTTAAAAAATAAAAACACTTAGTCCCAAAACTGTCTCAAAACTGTCCACAAAAATACGTAATAATTGGTTAATGCATAACTACTAACAGTAGTAAATTATTCCATTGATAAATTCCCGTCCGTCCCTCTGCGCGCGCGCCGCGCTTCGTTGCTACAAACAGTACTCAATTAGTCGCGGACGTAAGCGTGTCGATTTTTTTCGCTGCAACAGTTAATTATTTGTCTACGTTTTTCCGACGCGATGGCTTATCAGTTCATAATATCCCGAGAGTATGTAGCTATGCTTCGTACGTACTTTTTGAGTGGAGGAATCGCGAGTGCAGCTGTGTACCCATGGACATCATTTTGTGAGTGTACAAAAGTAAGCCGGTTAGTGTCTAACGATTAAAACAGCGCATATTGGACGCTTTTGACGAAGTGAAAAGACTGTGATCTGTGAATTGACAATGATCGTGGACATTTCGAAGGACAATGGAAATACTTGTAAGTTTAGTAAATAATACCTACTTAAGTAAATAATAATTTGAGGCGGGCGTCTCAAAATCGGTCTGTGTTGAGAACCTTGAGGGAGGCCTATGTCCAGCAGTGGCCGTCTCTAGGCTGACATGATAATGATAAAATAATTTGTAAATAGCAGATGATTCCAACTTCATAAATACGCTAAAATTACTCTTTTCTTTTATTACAGAATACCTTCTTTTATTTTGATATGTGTTTGCTTTCTAATTACATAGCTTCGTATTTAATTACTAATTGTAAAACGGTGAATTTTGCCGGTCTTAAGCCCGGATAAACTATGAAGGAGAGGGTAGAATTAAGAAAATTAAAAAGTAACTACCTACACTGATTATTTTATTGTCTAAGGCTACCTACATTAATAAGTGCGACGGAAAGAGTGCGTAAGAGTAGGACGGTAAGTAAGTACTATCAATGAAGTAGTGAATGGATTGTAAAATATGTCTATGATTTAGGTGAGATTTTCTACAAAAAACAAATGATTATAACTTAGCTATTTATAGATATTATGAAATTCTTATGTCACATATATGATAATAATGTCTTCACTAATATCTACTTAAAGTTTTTGTACTAATTAAAAAATAGTGGTGTATATATTTCTATACTAAACATTTATAAAGATATATAACTTTTACTTTAGGATATTTATTATATTTAATTATAATATATAATTATATTTATATATATATTTTTTTTGTTTAAGTAGGTATATTTATAATTATTGCCGCCATTGATATCAATGACTTAAGTGATGACGACAGTTTCCACTCACTAAGTAGCATAGATAGCTTTACTAGTGTGCCGTTTCTTGCCGACTGTCTCCACTCACAGTTTTCTGATGTACCCAAAAACTTCAATGCCGTTCATATCAATGCCCAAAGCATTCCGGCACATTTCCCTGATATGCTGGCCAATCTAGACTGTAAGAGCATTCATGCCATTCTTGTTTCTGAGTCATGGCTTAAGCCCTGTCTGCCTTCAACATTATGCTCCCTACCTGGTTTCCAACTTATCAGAAATGATCGCGCGGTTGGGGGTGGTGGCGGTGTTGCCATATATCTACGTTCAAATATCTCCTATACAGTTGTGGATATGTCTGCACAGCCACCGCCGCCTAATGCCGGTGAACATTTATTTCTGGAAGTTGTACTAAACCACACCAAAGTCCTTCTCGGTGTCTACTATTGTCCTTCATTACGAATAAATTATTTTTCTAGTTTCGAAACCATATTGGTTAATCTTGTACCCTCTTACAGTCACACAATCATAATGGGTGATTTTAATACTTGCTTACTTAAAAATGATTCCCGCTCTTCTTCTCTTCTTTCTAGTATTTCAGGCTGTAATCTGTCAATATTACCTTTAAGCGCAACTCATCACTTTCCAAATGCTTCACCTTCTCTTCTTGATCTTATCATGGTTTCTTCAAGAGAACATGTCGCTATGCACGGGCAATACCCAGCAGACATGTTCTCTTACCACGACTTGCTTTTCATTTCCTACAAAATCCGTCCTCCTAAGATTAAGCCTAAAGTTCTGTTGCAGCGCAATTTTGGTGGCATGAACATAGATACTCTTCGTACAGATGCCGGAGATATCGACTGGACTCCACTTGTGAACTCCGAATCTGTCGATGAAAAGGTCAGCATCCTGACAAATCAAATCACAGAACTTTACGATAAGCATGTACCAATACGACCTGTGAAAATTAAGCACCGTCCCTCTCCTTGGCTCACTAACAACATCAAACAATTGTTACACAAAAAAGCTGCAGCTAAGTTCAAGTATAAAATTAGGCCCGATGCTGTAAACTTACAAAAATATGTTGCGATTAGGAATCACTGCAATAGGGTGTGTAGGGATGCACAACGCCAACATATCCATAGTTCTGTGAATAACGGAGATCCGGCGAAGGTCTGGAAATTTCTTAAAACCTTGGGGGTGGGCAAAACTCGTCTAAACACTACTCCTAATGACTTCAATATTGACTTGCTCAATCAACATTTCTCTGCCTCGTCCAACATTGATAGGACTACTAAGGCAAGCACTATTAATTATCTTTCATCTATCCCCACCCCTAGTTATTCACCATTCGTCTTTAATCACTTTACCGATAGTGATGTTAAGAAGAGCATTATTTCAATCACATCCAACGCAGTTGGTAGTGACTGTGTCAGCCGTAATATGATCCTTCCTATCCTCGACATAATCCTACCCATCATTTCCCACATCCTTAATTATTCCCTATCCAGTGGTGTGTTTCCATCAACGTGGAAGGACGCCCTAATTACCCCAATTCCGAAAACTTCTCATCCTAAATCCTTTTCTGATTATCGACCAATTTCTATCCTACCATTCCTCTCCAAAGTCCTCGAACGCCTTGTCTTCAACCAAATGAACTTGTTCCTCTCCAAAAATAATCTGCTTAATCCGTATCAATCCGGTTTCCGTTCGGGTCATAGCACCGTTACATCCTTAGTCAATATTACGGATGACATCAGGACCGGCATGGAAGGCGGTCAGCTTACAATTCTTGCTCTGCTAGATTTTAGCAACGCCTTCAACACAGTGGACTTTGATATTCTACTTAGCCGTCTTTGCTCTCTTAACATATCTCCTACGGTGACTGATTGGTTTCGAAGTTACCTGTGTGGCCGCCGACAGCGTATACGCATTGAAGACTCACTTTCTTCCTGGTGTGATACAATTGTCGGTGTGCCCCAGGGTGGCGTGCTGTCTCCATTACTCTTCGCAATTTTCATAAATTCTATATCAAATAATCTTCGCTCCTCCTATCACCTATATGCAGATGATCTCCAAATTTATACACAGTCGCCATTGGCACAGATGTCATCTTCTGTGAGTACTATTAACAGTGACTTGGTACTGATCAGTAGTTGGAGCAAATTCTTTGGACTTATAGTCAATCCCTCGAAAACCCAGGTCATTGTTATTGGTAGTTCAAGAATGATATCGAAGATCGACTGGTCCCAGCTTCCTCACGTTACTTTCGATGGCACTGTAATCCCCATACAGGATAAAGTAAAGAACCTGGGTATAACTATTGACTCTTCTTTTACTTGGCGGTCGCAAATACAGGAAGTGAGTCGAAAGGTGTTTGCTTCAGCAGGATCACTACGAAGATTAAGAAACTTTCTACCCACTGCCACCAAAATTGCGCTTGCTAACTCTCTTCTTCTACCCATTATTGATTATGCAGATGTCAGCTATCTAGATCTCACCGAAAACCAGCTAGACAAACTTGAGCGCCTTCAAAATCTCTGTATACGATTCATATTTGGATTACGCAAATACGATCATGTTTCACAATTTCGAACACAGCTCAAGTGGTTACCCATACGACATCGTCGGAATGCTCATATTCTCTCTTTGCTGTACAATATACTGTTCAACCCTTCAACTCCCTCCTATCTTAAAGGAAGATTCGAATTCCTGCATGAGACGCATAATCGTTATTTGAGGTCATCAGAAAATTTGAAACTAAAAATGCCGGTACACTCCACGTCATTTCTCGATAAATCTTTCTCTGTCACTGCTGTCCGCCTATGGAATGCGTTACCATTAAATATTAGACAGGCTCAGACGGTAAGCAGGTTCAAAAGTTTAGTCAAGGACTACTATCTAGCATTATAAAATTTCCTGTTTCACTACTATATACTATTATGTATTTGTGTATTATATATGTGTATGTATGTATAAGTATTTATGTAGGTATATGTATGTATATATATATTTATATACATGTATTTAAGCATATTATTATTGTATAAGTATCACAATATTATATATATTTATATATATATTAAGTCTATGCAAATTTTTACATAGGTACTGGTACACTTCTACAACTACCATTTATTTCCTACCAATAATATCTCCATCCAAAGGTTGCCTGGTAGAAATCGCTTTTAGCGATAAGGCCGCCCATTGTACTGTATTTCATTTATAATTCCTTAAAATGTTTTATATACTTAAGTGTACAATAAAGTATAAAATAAATAAATAAATGAATGTATTTGATTGCATGATATATATTTTAATGGTGCTCTAATCAATAATAAAGCCATTAACACAAAACGGGTTTTGGAGAGCAGTTCATTTTATACCTATAATAAGGTGAGTACATTTATAAACATACCTATGTATGTATTTCATTTTGTTAAGTGACATGTGTACATACTTATACATACATACATAGTCTCACGCCTATATTCCCGAAGAGGTAGGCAGAGGTATATTGCTACACCCACTTTTCGCCAGATTGGGAGACATGCGTGAGTATATGTATGTATGTATATAATTTTAGTCCCACGTAATAGGGGGCGAGTCTATAGTGACCTGTGTGTGTTTCATTTTTCTTTTATTGGAGTTACCGGCGATATCAACAAATCCCACTTTTCTATTCGCATAGGCGAAGGTATCGCTTAGCAAACTAGTGCTATTTAAGTACTCAGACTCTGTATTGAACTTCACATGCGGTGTGATGTGTTGACCACATCGGTGTTGACAGAAGCGCGACCTGTCGAAACGAATTCAAAGCTCCAAAGAGAAGTTCTTAAGATTGCAAAATGTTTAACTTAAGAATGAGTGCTTAATGTCATTCGTTACATCTGTCCCTCTGTTTCAAGTGATCTCCGAAACCTCAGAGTCGATACAGACGGGACTGTCACTAGATAACTATGTTTGTATGTGTACAAATATGTTGAAGTAAAAGTAGCAAAATTCGTGCATTGTGTAGGATGGGCCACAGATATTAATATTAGCCTGTTTGTCTTCTATTGCATGACCTTTTTGACTAGGAAGGAATTGATTTACTTTGTTTTTTCTTTTCCTAGAGTTGGAAATATTACGTGTAATTCTCTTCACCAAAATCTATTAGCTTAAGATTATCTGCTTACCATCAGGCAAACTGCAGCTCCTTTACCGCTCCCATAACCACTCACGTGCTAACGTCACAACAAAAAAGCGCTTGTAGTGCTTACCAAAAAGTTACATGGAGCGCCAGCGCGCCTTAGTGTAATAAAACTTGATTTACGACGGTTCCAAGGGGTTATTTGGTAAACAATTGACTGTTTTGTATAGATTAGGGTACGGAGAACTCATTCATTGAAGTTTCTAAGAATTTAACAACCATTTAAAATTATAAAAAATAGGGGAACTTAAAACACATGTCAAACTATGAAGTTGTTAACGAAAATATTTTTTTGTTCGAAATCTATATCGATAACATATGTTTTGTTTATTATAATTATAAAGTACATTAATCAATCTTTTAATTAAGTATTTAATATGTATACGCCATCCTACAAAAAGGGCTTAAAATTAATGTTGAAATAGAGCACTAATTCCTCATACACCGCTTACCGCTACTAGGTAATGCGAAATGCTTATGCCTATTTTAAGAAAAACTTTGAACCTGTAGACCAGAAATATATTTTTTTATAAAATCCTGGACTTAGACCCACAGAAGTATGCTGCATAACGAAGTATAACCAATAAATATTGATATTGATTGATTGAAATGGAACGTAGTCCCCTTGGTAGCCACAGTTACCAGAGGCACTACAAGCGAAATCACTTTGGTAGCCCCAGCTACCTAAAGCACATGAGTGGTTAAAACAATAACAAATATAAACTGATCTGTCACCTGCGTATATATATACGTATATACATATACTATACCTCCAGCACGTGCGATAAGGAGTCAGCTTATTATGGCTATAGTGTTGCCATAATATTATGCTTTATAAAGCCCCTTGCTTTAACTTAATAGCACGTTTTCGTATAACATTGATTGATGTCGGCTTGTTTACAAACTTGCCGTTAATTTGCTTACACCTGCATGTAATAGATAAAGTAGCGGAGATTACTATAATTAATTTTGATTGTAATCTTGTGTTTGTTTTGAATGGTTTACTGTAACTTATTAAGACGTTGACCTAATTACGACGACTGTTTGTTAAAAGGTAGTTTATTTATAATATTGTGTTTGGAAATACAGCTTTAAGAAAATAGTATTTTAAGGAGTAATAATAATAATTCTTTTGGAGGAGGTTAGGTAGGTATGCTTTATTTTTGGTAGTGAAATTAGTTTAAGAAGCTTTTAATGTTTTTTTTTCATTCAATCTAATGATTATTGCTTATTTGGTAAAAATTTCGAAATACGTCGCCATTTTAAGGGGTTGTGAGTAGTTAAGGGGAAGAGAGGGGAGGGGTCGGGTCACCCCGTCACTATTTTCACACGCCGAAAATACTTCGTTTCCTTAGAAAAAATAAAAATCATATGCTCTCCAAACATCAGTGTATATGGTGGTGCCAACTTCCACATTCTTCACACTAGTAATAAACTGAGGTTGACCCATAATCCGAAAATAGGAGCCTTGCGAAGCAGGGCTCCTAACATAACCTATTTAGTTACTTGAGAAGAGAACCTAACATAACCTATTTAGTTACTTGAATTACAGTCGCAACTCGCACCTAACCCTAGACACTCGAAAGCAAAGGAATGACGCACAAATTTGACATTAGCTGTCAATATCATCCATCCAAGATGGTGGGTTGCGTTTCGTTTCACGTTTTTCACATAAAACCTAAAAATTAAATTTGAAAAACTGTACCAAAGTATAAAAATTACATTCCGTTTCGCATAATTGCCAAAGTATTTAAGAATTTTTGGAAAATGTTTAAAAATATTTAGACGCAACTCCGGCAGCCAAAATTACTTTGAGGAGATTAAGACTAACCCCCTTAAGCTCCCTACAGCACCAATACCCTCAAATTCAGGCGACTCGTTTTAAAATCCATACATACATATATACATAGACTCACGCCTGTTTCCCCGAAGGGGTAGGCAGAGGCCATGTTAAACGCCCACTTTTCGCCAGTGTTTTGATCCCACGTAATAGGTGGCGAGCCTATTGCCGCTTATCGGGATATTCTGTTTGCCAGAGCCTCGTCCGTTGATCGGCAGGTGCACCACTTGCAGGTGAGGTTGGCTTGGGACCCTAAGTTCTTGGTGGTAACCCTATGCACCCAACTACCCAAAATCCAACCCGCTGATTTTTACAAACATATTAAAACTATATATCCTAAACTATAACCATATACATACTATATTTCCAATGTAAAGTACATCGACAAAAATAAGTTGATGAATCAGTAAAGTTTGTAGAGATGTAAAAAAAGTACCCTAACTTAACCCACCTAATCCACTAATAGAAATTACATGGTAAAAATAGGCTTATCCTTGCCGTACACTTTCCATAACATTGCGGTACGCACAGTACGATATAAATAACACAGAATAAAAGCTCCTTATGATAATAACTCAAAAACTCAAACTCAAACTCAAAATCCTTTATTCATTTAGATCACAAAGTGACACTTATGAACGTCAAATTTAAACATTATTACTGTATGCTTCTACATTTACATTTACTGCCACGTTCGCAAAGCAATAGGTAGAACCATGAGAAAGAACGGGCAATAAAACTCACGGTCACTCTTTTTTATCGCCAGGTTTTTAATAATACATAACAATTAAACTTTTGTAAGGTGCTGCAACTGTTATACCTTCTATGTTACTTGTATATATTTACTTTACATGATACTCAAGCATAATCAAGTTAAATTTTGATGTTCATTTAGTTAGCCTCCTGAACATAGACATGGTGAAGCAGGAGCATCCACTTACATTATGCACCTAACAATGCAGGCAATCCGCGCAAATGTTCAGAACCATGATGGAAATGATGAAGTTAAATATAAATAAAAAATTATACCAGCCCATAAGACCGCCATCGACCAGTCATCGCAAGTAGCACCCGTTCACGAGTATGACGCATGTGCCAGCCATCATCCCTCTCGCCATATTAGAGGGACAGGGATGACCCGACACACGACGCCACCACAAGAAATGACATTTTAGTGAGCATGACGACAACGGTATACGAACCAGCAGTAATAAAATTAACAATCTGTTGGTATACTGACCATGAACGCGAACTACCTCCATTTTCCAGATCATTAAGTATAGCATAAATTTGTGAAAACGTGTGAAGAAATGCAAATGTAGTACCCATATTTAATTGACGTGATACCTTTTGAAATACAACCACCGATCCAACTGATTGAGTACAAGACAATAAAATTAAACATAATAAATAAATAGTATCTAACGACATGAAAGACATCTAATGATGTGATGGCGATTCCAAAAAACATCATTTACTTATATAATTTTATTGGGAATAGAATCATATTTAATTACATGTCATGAAAATTTTAATATTATCTACCTACTTACCCAATCATTATGTGAATACTAAAACAGATTATTGCCAAGCGCATTTGTCATTAAGGTAATCATTTAAATTGTAATAAGCCTTTTGCATTAGGTTATTTTTAATCGTTGTCTTAAATGCGCTAAACGGCAAGTCTAAAATACATATCGGTATCTTGTTGTAGATGCGTAAACTTTGTCCTATAAAAGAATTATGAGTTTTACACAAACGGAAATACGGAACATATAATTTATGTCTATTTCTTGTATTAATAGAGTGAATATCACTATTCTTTGAATATGAATTTATATTCCTACGCACATGCAAAACACTGGCATAAATATACTGAGACGCTACAGTTAAAATACCGATGTCCTTAAATCTTTCCTTGAGCGAAACTCTTGTTCGTAATTGGTAAATGGCCCGAACTGCTCTTTTTTGCAATATAAAAATACTTTCGATATCAGCAGCTCTACCCCATAGTAATATGCTATATGACATAACACTATGAAAATAGCCAAAATATACCAGCCTAGCCGTATCGACATCTGTTAAACTACGCACCTTCTTAATGGCATAAGCAGCCGAACTAAGTTTCGCTGACAGATATGTAATGTGTGCGCCCCATTGCAACTTTGAATCAAGTGTTACAGTACTTAACAGTAGTTAACAGTACTTGTAGTGTAGCACGTGGCTAAAAATAGATTTATCCCTGAGTGGGTATCCGCTACTAGCATTCTTGGAGAGATATGAGACGGGATGTAAACTGGATACTTTAAAAATAAATGCAAGACGGAGCGAGGCTAGTAGATACATTCATGACTATCGGTCGGGCTATCATTAATTTGAGTATCGTACGACCCAGTTTTACCACCTATGCCTATGATAGGCCTTAACTCTCATTTAAATAAAAAAATGGAACAACATTTTTATGAGCTAGCTGACAAATTAATGGAACTTATGTGATAGAGGTGAAACTGGCCGTAAAAAAGCTTCTATAATAGTAATACATATAATGTGATGGATAATCACTTACCCAATTTTCATAAAAATCTTAAGGAAGTGATAAATAGGTACTTGGTGAACTGAACTTAATGCCACCTAAGGACGAGATCATCTTTGCATTGCGAATAACTTTGATTATAGGCATAAGAATTTAGATTTTTTTTTGAATTTTTTTTTTTAATCTAGAGGACGCCAGCAGCTACGCCTGCATTTTTTTTAAATTTACCCGTTTTGGCCGATCCCGTGGGAATTTCGGGAAATCCCTTCTTACTGCACCCCTACGGTCCCCAAGGAACATAGATGCCAAATTTCAGCTTCCTGCGCCCAATAGTTTCGGCTGTAGCGTGCCTGTCAGTCAGTCAGTAACGCAAGGATTTTATATATTAAGATGACTATCAATTGTAACCATGCAATCCCAGAACTATTAGCTGGTAGCGCTTAGGTTACTACTTAATTACAACCTACACCATATTTGAGCTTTCTTTTTCACCATCCTTATTCCTTTAATGCTGAGTCAGAAGGTTACAACCCACGTTGCATAATGAACTAAATACGTAAAATATATTATTGAAGTGAAGCTTCTATAAGGTTAAGGTTTAGGTGCGTCATGTGTCTCTCCGCATCTTTGTCACTGTGGAGAGGCTGTCGATAGCCTTGGTCACCATGGCCTGTCATGCAGCAGGAGCGCGGGTCGTATTTCTCGACACGCCAACTTCAATGACATACTGCGCCGTCCTCTTGCTACCGCTGGCGTTCCAGCCCAACTTGAACCTCAAGGCTTGGCACGCGACGATGGCAAAAGACCGGACGGGATGTCGTTACTGCCGTGGAAGCTGGGTAGGCCTTTGGTATGGGACGCAACATGTGTCGATACCCTTGCGCCATCTCATCTTCCCAGCACAGCAGGTTGTGCGGGCGCTGCTACTGCTACAGCGGAGACCCTCAAACGGCGCAAATATGTAAATCTAATAGGAGATTATGTATTTGAGCCGTTTGGGGTCGAAACATTGGGGCCATGGGGTCCAAGTGCGCGATCACTTTTTAGAGATCTCGCAAAGAGACTCATAGACACCTCGCGTGACCAGAGGGCTGGCACGTACTTGGCTCAAAAAATAAGTATAGCCATACAACGAAGCAACGCTGCCAGTCTTCTGGGCACGCTTCCAATTGACTGCGATGTGGATGAGTTTCATGACGCCTTCTAAATTTTAATTTTTATTTTTTTGAATTTTCACTTGTATATATTAATTAGTCTTTTTATTATTTTAAGACTTAATTTAATTTTATTGTTATTTAAATAATTATTGGATAATAAACTGTCAATTTAGCTTCTATTATCACAAACACTTTACATAACTTCTGGTCTAACTATACTGAATAACGATAGTCCTTTGAGTTGCAGCGATGAGATAGCAGTTAATAGAGAAGCTACGATAGCTTACATCGCAAACTAGTACTACGCGAAGATGAAGATGACAAAATTACAAACTTCATTCATAAGATTTTTTATTGAAGGCCAATACACATACATGTTTAAAATCATGGCTCGTACAAATGAGACGAAATACATATTGTATTAGCTTCAAAGTTCAATGAACGTCGAGCAAAGTGCTAAGATCTATTTTCATCGGTTTTACGATTAAATTTTTGATAAATTTTCCCTAAGACCACTTTATTGCATATAGTGCATTACAGAAAGCATCGATAGTCTTCAAAGTTTTATGTTCGTGTTTGCTTTATTTTTAGATGAAAGTTATCCCTTACTATAGGCATTAAGATTAATTTTAAATATTTTTTATTTTCTATTTAGGTATTTAAATGATTTGGGGCGATCCTAAAATGTCTATGTGGCTGGTAGAAGGCAATGCTTGCTTGCTTTTATAAGATATATATATATATCTAATCTGACTGCCGCTGAATACTACCGCGATTGTCCATGTATATATAATTGGTTGGTTGCCTCACCATGTGATACATTGCCAAGTTGTTTATTTACTACTGAAGTATTTTTATAGAGATAGAACAATATTCTTGTATTTGGTTCTAGAATAATAGATACTTAGAATATAATCGACAAAAAATAAACTATATCATAAAATGCTATTGCGTGTTTTATAAATACCACATTTACAAACGCGGCCCTCAGGCTTACTCGTTAAACTTTTATGCCAAATATTGATCTAACAGCAATATTGATTTTAAGAAAAATGAATAGACTAGAAAACGATGATTGATTTCGCCCATTTATGTTAATTATTCACATAAAAATACATTAAGCACTTGAAGCTATCAACCTCTTTAAAACAACTGATTTATTCGTCACGACCACAAAGAATAAATTTTGGTGCGTGCCGCTTTTGGTAGCATTTATCATGTCGTTATCGCACTCGATCTCAACTCGCTCGGGTGAAAATTAATCGGGAGCAAATAGTACGGGGAAAGCGTCCGATTAAGTCGCATCCGACTATGTTAAGATTTTATCTTTTGATTAAGACGCTTGTAATAATAGTGAAGGGTTATTTATGGAAGCTCGTGCTAAAATTACACACGATTCGCCTAACCACGTGATCCTATCGGTCTATTCAAGCATTACTGTGTATACGGTGCAGCTTATCTAAGACAATATAGCCTGTTCAGATTCGATATAGTTAAATGTATTGTTTGTCCGACGCTATGGTAGTTTCAGGATTATTTATATAATAGTTCTAGTTCCTAGGTGATAGTTCAAACATCCAACGCAAGCGCGTCTAATGTAGACAATAATTTATTCGACACAGTCACAGCTTTCTTGCCTACTCTCTTCAGTATATAAAAGCATCATTGTGGTTTACATTCTCGAAACCCATACGCTACGATACATTGCAAAAGCAACAAGCTCATCTGCGACTAGAGGCATTAAAAAAACACTAACAAACCATAAGCATTTTGCTAGTCTCCTCCGTTCTTGGCAATATGATTACGTATCGTGTAATTTTTGTTCATCGAGATGCATTATGGTATTAAATTAAATACCGCCACTTGCTACTTACTTAAAATTGCAGGTCTTACGCCTAAAGGCTCGAATGCTTTGGTTTAAGTAAAACCTTTAAATCATTCACATAATAATGCGTGGCAGTATGGTATTAAACTTGGTTATTCAGACGCGTTTTTAAATCTTGTACCTGTCTCGTTGGCTGGTGGCAATTTTCTTTAATTTATTTAGTGCTTATAGTTTTTGCGAAAAGCCGCAGACGGACAGTCAGATGGACGGATATAGCAAAATTATAAGGATTCCGTGTAGTTACTACGGAACCTTAAAATACAGTATACAATTACAATACCTATGGATTTTAATTTATTTTATAATGGTAGATATTGGGGTAACCGCAACATATGTCGAAGCGTGACTCATTGAAAGCCGTGCAAATACCTTACTTTAATCTATGAGCCGTGTGATATACGATTCATAGATTAAAGTAAGGTATTTGCGCATATTAAAAGCCTGTAAAAGCTTATTAGATGAGAAGCGATATATTAAGTCAAATATGATAAGTATCATAATGACGACAGCTGAAACTAAATGAAAATACCAACAGACAGCATTGCAAGGCATAATCGGGTTCCAACTCACAACAAGCATCATCAAGTTTTCCCAACTTTTCAAATTTACGTGCGTATTAAATTGTTAATACTCGAAAGCCCTGTGTCTCGACGTTACGGCTAGTCATCATCATCATCAGCCCTTCATACTGTCCCACTGCTGGGCACGGGCCTCTTTTCACTATGAGAAGGGTAAGGACATAGTCCACCACGCTGGCCAAGTGCGGGTTGGCAGACTTCACATGTCTTTCGAGAACATTATGGAGAAATCTCAGACATGTAGGTTTCCTCACGATGTTTTCCTTCACCGTTTAGAAAGCAATAAATTACAATTTAATACGCACTTAACTTCGAAATGTCATTGGTGCGTGCCTTGGATTCGAACCCGGGATCCTCTGCGTAGCAGTCTGTCGGTCTCTCCACTCGCCTACCGCTGCTTCGGCTAGTCAGTTTCTTTGAATACACTGATAGTGGTCAAAGCCATGGAATACCTTTTGACAAGTAAGCAAGCGAGTGACCTGATGCAAAGTGATTACCGCCGCCCATTGACACCTGCAATGCCCGAAGGATCACAAGTTAATATCGCTATCATTTTGGGATATGTAGGACACTCGATAGTCGTTCGGTAGAAAAAGCTGATATTCGGTCAGATCTGGTGACATTGAACTATAATATGCTAAATGCTCGAAATTATTTAATATCATCAGCTCTCATAGAAACCTTATGTAGCCCACTGTAACAAAATCAAATATTTACCACCAAACTAAGGGTATAACTGATTCTGAACGATCAAAACTTGCAGATCGCTGAATACGGGCCTAGTAATCCCACAGGAATAATGTCATAGACGAAAGCTTGTAACAAATATTAAAAGCGACAGCTATAGTCCTTTAAACTAAACCAATTTTACTTGCGTACCGCAGTTTATCAGTTAACGAACTACAATTACAAAGTTTGATGGTAGTAAACAACGAGAGACTATAATCGTTCGGCCATGTTTTATACATTTGAAGGCTTCTATCAATGTGGTTTAAAATATTTAACCCTTTTGAGTTTTTAATTAGGAATTAATTAACAGAAGTAAAGGTCAGCAAAAGACTGAAATACCTATCTATGAAAAGATCATTAGAAACAGTTCCAGTATGTAATAGTTAAATGAATTGTTTATACTTACTCATTTTATGAGTAAGTGCTTTAATATTATCTTATGTAATCAGTCAACATATTAATATTACTACAGGCCGTTAAAAAAGCCGTCACTATATCAAAATTAAAATAACAACAAAAACACAGTAGATATATGAATATAATGTAAAATATTAAAAATAATATTGTTACGAGCTGGGGTTCGACGATAAAATATAACTCACTATGCCAGAAAAACTGCACTTTATTCACTAACACAATAACACTAGACACACAAACTTAATTTTCACTTCACTAATAAACACACTATTCACACCACTAGACAACACTAAACACTTCCGACTTATTTCCTTCGCTTCTTGTTGATCGCTTTCCGTATTCAATTGAACTGTGTCCGGTCCGTTCGCTCCCGCTCTATTTATACTGGCCGGATAACATCACTAGGCTTTTCGAGACGACTCACGATATTTCTGGAAACGTGTAAGGTGTTTCTAGAATTGCGTAAATGTTCTATTTACACCTACGCCATCTATTAGAGGATAGATGAAACAGCCTTAAACAACCGATACATCTAATCTCATGTAGTTCTCCCATTCACTGATAGATGGCGTTATTTTCAATTCGTAACACGGCCTCCCTCTTAAACGTGTTCGTCTCGAACATCGTTAGACCCATAGTAACGAGCCAACCGGTCCACATGAACTATCTTCGGTGCACCTCGCGACCCCTTCTGGATTCGATAGGTGACGTCGTTCATCCTGGTAATTATGCGATATGGCCCGTCCCATCTGGCTTGTAACTTAGGCGATTTTCCTTTGCTTCGTACTGGGTTATGAAGCCACACCAATGATCCCTCATCGAAGCCTTTGTTGTTTGCCTTCCGGTCGTAGCGAGTCTTCATCTTCTCAGACATCTGTTGTCCAGATTCCCTGATGTGCTCGTATACGTCGTTCATCCTGTTGCGTAGCTCGGTTGCGTAATCCGTTATATTGCGTGGAGATTCTGGTGGAATACCGGTGATAAGGTCTGCAGGTAAACGGAGCTCTCTACCGAAATTGGCAAAAGCTGGTGTTACTCCTGTAGTTTCGTGGACCGCACTGCGATATGACAGGAGAAATGGTTGGATGTGCTTGTCCCAATCTCTTTGTTTGCTCTCCACGACCTTCACCAGGTACCTTTCCAGTGATTGGTTAAACCGTTCAACCATGCCATCTGATTGCGGATGATGAGCCGTGGTCCTGGTTTTATGTGCACCCATTACGCGACAAGTCTCCTTGAACACCTCAGATTCGAAGTTCCGGCCTTGATCGCTGTGGATTTCCAAGGGCACCCCGAACCGACATAAGACTTCATGCACCAGCTTATCAGCCACTGTGGTAGCTTCTTGATTTGGGATCGCAAACACTTCAAGCCACTTCGTGAAGTAATCCATCACAACCAAGAAGTATTTGTTTCCGTCCTGGCTCTCAGGAAACGGCCCAGCGACATCCAACGCTATGCGCTCCCATGGAGCTCCCACATTGTACACCTTTAATGCACCTCTGCTTCGAGTATGTGGCCCCTTGACAGCCGCACAACTTGTGCATTTGCGGCACCAATCCTCGACGTCATCTCGACAGTGGAGCCAATAAAACCGCTCCCGGATCTTAGTAAGCGTCTTCTTAACACCCATGTGACCTCCCGAAGCACCATTGTGATAGAGCCGCAGTACTTCCGGCACTTTAGTCTTGGGCACTACCATTTGCAAATGGCACTGGTTACCGCGAGCGTTTTCCCATTTGCGGCACAGAACTCCATCCTGGACAACCAAGCTTGCCCACTGTGCCCAATAACCTTTGGTGACAGGGCTCATTGCTGCGATATCACTCCATTTGGGCCTAGGAGCGCCTGATTTCTTCCATTCGAGAATCGGCTGTACGTCCTTGTCTTCTTGCTGAGCACTCTGCAAAGCTTCTTTCCATCCGTCACTCAAGTCCGTCTTCAACGTCCTCACTAACGCTGCCTGCTTCGCTTCCTGTCGGGCACGATGTTTGCGTTGGTCGTAGTAAGGCCTACACGTCAGAGCATCTGCGCTACGTTGCTCTTGCCGCCAGACAGGTACGTCAGGTGACCCCTTCGGTGGAGAGAGGGTACCAACGTGCCGCTTACGCTTTGGGCAGCTCAAGCGGATATGGCCTCTTTCCCCGCAATTGTAGCACCGTGGTGAAGACACAACTTCCCTGATACGGTAAGTTCGATCCTCGTGACGCGCTGCTTCCACCTCCAGAGCGTAGGCCAAGGCTGCCTTCAGGGACTTGAAGTGCCCAAGTCTTACCGCTGCTCTAACTTCCAGGTCCCGGATCCCATCCGTAAACGCTTGTACGAGGTTCCCGTCAATGAGTGCAGGCGACGACTGGTATGCCTTCCTGACCAGCCTTTCTACCTCTAGAGCCCACTGCTGCAGAGTTTCACCGGTGCGTTGTGTCCTGTCCTTCAGCTGAGCACGATACACATGTTCAAGGTGCGCGTCTCCGTACCTCGCCTCCAACGCCTCCAGAAGCTTCTCGTAGGTGACGTCTTGCCCGAGTGCCTCCAACACCGTCAAGGCCTGATCACGAAGGCCCAAGGTTAGGGCGGTGAAGGCCTGTTCTTTGTTCCACCCATTCGTTCGCATAACGGCCTCAAACTGGACCTTGTATGCAGACCACGATGATGAGCCATCAAATGGTGGAACCTTAAACCAACGAGGCGAGGGCGCCACAGCTGCTGGTGTCACTTCGAGCCCACGCAACTTCTTCTCCACTTCAGCAACACAGGTCTCGTGGTGGTCGTGTACACGCTTCTCTACGTCGCTGATACGGGCCTCATGCTGCTGAAGTTCCTCCTTGACCGTCTTCAAGTCCTTCCCTACAGCGGCACTGAGGTCCTTCATAAGCACCACCTGCTCTTCTAGGCGGCGCGCGTGCTCCTCTTTGTCACGCTGGAGCTGTTGTTCTAGGCGGCGCGCGTGCTCCTCTTGACGGCGAGCCTGCTCCTCCTTGTCGCGCTGAAGCTGTTCCTCCAGGCGGCGCGCATGCTCCTCTTGACGGCGAGCCTGCTCCTCCTGACGGCGCGCGTGTTCTTCTTGACGGCGAGCCTGCTCCTGTTGACGGCGGTCCTGCTCCTCTTGACGGCGGGCCTGCTCCTCCTTGTCGCGCTGTCGCTGTTCTTCCATGCGGCGCGCCTGCTCCTGCATGAACGCCATCAGAGCCGCGATGTCGGGCACCGCCATGGAGTGTGCGCTTGCAGGCTCCACTGCAGCCGCGGAGTCGCCTGATCCACCAGACGATGGAGAAGGAACGTCTCCGAAGCGTCTCTGGTCCAGGTCTTGCTGGCGCTGGTTCCTGGTACGCACTCCGTCAGTTTCTTCCTTCGGCATAACCGGCATAATTAATCCCACTTCTGACACCAATTTGTTACGAGCTGGGGTTCGACGATAAATTATAACTCACTATGCCAGAAAAACTGCACTTTATTCACTAACACAATAACACTAGACACACAAACTTAATTTTCACTTCACTAATAAACACACTATTCACACCACTAGACAACACTAAACACTTCCGACTTATTTCCTTCGCTTCTTGTTGATCGCTTTCCGTATTCAATTGAACTGTGTCCGGTCCGTTCGCTCCCGCTCTATTTATACTGGCCGGATAACATCACTAGGCTTTTCGAGACGACTCACGATATTTCTGGAAACGTGTAAGGTGTTTCTAGAATTGCGTAAATGTTCTATTTACACCTACGCCATCTATTAGAGGATAGATGAAACAGCCTTAAACAACCGATACATCTAATCTCATGTAGTTCTCCCATTCACTGATAGATAGCGTTATTTTCAATTCGTAACAATATTTTATTGTAATTTAAGCGACACGCTTCACTTGAACTTACAAGGTACATAGCATAAGCGAGCCGGAAGGTTTTATAATAGTTCTCATAACTTTCGACAGATGGCGTTACCGGAAGATGTTTATACAATTTTCCCCTAGTCTGACTACAATTTATTTGGATAACAAAAAGTAAAAATGTATATTTAGCTTACGTAGGGACTCTTTAAGCTTATATATACGAGATACCTAATAAATTATAATAACATTATATTAAAAGCTTTAGGTAAGCTCTTAAAATAAAACAAATATTGTCAGGTTCTTATTACATAAGACGGTATAATTATTAGGGTTTGCAGTTTAGTCCAAGCCAACCTATTGGAAATTATTATAATTAACTAAATAGAGCGATAGCTAAGTATAATATAGAGCGATAGTTTAGTGGAGATACCAAGAAATTGTGCTACTACAACTGCAACCAATGCGTCCTACCTGTTATGACGTACGGTGCCGAGAGGTGGACACTCACAGTGGGGCTTGTCCACAAACTAAAAGTCACACAGCGAGCTATGGAACGGGCTATGCTTGGCGTCTCTTCGAAGGATAAAATCCGAAACGAAGTTATCCGACAAAGAACCAAATTACCGACATAGCTCACAGAATCAGTAAGCTCAAGTGGCAGTGGGCTGGCCATATCTGTAGATGTAGAAGGACTGATGGCCGATGGAGAAAGCGTGTCCTAGAGTTGAGACCACGCCTCGGCAAGTGTAAGGTAGGGCGGCCCCCGGCTAGGTTGACTGACGACCTGAAAAAGGTGGCTGGTACAGACTGGATGCGGAAGGCTGAGGACCGTGTGCATACTGTGGCGCGCGTTGGGAGAGGCCTATGTCCTGCAGTGGACTGCGATAGGCTGATTTATTTACCAAGAAATTACCATTCAGAAGGTATCGGATATGAATCCCGCGACCGCTGAGTTTTTGAAATTATGTGTGTATTCAAATGGTATTATCGCTTGCTTCGTTCATCGGAGAGCATGTGGCTTTCATGAAGATCATTGTCAGTAAAGTTTTAACGAGGATTCTGAACTCTCTCTAAACTAAACGTTTACTGATATAAACCGTGGTATATCGCTATCGGGTTGTGGAGTGCACTCGTTTAGTGAAAAACTGTGATATCTGGATAGACTAGTAAGTGGATCCTGAGCTCTACGTCTTGGATAAAACGGGGATATAGGATGATGATGTTTAATTTATTTTTTTTGAAAAATCCCATAACGTGGCCTATGTCTAGGACTAAGTCAGTATAATTTTCAGGCCATATTTAATAAGTCCTACAAAATGTATACATACATAAATACACGGCCATGTAATACAACCTTTTATACGATTATTCTTATAAGTAACCGTCAATCGCCATTTCCCAATAATACTAGGGGCAAATTCCTGAGCCGATTTCCTTCGTATTAAGTGATTACCAAACGGTTGGTTAATAAGACAGGATTATTTCCCTAATCAAAACGACCGCTTCAATAACTAAACGTGTATTACGTACTTAATTAGATTAGAGTGGCACGTGTTAGTAATTATCATAACAATATTAGCAAAATGTGGATAATATTTGACAACACTACAAGCGTTTTACATCAAATTATGGTTATTTGTAAGATATGTTTTATAATGTTGACATTGTTTATTGCTATACACATTCATCATTGTAAGGCTGCGATAGCCTAGTGGAAATACTAACAGACTGCCATGCAGTCGCATATCGGGTTCGTATCCACGGCGTACATCACTGACTTTTCCAAATGATGTACGTATTACATTGTTATTTATCGCTTGCTTCGTGCCTCGGAGAGCACGTTAAACGGTCGGTCCCAGCTGTCATGAAGATCTTTACCAGTTGTTACTGGGAGTCAGTATCCTCAAATTAACTGATACTGGTCTTAACCATGGAATATTGCTATCCTTTTGGATTACTATATATTCGGGCTCCAAGGAGTGTAAGTTTTGGATGCTATCGGACGATGGTGATGATGATGATATGAAGTCCCTTAATATAGATATTAGATTTTTCACAAAGTAACTGCTGTCTAACTTCAATTCATAGGATTCCGGATTTACCGGATTACAATCTTTAAACACAGGCTTAAATTATTATAAGATTTGCATCACAATTTACGTATCCCACAATATACATGCACCTAGTAGGAAATAATTTGGGGAACGGAATTATCTAGGATGCATTATATGCGATTCCAGGTATGCTCTTTGGGATATTACGACATAATATTTCAAGGAAAGGTGAATAAAAATTAACACAATATTTATAATAGGCTTGTGTCCTAAAATGTATTTAGTGATTGATTCGTTCTTTTATTAGATGTTAAACCAAAATAACTGAAGTTTCCTTCAAAAATCAATCAGCAACATTACTAATTACGGCTTTTTAAAAAAAGTGTTTTCGCGTTTCAAAAAACGCGAAAACACTAAACCTTCATGGCGTTTGAGTGATGTCACGAAGTGCAAGACAAAAAAAACCGTGAATGGAGTCTTGTCTGCAGGTGTACCCACTTTTATTTTGTTATATTCGAACATCAATTGCGGACGCACTGTGTGACTTAATGGTATCTATTTGGTATTCACTGTCTCAAAAATAAATTTATTATGTTTAGTTTTAGAATTCTTAAAATAACATTAATCTTACCTTTTTATAATAAATAATAAACATAATTTGCCGTGTGGTTGACGGCATAGAATACAAGTGTCACCACCCCATATCTTCCCGTGGGTGTCGTAAGAGGCGACTTAAGGGATAACACGATGCAAATACCATCTTTGCCTAGAGACGGAAAACTCGACATCAAACCCTAAACGACTGCCTCGTTGGTCTCGCGGCATAAATGTGCGCGTGGGATCGGGAGGTCCCGGGTTCGATTCCTGGGTCGGGCATTGTTATTGGGTTTTTCTGTCACGAAATTCTCAGTAGCAGCACGGAGTCTGGAAATGTGCCCGGTACGGCAATAGGCTCGCCCCTTATTACGTGGGACTAAAGTATATCTGGCGAAAAGTGGGTGTAGAAATACACCTCTGCCTACCTCTTCGGGGATAAAAGGCGTGACGATATGTATGTATGTATGTAATAAACATAATAAACTTTATTGACATCTACAAATAATATTGAATCTATAGGTACTACAATCAAACCGAGTTATTCTTAGTGGAAATAAGCCTATTCAAGAGATATAATGAAAACTCGTATAGATCCTTAGGCATCATAATCTTAAAACGTTATTGCAATAATATGGCCTTACAGTTATTATGTGGAAACGTCTTGGAACAACTTACTCGACTTTTCAAATCTTGTTACGTTCTATTTGAAGTTCGTGTAAAGTTTTAAGTATGTAAGAGTAGACCACAAGTCATTATCATTGTATATGTATTTATTATTATTTAATACCGTGGAACATTTCTTTTCTAGTAGGTTAAAAAAAACTAGGTTTGAAAAATTGACATCAAAATCTTCTCGAAATTAAGGCTTACTAAAAAATTACTCAACAACACACAAAAATATTACATATTATTTAATCATCAAATTGGGTTCACCTAGTAACATTTCTGAGCCAGCACAATATTGTATAAATAGAGAAAATTTTTGAAGTTAGTAATGAATATGTAAATGTAATGAATTATAGGAACTAATTATATTCTTCTTCTGATGCAGTAGGAATAAATCCGTTAATCAATGGGCTCAAGGAACAGCCAAACACGAAAAAAGTACTTTGTAGATCATGCATTGTCTTATATTAGTATGGGTAATCTAGGTACATTAATTGGCTAACGCAGTGGTAAACGGCAGGGTAACTGCTTATTAGGTAAACTTTTTTAAACGGAGGTTAAAGAAAAAGCTAACCCACAATTATAGAGCTGACCTCTATTTTTGCGATTCATCGAATCCATATATTTTCAAGTAAAATGGCAGACTGCAATAACCCATATAATATCATCAAACTAAGACAAAATAAAAAATGGATAGACCAGACAGATGCTTTGCCTAATCAAGGCACAACTGACGTTTAAAATTTGCACAGATTAAAATATTATAAAAAAAACTGCTTTAAGATAGTACTTAATATAATTTGAATTATACATTTTACTATTAATCATATTAGAATGTTCATAGCACGTATATAAGAATACTACTAGTATACGTACATATAATACGGTGTAGTCCAACCACCGACTTTCTTGACAATTATTATAACCAGATGGACATAGAAACTTATGATAACCGGAACCTCTTCTGACCAAATCTGGTGTTACTGAGATCCTCTTTAGGAAAATTGAGAATGCAGATAGATAGAGATCAGTATTTATTATATAAAATTATTGCGTTACTGACTGACTGTCAGACAATGAGCACCCAAAACTATGGGGCGCAGGTAGCTGTTATTTAGCATGTATCTTGTTTGGGAACCGTAGGGGTGCACTAAGAAGGGATTGCCCGAAATTCCCATGGGATCGAGCAGAAACTAGTTATTAATATAAATCCGAAAATAACGTTACAAAAATTGTCTTCCTAAATGCTTTGTTTTGAGTTATTGATACGAGGAAAACCGGAACGTTTAGATCCATATAGTGCAGTTAAAACATTGCCAGCAGATCACACTTATCTAAATTTTCTTTTTTCTCTTCTCTTTGCAACACTTTTGGGGTCTTGCAACATTGAGATATTTAGTCTATAGTACTGACTATTTATCGAATAAAAACTTTGATTGGTAGGATAGCGTTCATTATGAAAAATCCAAGATGGCTGCCGCCACAAAATGGCGGATTACATATTTTCCACAAATACCTCAATATGGGTATCAAACAAAAGGGATTGATTCGTAGAATAGAGCTCACTATGAAAAATCCAAGATGGCTGCCGCCACAAAATGGCGGATTACATATTTTCCACAAATACCTCAATATGGGTATCAAACAAAAGGGATTGATTCGTAGAATAGAGCTCACTATGAAAAATCCAAGATGGCTGCCGCCACAAAATGGCGATTACCTATTTTCTACAAATACCTCAATATGGGTATCAAATGAAAGGGCTTGATTCGTAGAATAGAGCTCACTATGAAAAATCCAAAATGGCTGTCGCCGCAAAATGGCGGATTACATATTTTCCACAAATACCTCAATATGGGTATCGAATGAAAGGGCTTGATTGGTAGAATAGGGCTCACTATGAAAAATCCAAGATGGCTGCCGCCAAAAAATGGCGGATTACTTATTTTCCACAAATACCTCAATATGGGTATCAAATAAAAGGGCTTGATTCGTAGAATAGAGCTCACTATGAAAAATCCAAGATGGCTGTCGCCACAAAATGGCGATTACCTATTTTCTACAAATACCTCAATATGGGTATCAAATGAAAGGGCTTGATTCGTAGAATAGAGCTCACTATGAAAAATCCAAGATGGCTGTCGCCGCAAAATGGCGGATTACATATTTTCCACAAATACCTCAATATGGGTATCGAATGAAAGGGTTTGATTGGTAGAATAGGACTCACTATGCAAAATCCAAGATGGCTGCCGCCAAAAAATGGCGGATTATTTATTTTCCACAAATACCACAATAAGGGTATCAAATAAAAGGACTTGATTCGTAGAATAGAGCTCATTATGAAAAGTCCAAGATGGATGTCGCCACAAAATGGCGGATTACATATTTTCCACAAATACCTCAATATGGGTATCGAATGAAAGGATTTGATTGGTAGAATAGGACTCACTATGCAAAATCCAGGATGGCTGCCGCCAAAAAATGGCGGATTACTTATTTTCCACAAATACCACAATATGGGTATCAAATAAAAGGTCTTGATTGGTACAATTGAGCTCACTATGAAAAATCCAAGATGGCCGCCTCCACAAAATGGCAGATTACTTATTTTCCATAAATACCTCAATATGGGTATCGAATGACAGGGTTTGATTGGTAGAAAAGGGCTCACTATGAAAATAGAATGAGAAGTATCAACTAACAACAACACTAAAAACTTGAAAATAAAATTAAGTAAGAATAAATTAATTTGGGCGTACGGTATCCAGAGTAAACTTTATGATAGAAATTTCACTTGCCCAACGATTTTATATTTGTCTGATCAATACCCCAGATTGATGAGAAGATTGGTGCGATCTGGTACCTAGAACTTACCGTATTACTTTTTAGCTTTTAGTACATAATCTCACTAGGTATATAATTTTTTGTTGTAATAAAACAGTATAACATAAAAAAATATATGTGTATTTTACAATGCTCATTCTAAAGAAGTTATCAAATTGTTTTCAAAATTGATAGATTTATTGCCTTCAGTATTTAATGTAAGTAGATTAACTTTGTCTTTTACAGTCAGATATCTGACCTAAGCGCAAGCGCTTTCTACTAGTTAGTGCGCTTAAGCACAGCCAGGCGGAGGGACGGTCTGATTGTCTGATATGTACTTTATGGTACCTAATGCTTTCAGATTTTATGTTTTGTTGCTGTTATATTCAGTAGGTAAACAAGCTCTTCATAACTTCAATGATATACTTATTTACTAATCTTTACCTGAAGTTCAATGATTATGAAAACAAAAGTAATTTTTATTATTATCTGTTTATATGTATGCTACACGGCTAATCTACAGAGCCGTTTGAGATGAAATTTGACATGGATAGTCTAAAACCCGGGGAACAGGCCACTCTTTATTAAAATATCATGCTGGCGAAGCCGCGGGCGAAAGCTAGTTGGTAATATTTCATTTTACTCCATAATCGCTTTAAGTCAATCTTTACTGCCGCCAGTCTTAATAATAATTTGACCCAGTTTATAGAAGTTTTAGAATTAAATGATCGATGGTAGCACTTACGTGTATCTGTGGATTATAGTCGTCTTAAAGTAAGAGGTGTTGATTTAAAATGTCAACCCAGAGTGAAGGGAAATCATATACTTAGGCATAAGGAGTTCAGTTGCACAATATTAGAATCATTATTGCGAAAGAAGGCATAGTTATATCATGTATTAGATACTCAAAGTAATGAAACATTTTGTATCACTACTTTTATGCCGTCTACCGGATCGTTTGGCGCCGTATATCGGGTTTAATCCGGACGCCTGTGAAAATTCATTCTTTAGCTGATATCAACTATCTACATAATATATAAGCTAATCTGATATTTAGGCATCAGAGAGTTATATTAAGCTTTATTCAAGTTTTGTGGTTAGTCGTTATGTAAGAGAGTGAGTAAGCTTAAAATACATTTAAAATAGATAATAGTAATCTAATCTAGACACTTTGACCCCTGTACCGTTTTTATGTCGTTTAAATAAGTATTTCAATTGTACTGAAATTGTTAAGCTTTACTTGTCGCTGTGTGTACATGTATCCATTTTAGCCAGCCAGCAAACTAAATAAATCTTGAGAACCCTGTACCTCCACCTCTACTTACGTGGGACACTCGGAAAGTTTTGCAACTCTAAAAAAAATGTTCTATAAGTAAATATATTTTTATTACATCTTTTCAAAGTACTCTCAACCAGCCTCTATACAAAGTTTCATGCGTCTGAACCAGTTATCGAAACACTTTTTCCAGTCCGCCGCAGACACCTCGTTTACAGCCTGCTCGAACGATGAGAGCGCATCATCCGGCGATGCCATCACCTTTTAAGCTGATTTTTTATTTTTGGCAATAAGAAGAAGTCACAGGGTGCTAGGTCAGGGCTGTAAGGAGGGTGACCCAGGAGTTTGACCGGTGTGCTGTCTAGGAAGCCCCTCGTTTTGATTGCGGTGTGGGCGGCCGCATTATCGTGGTGGAGCAGTAGTCCGCGGAGCCCTGTGTTTGGTTTGGAATTGACACCAAGTAGCCAGTCAAATTGAAAAAGCTCGCGATCAAAATCTGCCCCCCGCTTCTAGGTCGCTTTACTTTGGTAGGCATTGATTCGTTTTGAAACACCCAAACCGTCGACTGGCGCTTTGATTCTGAATCGTATTGATAAATCCAAGGATTCATCACCTGTAACGATTTCGTAAAGACGCCGAGACGAGCCTGCTTCAAATTTGTCTATCATGTCATGGCACCATTCCACCCTTGCCTGCTTCTGAACATCGGTGAGGTTGTGCGGCACCCAGCGCGAAACTATCCTCCACACCCGTAGATGCACGTGTAGAATCTGGTGAAGGCTTCCTGATCCAATCTGCAGTATATGCTGAATCTCTTGGTATGTAACTCGTCTATTGTCTTGGATCAAATTTTTCACTGCTAGTACGTTTTCTTCCGTAACAGCCGTCAAAGGGCGACCACTTCTTTCTTCATCCCCCAAAGTTAGTGGACCGCGCTTTAATTCATTATACCAACGATACACGGTTGCCTTAGAACGGCCTTCATCCATGAATGCCATTTGAAGTCTATCGAACGATCCGTCCGGTTTCAGGCGACACTTAAAATCGTAAAAAATTATAGCGCGAAAATGTTCTCGACGCAAATCTATTTTTCAATGAGACACGGTAATTTTAATTAGCTCGCAAAAAATGTGGAGGGAAGTTTTGAATTTAGAATGTACCTATTTTTACTTATAAGTAATCATATTTTAAAATAAATTATAACTGGCCAGTCTCATATATATAAAAACTTTTTCTCGCAATACTTTCTGAGTGACCTGGTACATACCAGGTCACTCAGAAAGTATTGCGTTTATATATTATCTTCTAGATAAATTAAAATATATAAAGACACTAGCTTTTGCCCGCGGCTTCACTCGCGTGAATTCGGGGTTTTCTGAAATAGTATGTCATCCATGTTCGTGGTAACACAAATCTCCTTTATTGGGCGGATACTTCTATAATTGACGTTTTGTGACTGTTTAAGAAATATAACTGCAACTTCTTAGTACTAGGGTGCATAGGGTTCCCACCAAGAACTTAGGGTTCCAAGCCAACCTCACCTGCAAGTGGTGCACCTGCCGATCAACGGACGAGGCTCTGGCGAACAAAATATCCCGATAAGCGGCAATAGGCTCGCCACCTATTACGTGGGATCAAAACACTGGCGAAAAGTGGGCGTTTAATATGCCTCTGCCTACCCCTTCGGGGAAACAGGCGTGAGTCTATGTATGTATGTATGTACTTAGTGCTAAGACTTAGTAGTACTCAAAATGTTATCCGGTATCAGTGACGTTTCGCTATAGTCGCCAATATGGCGACTGCGATTTGTCTGTCAGAACCATGAGAATTTAACAAAATACTCGACAATCCGAATTTTGCAGATATATGTTGTCAACTCAAAATCTTTATTTTTTCATGTTTTATTATGCAGGTAAGGTTTCGATCGGGTCTACCGTAACCCTTGACGAAACTATTAATATAGATTTGACACTGCGATGGTAGCGCAGTCGGTGGGTTCCAATGTGAAACATTCCGAAATCAACAACTACTTACAAATTAAGAATTAACTAAAAAGCATTTTCCAGTGAACTAAATTGTGAATCTAAACCATTCTCAAGTCCCCTTGAACACAAACAAAAATCATCAAAATCGGTCCATTCGTTTAGGAGGAGTTCAGTGACATACACACACACACAAGAAATATGCACACAAGAAATACAGGGTGTAAAAAGACCCTTAACTAAAACTGAAATCCCATGTTTTACCAATCACTACGAACATTTTTTACTTTGGCACCATACTTGGGAAATTACTGGTTCAGGAGATATTGAGGCTCAAAGTTTGTATAGAATTTTTCTAATTAGGCACGACATCGATGCATTTACCCCGCCAAAATGCTCTATAGATGCCCTATGACCCCATGGATAAGGAGGTATTTCGTTTCTTCATACAGTTGCGAGTCTGCACGTGTCAATCACCATACGATGATGCGTTTGTTGATGAGCAGCCGCCAATGAGCAGTACCTACGTGCTGCCGAACCCAGCCAGAGAATTAGTTTAAAAGTCCCATATCAACGATCATTTTACACACACCGAAGTAAAATAAGCCGCCACTTTATCACAATTTTATGCATCCATAAAATGTGTCTTTTATCACGATATTCCAAGTCCACTCATCCGTCATCATTAAATTCACAAAAACACCATAACTTTATCAGTGCGGCGTGAGTCGTAAGCCCACATTTACATAGCCCATATAAAGCCAACGATTAAATATGATTTATAAGGCGTGACGACATACCACCCCGACTCTTCGCCAAAGAGAGAGGCTATACGAATACTACCCAAAGGGGCCACAGCGAGCGTAAAATTAGTGATTAAAAGTCACGTGTGACAACGCCAAGCTCTTACTTGGAGAATCTTTGCTCCCAAATGGCATCTTGAGGAAAGTTAAAGGTTTCGTACCAAGGAATATCGTTGGGTAATATTTTGGTAACTGTTGGAAGTAAGTGGGTCGTTTTAACGTTTTAAAGAGCTGTTCGTTTTGTTCGTACGTATTTGAATGAAGCAGATTTTTAAAGAATGTGAAACATGAATTGTAATTTTGACGTAGTACGCATATTTAATATGAAAATATTTATTAAATAATGATTTTGCAATAAAATTCTACTTTTGTTTTTGACAAAAGTCAATAAAATGTGTAAAAAATATCAATATATTTTTGGCCTAAGTATATTTTTGGTATAGTATGATTGAGTAGTGTGGAACATTTTAATAATCTCTTCGCAATTCTACCTAATGTTTTGTCATGATTTCTCATGATGCTTCTACCTTTTTATGCTGCAACGCAAATTTGGCAACAAACGCATAATATAGTCTCAGAGATCTATATTGTAACGATTTAACAGACGTGTATAATTTAATGACCTTTATATGGGCTATGTGTGCGGGAGTGTAATGGCCCGGCTACACGCTCCGTCTTGCCTGCGCAGTCCAGTTTGTGCAGGCATGACTGTGCAAAAAGACGGAACACACTGTATTGGCTAATAGCCCGGCTACACGCTCCGTCTTGCCTGCGATCATGCCTGTACAAACCTGTTTGCGCAGGTAAGTTTTTTGTCTCGAAAATAATTACGTCGGACTGTTGCGCGGCTTGAATAACCGGCCACACGTTCAAGTAAAATCGTGCAAGTAAAGTTTGCGCAGTCCAAATCTTCAGTATGTCGACGATTGCACAAGCCGCGCTTTCAGGACTGCGCGAGCTACCGTCTTACCGTCCACACGCGCGCGCTTGCCTGCGCAAACAGGTTTGTACAGGCATGATTGCAGGCAAGACGGAGCATGTAGCCGGGCCATAAGCGACTGCTACACCGAAGGTTGCGGGTTCGATTCCCGCTCTAGTCAAACATTTGTGTGCATGAACATGGATATTTGTCTGGGTCTGGGTGTTTCTATGAGTAATATAATTATATGTATTTACAAAAAAAATGTATACATGTATGTTTATCCATTGTCTAGTACCTATAGTACAAGCTCTGCTTAGTTTGGGACTAGATGGTGTTGTGTGAATGTGGTAGAATATTATTGTTATGTTTCTCTGTTATCTCGGCTATTCTTCGAACAATGACGTTAGAAGAATACCCGGTCCTTTTAAAGGCTTACACGGCGACATAGGTCCAACGTGCAGAGGCCGGTAGAGAGTTTTAATCTAAAATGTGGTGGGACACATGCCGCGGAGCTTCCACAACTGCACTATTAAGCACAGCTGTGGACTAGCCGCAGCACGTGTAGGACTATTGTTTAATATGGAATCTAATATAATTGGTTTATGAGGTTGGGTGTTTAATGGACCGGTATAATGAAACTATGGATCATTAACGGCACCTACCTGATACTCTCATAGCATCCGTCCGCGTGGCAGGTGGTGACTCGCCAACTCATTGGATGGGCCCTCTCTAAACAGCCGCCAAGGCAAACAAACTCTGCCATAAAGGCAGCCAGAGGGCAACACCGGTGCGAGTGGCTAGGGGTGTCGAGCGGTGCGGCACCGGTTTCGCCATCGCGGGTCTCATGACAACGGAGACCCGGAGCGGGTTTCCCCGTAATTACGCCCTTGTGAATGACACTTCCACCCCCGAGCTAATAGCTCTTGCGGCTTCCCTCTGGCCGGCCGACCAAGGCAAGCCAGAGTTGAGAGTCCTGCGGGCGCTCTTGGAAATCCACTCCAACCAGCCAATAAAGGCAAGCCGGAGACGAGGCCCTGACCGACTCCCTGAAGCATTCGGGACCGCAGTGTCGCCACACACATTCAGCTCGCCACAAAGCTGCCCTGCGGTTTGTAAGCTTTCTTTTCATCTTGTAATACATTTTTTGTTTATATCACAAAATAAGGTGTTGTTTGAAAGCTGTTACTCTGCCCTCCGAGTTTGCGTTAGTCTCATGGTGAGATAACGACTGCCCCAGAGGGGCTTATTGTTATTATTATTATAATATATCATGTACATGTTGTAGCTCGTGTATGCTACGCGAACACGTATATTAATATTTACTTTTTAGGGTTCCGTAATAAACTACAAGGAACCCTTATTTAATAATCGGCCACTGATCTTTTTTTTTAATTCAGGAGCATCTCCTTGTTTATTCAAAAGCTACAGAAACACTTGATTCCAAATTCGATATTCAATTGAAGAATATAACCAGCAACATCCCTTATGTGTTCAAAATTGACTGTTAATCGTCGAAGTTTGACGATTAGGTAAAGATAGATTAAAATTAATTGTTCCCAGCGCTCGCCTTTGGGGAGCCGTTGATTATCCATGAGGGTTTAACACTTCGCTTTCGTTAAGCCCCTTATTAATCTTCTGTAGATGCGGACCTTACATGCAAACCCCCCTATTGGCTTCACTTGAATGAGTACGTTGGCGCCTTCTTACCAAGAGATTGATAGTTGTTTACTCGTAGGTACATAAATAATTAGAAGAGAATTAAGCTGATTGATTTTCAGCTGGTTCTTAATGAATTATAGATCATTTTAATGATGAGGACACCATCGTATTACAGGGATGAAAGTATTTTATGTGAGCTGTTTTACTACAATCTATTTATTTAAAATATTTAAGATTTGTTATTAGCCGACTTGGATTATATGGATCTCACGACTTTTTACGGTAGGAGAACTGAGTTGCGAAGCTTGGATTTATTGACAAGTATTGTTTTTATGGGGTCTATTTTACAAAATATCACTATTGTATTATGAACTGTAGTATTAACACAATAGTGATGTCTACGTAAATATGGATATTAGAATGCTGTTAGACGAATGCATATCGCATTCAATCTTACTTAGGACTTTAAGACTCTGTTCCAACAATTATTTATTTAGACTTTGCCGAATTCACTTCGCATGCCTTTATGTGTACACGATAATAGACTAACGACTAATATTTGCTACAGTATCCGGTACCATGTTTATAAATCGATGATCTTTCAAGTAACCGTAACCAAGAGCGAAATAAAGAGCATCTATAAAAAAAATATCACAGAACTCTTCACTGAACTGCCAATAAAATTGCCGATACATCTACAGAAATCAAAAGAATATGTTATCGCCATATCCCCAACTAAAACATACAGGGTATAATCAAAGACTTGCATTATTCGAGGAAACGCGATTCAGTAACGATGTTTCCTTATAGGAAAGGTGAAAACGACAAATACAAAACGTCCCGGGCCGTATTCACTCTTCGGACGCGGGGACAAAATATGTTTTCTGACGTAAAAATATTTGGTAAAAACCCACCCATGTCGCATGAAAAAGTCGGTTATAAGGAGATCAAAAGTATTTGATTTCGTACATGGTTTTATATTGGCTGTATATTTTGTGGATTGACTATTATTCAGTTGTTATGCTTGTTTTTAAATAAATTTATAATTGTATATAAAATTGATTTACAGATCATCATGCCTAAGGCTTCCTGTATACGACGCCGGACCCGCACCGGTGCCGCACCGCAATACTGTGTATTCACATCAAAACCGCATCGCCACCGCGTCGACGCCGCACCGACGCCGCACCGACGCCGCACCGACGCCGCATAAATACCGCATTGTCAAACGCTAAGGCAGCGATCACAGTTCAGTATAGTATTGTCAGAGTAAAATCTTTTACATTTATTATAATTTATTTCCGCCGCTGCTTGTAGATTAAAATAACGAAGTACTACTTAATACTTTCTTTTTTATGCTTAATGTTAATATTACGAATATATGCGAATATAACTAAAACAGTGAAGTCTTTACAGTTACACAGACAATCCTATACTTAACTGTGATCACTGCTTTATAATTTAGCGTTGTGACCATGCGGTATTTATGCGGCGTCGGTGCGGCGTCGGTGCGGCGTCGACGCGGTGGCGATGCGGTTTTGATGTGAATACACAGTATTGCGGTGCGGCACCGGTGCGGGTCCGGCGTCGTATACAGGAAGCCTAAAAAATTATGACCATCTGACAAAATTACTGTGTATATTTAAAATTCCCGTAAAATCTTAATACCTAATCATGCAATCACTGAAGATGCAGACAGATTTTTCTCTGAGAGGTTGATTGAAGACTAACTTGGAAACTATGCGCTATTTGGAGTTATTTCATTTCCTTTGCTGCCTGTCTTTTAAGGGCAGAAGTTTTTGACACATATAACTTTGAAAATTATCGACGACCCTGGCGATGACATAGCAGAAGTGTATCTGACTGCCACTCTGAAAGCCGTGAGTTCGACTCTCGCTCAAGTCAAACATTTGCGTGCGTGAACTTGGATGTTTTTCCTAGTCTCGGTGGTTCTATGTAGGTGTAAAGCCGTATACAGACTTTGCGAGGCATGCGCTGCGCACGGCGCACAGCGCATGCCTCGCAAGGTGTGTACCTTTATATTCGTGGCGAGGCATGTGCTACGCACGTGCGAGGTCGAGCCAACGAATGTCGGCAAATGCTACAAGATCAAAGTGCCTCAGTGCGAGCATTACATTAGTTGTGGACGGTGCCGCGCATGCACGTTCGAGGTGTGCGCCGCGTACAATATCCACGTACGCCTCGACTGCGAAAATGAAACTGCGTTTGTTCGGGCCAAACAGCGCGCAGCGCATGCTCGGGCCGATCCAACCCACACAGCAGCAGTCAAGATGGCACCTTTGCATCGCGTGCGCGTATCCGCTGCTGCTTTTATAATATATTTTATTTTCTCGAGATTTTTCCTTCTATAAGATCCTAGAAGATATTTTTTTTTTCAGCTCAGCGACGGTTACATTACTTCATTCGCAATTAAATGCCATATGTCTTCTCTTTTGTTTTTATTATAATAATAATGATGTTTTGGATAATCGGTTATTTTCGTATAATTCAAATTTTTCGTTCATAATGCGTGCAAACATCACAGCGATGCGGACAACCGTCCAATCGCAACGCACTGCTCGCAATGAGCCGGCGCACACGCGCGGCTCGCACGCGCGCGTCTGTGCGTAGCACATGCCTCGCAGCAAACATGAAGACAGACAAACGAGGCGTTTGCTTCGTACGCGATGGCTCGACCCGAGCATATGTTGGTATAATTTTTCAACACGCACGCCTCAAACAGAGGCATTCGTTGTGCGCCGTTCGTAACGCATGCCTCGCAAAGTCTGTATCCACCTTAATAAGTACGTGTTTTAAAACAAGAATTTAATCGTGTATGTTTATCTATTGTCTAGTTCCCATAGTACAACTTCTGCTTAGTAATAGACCTGATGGTGTTTTACTTACCTTTATCGTAGTCTATGTATGTATCTGTATCACAATAAGAGAAAATACAAAGTCGGTTAAAAATTAACTGCGTGGTATATTTGCGAGTACCTATAGATATTTTATTAGTTTGAGCTATGGCGCCTGATATTTTAGTACCCAAATACAAAAACCTAACAAAAAAAGGAAATATTTTTCAAGGCTGAAGAGGACTGACCTTATATTATTATTACGCTATCATAGTTATAACTTACTTGGCCTTATTAGCTCCTTCTCAGCAAGTTATCACCAATATTTTATAACCAAACTTCGGCAATATTGTTGAAGAACACTTACCGTCCAGTAATGACAACATTAGTAAGGACGACACACCGAAATTAGAAAATTTGTTCGAATTTGTGGCGCCTGTTACCGATCAAAACGAACTTACGAACTTTTATAAGTTCGACGCAAAATTTTAATAAAGTAGCCTGAAAATTTATTTCGATCCACTTTTCTGGTTGAAGTTAATTAATTCATTACAAAAGTTGTGTGGCATGTTCGCCGGCCCAATTTAAACCAAATGGCTTTTGGGGTAAATAGTTATTTATTACCTCATTAAGGCATATTAACGTTTGGTAGGTACAGAACATTTTTGTAAACATCGACGCAAATTTTGCCGTACAACAAACCAATTAATTCACTAAATCGTGTTATAAGTGGGCGGATGAAAGATTATGTTATGAAAATAGAAAATCATGATTTAATTTTTACCTGTATTGTAAGCTGACTGTGAACCACTTTGCATGACCCAATATTTTGGACATCGGTTCGGTTTCCATGACGAAGTGATTTACACTCATAAAGATTTGGTACCACAACTAGGATTAGTTACACATCAAGGAAGTTAACAACAGAGGCTTCATGTATAATTGTATATGTATTCGACTGATAGTCGAGTAAAATGAGTATTCCTTAGTTTTTAGGGTTCCGTACCGAAGTACTAAAGGAAAAAATGGACCCTAATTGGATCACTTTGTTGTTCGTCCGTCCGTCCGTCTGTCAAGACAGTTTTACTCAGGAACACGTAGAGGTATCAAACTGTTTGTATCGAATACTCAGGTCTACTTAACTGTCCCTTAGAGCTGTGAAAAATCAAACTTCTAGCCTACGCAACAAAAGATATAGCCGTTTACGCCGCAAATATCCGCAAATTTTCGAAAGTCGCAGGGGAATCAAAACCTACAGGGTACTGCCCGTGAACTCAGAATCTTGAAATTTGGCACAAAGCAAACATAGCACAAATAAAGGAAAAATTGCGAAGACCGTAAATTTTTTGTTTCTTCATATATTAAAAATATTTTTTACGTACGGAACCAATGGTGCGCGAGTCCGAATCGCACTTGGCCGGTTTTTTGGTTAATGATTTCGCGAGACATCTACGCGATAATACATTGTCCACTTATCTTACACTTCCAAGATTTTCATATCTTCAGTGGTATTATTTTGGTAATCGTCGTCCGAGCTTTATCCGGGTTGCATCCAAGACTCACACATCAGCCAGATATGACAAAATATCAGCTAGTATCTTAGTATCTTCCTAGCAGTTAGTATCTTCACTAGATTATCGCTGCCTCTAATACTAGATACCATTGTATTTCACTAAATTAAAAAGGCACTTAAAAACAATTATATGTTATTACATATTAACTTCACCCAAGAAATCTGTAAACACCCCAAAATTCGAGCCAAACATTTTCCTTGAACAACATTAACGATACATCTTTATAAACCAAATTAGGACTTAGCACAGCCATCCTTTAATTCAGACACATGACGTGAAGCAATCTATCAACCTCGGAAACTTTGGATCAACAAGTTATAATCTCATAAATCCTTAAAACACTGACAGGGACAATAAACTTTATAGCTCCGAACATTTTCTAGGACAAGAAAATGGAACAAATTGCTTAGGTGAAAACCCTGCGGTGTCGTAAAGATCCAAGCTTAGTTTCATCCGTGGTACTTCGAAAATGTCTTACTCTTGGGGACTTACAATCTTCCGCCTATACAAGGATTGGGATACGAGTACTTTTTTAAAAGGTTTCTTAACGTTGGTTTATACCCCAAGGTAGATTTGATTTAGCACCTTCGTGGTACGATGTATTGGTACTTAAGGGTAAACATGGTTTTTACCGTGTACCTTACATTTGTTACGGAGAGAAGTATACTGCCCCCGTTATTGTAATTACAGTAAGTGACAAAAAGTGCAACGCGGGAATTTACAGTTTTATGTCATGAATTTTAAACGCATATATCTCTGTGATTATATGAGATAAAGGAGATATTTAAAAAGGTAAACTTGCGTTAATTAATCCTAAATATATTTTTTATGTTTATCACTGCAATTCATTTTTAAATATGACGAATTGTTATTATAATTACCACTTTTATCAACCCAAGTAACACTTTTATAAACATAGTTACAGTAAGTGGGTAACATACGGTATATATATTTAACGACATATCTTGTTAATGTGAGTTACTGTAACTATACATTAGTATAATAGCTTCTAAACTTGTAAATATATATCTGTGTCCGTTTTCTTATCACTCTTTAAGTGTTTAAAGCTAACTAAAATATATCTATATGTATTTTTAATGTTGTTGAGAAGTATAAAATGAAACGGCAAGACAAAGTGTAATCTTTATCACGTTAAGATTTTTAAGTATCTATTCATGCTGATTCTAAAAATTATTAAATGAATAAATTTCTTCGTGAGATATTCTGTTGAAGTCGTAATAAGTATGAGTGTGCAATAAAAATGCCGATGTCTGACATACGTATGTCCAACATCGGCATATTATTGAAATTGTTTAGGGTTAAGAATATTAAAAAGTTAAATATAATATTAATAAAAACAAATTAAAATCTTAAGTACCTAATAATCAGTGTTATTAACTAATTATAATTCTGTCTCCATGTAGGTATTAATCATACTTATTACTTACTAACAATACCTAATTGAAACAGCTTTTCGATTGTAAATAGTACAAAAATCACATTCTTAGTACTCGTATCATTAGAATTGAAAAAAAAATTTTTTTATAGACTCATGCCTGTATCCCCGAATGGGTAGGCAGAGTCGTAATATTACACCCACATTTCGCCATGAATATTTAATATATACTTATTCAAATTAAAATCTCCCACTTACAGGAACTGTTGAAACATTTTAATGTCACTTCTAATTATTTTCATAATAATCACTACTAAACTAGATGGCATAAACCAGTTACCTTTGTTATACAAAGTTAGTTTGCAAATTGAAAATAAAATATCAAACGCCAAATAAACAATTAAGTGAAATAATGAAGACATAAAAATATATTTTTCATTATTATTATAATTAACGGGCCAACCCACTTTACAATTTACTACGTCAAAGTAAAAAAATAAAAATAAAACAAATCATGGTGCATATCCCGTTTATTACAATAATAGTGTTAAATCTGTTAACAAATCTATAAATCTTTAATTAAAACATTTCTTTAAAAAGATTTAAAGCATCAGAACATGGTATATTATACTAAAATGCTCACCTATTTTCTGGCATCAACGGAACTAGCTTTTCTGTTATGTCCCTCTTCTTTTCCTCTGTTATACCTCTAGGAGTTGTTTTAGGTTTAAGTTCAGAAATGATCTATTTTTTATTACTTTATTTTGTAAGAAATTCAAAGTATAAAATGTTTGGTCATTTAGTCTTTCTTAAATTTCAACTGAAAACAGCCTCTTTCTGCTTTAACATGCGTAATGTCTTTTAAGTATATACGTGGCGATATGTTTCATATTTTGTGTTGTGATACACATTCATCATACTCATAAAAGTCATAACAGTTCATTTCATTGCATTCACACTTTTGACACGTCCTTATTTTGCAAGCGCACGTGCTCGAATGTTTTCAGGTATAATATATTAGTCTATGCTCGAATGTGCTCGAATGCGGGAACGTCCGGGTTCATAATTGGACAAGATGCCTTATCCCGCACCACCCTTTGCGTTTAGTCGCGATTAGATCAAAAACTTAAGCATATTTACAGTAAATATCGACCTTACTGATAGATTGATAATGATAATTTGATCTTTACGCCTGTATGAATTTAACATAAATCAAATATGTGGTCTTACTTCTATATCAATAAAAATTGTATTAATTTTATGTTGAAGGTTTTTAGCATAACAACAGTAAGTATACACGTATCGACTCACTTGCTTGAAGTATGAAGGATTGGATATATTTTTTTGGAAATGACGCAAATTATGAATACTGTAACTACACTTACTATGAATATGTGTAACTCAGATTCCAGATTTGAACAATAACACTCTACAGTAACTTTAATTACTGCAAATATGGCAACGAAAATATGAAATAATTAATACATATAAATAAGTAATACAAAAGTAAGTCTGTCTACTGTTATTATTTTAACAAACAGTCATATTTTCATAACACATACTGTGATTATGCTTGTCGTATCTTTGTCAAAAATGTAGATATGAAAAAATGAATAAATATTCCATGTAGCTCTTGATTTTGAGATCACGATACGGTAAAAAAATTTATAAAACTAGTAACTCGACTTACTGTAATTATGACAACGGGGCAGTATAAATGAGTTATTCAGTTTTAAATCTTATTTGGATTGTATTATTTGTTTAGTGGCGATGTGTATCGCCTTAGATATTTTAAGGGGTGGGGAATCGAAATACAACATCTATTTCGTGATCAAAGATGGCGGATGGGAAATCAAAGAAGGCGCATGGGAAAATTTAAAAAAACTATATGGGTATCGCCTCCGATATTTTAAGGAATGGGGAATTCAAAAACATCATCTATTTCGTGATCAAAGATGGCGGATAGGAAATTAAAAAAAAATTAATATGGGTATCGTCTCCGATGTTTAAAGGGATGTGGAATCCAAATACAACATCTATTTCGTGATTCAAGATGGTGGATGGGAAATCAAAGATGGCGGATGGAAAAAATTTAAAAAATCAATATGGGTATCGTCTCTGATGATTTAAGGCATGGTGAATCCAAATACTACATCTGTTTCGTGATCAAAGATGGCGGATAGGAAATCAAAGATGTCGGACGGGTTTTTTTTTAAAGTCGATATGGGTATCGTCTCCGATATTTTAAGGAATGGGGAATTCAATATTAGGTATATAAAAATCTATGTTTGTTTGTTCATCATTTATAGACTCTGAAATGATAAGAGATTAAGCGCTAAGTCAATTGTAACTTTGGACTGGGCTTGGAAAAAAGGGAATTAAATAAAAACTCTTAAAAAGGCGATACGAAGTTCGCTGGGTCAGCTATCTATGTTTGTTTGTTCATCATTTATAGACTCTGAAATGATAAGAGATTAATCGCTAAGTCAATTGTAACTTTGGAAAAGGGGCTTGGAAAAAAGGGAATTAAATAAAAACTCTTAAAAAGGCGATACGAAGTTCGCTGGGTCAGCTAGATTTGTATAAGTGTTTAGTGGGTAGCATATGCCCAATATGTTATGATTTTAGTTTTAGGAGAATCTTTAGATATTCAATTATTTGGTAAATTAATACCACATTTCTACAATATTTGGCACTATTAATATAATTCAGTGTTACAAACATACTTGGTGTTACGAATATTACACGCAATATTCGATTTAGGTACCTATAGGTACCTATCTAGATGTCTAGACGTAATCATGAAAAGAGTAGTTTACTACTGTAGGGAAATAAAATAACTAATCGCATGTTACCTACATTACACATGGAGTTACATAATATGTTGTTGTTCTCTTACAGTGGAAAGCATAAATCGGTCGCAGGGCACGTTTCCCTAAAACAAAAAGGAGCGCTCCTAAAAGTATGCGCCACGCATTACAGTTTTATCACGGCTACAAACTTTGCTATGACCTTAATTGTAGGCGTTTACGCTACAAGTTATGAAGGCCCAACCGCATATTTCGCGATTAATACACGAACAACGTTAAATGCTAGTACATAAATAAATATAGTACTAAAATGTAAGTACTAATTACGTGAGTATGATCCGGATTTGGCTCGGTGCTGTGTTGTTTTAGTCAAAAGCCCGTTTGGCAAATATACTAATGAGGCTTCTACGAGTTATATGACGTAAGCCCCAATCAGTTTCACAGATTTACCGTACAATATATCGTTTCTGTTTTAATAACATTCTGTATTTGAGTCCTTTGAAGGTTTGTACGGGCTTGTTTCTGCGGAAATATAAAACGGTCTTCGTTTAATACACGATTTGTCAAAGCAATGGAATGTATTTTAGTCACGGTTCAAAGATATCGTGTTTTCAATGTAGTTACTTTGTCTGTATAGGAATTTAATTTCGTGTTGTTCACTTTGCGATCTCTTGTATTAATATTGGTTATTCTGAGTATTTTTACGTTAGTACCACAAAATTAGTTAGTTAGTTTGTATGCCCACTTAGTTTGACACAGACCTAATTATGCATACCATTTGGTTATTAACAAAATTACTAACATTTGAGTCAAAATTCAATGCTACTGTAATTTTAATAGATACTTCCATAGATAATGTTTCCTCATACTCATAACGCATTCGATCTTATAATTATTTATAGCACGTGAATCAAGTTATAACTACTAAATTAATACGAAAGTCTGTCTCTCTGTATGTTACGATTTCACAGCTGAACTTATTTTATCGAGCAGATTTTTTAAAAGGTATGTTATGTAGGTACTAATACATACTTTTTCAGAAATTTGATCTTATGATCTGAAATAGGAAGTAGAAACTTTTGTTTATTTATAGTCTCACGCCTCTATCCCCGAAGGGGTAGGCAGAGGTGTAAATATTACACCCACATTTCGCCATGAATTTTAAGGTTCCACGTCATAGGGGGCGAGCCTATTGCCGTTACCGGGCACATCACCAGACTCCGGGCAGCTAGTGAGTATTTGGAAAAACCCAGTAACACTTTTGCCCGACCCGCATACACTATCCACTGGACCACGCAGGCAGAAACTTTGTAGATATAAGAAATCGTACTAAGTTGATCCAAGATACTTAAATTGCTTGTTCATGTATTTGGTAGATAGAGGGGGTAGAGGAGGGGAAGAATTCTCGGGAGTAAAGGTCAAAGTTGAGACTATGGACTATAGGGGCAGTGGCAGAATCGATGTCGTTCACTTTAGAGGTGGTGGACTCGTAAAAATCAGTGACGAGAATGGCGCGTACCTACAGTGTAAACTATGCGAATCAAAGTTCTTAAGCTAAGCAAATGAAGTCACCGGTAGCTTGAAGTAAGATTATAATAATATAATACATCGGTAACTAATTATTATCGAATATTATAACGTTAAAGTTTAATCACATTGAAGTGTAAGTTATCGCGTCACGTTACACAAATGTATACCGGTAAGTTTCTAACACAGTAGTTGCACTTAGCTGAGTAATTGGGTAAAATTAATTAAATTAATACTAGAGTGTGAAGTTTTGTAATTGATGTAATGAAATTTTGTTAGGATAATGTAGTTGATGAACTTAAAGTTTTAAGTCAGAAGTTTGCTGGGTTATGAAGATTTTGACTCTGCTTGTGGATTATTATTGGTGTAAGGCTTCATGGCACTACTAAAGATAGAGTTGCCGAAAACCTTAACTTTGTGTACGATGGGATAAACTCGACGATTTTGCACTTCACTCCGTGCGTTCTCTTAAGTGTTTTTTAATTAAATTTTTTTAAAAGAGAACTCCCGCATTAGGACTAAATCCTGTGTCGCCGGGTACTTTTACAAACATACAACTAACGGACACAATGAACACCCAGACTCGAAACAACAATTTATGAATCACACAAAGTGTTGTCTCGTGGGGGGATCGAACCCACAACACTTCGGCGCAGTGTCAAGCGGTGAGGCGGCCGCTTAAACCACTACGCCAACCGTGCGAGTGCAATATAATATGAGCCAATGAAATACCGAAACCGAGTTCTTAATAGTCTTAGGACAGGCTTCTAGTTAAAAAAAAAACGTTGCTTTAATACTAACACTGTATAATCTTAATATCTACTAATAAAATTACATTATATTGTGATTGGCATACTGTTCAGCGGCCTAATTACGAGACATCAACATTATATTATGTTTTAAACATAACCTTAAGAATAGGATCTATTGTGTCACAATTGTGTGATTGTTATGGCGAATTGAGGCGTTTCTTGCAATATGGTATTGAAATATGCTGGAACACAAGCAACACATGAATTCAAAGGTGAAAAGCACCTCGTAGAAACTACTAAGAGCTGGATGTATTTGAACATTCAGTTGTTATACTGAATCCTCAGTGAAACTTACTTGGTGACGTGTCTAAATTTCTTGTCATTTTGCGAGAGTGATAAACCCAGGACACATTTCTCGGTTCACTTTCGCTCCTTCTTCTGTCACAGACCCATGTCTACTACAATATATCAGAACTCTCTTATGTCACTGTTATTTCGTAATTAATTTACACAATACAATATACATGGTCACCTTGAAGCAAAGCTTTTTTTAAATGTTTTATTGCCATGTGTGTACTTACTGTCTGGCTGCAAATGGATCGCAATATACCTATACAATAAACCTATAAAAATAACAACAGCTAATTTATAAATCCAAGAGAAGACCAATTACTACTGAAGGATAGATCAGAGTCTTAGCACCAAAAAGACAATCATACATACATACATACATATCGTCACACCTTTTATCCCCGAAGGGGTAGGCAGAGGTGTATTTCTACACCCACTTTTCGCCAGATATACTTTAGTCCCACGTAATAAGGGGCGAGCCTATTGCCGTACCGGGCACATTTCCAGACTCCGTGCTGCTACTGAGAATTTCGTGACAGAAAAACCCAATAACACTGCCCGACCCAGGAATCGAACCCGGGACCTCCCGAACCCACGCGCACATTTATACCGCGAGACCAACGAGGCAGTCGTATAGGGTTTGATGTCGAGTTTTCCTTCTCTACGCAAAGATGGTATTTGCATCGTGTTATCCCTTAGTCGCCTCTTACGACACCCACGGGAACATAGGGGGTGGTGACACTTGTATTCTATGCCGTCAACCACACGGCTGTCCCTCATGTCATCATCATCAGCCCGGTCATCTTACCCGGGCTGATGATGATGATTCTTTCACGTCTATTATTTATTTATGCAGATTTTTTTCACTCGAGGTTAAGATTATAATTATTTTAAATAATCTTTACGTTGATTATTACTTAAATGCAAAAGAGATTATAACTGTATTTAGATAGAAACGTGTGCCAAATATATATTTTACATTCAGAAATCATCAGTTAATAAAGTAAAACCTAAATAAAAGCATCATTAAAATCACATGCGCTGCTGAAAACATACAATATTTGCTAGAGTGGGTGGATTATTATAGTCGTTATATTTAAATAGAGCATAAGTTGGTTAAAATTATAACATTACAGTACAACCGTGTTCATTAAATTATTCTCGTAGAGCACTTTAAAACATTGGGGCAAGGGAAATATTTCTGATACAACATTTATTTTGTATTCAAAATACTGGTGTCAACATCGCGTGTTTGTGATTTGACTTCTCCTAAATGGTTAGGCCGATTTGAATGTTTTTTTCATTTTATAGTTTAACCAGATAAAAGTGTTCCTGCCAAAATTCCGTCTGTTCGGTCTAGATATCGGGTTCTTTAAGGAAAATAAGTCCTCAGTGTAAATACATTATAAAAATTAAATATACGACTTTTCTGGAAGTTGAATCCAGTAAGTGATAAATTATGAAGCAAACATTTGGTACCAAGATCAAATGTTTTTTTTTTATAGTAATAGGCGGCAAACGAGCAGACGGATCGCCTAATGGTAAGCAATTACCGCCGCCCATGGACACAAGCAGCACCACAGGAGTCACAAGTGCGTTGCCACCCCTTGGGGTTGGGAAAAGGGATAGGATAAGGAGTGGGATGAGGGAGAAGGAATAGGGGATAGGGCCTCCGGCACTCTCAATCACCGAACGAAACGCAACAGTTTAGGTACAGTTACTTTACGTCGATTTTCTGTGAGAGGCTAGTACTTCCGCGGTCGAGCGGGCCCATTCATGCTGAAATCAGCAAGGCTTTACTACCGTGAAGTGTTCAACCCAGCTAATGGCATAGTAACTAATTTTCATTTAGTTTTCATTCATAATTGTGTCGTGTCATACAAATATTTAAATCATGGGCCAGTTGCGTTGTACGGCAATCTGTATTAAAATACAAAATAACTGACTAAAAATTTTTTTGTGTATCTCGAAGTAGTCAATTTTCAATGCAATTAAAAAAAACTAATCTAATTTGATGTGTAAACCAACAATTCTTATTTGCTTTTTAAAACGAATAATAATTTGAAATAGGAAAGTAAAAGCTCTTTAAATTACTAGAAAAATAATAAGAGCTATTCTGTTTTCCCAAAAAAAGAAGCATATTGGTCCTTAATATGAAATCCTAACTCGAATGCACATAGTAAAATACTAACACAATACATTACTTCAAGCTATTACCCAATTTACGAACGTTCTCGCGCAAAAATCAATAGCGAAGTACCGCGTCATATTTAAAAACCAAACGGCGCTCAAGAAGATATTCCTATATTGGCCCGTAAGCTGGCAATATGTGACCGGCTTGCAAAAACATCGCGTGTCACTGGAAATGCACAAAAAGTCCTATTGGAGTATGCACTATGCAACCGTACGGAACTTGTGTATATTGACCGCGTCCGGAAACTTCGTACGAACTAACGAGAAAACTTTTCTTATAAAATCTTCGTATTGAATATTAACATGTTCTTTATTGGCCATAAAAAGATGTTGAACCTTTATGGCTAAAATAATCGAGTTTGCGGAATGTTTTGTAGCTTTAATGAAGTTATGGATTTCGTCCTCCATCTTTACTAGTTAGGAAACTATCTACGAGTAATGGGCGTAGAAGACATCTTGTTCAACTGTTTTATTATTGTTGACGCTTGAAATAAAAGTTTCAGTGGTACATGAGCAATGTATTGTGTATGTTATGTATTCACGGTTGTGCGTGACATTCCCGAGACACGAATGTCGATTCTTGAAAGCGACGCCGTAAATTGATTATGTCCTGTCGGCGCGGGACAATGTTCTGTCTTCTATGTTCAACAATAATTTATATTTGTTTTTCACAGCAAACTATTACTTAGTGGTATTCGCTCCAGGTGTCATCTTAGGTACAGTTCACGTGACCTATCATATAACATGTAATACCTAGGATACCTGAATTACGTACAGAAACTATTGAATTCTTAAACGCTACAAAGAGTATATCAAATGTGGGTTTATTTAGTTCAGGCTAAATATTATGTTTTGTTATGTTTCTTTAGGAAAGTAGTTTGAACACTAATTATCAGAACATATCTACATGAACAAGTAAATATAAGTTATAGTAATTATTATATATTCAGCCGTATACATACTAGTACGTGCGACTTTGTTCATAGTATAAAAAATATAGAAAATGCTTTAGTAAAAATCAAATTGTGCTTTTTGAAAGTCTTATTTCATTGTTTTTTTTAGAGATATGCAAAAAAATAATTCATGCAAAGGTGTTCCTAAGAACTATTCTAGCGACCTTCTTTCTAACATGAAGATATATTTTGTGCCGGCCGCAAAAGCAAAAAAAAATAATTCATTAGGACGACTAACGCAAGTCAAGGGCAAAAACTTATTCATTAAGACATCGCCCACACTCTGTAAGCCAAGAATATAGGAACTTAGTTCCAAAAATAATGAGCTTTTTCCTTGCACTTATATACAGATTAGATTTAGGCATGTTAAAACTAACTTACACAATTAGCCGATTTTGATACGGCAGCAATCTATGATATGGCGTAAGCTCGAGGAATGAATTTGATGAGATGACTCGATTTGATAAGCCGACTTTTTATTTCGTCTGTGCCTGCAACGTTTATGGTGCCAGCTAGTGGTTAAAATATACTAGTTTTATTTTTTGTACTTTGCGCATTTGATATGGTTTAATAACATAATATATTTTTTATAATTTGCGTGTACTTAGTTTTTTTTACTTAATTAATTAAATTTTTTTGGTAGCACGACTGGAAATGCTTATTACCGTCAAGACCTAGTGTGGATTACCGTATGTGAATTGCCATGTACCTATATTTCTAATATTCAATCCACGCCACGCATTGTTATATGTATTTAGGTTCAGGTTCAAGTGGATGTTGAAGGTGAGACTTAGAATATTTATATCTAAAATATTGAACTATAATTATTAAAAAATAAACATGTATTGCTTTGTTAATGATATTATACAAATCTCTTGTTGGCTAACGGGAGGATGGTGCAGGACAGCTAGAGTGGCACCTCAACCCAGCACGTGTCGTTCGGGATAGGAAAGGAGAGGGTGGGATTAGTCGAAAGAGCTCTTCGGAGCACTCACCGTGATAGATGCGATAGAAGACAGCCATTGAGGCCACGTCGTAATTAAAGTGACTCAAGAGTCTTAGTGGCCTCTTGATCCCCAATGATACGGACAGCACGCTGCTGCAACCTATCGAGGGCGTCCAATAAGTACTGAGTGGAGCCATTCCAAAGGTGAGAGCAGTATTCCACGCAGGAGCGAACCTGGGTCTTGTATAACAGACACAACTGCTCCGGCGTGAAAAACGTCCTCACCTTGTTCAGGACTCCGAGTTTCCGAGATGCGGATTTGATGACACCCTCGATGTAGTTCTTCTGGTTGAGATTTCTGCGTATGTCCGTACCTAGGATATTGAGGCTGTCTTGAATCGGTAGTGGAGTGTCCAGAAGAGAGGGATGGGAAAGGAATGGAGATACCTTGGCTGAGAATGCGCACACCTGTGTTTTCTTGGCATTGAACTCGACCAAGTTCTTATCACCACAATGCGAGATGCAATTCAGAACCCAGTGAAGCTCAGCATCAAGTGTTCGCCTATACTCCTCAGTATCGGCTTGCTTAGCCGCAGGGTGTCCGAGATATCGCCCATGTACAGTACTGTCATCTGCATAGCAATATTAACAATTGTTCGGTGTTATATGGTCAAAATATTCATATGTAAAAGTGCCGCGGCGAATCGAAGTACCCTTCGATTCGCCGCGGCACTTTTACATTAGTGAATAATGCGTATGACACATGAGACGGAGGATCTCAGGTAGGATGTCGGGGTTCGAGAGAAACACTGCTAGGCTGAACAGGTTCTTTATTATGTCTCACTACCGCTTACATACAGTATGACCGAACTAGGTAAGCACTGACCTGAGCTGGCTGGAGCGTAGACTCCTGCTGCTCTCCGACGCTCGCAGGGTAGCTGCTCGTAGGGTCACCAATGAGCTGGCCAAGGTGCGCTGCGCAGGCAGCTCTGTGGTCGAGGTTCAGGCTGAGCGGGGTCTCAGGCGGTGCAGCCGATGTGGGCCGAGCGGTCAGGCTCAGGCGTCCGTGGCCTGGCTGTAGGAGCTCGTAGGCAGGAACGGAGGCTTGGGTGGCAGCTGGCTAGTAGCGGCCCGGCGCCAGCAGCTCGTGGCTTGTAGCCCGTAGGAAGAACGTAGCCCGTAGGAAGAACGTAGCCCGTAGGAAGAACTGGAAACAGCATAGAGAATACACAACAACCGGTCAGGAACAGGCTGTCCCTAGATCGGCTGTTATGCTTAGGAGACACAGATACTACAGATAGAACGTATAGGCACACAGACAACTAGAATATGCTTACCCCCAGCGGGACAGTAGAAGTAGGATAGTAATAATAGTAGGTAGTAATAGTCACTACAACCATCAGCGAGACGGTGTGTAGGGCAAGTGACCGACTTAGATCGCGCACCCATCTTATATAGATGTAGGCCTATGACTCACAACTGCCTTTGGCTAGTGAATATGACCATATTTGGTAATATTGCGAACGATGTCTGGCTAAGCTGGCGTTAAGCGCCTGCGAGATATTATAACGCAATACGTGTAGTATTACGTTACAATACCCCGCTCTGTACAGCAGGATTTTTCGTGTCTAGACAAGAAAAATCCGTCTAACTAAGTCTTCCGAACTTCTGTAGACAGTGCTAAGTAGATAGTGACTATGAAACTCAAACTGCAGGTAGGTACAATGAAAGAATCTAGTTAGGTTAGGAATCAGTGTAGTTAATTAGTTTTAAATCTTTAATGTGCCAACTGCCAATAGATTTACCCGACGAATCCGCTAATTCGTATACTAGTGGTGACTTTTTAGCAATAATAGTACACTTGGTAAACTTAGGAGCCAGTTTTTTGCTAAATGATTTGTCCTTATCACTTAAATAGAAGGTTCTTTTCCATACGGTATCACCTATGTTAAACTCAGCCGGTTTACGACGTAAATTGTATGTGTGTGAGTTTCTAGCGTGATCTTGGATTAAAAGAGACTGGACCTTATCGAAAATACTTGATAGACAGCCTATATTTTCAGCATAAGAATCCCTAGGTATATAACATAATAACATCATCTGACTCGGCATCAATATAGTGTGAACCGCAAGTTACTAGTTCTCTGCCGTACACTAAAAAACTCGGAGTATAACCAGTTACCTCATTAACCGCAGTATTAAGCGCGAATTGAATTTTGGGAATTAAAGTATCCCATATTCTATGGTCGTTTTCGATAAACGAAGATATAGTAGTCACGATGGTTTTGTTGTATCTCTCAACAGAATTTACGTGCGGAGTGTATTTCGGTGTAAAGTGCAAGTTAGGTATTTTATATTTTCTAATCATAGACTTTAGAGTTGCACTTACAAATTGTTTACCATTGTAAACAATTTGTAAGTGCAGAATAACGGTTGAAGGTATGCCATGTATTAAGAAAACTTTTTCCTCGAGAATGTTAGTTATAATCTCGGCGGTAGCCCGCTTGATGGGAAAGAGAAGACAATATTTACTGAAGCAACAAGTAACAACAAAAATATAGCTATTTTGTTTTCTAGTTGAGGGAAGGGGTCCAACAAGGTCGATACTAATTGTTTGGAAGGGATGAGAGCACACCTTTGGTCGTCCCATAACACCTAAAGTAGCATGGTTTTGGTGTTTATGTGCGACACAAGTATCACACGAAGATATAAATTTAACAACGTCGGCGTGCATACCGGGCCAATAATAACGCTGTGCTAAACGTTTATACGTTTTAAAAATACCTAAATGACCCGCAGCGAGTTTCGAATGGTTTTCTTTAATAGCTGTAGATCTATCCGAGGTAGGTAGAACCTCTTTCCATTCGAATTCTTTCCGCAGTGCACATTTCGATACCATATATCGATATAACTTATCATTTTTGATGGAATAGTTAGGAAAAGATGTAAGTGAGTTTTTACAGCCATTGTAGATAGTAGTATACCACTGATCCGAGGTTACGGTAGTATCATTATCAGTGTTAGTATCAATAGCCGACACGGCACTTGCCCGCGATAGTGGTGCGTCGGGTATGACGTTATCCGCGCCGCGGCGATGTTTCACATCAAAATTAAAAGAAGACAGGCGCACCCCCCATCTCGCTAAGCGACCCGTAGGGTTACTTAAATTTAAAAACCATTTTAAGGCTGAGTGATCTGTGTAGACAGTGAATTTCAAACCGTTATCTAAGTAACATCGCCAATGTTCTACCGCGACTAAAACAGCTAGCGCCTCCCGTTCCGTAATACTATAATTACGTTCCTGTGTAGACAAGGATTTGCTCATATAAGCTATAGGATACTCCACACCGTCAGTAGTTTGTGTGAGTAAAGCCCCTACGCCATAGTCGCTAGCATCCGAGTGCACTTCAAACGGTTTGTTATAATCCGGACAAGATAGAATAGGCGCGGTAGATAACAGGTGTTTGAGTTTAATAAATGAGTTGTTAGCTTCCTCCGACCACACAAAAGGAGCAGCCTTTTTACTGGTAGAAGTAAGTTTATTTAGAGGCCCTGCAATTGAACTAAAATTAGGTATAAATCTACGGTACCAAGACGCGGTACCCAAAAACCGTTTTACCTCCCTTTTATTTGTAGGTACAGGATAGTTCATTATTGCTTCCACCTTACTAGGATCTACGTGAAGTCCTTTAGAATTGACTACGTAACCCAAGTATTTTAATTCGTTTCTAAAGAAATGTGACTTTTCTAAATTAATAGTTAAGTTAGCTGATTTTAGTTTCGCGTATACTTTAGATAACAGCTGAATGTGATGATCAAAATCTTTTCCTATAATACAAATATCGTCTAAGAATACGAACACCGCGTTTTCGAACTCTGGACTATTTGTAAATAATTGATCGACCAATCTTTGTTGCGTAGCCGGCGCATTAGTTAAGCCGAACGGCATAGTAACAAATCGGAATGTTCCGCGGGTAGGTACGTAGAACGCGGTCTTGTCCCGATCGCTACTCCGAATAGGCGTCTGCCAAAAAGATTTAGATAGATCAATACTACTTAGGAATCTAGCAATTTTTAGGTTATCTAGGATTTCGGAAACATACGGTAGTTTGTACGCATCCTTACGTGTAACCGAGTTTAGTTTTCGGCTGTCTAAACAAAACCTTAATTTACCATCTTTCTTAGGCGTTAATAGGATAGGCGAAGACCATGGGCTTTCACACGGTTCTACGACTCCGAGTTTAAGCATCTCGTCTAGTTCCTCAATAATATATATATATCGTATCGCTGACGTATTGGCGGTGAGTCACCTGTATCAATACGATGCTCGACTAAATGGGTACGTCCAAGGCCTTTCTTCTCGGAAGATATACATTCGAATTGCTTAATCATCTTATCCGCTAAACGTTTTTGGTAGTCATTAAGCTCATTGTAGGATTGTAAGGCAGCATTAGGTTTATTAGGTAAGGAATTACTACAAGGGTCATTATTAGCTAAAGAGATAGAATAAATATAATTTGGTAACAATTTAAATCTTTTCCAGAAGTCAATACCTAAAATTAACGAACTAGTGACTTCTGGAATTACGTACGCTTTTAAGTTATAAGTTTTATTTTCAAAGGTGGTGGGTAGGTTGATATAGCCGATCGGTGTCAAACGATGACCACCCGCCGATCGAAAAAATATAGTAGGGTTGTCACACTTATTCAAAGGGAGATTAGTTTGAGAAATAATTTTTATATGAGAATTATTGCCCAATATAGTCACGGCAGAACCTGAGTCAAGTAACCCAGTAAGGGGTAGATTCTTAATGGTTACATTAACGTAGGGTCGAAAATCAGTATTAGGTTTTTGATCACGGATCGCAGCCACAGAATAACTGGAAAAAAAAACTTTTAGAGTGTTCAGCCAATTTTTCCAGTCTTCTATGTCAAAATATTTAGGTTTAGAAGATGTACAAACGGTAGGGTTTGTTATCTTATTTGACGAACTACGATCCGAGTAAATTAGTTTTTTGAAAAAGATTTATTTTTACAGTTAGGACAATTTACGAACGTGACATCCCTAAGGCCACACTTAAAACATATCGGATAACGTTCTCGCTTGCACGTCCCTAGTGAGTGATCAGTTGAACGGCATCGCGGACAAAACACACACCTCTTATTAGTTATTTTTGTAGGAACAGCTCATTTAGATATCATGTTGCTATTATAGTGTTGTAGGTTAGGCACAGGTGTATCGTTCGGTTCGACTTTTATAGATGCGACAGAAGCGTAGTTTTTTAGTTTAGACGGTTTATAGTACTGTGAATTATTATAGTGACCGTGCGTGTCCTTTTTATTTATGTAAGCTAAATCAGGTGCTACTGTGTTAGACGTAGGGTAATTAGGTTCGTGAAATTGTGCACTTAAACACTGGAACCTCTCATAGTTTAGACATTGAAGTGATTGTGGTCACTTACAATATACGTGTTTAAGTGTTGAGATAGAAGGTGAAGCGTGTGAGAAAAAGAAAGCAAAGGCAGAAGACGAATGCGTAATGAATTTATTTACTTATGACACGAGTATTTATAGGTAAACATAATTAATAATAATTAACGATCACGCCTGGCACTTTTATAATAAAGTTTCGCACTTGACACTTTTGATCGAAGGGCGTACACAAGTAAACAAAAGATCTGCGGCGGCCATGTTGCGCGGGCGCCGGTCGACAATAGCAGGTAGCTAGCAGGTAGCTGACCCTTTTCTTGGGGGCGCGGCCTAATCGTCGCCGGTGGTCTAGTCATAATTGTGGCGTGATTTTACAAGGCCCAATATAATGACTTTTGCGATGATCTGTATGGTAGCGGATTCGGGTCGCTACAACTGCCCCCTCTTGAGCCCGTCGTTACGGTCGATAGTAATCCGGGAATCTCACTTTACGGCCACTACTTGTCCTTCTAATTTGGTCTTGGTCTTCGGCCGTCTTTTGCGGTGTTTCTCTGGCGATGTAGGCTGGCTTTAGGCGATCTAGTGAGATGCGTTGCGTTTTACCCCGGATATCCACGTCAAAGGTCTTCTGATCGCGGTGTAAAACCTGATAGGGACCTGAGTACGGTGCTTCAAGTGGTCTTCTTGCCAGACCCTGACGAACGAAGACATGTGTTGCTGTTGGCAGGTCCTTAGGCACGTGAAATGTTCTACTGGAACTGCTGTGCCATGACGTAGGTAGCGGCGTGAGTTTACTGACGTGAGCACGTAGTCTAGCCGCCAGAGTTGTGATGTCTGTGTCAGCTTCAGAGGCAGGAGAGTAGGTGCCGCTAGTTCCAGTGAGTCGGAACTGTGTGCCGCTAGTAGGCCCAGTGAGTCGGGTCTAAGTGCGGTGCGCGGTGAGCTATCCCAGTGAGTCGGGATAGTGGCTTCGCGCAAACCATTGGATAGTGGCTTCGCAACCTCTCCCCGACTCACCGTGGGACCACCCACGGTGAGTCGGGGAGAGGTTGCGAAGGTGCTGCGCAGTGAGTGTCCCACAGTGAGTCGGGGAGATGCTGCGAGGTTGCTGCGTAGTGAGTGTCCCACGGTGAGTCGGGGAGATGCTGCGAGGTTGCTGTGTAGTGAGTGTCCCACGGTGAGTCGGGGAGTTGCTGCGTGGCGGCTGGATTCTGCGTTGCCGGTGAGAGATATTCTCTTCTTACGTGAACCGTTTTATTTTGCGTTCCTTTGAAGCTGACAGATGCCGTATTATTTCTGTCTTTAGAGGACAGACAGGTCGCGCACCTCTGTTGCATGTTGTGCGTCCAACTGCGACAGCACATAGTAGAATTTCGTGATGTCGGCGCTCATGTTTGCTAGAACAAACTGGCCTTCCGTTTGGGCGAACCACAGCTCCGGGTCATTTGGGTTGAAGGGAGGTACCCTAACTCCAACGCAGAAGGTTTCTCCTAATACGAGGTCTTTTCCTTGATCTTCCATCTTGTATCACGTCGGGATCACCAGTGATGTGATAGTGGTCACTTACAATATACGTGTTTAAGTGTTGAGATAGAAGGTGAAGCGTGTGAGAAAAAGAAAGCAAAGGCAGAAGACGAATGCGTAATGAATTTATTTACTTATGACACGAGTATTTATAGGTAAACATAATTAATAATAATTAACGATCACGCCTGGCACTTTTATAATAAAGTTTCGCACTTGACACTTTTGATCGAGGGGCGTACACAAGTAAACAAAAGATCTGCGGCGGCCATGTTGCGCGGGCGCCGGTCGACAATAGCAGGTAGCTAGCAGGTGGCTGACCCTTTTCTTGGGGGCGCGGCCTAATCGTCGCCGGTGGTCTAGTCATAATTGTGGCGTGATTTTACAAGGCCCAATATAATGACTTTTGCGATGATCTGTATGGTAGCGGATTCGGGTCGCTACAACATAGTGTTTTTAGAGTGTCTATAGTGTCTATAGCCGTAGTACATGAAGCTAGTACTGTAGAATAATACGGTCTAATATTGTGAAGCAATATATTTAATTTTTCATGTTCGGTTAGTACCGTGTTCGGTGACAATCGCGCAAAAAGTTGGAACATAATTGATAAGTAGATGATTATACCCTCAGTTTGCCCTTGAGTACGATTACGAATCTCGGCTAAAAGTTTATAATCATAGTCGTACGGTGTAAAATCAGCTGTGAGTTTAGTAGCTAGTTCGTCCCATGTAGAAATGGAATATTTAACACCGCGAAACCAGTGTAACGCATTACCCGTAAAAATTTCGGACGCGTAATCGAATAATCTATTGGCAGGTAGATTTCTAACCGTCCTAAATTCCGTCACGCGTTGTAGAAATTCGCGAACGCAGCCTGTTCCGTCGAATTTGAGTTTCGATAGTTCGCCAACTCTCAAATGCTCACAGTGGACAGTTACCGGAGTCGACGCTGCCTGTGCAGGGGTTGAATCCGTGCAAGTCATCATGACTCCGACTTCCGCCGACGGAACATTCGAGTGTTCTATCTTAGATAGCTCTGCCGACAGCATCCGAAAGCGTTCAGTCAGGTCGGATATTTTCTTGCCGTATTTAGATTCGGATTTGTCTAATCTGCCCAATCTGTGGTAGACCTGGTTGTGCAAAGCCGTAGTTCGCTTCGCCAAGTTGTGGTCGTATAGTTCCTTAAGGGAAGAGATTCGCGAATCTAAATCGAAAACTGACAGGTTAGCTCCCTTGAAGTCGTCTGCTATGTCTAGGCTTGACTCTAGGATTTCGTCATTCGGAATCAGCTCGAGTAGTTTAGGTAGCTGCTTCCGTAAACCTAAAACAGAGGTAGCCGGCTCCTCTCCGCGAATAGCGACCTCGTAGGCCAATTCATTTTTATTAAGTAGGAAGTACTTAATGGGGTTAGTGCTCATGATGAAATGAAGTGTATGATAGGAAAAGAACGTAAGTATATTACAGCCCTCTGTGTGCAATCGTTCTGCTTTACAAGGAAACTACGACGATTCGGTGTAAAAATGTAGACAATAGATAAGTGACTTGCAAAAACAAAAAACGGTTATTTAAAATTGCGAACAGTTACGTAGGGAATCGGTAGTTGTTTGAATTAGGCAATAGTAAGATAACACATAATAGTTATACAAGAATAGAAATTAAAGATAGACAGCAAAACACAGATATACACAAGTTAAATAGTACGTACCGGTTCGATGATGACTGCACCTCCTCGTTTACAAAGACTGACCTCCTAAACAAGAACAACTGCAGTAATTGGAAGTGAGACAATTAGAGTTGGGCGCCACTGAGACGGAGGATCTCAGGTAGGATGTCGGGGTTCGAGAGAAACACTGCTAGGCTGAACAGGTTCTTTATTATGTCTCACTACCGCTTACATACAGTATGACCGAACTAGGTAAGCACTGGCCTGAGCTGGCTGGAGCGTAGACTCCTGCTGCTCTCCGACGCTCGCAGGGTAGCTGCTCGTAGGGTCGCCAATGAGCTGGCCAAGGTGCGCTGCGCAGGCAGCTCTATGGTCGAGGTTCAGGCTGAGCGGGGTCTCAGGCGGTGCAGCCGATGTGGGCCGAGCGGTCAGGCTCAGGCGTCTGTGGCCTGGCTGTAGGAGCTCGTAGGCAGGAACGGAGGCTTGGGTGGCAGCTGGCTAGTAGCGGCACGGCGCCAGCAGCTCGTGGCTTGTAGCCCGTAGGAAGAACGTAGCCCGTAGGAAGAACGTAGCCCGTAGGAAGAACTGGAAACAGCATAGAGAATACACAACAACCGGTCAGGAACAGGCTGTCCCTAGATCGGCTGTTATGCTTAGGAGACACAGATACTACAGATAGAACGTATAGGCACACAGACAACTAGAATATGCTTACCCCCAGCGGGACAGTAGAAGTAGGATAGTAATAATAGTAGGTAGTAATAGTCACTACAACCATCAGCGAGACGGTGTGTAGGGCAAGTGACCGACTTAGATCGCGCACCCATCTTATATAGATGTAGGCCTATGACTCACAACTGCCTTTGGCTAGTGAATATGACCATATTTGGTAATATTGCGAACGATGTCTGGCTAAGCTGGCGTTAAGCGCCTGCGAGATATTATAACGCAATACGTGTAGTATTACGTTACACACAAAGCATAAAAAATCCAAAACCTGGCCAAACAACGTAAGTCTTTCGCCACAGATTTCAGATTGACTTTCATTAATCGCGATAGATTCGAATTTCAACCGTTCATCCATTGGACATGCGTAAATCGGGATTAAAATATATATAGGTCCACAAATTGGGGTTCAATTCTGTAGGCAGTTAGCATAATCCGACTTTGTAATTGGTTTTGCGAGTAGTCCGCCAGCAATAGTTAACTGGGTGATTGACATATGAGTACGAATCTATTCTTTGGTTTGGAAAACCGCAGAAGTTTTATAATTAAGTAAACTAGGGATGTAAGAATGTGGTTACTGCTTATATAAATTAGTATGTTACTATCAGATATTGATTTTCAAATAAAAGTCAAACTGATTGAAATATTCAGTAGCAATCGTTGTTTTATCATTGAAATCAAAATTAGTTAGACTTTAATAAAATATGTACCTATGTAGTTTCCTACTCACTTGGACATACCCATACTCCGCAGGCAAAGTATAAAAAATAAGATGTAGACTTAAATCATGGTGTAATAACAGTAGGTTAGGAACTTGGTACCTCCTTAAATTGTGGAATAATTGGCGAAGAGGTATAAAATAACACAACAATATTGTAACATGGGAAGAAATTATATGTAAGATTACAAACAAAGTATTGAACCCATAGCGGAATCAAACCATTTTCATATACATTAAGATTTGTAAGCTGCGGAAAATTTCTAGTACAACTTTAGACAAAACTGGTGATTTCTGGTTACGCAGCACTTTCAGTACGTGACCTTCATTCAATATATATAAGAAAATAGAAACAAGTTCTCGCAATCACACTTGTGCCAACTTTGTTGTTTCTCGTGACAAAATTGTTACACAAAGTTTTACGAGTTCCACAACGTCCATATACAATACTAAGTTGTTGTTAGATCCGCTAATTGTTTTGAATAATTTATTTCACTTCACAAGTAATTAGGAACTTTGTTTTCGAGTTATATGTTAATATATAGAAATTATGCCAGTTTAAAATACGTGATCAAAGTTTTAATACGTACCTTTGCTAAATATGTATGCGATCTTTGGACGCTGTTTCCATTTGTTTGTTTTGCCGATTATAAAGGGATAAAACTTTATGTTCTCTGTTTGTAAATCATTAAGATTCTTGAGTATCGTGTTATTTATTTATACATATGGATATGGATGTTGTTTTATTTATGGATTTGTTTAGAATTTCAGTAACGAACCGTTGCGCAAAGCATTTCAAATAATGAAGTGCCAACTGGTATTCATTTTCAGTTTATGTTTAACCCTTGATTTACCCGGTGACTTCACACATACACAATTTACCCGGTGGAGTCCTCAGGACTCTCCGATATATAATCGTAAATTTGTAAATGGGAAATAAAAATGTTTCAAAAAAAAAACTCTAGTAAGATTTGTATATTATTTATTTAGCTGTACAATTAGATAGGTTTTCACTTAAAATTATGGAATCACTGTATTTTATTGAGGAACTTCTAAGATTTGGCACTCTTTACCACAAAATAACGAGACCTAACCTTTAGTCTCTACATTTCAAAAACAAAACATTTTTCTAAAATACTTTTTAATGGAACATGCCAATAACATTATCAATTAATGAAAATAACAAAAAGAAGAATGAATATGGTTAGACCAAAAGTTAAAACGTGCAAGACCTTCTAGTCACGAATAGTGCCAAAGACATTGCATATTTTTGTACAGCTGAGGTACACAGGCTAAACAAAAATAGGGCAAATATACGCAGTCTTTCGCTGAACAATCTGCAGCTCAGTCGTGGCCTAAAAACTGACAGTCATCCTCGGATTCTTGGCTGATTCAATACTATATTTTGTTGATCCTCATCATTCGCGTGTGTCGCTCAGCTGTTCGAGCAAATTGTCCACCACAGACTCAGCACCTTCATCAAGGACGTTTTTGGTACTACCAGATGCCAGTAATAAACGCATTCCTAATTGAGATGGTCATAATTATATTAGATCCAGAACACCACATATGTGTGGTGTTCTGGATCATATAAGCTTGCATGTCTAGACAGACAGGACATGTTGAAACGAAAAAATACTGTAACACCTGATTGTACACATGTTGAGACGAATAAATTTATCTTTATCTTTATCTTCACCATTATATCAACCAAAAACAAAAAAACATGCACAGTTACAGTACCGTAAATACATCAAAACCATAACATAAATATCCCGGTGGAGTCCCACGGACTCCACTAGCCTGTTTACTTACCGATCGGAGGAACCACGTACATCGACCTCCACTCTACCCCGCGTCTGGCCCGTCACTGCGTGATAGTATTGGAGCGCACAACTTGTTATTCCAAAAACGAATGGCTTTATTAGCGCTGAAAGTTTTCAATGAAGTCCCAGGGACCTACCGGGTAAATTAAGGGCTAATAAATTTTATACTGTTGATTTTCATGATTATACAATTATAGGAAAGGAAATTAACGAAATAACGCTTTATTAGTTTTTACATACTTTGACACTGATATTTGGATGAATATATGTAGTGGTTCGATATTCCAACCAGTTTTGGACTGGCCATACTCAAATGCACAACAATGTTATACCAACGTATTTTTTATGTACCAAATAGACATACACTATACTTACCAGGAATAAGAAGCGTGTATGTAATAACTAATAACTGTACCGAGTTATTATCTTGTTTATGCTGATTACGGTAGTACCTACCTACCTACTATATATTCAAAAATCTTAACTCACAAAAATTTACATTAAGTTAATAAATTGAATAGTTGTCTTCATTTCGAATTGTCTAATGATTTCGCGGTGGTGACAGTAATAACCATTACACTATATGCATACCACTATAAGCTTGGCAAATGTAGTGTTGGACGCCTTCCTTCAAATGGACCGATGGCTTCAGGATCGCTGGGAGTGGCCTAGCATAATTGGGAGATGGGTTCTTGTGGCGTACGATGGACGGAGCTTACGTCTAGTAGTGACTGACTTTTCGAACTTATGAAAAATTTTAATTATCGCACGCTAAATAAAGTGCCCGGTAGATGGCAATCTCGCCCCCTATTACATTGGGACCGAAACATAACTGGCTGTGTGTGGGTGTGTAATACACCTCTACCAACTCCTTTTGGGAAAATGGCGTGAAGTTATACAATTCATTTTGAAATAATAATTGGTACAGTTTCATATTTTCGACTTTGTTACAAAAATAGAACTAAAGCAGATTACAGACATACAGCATCGATTGCCAGACCGCATTGTGATACATTCAATATAACTACAAAATGAAATACGTTTTGAGGTATTTTACATACAGCGCACGATACGACAATTATGCCTGTTATTTCGATATCCAAACCTAATTTTATAAGATTCTATATCTGATATAGTTCGACTGATAGGAAATATATCACATTGGGATTGATTTCTAATGTGACGGAAAACTTCGTTTCGTACATAGGTAATTTGTAACTTGACTGCTGTGTATGTAACTAGTGTAAATAATTAAAAAAAAGGTTATTACAAATTAACTGCATAGATAATAGGTACTCTGCGTTTTCATTACCCTATAATTATATTTTAATGCAGCAGAGATTTTGCTATGGTGCAATTATACAAGAGCTCTGATTTGTTTCAAAACTAGATTTGGTATTCCAAAACCATTCATTCTTCGTAATTATGCATTGGGACCCATAGCATGAGATTTTATATCACTAAATAGGTTATAGGCATACCTTTTAAATCATAACAGCATAAATCATTACTATGCTAAGGACACTCAGAGTCATAAAATAATTATTTGGACATATATTATTATCGTTATGGTTATTTTAAAAGCAGCCCTTAAATTGGGGCATTTCAGGAAAGGTTATTGTACGCAAGGGTTGACTTGTTTGTAGGTACAACTACCGTTACCCCAAACACACCTATGTTCCGTACATATAATTACCAGAGTACAAAATTACACGGTACGCAATAAAACAAGAGTGGAACACACTTTGCTACATCTGTAATTACATAAAATCTATATTATTATAGTACGGTTCCTTCAAATAATAGTACCCTCAGCACGTAACTGTCATGTCAAACAATTTTCAAGGCCCTTAGTGAAATTATACAACGCTGAATGAAAACGGAATAAAGGAACGGCTTAATGATTTTCTCCGTGTTTTCATTTGAAATACTCAAATGCCTGTGTGGCTTTGTGCTCGTGCTAACTACCACTATATCAAATATCCCAAGAGATCGCTAACACTGAGTGCTTGTAGAATACCTAGGTATCAAATAGATAGGCTACTGGTAAGTTTAGGTTGAGGCAACATTTGAGTTTAGGGTTTGTTTGGATAGAAAATCGTGTGATTGCAAATTTTATATAATTCAGAAAACAATATTATCGGCTTGTAGATAAAATAACGAAAATCAATATAAGTGTTGAATTTCTGAATTTCATGACTGAGATCTGTGGGTTTAAAAGCAATCTTCTATATTATGAAGGTATATAAACTTATTTAAAAATACTCAGCCGTGTGGTTGACGGCATAGAATACATATGTCACCACCCCCTATCTGCCCGTGGGTGTCGTAAGAGGCGACTAAGGGATAGCACGATGCAAATACCATCTTTGCGTAGAGATGGAAAACTCGACATCAAACCCTATACGACTGCCTCGTTGGTCTCGCGGCATAAATGTGCGCGTGGGATCGGGAGGTCCCGGGTTCGATTCCTGGGTTGGGCAGTGTTATTGGGTTTTTCTGTCACGAAATTCTCAGTAGCAGCACGAAGTCTGGAAATGTGCCCGGTACGGCAATAGGCTCGCCCCTACGTGGGACTAAAGTATATCTGGCGAAAAGTGGGTGTAGAAATACACCTCTGCCTACCTCTTCGGGGTTATAGGCGTGAGACTATTTATGTATGTATAAACTTAGTCTGGCCATAAATACTGTTATAATAAAATAAAAAAATATTACATTTTAATTTGGAATCTGTCATTTTTATACGATTGTTTATTGTGTTTTCTCGTTTTTGCGCGAGTGGGGTGATAAAGAGAACCGAATCGCGGTGATTGCATTACACAAAGTAGGTATGGAGCCAAAAGCATTTTTTAAAACTCTCCATACACTTGGTAATAGTCAAATGTTTGTGCACCGGGCTATTAATAATAGGTACAATGAGATCTCCTCTGTGTGTGACAGAAAAAGACCTGGCCGTCCACGTAGTGCTTCTACGAAAAAGGTGGTCAAAGCAGTAAGGGAATGAATTTGAAGAAATCCTGTCCAAAAGCAAAAGATTTTATCTCGGGAGATGAAGATAGCACCTAGAACCGTGTAGCGTATTTTAAAAGATGACTTAGGACTTGCAGCCTATAAGAGACGCACTGGTCATTTCTTAACTGATAATTTAAAAAAGAATAGGGTGGTAAAATCGAAACAACTACTGAAGCGGTACGCAAAGGGAGATCACACAAAAATTTTGTTTACGGATGAAAAAAGTTTTACAATTGAGCTACATTTTAACAAACAAAATTACTTGTGCTTAAAGCTCTAAGGAAGCTTCCCAATTAGTCGACAGAGTGCAACGTGGGCATTATCCGACTTCAGTGATGGTTTGGTGGGGTGTTAGTTATGAAAGAGTGACTGAGCCATCTTTTTGTGAAAAAGGTATCAAAACATCGGCACAAGTGTATCAAAATACCATTCTTGAGAAGGTAGTTAAGCCCCTTAACAACACTATATTCAATAGCCAAGTATGGTCCTTCCAGCAAGACTCGGCACCGAGTCATAAAGCTCGGTCCACGAAGTCTTGGTTGGAAGCGAACGTTTCGAACTTCATCAGAGCTGAAGACTGGCCGTCGTCTAGTCCCGATCTTAATCCGCTGGATTATGATTTATGGTAATTTTTAGAGAGTACGGACTGCTCTTCACCCCATGATAATTTGGAGTCCCTAAAACAATCCATTACGATTGGCAGTGAAGAATTTTCCCATGGAAAGCGTGCGTGCTTCTATTGATAACTGGCCTCAAAGTTTAAAGGACTGTATTGCAGCCAATGGAGACCACTTCGAATAAACTTTTTATATTTTAAATTGATTCATATTTATGTATTCAACTAACACACTGCAAAAGTAATAAATGTTATTTGCAATTAAAAAATATTTTTTTCTTTGTTACAATATTTATGGCAAGACTAGGTATATATAACATAATAGTCAGTAGGTGTGTATTTTACATTCTCGTAGGCGGACAACGGACGCTTCAGTAAAAAGCAAACTCGACACAATCCCTCACTAATCTTTTACGTCACGAACAGGACATGCCACAGCAAAAAGTTAAAGATAAGTAATTACAGCAAACTTATTTAAAAACACTCAACCCGAATCAAAACCGCCAGTGGCCGGATAAAAAAATATTAAACACAAAAGCGAAAAGAGAAAACACGCTGGGAATTGCCGCTTTTTAGCTGAATATTAAAACGGGGTAAGCACAAAGCACGGTAATCCATTTAGGTAATTTTATTTTGAGTTCGCATAACCGAACTGTCATTCCTTGTGACGTTGTATAAATGAACTGAAGGTGACTTGCGTTACCCTATGATGGATTTTTAAATGTTAGCGACAGTGTAATGGGGTTAGCGTAATTTATGGGCGAGAGGTGTACTTATGTTTGTGTAGGTGTGGAAATAAGGAGAAATATTTTGTTCTTATCATAATTTAGGACTTGTACCCATGTAAATTCTGTTGAAATATTAAGTTAAGCTTCATTCAAACGATTTTTGATGGTTGAACCTGCTGTAATTTATTGCAAGTATAAGCAAATTTTTATTGCTCTTTCCATCGAGAAATACACCTCGGTTTTATAAATTCACTTCCACCTAAAATAAAAAATACTAGGAATAAAATAAATGAAATTATATCAAATTTCATTTATTTTATTCCTAGTATTTTTATATTTTTTTTTTACATGATGTAACCTTTGCTAATTTGGCTTTTGTCGTGCGGCTCGTGCCGCCGCGCCGGCTTTTAGCGGGCGGCTGTTCCGCCGGCATCGGCCGCAGAAAGCCGCGCATCATTCCAGTTGTGACAGTCGTGTAGAACGCTAGTGAGGTGACACTTTGTGATTGGTTATCGATTACGATGAATAACGAAGTCGTCAATATTGCCATAGCAGCTATAGCTTTCATATTATTATGTAAAAAAAATAAAAAAAGAAGAACAAAGAACATACAATTAACAGACACAAAATTCACACCAATTTCTGTTTCGCGTGTGTTGATGTGTGTGGGGATCGAACCTATGACACTCGGCGCCACGTCAGGCGGTCGCTTAAGCCACTAGGCCAACCATACAGTTGAAATATAAAGAATCTCTCCTACATTAATTGCAAATCGAATAAAATTACTGTAAATGCTTTTCTTTGGTGGTTGATTCTGTTAAATGCAACTTGCAATCGATTCGATCTGGAGCATGGTCATCTCTTATTTTCCGCACCACAATTGATTTATTTTATGGCTGAATTTAATGCAAGTTTCTTTTGTACGTTATGTTTCTGTTTGTAACTAATAAGTAAAATTTTGTTTATTAAACTTGAAGCTAAAAATGATTGTTTACTTGTAATTAATACTATACCGGATCGATCCACTGGATCGTATCAAATGGAGCGGATCGATACTTGGGTCGATACATTGTGTTACGATCCATTGCGATCCAAAATATCGACACAAAGCACTTGGATCGAGCATCCCTAAGTCGCAACCCGCGCGGCCTGCCGGCTTACCCGGGCGGCCATGCCGCCGGCTTTTGGCGGTCGTCGGTGCCGCCGGCATCGGCCGCAGAAAGCCGCCGCGCATCATTCCAGTTGTATGGAACGTAGGGTTGCCAATTTTTTTACATGTTTTAAATGTTTTTAGCTTGTTTGACAGTAAAAAATAAACAATTAGTTTTAAATTACGTTAATAATTGACGTTCTGTTTCTTTCTTCTCGCCATTCTGAACTTCTGAAGTGGCGGGGACGGAGACGGAGATATGATTTTAAGTATAAATTGGTCGTGGACGTGGTCCAGTGGATAGCGTATGCGACTGCTGATCGGGGGCCCCGGGTTCGATTCCCGGGTTGGGCAAAAGTGTTACTGGGTTTTCCGAATTCTCAGTAGCAGCACGGAGTCTGGTGATGTGTCCGGTAACGGCAATAGACTCGCCCCCAATTACGTGGGACCTAAAAATACATGACGAAATGTGGGTGTTATATTACACCTCTGCCTACGCTTTCGGGGATACAGGCGTGAGTCTATACTATTGCCTATTGTAAAAATTCTTTTTCTGTAAAAATTCTTTACCATCAGTGGTGTTTTTTTTTTAGATCTATTTGAGCCTAAATAGTTTCCATCATCCATTTAACTTATGTGTAACGTTATATAGATAAGTTCTCATAATTAGTGTTTTATTTTACACGTCACAGTAAGGGTTGGAGATAAAGTATTTTCATATACTTTATTTGTATATACAAAAGTATAAAGTATGATTGCCAAAAATAAAGTGGGATACGTTATTATAAAGTATGGTTGACAACCCTAATAGAACGACCACACACAAGGCCAGTCGGCGGCCTAACCGGGCGGCCATGCCGGCGGCTCATTCGTGCGGCCAGGCCGGCGGCTTTGTGTGCCGCCGGACGCACGCGGCTCGGCCGCACTGTGTCTAGCAGTCATTAGAAGGGATACAATAAGATTAATATAGATTATTGTTATAAATACTAGGTGGTGGCCCACTGTTTCGCCAGGGTAAAATTTGTTCTGTACATTTTCGGTTTGTATAAAAGTGACTTAATATTTTAAAGACTTTGCTTTAAATACATTTTAGTTACTGTACTTATGTGATGTATAATTTATAACCGGTATTAAAAAGAACCATAGAAAAGAAACCTTAGCCTTACGATGAGGTGGCTATTCCAAGTACCAATTATGTAATTAATTATTTTATTTTCTCTTCCACAAAGTAGCTATTGTAAGGAGTCTTTAATTACAGCAAAAAAGAAAACTCCCGCACTTGGAATCAGTCCTATATTACGTGGGACTAACAATCAAACAACGGACACAAAGAATTCCCAGACTCGGAACACCGGCTTGTAGTCCCTTGTGATCAAACCTATAATATTAGCCGTAATGTTAAGTGATCACTTAAACTTGGACGCCAATCCAGTTTACCTACTTCGTAAGTACGTTTTATAAGATAAATAATTTATTTCATATTGATAAGAATAATAATTTATCTTACCGTCTCAGAGTGAGAAATTGAAAAATTTTTCTTAGTGCTTTCCAAGGAACATACAAGCCAAATGTTAGCTTCTGCGGCCCAAAAGTTTCGGCTGCGTCGTCTGTCAGTCAGACAGTCAGTAACGGTTTTTTTTAAATATAAAAACGGATATTATACAACGAAGTCCCCGATGCGTCCGACAGGACATATATATCTGTAAGAACGCGATAAACTCAAAAACTACGCGGTGAGATTCCTGAGGAAGTTATAAGTGTATCCTTCACGTGAATGAAGCTACGTACCAAGTCTATTAAAAACTATTAGTACGCAGGAAAGACAAAAACACGTTACTGTAAATAGCTTTTTGATACCATTGTCCATTATAAGTTTTAGTTTGTTTAGAGCACAGAAATCTAGTTATAATTTTTACAAAACAGTTTACTGGAAAAAGGGTAACTTTAAGGAGTCAGTATTGATTTATTATGATGATATTTGTCACAAAAAATAGTTTTTATTTATAAAATAATAATACAGGTAAATTCATCACAAAATGTTTAACTCGAAAAGTAATCGTTCGAATCACGTGAAAAAAAATCCCAAGGTTTAATCGCAACTCTAGAACAATCATTCCCCATAAAAGCACTTCTATCGTAATAGTTGATTACGATATTATTCGCTGGAGACGGCAATATATTATAAGGGTTATAAGATATACATCTAATACACATTAGAGGTATTTTAAAGGGTTTTCTTAAATTGTGTTTTAATACCCGGTAATGACTAAATAACACCACTTTACGTCGAACCTACACTATATTTCCGTGCTTGCATTCTACGCCGAATTGCCGGGCCAGTGACACAAGGCTCTATCGCGGCACCAGCATACAGAGTTACCGAATCAAGCAATTTTGAGTTCTATTAGGAAGCATTTAAGTTCTACAGTATGTGCAAAATAAAATTTGCAATTCATTATTTGACAAACGATTTAAAGATGACTTGCAAAATATATCGTGGATTTTACTTTTGCATTTCTTCCCAAGTTGACAAAGAACGCAACGATAAATTCCAACGGGGCCAGGTTTGTTAGGTATTTTTCGATTATACAGGATTTTTTCACGCGAAGGCAATATTATACGACCATTATTTGAAGTCTGATATATATGCAAATACAGCTCATATGTAAGTATGAATATATATGTATATTGTAACAAAAACAGAGAAAATTACATAGCAGACAGCACCAGTAAGAGTAATATGTACTTTATCGTCTCCAATACCAGACCGCTCAAATACCTACTTGGCAAGAGTGAAGAATAGATAATTAGATAGCGACCGACAGTACCCATCCAGCAAGTGATAAGCTTAGCTCATAAACTCTAAATATTACGGTAGCAACAAAACGTGACTCCAGCGTAAGAAACATAATAATCATCTTAAAAAAATATTTTCAAGCGACAAAGCCTTGTTGATAATCTCACTCTCGCACAGAAGATCAATGCAAATAATTTGTTCTCCGATTTATGAGTTTCGTTCGGTGAGTAAGGGTATCAGTTGCTTTAGCTAACTTCTCTCCAGCTCTCTTTCCTATAGTGGGATGTGAGAGAGAAGGAGATAAGAGGCTTGGGAGACAATAACGCTCTTATTAGAGTTGGCAATGCTCGAGTGATGCCAAAAGCTACGGTTGGCCGATTGTTATCAGAAGGGCCGTAGATGGTCGTCGCCAATGATGAATGATGAAGCCTGTTGGGGAGACTAACAAACTGCTATGCAGAGCATCTGTGGACTGAGATGACTTATACATCTTTACTTCTACAATAAACATCTGGTAGTATGTATGTAACTATGCACTATTACAGGGTGTTTCATAACCCTCCGTCCGATCAATGAAGGGGTTGTAGGGTAGTAAAATGATGAGGTTTTTGTCATTAATTCACAGAAATTCAAGATAAAATTTTCCCTGGTAAATTTAATTAACTTTAAATAATATCATATCAGATTACCCATGGCAACACTGAAGACTCATAAATCGTAATAACTAGGTATCTACCTAAAGTTCATAAAAGGTCGTTGAGTGCATCGGCCGGCGCCGCTGGCGGCCGCGTCTTTACCTAAATCCTTTGACAAAAGCCAAACGTCAACTTTACACGTGCCATCATTTTAAGTAGGTAGGTATACCCATTTTATTTATGAGTTTGTTCCAACAGCTGGTTTATTGCATTAGGTAAAACGGAAGGTATTGTTTACGTTGTTTGTTTGTTTCGTGAGAGTGCGTAGCAAACTTTGGTGTCCGTGTATTCAGACCACCCGAAGGCCTACGACATGGCCTTACGATTCTTAGATTTAGTTTTACGTGCCTTCTGAGTACGTGGGCACCAAGCCAAGTGATGACATGTGCAACCGTTGCTTAACTTTGCCAAACTATTACGATCCAAAAGCTTAGTCACGCTATGAGCGCTGCAGTATTTACGGTACCTACTTAATTAGTTAATTACTAATTTTTTAAGGCAGGTTACCTTTAATTCCGAAAAACATCAACTTACTTGTAAGTTGCGTACGACGATCACGCTCCACATGTCGACCGTAAAGGTAAAGACACTTACGGTACCTTTTCATCAAAGGTACCTATTTGAAAGCACACTAACTAGCACACTGTAGTTCACGAGGTGGTGAAACCGTTAAACAACGCGCTCCGACTGCACTGGCAGACCTCGTGGTCCAGCGAACTGTTCCTCCTTATCACTACGTGCACCTGCATGAATTGCATTCACTCCTACCTAAACACATCGAAATGTTAAAGTATTCAGAGTTTGAATACGACCGGCGTAACTATTTCGCAACGTAAGTTATTCCGCAAGTCCGAACGAAAATAATCCTAGCGCAAGACTGTGAAGACTGAGTGATCACGATCAGTAGGCAAATTGAAGTGGTAAAAAATTGCCAGCTAGGGATGTAACCAATGATATTTATTGGAGTTCTGTTTTTATCGATATGTTATTATTGTCCCCGTACGAGATGGGCATGTATCTAACGCAAAATTGTTGTTTGTTTTTAAATTATTGTTATAACATAAAAATAATGTAACTTTTTTATTTGATTTAGGTTACCAAAATTAGTAGATCATAGTCTTTTGTCTATGATCTACTAGGATTCTGTAACACAAAAGTATTATTTAAGTCTTGTTTACGTAATGTGTCGATACCTATCGTAATATTATTAATGTAATAATTCTTTGAAAAATGAATGTTGTGTCACATCTCATGTAAAAAATTATTAAATTGATATTAGCTACTATCGAACGTAAACATCTCTACCGCGTTTCGGTATTGTGTCGAGCGGCTCGTTTGGCGGTAAAATTGCACTATTTTAAAGTCGGCATGCCCTTTGACACGAAAAGCCGACAATATTTTAATAGAATTAATAGAATCATAAAGAATACCGCCGCTGAGTGTAGTATTGCTAGTTTAGGGAATTTTCCCTAATTTCGGGGTAATGTTTCTCGTTAATACTGTACTAAGGAAATTAATTGTGATGTTTTATGAAGACCTGGTTTTTATTATTTTTCCTAGTATGCCTGTCAAGTGAGTAATATGTGGTTTCCGGATGGGACAGGGGGTTATTAAACACACTGTATAAGGGGAAAATGAAAAAAATTACGATTGGACAATGAAGAAATATGACGGTCGTATTACTATCCATTGAACCATGCCTAAAATCAGATATTCTCCTCAGATCTCTCATATTATAAGACACAGTTAAAAACTACGGCATAATAGACGGAATCTGTCCAGTCGAAAAATAGCAATTGGAATTTGTGAGTACTGAATGTTCAAATTCAATGCGATAAAAATATTCTTAGCGTATTAGATCGGAAACGTCTAGAATCCGTGAATTCTGTGCTGAATCTTGAATGTATGTTCATACGTATGTTCATGTTAGATTTCTAGCAATAAACTATTTTTATTGCATTTAGTTAAAGCATATTAGGCTGTTCGGATGAATGCAACGATTTAATGGTGACTTTACTACTGCTGCTACGCGGATAATATTCCTCGAGATTTTCTCTAGCCTAAACTGTTCTTGTATGAATTAGACACTTGGCATTCCAATTCAAAGAACGGATTATTTCTAGTTTTAGGATTAGTTTATATAGTCAATCCCCAAGTAATCATCAGCCCTATATATTGTCTCACTGTTGGGGACGGGCCTCTTCTCACTATGAGAAGGGTAAGGCCATAGTCCACCACGCTGGCAAAGTGTGGTTTGGCAGACTTCACATGTCTTCAAGAACATTATGGAGAACTCTCCGACATGCAGGTTTCCTCACGATATTTTTGTTCACCGTTTAGTAAGCGATAATTAACAATTTAATACGCACATAACTTCGAGAAGTCATTGGTGCGCGCCGTGGATTCGAACCCGAGACCCTCTGCATAGCAGTCCGTCGGTCTCTCCACTAGGCTATTGCTGCTTTATTTGTCTTGGTCGTCAATAATTTAGCATGCATAGCGCTTACATTAAATGAAATTATCTCTTTACCTGAAAAGTCTACAACACAAATAATTCGATTCTCAGAACACCAGCAATGTAAAAATAACTAGCCGCCTCTATGCCCACGGCTGTAAACACAACACAGATGACTTTTTACACAAATACCTTATTCTAAAACAAAATTGTAAGCTCATATTTTTAATCCTAAGTCAACGCGGTAACACCCTACTTACCCTCTTAAAGGCTTAGTACCGAGTGTCGGTGACGAAAATTGATCTGCGGAGGTTTCAACAAACTTGAGATGGAAATTCGGAAATTAATGTTAAACTCGTAAGCACGTAATCTGGCGCAAGGGCACAATGCGCGTAACACCTCTTACAATAGCCTGTCCCTTCATATTAAGACGGCCTTTTGCCCGACTATATATACCCGGCCCTTTGCCGTATATGGCCGTAGGAACTGAGGTCTTAAGCAGTTTAGGCACTCCTCATTGCACGGGTAAATTGGAGAATTATATATTGATTAAATAATCCAGTTACGTCGGCTGTGTTATGCGTAAATTGGGTGTTTTATGGTACGGTTATGTTTTGCATAATGGTAGTGCAGGCTCGTAGGTGTTTGAGATTGTGGGAGCTTTAATAAGCGAGCAGAAATGCGAAATCACCATCATCATCAGCCTTTAACAGTCCACTGTTGGACTAGGCCTCTCCTTTGAAAGGAGGAATTGGCCTACTACACCACGCTGGCCAAACGGGTTGGTATAGGGTTTGTATCAAGTTTTCCTTCTCTTACAGTGCTGTTCTCTGCATAAAGTGCTCCCTCTGTCGGCTCTTACGACACCCATGGGATGATATGGGGTGGTGACATTCCGTATTCTTAATCCGTCACCACACGGACTATGCGAAACTAATGCGAAATAAATTTGTGCTAAATTCTTGAGAACATTTTCAGCTGTATGTAGGGTTAGTTAAAAGCTGCTCCAGAAGAGGTTTTAATTTCGTACTAGTTGTATTTTTAGTTTAAGGCAAATTTTTATCAGTCTTTTAATAATTCAAATGTTCAAATTCTACTCTTACTCTAGGTACAGATCGGTTCACGAAAGTTGACCACAAATGGCGGCCGTCGCGCATATGTACATTCGTCCCCCCGTGCGATCTCCACCTTGTCGTGGTGGGGGGGGCTTAGTAACCGTGGATTTGATTTTCTCCCACGGTGAAGCTAAGCGGGATCCCGGGAGGGGACGCTCCACGTGGGCTTGCGTGAGGCCTGCGTAGGAGGCGTCCATAGGTGCGGGTGCGGGGGACAGTTCTGTCTGTCCCTCGCAGTCGGGTGCGGTCGCGGGAGGAGAGGCGTGTCGGTGTTGCGTTGCCGCGCGCCCTATCTCCCGCGACCAAATGGGGGCGCACCATCGTTGCGTCGCGGTGGGGCCGCAGAGGAAGAGGAGATGCGGTGTTGCGTTGCCGTCCTCCCTATCCTCTGCGGCCGCTGGGGGTGTTTTGGCGGCGGAGCCCAACACCTTCATCCGCCGCCAAGGGGGTTTCGTTCGGGGCCCGCCTGACCATCTGGCGGGCCAATACCCGTCGGGGGGTAGCGAGGAATGCTTCGGTGAAACCCTACCCTCCGACACATGGGTACATGAGGAGCACGGGTTGGTTTTTAGTCAGTAAGAGTCTGACAGTCCCCTTCGTCCTTCCCCCTCAGGGCGAAGGAACTCCATGAGGATTTTCCAAACCAACACCAAAAAAAAAAATGTACATTCATGCGCGGGGGATCGGGAGGTCCCGGGTTCGATTCCTGGGTCGGGCAGGGTTATTGGGTTTTTCTGTCACGAAATTCTCAGTAGCAGCACGGAGTCTGCAAATGTGCCTGGTACGGCAATAGGCTCGCCCCTTATTACGTGGGACTAAAGTATATCTGGCGAAAAGTGGGTGTAGAAATACACCTCGGCCTACCCCTTCGGGGATAAAAGGCGTGACGATATGTATGTATGTATATAAGATTATTGAAATTAGGAAACATAGAATTAGTATTAATAGATCCATATAGTATTAGAAAATACAAAAAAATAATTATGTCCTTATTTAAAATATGTCAAAATAAATCAGCTCGTGTAATCAAGAGCTTCGTCATATACGTATTATTTAGACACGTAGGTATTATTATTATAAATATATAACTATTATTATTATGAATATATTATTATTATTATGATTATATTATTATTCCTCTTTATTACATCTTTTCTCATAGTCGAAATTTATACACTTAAATAAAAATAAAAAAGTTAACCTATTAAAATAGGACCACGGAGACCCACCGGTATCGGGTACAGGGACCAAGCTACCGGGGGTTAGGGCTCCAAAGAGAGAAACCTCCGAACTATGCGCGTCGTGTCCAACAATACTGCCTTCTGTATAGAGGACTTGATCCAGCCGTCTAACGAGAGCCTCTGGAGATGGTGGTCGAGGCTCTTGGCAATGAGACCATTAACTGACACGACTATCGGTACAATGATCGCTGAGTCCACATCCCACATGTCGACAATCTCGTGAGCTAGGTCCAAATACTTGATTTCCCTGTCTTTTTCGGCTTTCACGAGATTCACGTCATGGGGAATAGTAACATCAACGATCATTGCAAGGCGTTCTGATCGATCTATCACCACAATATCGGGCTTGTTAGCCACGATAGTCCTATCGTTGATGATAGATCGATCCCAGTACATAGCGGCATGGCCATTTTCGAGAACTGGATCGGGCACATACCTGTAATACGGTACTTCAAAGGGTACAAGGTCATATTTTAAGGCAAGCTGCTGATGGACGATCCTGGCTACTTGATTGTGCCTGTGCAAGTATTCGCCGTTGGCAAGACGAAAACAACCGGAAACTATATGTCTGAGGGATTCGCCGGGCTGGTGACACGCCCGACATATGTCAACAGTCCCATCCTTCAGGATATACTTACGGTAGTTGTTCGTCATGACAACTTCGTCCATAATTGCACAAACAAAACCTTCGGTCTCTGCAAATAAATCACCAAACCGTAGCCAGGCTATTGATGACTTGAGGTCTACATCGGGACCATGCAAGGCCCGATAAAAACGTCCATACAACTCTTTGCCTTTCCATACTTCCCTGCGCTCTTCAGTACTAAGTACAACAGGTTTGCGCCAGCTCTCTTTTGCCAGACCCAACGGAGTAAGTCCGTTGTCTGCAGCAACAATATCACGATGCACACCCGTATCAGCCTTAAGAAAATATTCTCTAAGATTGTACACCTCGCGGTTGTGGAGGTCCTTAGCACTTAAGAAACCACGACCACCACATTTCCGCGGGATGTACAACCTCATTACTGATGACCGCGGGTGATGCATCCGATATTCAGTCAATAGACAACGGACCTATCTGTCCAGGGCGTCCAGTTCTGATTGAGTCCATCTGAGTATGCCGAAGGAGTATGCTAAGACTGGCATGGCCCAACCATTATAGGCACGCACCCTGTTGCCGCCTGATAAAAAACTTTTCAGTATTTTCTTCAGGCGGCCCAAGAAGCGCTCCCGCAATTATTGTTTCATGGCAGTCTCAGCAATACCTAAGGCCTGCGACATACCCAGATACTTGTAAGTCTCGGCCGCAGATAGAGATCTAAGTTGTGTGGAATCTGAAAGCTCTATAACCTCAGATTCCACAATCCCACCTCGTTTTACATGCATGGCCGCACACTTATCCACACCAAATTCCATCTTGATAGAGTTACTAAAAGGTTCAGTTACTTTTAGTAACGCTGTCAATTGGAAAGTGGAGGGGGCAAATAACTTCAGGTCATCCATATAAAAGAGGTGGGATATAACTTGACCCCTACGCTGCCGCCGATAGCCTAACCCAAACCCCTCTAGCAAAGTGCTTAGAGGATTCAGAGCTAGACAAAACCACAAGGGACTCAAACTGTCACCCTGGAATATACCCCGTTCGATCTGGATAGCGTAGGACCGTACTCCACTGTCCCATACATGCCTTCAAGAAGGTGCATAGAGTTATATCGACTTTATATAACTCCAGCACCTTCAAGAGCCATGTATGTGGCACGGAGTCGAAGGCCTTTTTGTAATCTATCCAGCATGTCGCCAGATCCTTTCGGTTGCGACGCACCTGCTGGCAAATGGCCATGTCAAAGAGGAGTAGCTCTTTTGTACCACGGGCCCCATTCTTACATCCATTTTGAGCCACTGACATGATGTTATTATTTCTAATATGTGATATCATCTTAGTCCTCAAAATGGATGTAAGAAGTTTATATACAGTCGGTAGACACGTTATTGGTCTATAATTTTTGGGGTCCATGGTACAGTCTGACTTAAAGAGCAGGTGAGTGAGAGCAGTTGTCATAAAAGTTGGGATCGAGCCCGATTCCAAAGATGCCTGGAATTGGGATGCCAACCGAGCATGGGCACTACGTAGGCACTTCAACCAGAAGTTGTGCAGTCCGTCCGGTCCCGCTGATTCCCAGTTAGATAACGAACGGACTGCACAAGCTACATCCGTTGTTTTTATAGCTACGCGCTGCATTTGGGGTATTCCCTCACATGCTCACTTAACATCCCCAAACCAATCACCTTCAGTGTGGCTAATGGGCATCGACCAAATGCTGCGCCAGAAAGCATTCGTTGCCTCAACATCTGGCAGACGCCCATCATCCACACCTGAATTGGTTCGCTCCCAACTTCTATATACCCACCTTTCATCTTTATGGATAGCCCTATTCTGGGCGTATCGGTCCACCCGCTTTTTGTACCGTCTTATACAGTTTTTCCACGCACAAACTTTTTGCTTCAGGTAGTCGATGCGTTCTGTGACTCGTGACTCGTATTCTTGGCGAATAAAGCCCGTGCCCAAGAACGCCCGAGTCACAAAACGCATCACTCTCGGTCTTGTATTGCCCGACCAGAAGCAAATTAGCTTTCCGATGAGCGCCCTGGTCTCAGCGATACGACGCTCAGTCCTGCACTGCCACTACCATTTGGTATTTTAATACCTGCCACTCGACACGCTGTAACAGGCGCATAGTACAGAATCGAGTGGGTATCGCTAAGATCTTCACTATTGTCTAAATACGTGGACAATAGTGAATCCAGAGCACACACCAGCGCTATATTTTTCTTGTGCGTGGGCAAACGTGGTAAGCGGGGCCTATATGCTCTATTCACAAAACGATACTCCCGAATCGTGCATTCCAAAGTACTCCTTAATTCATCTATGTACTGGGTACTTACTTGTGTATCCCTACTATGCACCTCTTCAACAGTCCTTTGCGTTGTGACAATATTTGAAACTTGTGTATCGCTACACGTAGAAGAAGTGATAGGAGGGCTACGTTGTAAGCCAGAGCGTAGCCTCTCAAGTGCATCGTTATCCAGCAGGCGGCATCGCTGGATAGCCCGCATTTGATCCGACAGTCGCTGTGCCGAAACGTTGACAGCTGGTTCCAAGCCCTGAAACAGAGGCAGCATGCGGTCACGATACGCCGTAAGGTTGGTACCTCCCTCTGTAGCCACAAAATATGCCCGCATGGCGTTTTCGTTCATGGATTTAGTCCATTTCATGCGGATTATTATTATTATTATCATTATAAGTATTACTATTAGTATTACTATTATTATTCCAATCTATTATAACATCCATTGTACCATATTCTTGCAAATAAATATTTTGAATTTGAATTCCTTATTCATTATTTTCTCCAACTGCTTCAGTCACAACTTATGACTTAATTCAGCAGAATCACCATAAAGTCATTTATTCAAAGCAGGCTGAAAATCAGCCATTTTTGAAGGTCAATTTTATAAAAGACAGTCTCCCTCTGTTACTGTACTTTCTGTAGATATGAAATGTAAAGAAGAAACGGATAAATTAATGTTATTTTAAAAGGTATAATCGTAGGTATTTTTGGTGCTGTATAGCGTTCACGCAGACGAGGTCGCGGGCAGCAGCTAGTGTCTGAATAAAGAGGCAATGACGACATAATTTTATGAAAACAATGGACACGATTACGCAGTACGCCTCCCTTCTATTCATTTCAGGTAAAATTATTGCCTTTTACCTAAAAACAGACAGACCAAGTGCAAGTTGGCATCGCGCACCCAGGGCTTCCTGCAAACATTTAGATAAAGCATATTATAAGAACATCAACGTAATTTATATTATTATTATAGACTTACACGTACTTCCCTTAACTGATAATGGATAGTGAATTCCTTTTGAACCCACCGAAGGAGGGCTTTTAATATTGTTCCTCTTAGATAAGTAAAATACAGAAAATCTGAGCAACAGTGAGAAATATAAATAAACTTTAATAAAAGCCAAGAAATATGATTAAATATTCCACATTAACGGACATACATACACCTACATATTTCGATCGCGTTGACTTACAAGATGTGAGTTTTACAGGGCTAAAAGAGACTGTAGTACTTTGTATTTTATTTTAATGTTAATGGAGAGGGAACTACTTATAGATGTAATTCAATCCTTTCATTAGAAAAATAATATAATTTAATACTCTATAATATTCTACTACTATTAGAGTAGTAGGTACTATATAATGGATATACACATTTTAATACATTTTTTTTGTAAATACATACATATTATATTGAAACACCCAGACTAAGAAAAACATCCATGTTCATGCATACAAATATTTGACTTGAGCGGGAATCGAACCCGCGACTTTTGGCATAGTAGTCGTTTACACTCTTGCTGCGCCAACCGGTCAATGGACAATGGACAATGTTCTTGAGAAAGACAGACAAAAAAGTGAAAGTGACTCTATGAGCCCTCCTTTGCTCTTGGAGCTACGAAACCCTAAAAATAGTAATCAAGCTTTCAACAACTGGCTACCGATATAACCAGAAACTTTTGAAACACAAAACTAAAAATTGAGTTTTCTCATTTCAATGACTTTGTAACGTTTTTTGGTGTGTGTGGAGAGATAAATTAGACACACTAAATAAACGCACAAAGTCATTTGTAATAGTCAACTGTGAATGATTAATGTGTTAACACAAACGTTAATAAAAGTAAAAGTATAGTTACGTATATCGTTAAGGGAATCAATGTTTTGTTGAATAGAAAAAGCAGAAACAAACACTCGCGTTTCACGGAAATTATAAACTTTCTGTGTTATTGAGGAAATTATTTATGTTAGGCTCACCACACAGTTACCAGCAACGGAAAATTACTGTGGTAAGTAATTACTTTCAACAAAGTAGCTTTTGCTCGCCTGTATCCCCGAAGGGGTAGGCAGAGTGCCGGAGGCCCTATCCTCTATTCCTTCTCCCTGATCCCACTCCTCATCCTATCCCTTTTCCCAACCCCAATGAGCGTCAACGCACTTGTGACTCCTGTGGTGTTGCTTGTGTCCATAGGCGGCGGTAATTGCTTACCATCAGGCAATCCGTCTGCTCGTTTGCCGCAAATTACCATAAAAAAAAAGAGGTGTAATATTACACCCACATTTCGCCATGAATTTTTTAGGTCCCATGTAATAGGGAGTGAGCCTATTGTCGTTACCGGGCACATCACCAGATTCGTGCTGCTACTGAAATTCGGAAAACCAGTAAAACTTTTGCCCGACCCAGGAATCGAACCCGGGACCTCCGATCAGCAGTCGCATACGCTATCCATTGGACCACGGAGGCAGTTTAATCAAAGAACTAATTATAGGAACAATTTATATTTAGTTATTTGTGAAATGTGTTACCATTATATGGTATCACATTTGTGTACCTGACTTTTGATCCCTTCAAGGTTCATTTTCGCAACAAATTATGGCCTATAATAATAATAATACATACAACAAATACGAATACAACCTCTTAGTTGTATTCGTATTTGTTGTACATATTGTCTTCAATATGTTGACTAGAGCCAGAGCAGCGGCACAAATAAGACCCCCGGACTCGTCACTCAGCTCCGCCTCGCAGCCGCCGGCGCCAGCAGCGCCGGCCATTGCTGAGGCGTCGAGCTCATCGAAGCCGGGGAAGAGGCCGGCCACCGATACGCTTGGGACCCTGAGACCCACCAGTTTCGAACAGGGCCCCCGCTGCCGGTGGTGATGTGCGCCGTATGAGATGGACTCAATCGATGAATGAGAACGTCATGCGGGCATATTTTGTGGCTACTGAGGGAGGAACCAACCTTACGGCGTACTGTAACCGCTTACTGCCTCTGTGTCAGGGCTTGGAACCGGCTGTTAATGTATCGGCAAAACAACTGTCGGATCAAGTGCGAGCCATTCAACGCTGTCACCTGTTGGATGACGACGCACTTGAGAGGCTACGCTCAGACTTGCGAGGTATCTCTGAAATCACACCCTCGACACGCAATGAGGCTCCAATAGCGCACGCCTCACTCATGCCCCAAGAAGAAGGTGAGGAAGTGATGGACAGGCATATACAAGTAAGTACCCCATGCATTGATAAGATAAGGAGTACTTTGGAGTGCGCCATTGGGGAATATCGGTATGCAACATTAGAAAGCAGACCCCGGCTGCCGCGTTTACCCACGCATAGGAAAAATATAGCGCTTGTGTGTGCCCTGGATTCACTATTGCCTACTTACCTAGACACTAGTGAAAATCTTAGTGATACACACTCAATTCTATACTGAGCGGCCGTAGCGGCGTGTCAAATAGCTAATATTAAAATATAAAGCAGTATTACTATTGCTCCTCGAGATGCCGTTTAGGCTTGGCAGCGTAGAATTGAGCGTCGTATTGCTGAGACCAGGGCACTCATAGGCAAGCTAATCTGCTTCAGGTCGGGCAATACCCGCCCGAGAGTGATGCGTTTTGTGAGTCGGGCGTTTAAGGGGACAGGACTTTGTCCTCAAGAATATCCGTCACGGGTCACACAACGCATCGACTTCCTGAAGCAGAAAATCTATGCGTGGGCGAATCGCATCAGGCGGTACAAAAAAAGGATTGACCGATATTCCCAAAATTGCGCAGTCCAAAGAGATGAGAAGCTGGTTTATAGGAATTGGGAGCGACCTGGACCAGGTGTGGATGATGGGCGTCGACCAGATGATGCGAACACGATTGCGTTCTGGCGCAGTTTATGGTCGACTCCCGTCAGCCATACAGAGGGTGACTAGATTAGGGATATTGAGCGATCATGTGAGGTAATACCTCATATAGAGCCTGTAGCCATAGACGCCAGCGATGTAAATTGTGCAGTCCGTCTGTTAGCCTATTGGAAATCTGCGGGACCGGACGGGTTGCACAATTTCTGGTTAAAATGGCTACGCAGTGCACATGTTCATGTGGAATTGGTTCCAGTCATCTCTGGACTCAGGATCACTGCCAAGTTCTATGACAACTGGCGTAACTCACCTGCTCTTCAAGACTGGTAGTACCACGGACCCTACGAACTATAGGCCTATAACTTGCCTGCCTACAGTTTATAAAGTTCTTACATCCATTTTGAGAATAAAATTGGCATTACATATATTCAATAATAAAATTTTATCTGAGTCTCAAAATGGATGTAGAAGCCGGGCACGTGGTACTAAGGAGCTACTCCTTATCGACATGGCCATTAGCCAACAGGTGCGCCGTAGTCGAAAGAATCTGGCGACATGCTGGATAGACTATAAGAAGGCCTATGACTCTGTGCCACATACGTGGCTTTTGAGGGTGCTGGAGTTGCACAAAGTAGATGCAACTCTATGCGCCCTCTTGAAGGCCTGTACGGGGCAGTGGAGTACGGTGCTTCGCTATCCAGGGTGTTGACAGCCTTGCGGGTATGGCGTACCTATAAAGATCAAACGGGGTATTTTCCAAGGCGACAGTTTGAGTCCACTATGGTTTTGCCTAGCACTGAACCCGCTGAGCACTTTGCTCGAAAGTTCAGGGCTAGGCTATCAGTTGCAGACTAGAGGTCAGGTTATTTCTCACCTCCTTTTCATGGATGACCACAAACTATTTGCCCCCACTGACCTCCAATTAACTGAGTTCCTAAAGATAACTGAAAGCTTTAGTAATTCAATTAAGATGGAGTTCGGTGTGTGGATAAATGAGCGGTCATGCATGTAAAGCGAGGCAGGAGTGTGGAATCTGATGGTATAGAGCTCTCATATTTCACACAACTTAGGTCTCTGTCTGCAAAGAAAACCTACAAATATCTGGGTATGTCGCAGGCATCAGGCATTGATGACGCTGGCATGAAACAGGCGTTGCAGGCACGTTTCTTTGGCCGCCTGAAGAAAGTCTTAAAAAGCTTTTTATTGGGCGGAAATAAGGTGCGTGCCTGTAACGGTTGGGCCATGCCCGTCTTAATGTACTCCTTCGGCATACTCAGATGGACTCAAACAGAATTGGACGCCTTGGATAGGAAAGTTCGCTGTCTACTTACGACATACCGAATGCATCACCCGCGTTCGTCGGTGATGAGATTGTACATCCCGCGTAAGTGTGGGGGTCGTGGCTTCTTGAGTGCCAAGATCCTCCATAATCGTGAGATGTGCTTGATCGCTACATGGCGCTAGTTGTGTCAACTTGCTTAGATTATCTCTCTGCGTAACTTAATTAAAAAAAAATAGAAATCTTACTCAAAGTCTCGTGTTTTGTGTGTTAGTAGTGAGAAAAAGACAGAAATCTTGGTGGTAATTATAGTCATCACGAACTTATATCTAAATTCAGTGTTATTGTAGGGACAAAATATCTTGTGTTTACATCGTTTTTCTAACATTGGCAAGTGTAAAAGTGACTCAAATCAGTGTTTAATAACTGTTAGCAGGATTTACAATACAGGTCATTAACTGTGTGGTGTTTTCTGATAATATTGACATTTTCCTAGTTGTGATTTGTGCCAAACCGTTACATCAAATTTTGCCTGGTCATTTTACTACCGTATTCAACGCCATCTGTTGAACTTACTGTGAACCTGTTCGCCAATCAGTCAACGAGTCATCTGGCTTACTACGGGACACTTTTGTTTGGCTGATCGATTAGTAACAGCGAACGTCATTGACATAAGATAGGTGGCGCTAGTTGTACCGTTTAATAGGTTCACTTGCCCGTACGTTGGGTGGCGCCACTTTTACCTTCCTGACAACTATCAACAAAAACAACAACATCTTGCTTGCGCTATGAATTGTAACGGATGCAACCAGGCTCTGGCATCTGATGCTGGTTATCTTAAGTGTACCTTGTGTAAGGGGAAGTATCATCATGAGTGCCTTAACATAACGCCGCTACATTTCTCAGCCCTGACGCATGAATTCAAAGCTACCTGGAAATGCCCCCCATGCTGTAACATAACGCGTCGCACTCGCTCCAACTTGGACACACCGGTTCGATCAATGCAGCTCCCAGCCTATGATGAGAATAGCATGAACATGTCGAGCGATAACATAGATCAGCGACCACCTTCCCCACGCACCCCGCTGATGCACTCATCTTGTGCTACAAAAGGCGACGTTAAATCACCATCAGTGTTTTTGGACGATCAATTCCAGTCTTTCTCCCAAGAACTGAACAAAACATTAGCAGAATGGCGATCGGACATCGATCGTACTATGGTTTTATTCAAGGAAGACATTAAAAACACTTTGCAACAGTGGCGAGGCGAGCTAGAATCGAGTATACTCAGTTTTCACGAAAGTGTTAAAAGTAGTTTGTCGGATATGAAACGAGAGTGGGGAACTATTTGCGCTGCCCAAGCTAACCTCAAACAGGAGGTGAAGGACTTGAGTGAAGAGATGGTTTCAGTCAAACACTCGCTCCAGTTTCATGCGAATGAACATATTGACCTAAAGACACGAGTGGAAGGTGTCGCACGCCAGCAGGCTGAGCAGTCAGCTTCCTCGACTAGCTACCTAGAATCGAAAATAGAGGTGCTTGAACAGCAAGCAAGGCAGTGCAATCTTGAGATATGCAACGTACCTGACAGGCTTGGTGAAAACCTGTTGCAACTGCTGGGGTCAATTGGTGAAGCCATTCACTTTCCCATCCCTCAAAAAGACGTCGTATCCATCCACAGAGTGCCACACGCCCATCAACAAACAAACAGGCCAAAAAACATAGTTGTTAAGTTCTCTACGCGCATATTGCGCGATAATGTGCTGAGTGCGTTTCGGTTAAACAAATCATTAAAAACTGATCAAGTTGGTTTTCCCGGGTCCTCATCTGATATTTATATAAATGAACATTTAACTTTAAAAAATAAAATTTTATTTCGTAAATGTAAGGAGGCTGCAAGACTGCACCAGTTTAAATATGTTTGGGTTAAAAAATGTACAATCCTCGTCCGTAAAAAAGACGGCGATGCTGCGTTTGCCATACGGTCAGAGGCTGATATTGCAAAAATTAAGAGTGATCTTAAAGTAATGATAATGGTGTCAGCAATCACACCAACTCTTAGTAACTGGCTCATTTATATCTTACCACTGATTTATGCCAACTATTGGATTGCTTTTTGCTGTCAGATTAATTTTCTCTTTGTTATGGATCAGATTGATTGGGTTATTATTTGCAATGTGTGTACCATCTTTTTCTCTGTCTTTAAGCTTTTACATAAGCTAAATTTGATGTTTTATCTAGTGAGTTCTATAAATAGTATAAAATATAAAAATACTACTGCTAATGAAGATGTTGCTATATATTTGTTAAGGTGTTGTAATCTTTCCCGTCTAGTTATCTCATATCCTATTATTTCAATTAAAATTAAAATTAATTTGTGTATCGATTTTGCTACTCATTTGTTGTCTGGACATGCTCACATCATAAGTACGCATTTATATTTCAACATTATCAATGTCTAAAAAACATATTACCATTTATTACCAAAATTGCAGGGGTATTCGCACAAAACTAAACCACTTATACACAAACATACTTACGAACACATACGACATTATAATACTAACCGAAACCTGGCTTACACCTGAAATTTATGACAGTGAATTCATAGACAAGCGTTATAGTATTTACCGATGCGATCGCGACCGTGTTGCCACGAATAAACAAGACGGTGGAGGTGTACTAGTTGCAATTTTAAACACTTTGAAACCTTCTGAATTAGGCATCTCATTAACTCAGCGTAGTGATCTCCTACACGCTCATATTGAACATGTTATGGTTGAGTTGCCTAGCACCATTAGCGGTAAACGACACATTGTTAGTGCTGCGTATATTCCACCAAAGACACCGTCTTTAGTGTACGACAAACACTATGAATTGCTGCAAGAAGTTTTAGGCCATCCTAGTGTCGATAGTTTCTATATCATAGGTGACTACAACCTGCCCGAAGCCAATTGGCCAGCTGATCCTTCAACAGATATTGTTATATTACATCCTGGGGCCCCCTTAGCCTGTGTCAACCTAAATAACCTTATTTCACTCCTTGGAGCTTCTCAATTTAATAACGTAGTTAATGATAAAGGTAAAATACTGGATTTAGTTATATCCAACAACCCCTGTAAAGTTTCCCACATATTTACTACTTTACCACCTATTGACTCCTATCATCCTGCCCTGATATGTGACACTTGTTTAAACGTCAAAATCACCCCAATGACTAAAACTCCTCTTCATAAATATAACTTTCAAAAAGCTAACTATGAGAACATTAATAGTAACATACAGCAACTGAACTGGTCTGAACTGCTTTGCCCTATGAATCCTGAAGAAGCTCTGGCTAAATTCTACTACGAATTGGATTTAATTATTAATAAAAATACTCCTTTGGCCCGTCCTAAATCGGCGAACTACCCCATTTGGTTCTCTCATTCCATGATAAAAATTTCCAAGAAGAAGCAAAAGGCATGGATCAAGTGGAAAAAGTATAAAAACATTACTGACTATGAATCATTTGCCAACTTCAGAACTCAGTTTAAACATTCATGCATAAAGTGTTTCAACTCGTATATCAAGTCTGCGGAAGATAATTTGAGTAAAAACATTAAACACTTCTGGACTTATATATCGAATCGTAAAGACAAACCTGGAATACCTGCTAAGCTAAAATACAATAATGCTGATACAAATGACCCACAAATGGCTTGCAATATGTTTTCTGACTTTTTCAACTCTGTTTACGAACCTACGTCAGCTTCACTATCTGTATGGCAGCCTCCGCTTGACTATAATGCACCTCATGATGTCACTATTTGCGAGCTATCTTTTAGTGAAGACAAAATATTGAAGGAGCTTAAATCCCTGGATCCAGCAAAAGGCCCCGGGCCTGACGGAATTTCATCTTATTTTCTTAGAAATACCGCAACCTCTATCTGCAAGCCACTATTTATTATTTATAATAAATGTATTTCTGAGGGAGTTGTTCCAAAGCTGTGGAAGCAGGCGTATTTTGTACCTGTTCATAAAAGCGGTTCCAGACGCAACGTAGAACACTACCGTCCCATTTCCATCCTGTCTACCTTATCGAAACTATTCGAAAGATTAGTGCACAATGAAATTTATCCGATATTTCACAATGTCATAATTCAACAACAGCACGGGTTTGTGAAACGGCGATCAACAAATACTAATCTTTTGCTGTTTTCAAGTTTTTTGTTTGATAACGTTGACAGCCGTGTTCAAGTGGATGCTGTGTATACAGACTTCTGTAAGGCTTTCGATAAGGTGGACCATGAAATACTTCTGAACAAAATTTCTTTCAATGGTATCCGCGGTAATCTTTTAAGATGGTTTGCATCTTATATTACGAATCGGAGTCAGAGGGTTGTAGTCAGTGGTCACCAATCTAACATAGCACAGGTGACTTCTGGTGTTCCTCAAGGGTCTATACCCAAGTATACTTCTTTTGCTCATCCTCTATGTAAATGACATCAGTCAGTGCTTCCACAATACCAAGTTCCTTTTATACGCCGACGACCTCAAGGTGTATAGAGCCTTACGAAATCTTAATGACTGCCTTCTACTTCAACAAGACTTAGACCGACTATCCTCCTATTGCCAGCTGCAATTAAGTCTCCCAAAATGTAATTTCGTCAATTTTACTAAAAACAAAACTGTTATAAAACACAAATACACACTGTGCGATGCCCCTTTGATTAAATTGGACTCTATTCGTGATCTCGGTGTTGTCCTTGATTCTAAACTTCGCTTAGACTTACATATAGGTAAAATTGTTAGCAAAGCATACCAACTATTTGGATTTATAATGCGTTCTACAATCGACTTTAAAAATACTTCTTCCTATCTCTGCTTGTATAAGGCCCTAGTACGCTCTCAGTTAGAGTATGCCGTGTCCGTCTGGAGTCCATTTTACAAAAAGTATATTGAAATGATTGAGCATGTTCAGTATAAATTCTTGCGTGCCATGCACTATAGATATTATGGCTATCACTTGTCGTACCAAAATCTGCTTACCAATTACAAGCTTCCAACACTGGAAAATAGACGCCAGTACTTAGAAGCCGTAAATTTATATAACATAGTTAGGAATAAATTTGACTGTATTGATTTGTGTAATATGCTATGCTATGTGGTTTCTAGGACCGTCCATAGGCGAAAGGTACGCGCTGGCAGATTATTTTCAGTGGGCTCTTGCAAGTCCAACTCTGGGTTGCGTTCGCCTGTGCGCAGAATGGTCGAGTCCTATAATAGGTCTTTTGAAAATATAGACATTTTTACGTGTCCTATCTATAGGTTCAAAAGACTTATACTTAAGGAGCTCACATGAATTTCTCGATTTCTTACTTCCTATTTTCTTCAACTTTTTCTCACTTTGCATTTATTTTATATTCAAACGCTTACCTAAACGCGAAAGTTAAGTATTTTCTATTATGTATATAATATGCCACTCTAGTGATTTTATCTATGTATCCTACTGATAATCAGTGAACAGCGTTGTGGACTGCAATATTGTGATGAATATTATGTAATATTAGTTTCTGTATTTTATATTGTAGCTGTTTGTTGTTCCTTTTGAATAAAAAAAAAAAATGTGCAATCTCAGAGAATACTTTCTCTACACCGACGCGGGTGTGCACCGAGATGTAGTCGCTGTGGACAGAAGGCTTATCCCGCTGGGTCTGGCCAAAGAGAACTGGCACAAACCTGCCGTACGGTGTAGAGGAGCGCAGGGAAGTATGGAAAGGTAAAGAGCTGCATGGACGTTTTTACCGGGCCTTGCATGGGCCCGACGTAGATTTTCCAGCGTCGGTGTCCTGGCTGCGTTTTGGCGATGTTTTCGACGAAACAGAAGGTTTTGTCTTTGCGATTATGGACGTTGTCGTGGTAGTTGTCATGATGAACAACTACCGGAAGTATATTCTGAGGGATGGGACGGTCGATATATGTCGGGCATGTCATCAGTCTGGTGAATCGCTTAGACATATAGTATCCGGTTGTTCTCGTCTTGCCAACAGTGAATATTTGCGTAGACACAACCAAGTAGCCAGGATTATCCACCAGCAACTTGCCTTAAAGTACCAACTTGTCGACTCTGAAATACCGTACTACAGGTATGTGCCCGAACCAATTCTTGAAAATGGTCGTGCTACTCTGTATTGGGATCGGTCTATCATTACTGACAGAACTATTGTGGCTAACAAGCCGAACATAGTGGTGATAGACCGATAAGAGCGCCTTGCAATGATCATCGACGTTACCATACCCCATGACGAGAATCTCGTGAAAGCCGAAAAAGATAAACAAATGAAATATTTGGACCTGGCTCACGAGATTGTCGACATGTGGGATGTTGACTCGGCGATCATTGTACCGATAGTCGTGACCGTAAACAGTCTTATTGCCAAGAGCCTCGACCACCACCGCAAGAGGCTCTCGTTAGAGGGCTGGATCAAGTCCTCTATACAGAAGGCAGTATTGCTGGACACGACACGTATCGTACGGAGGTTCCTTTTTCTGGAGCCCTAACCACCGGTAGCTTGGCCCCTGTGCCCGATACCGGAGGGTCTCCGAGATCCCATTTTATATATTTAGTTTTATATATATTTTTTAAATTAGATGTATGAGAAAGAAAAGAAATAATTGGAATAATAATAATAATTTATTCGCATTAAGTGTTGTACAATGTAGATCTTAAAGTAGATAGAAGTCCTAATACTCAGTCGCTGATGCGACATACAAATATTTTTCATGTTAAAAATAAGATTTAAAATATGTTAATCATTTAGCAAGTAAAAACATACAATAAAAACCTTTATAAATCTAATTACTATTGATAAATTCAGTAACAGAATAAAATCCTTTATCCACAGCCAACTTTTTAAACGCCTGAAAAATATATAGTCTGGAAACTGCTTTATGTATATAGTCCCTGTTTCCCATTCCCAAGAAGGGGCACGCCTTTCGCGGATTGGTCGCCGCGATCGTCGACGCGAGAAATAATCTAGAACTTTCGAGATTCGCAAAATACGTGTCGGCCATACCGTACCGCTCCGCGCCGCTCCCGCTATAATTATTACCGCTTATACAAAACCGCTCGCAAGTGAAAGTGATTTGTGTAGTGAAGTGAATCAAGCAGCTTCATCCCGAAATCACCAGGAGACTGCCCTTCTGAGACGAAGAAGATTGCCGTACAAGGTAAGTGCCCCCCATCCTTGGAATATCCTATACCCACTCACAATCATCTCTCCCATTCCAATCCTTACATCACCACCTTTATCCAATCCTAGGCGACTAAAACCCGCTATCCTTTGTATACAGTCCATTTCCTTCTCCAAGTCGCCTAGAACCTACGGCTTCGGTGTATCGCCGAACCATTTTTTTGATCCATACGAGTCGGATTCATTTACGTTTTTATACGTTATATCGGCATACCTAGGCATTTATAGCACCTAGCTATACTCCTAATATATTCACATAACCGTCACATGGTTGTTTCCACCCGCATCAGTAGGTAAACTTTTATGTAGCTACCTACTTACTCAATTATTATTTCTGGAACTATCATAGTTGTCTTGTAAATCTCATATTTCGAGCAACTTTTAATTCCACAGCTCTAAAGTGTTGCCTACTTAGCCTACTTAGGTAAAATAATAGGTACATTAGATATTCTTATTTTGTTTCGGTCTCATTAGCTTATACTTACGTAAGCATGTCACAACAAAAGAAGTCACGCGTGTCGGAAGACAAAGAGATGACAATCTTAGAAGCAAAACGCAATATTTTATTTGAGCGCATTCAAAACATATACGAGCGTTCAAAAACCGCCTCTATTTCTGACAGTAATAGCGAAGCATTTCTCAGTTATTGTATGACAGTAGATAGTATTCGAACAGATTTTCATAAGTTGTTAGACGATTATAACGCAAGATTACTTTCTATCAATCCTGATGAAAAACCGAACTATCAGGCGTACACCTCATTCGAAGATCTTTATTGTATTATTAAGCGTATACAATCGCAATTGGAGGGTAAATGTTCAGCAGAGCCCGGTGCCGCGGCCCGCAAGCCGAAATTACGGCCAATCGAGATTATGTCGTTTGACGGAGATATACGAAATTGGCCGTTATTCTATGCGAGTTTTAAGTCTACAGTGCACGATAATGGTTCTCTGACAGATGCTGACAGGTTGTACTATTTAATAGGTAAACTGTCACCGAAGGCCCAGTCCGTATTTGCAGGTGTCACACCCAGTGCTGAGAATTATCAGGTCATATTTCAGTCACTACTTGACAGATATCAAGACACGCGCGTCCTAGCGTCTACTTACATTGACCAAGCTTTAAATCTCAAACTGTCCGGCAACGCGTCTGTCGCGAATTTCCAGCTGTTTATAGATAACTTCGTAACCGCGGTTAATTAGGAACTCTTAGGAACTTAAAATTAGAAGATCTTTCCGACTTTATGTTGCTTCAACTCGCTTTAAAAAAGTTTGACACTGATACAATTCGCGCATTCGAGATGACGGAACGCAATAATAAAATACCTACACTAGATAGTTTTATTTCGTTCATCAAAGATCAGTGTCGAATATTTCATAATACGCAGTCTGGTTCACCTGGCCCGTCTAACACTAACAGCAACAAACAAAGGTTGAATAAATCGCGAAATAGTAATAATAACTCGGTCCCTAATCCACAATCTTACGTAACATGCTCGGAATCTAATGGTAATAATTCACAGAAGTGTCTGTGCAGTAGTATAGTGCACGACCATTTCTATAAGTGTCCCACCTTCAATAATCTAAATCCAAATGCTCGTTTCAAGTGCGTAAAAGATAACAAAGCTTGCATTAATTGCTTAAGCATAAAACATAAAACAAGTAATTGTTCTAGTAAGACAAAGTGTCGCTTATGCAATAAAAAACATCATTCATTGCTACATTTCGATAAAGATAACCCGTTGTCAAACCAAGCCGCTAACCTTGACACACTTACGTCGCAGGTGCAGGCCACGGTGACTTCCCCCTCCACGCCTCAGGGCGAAGTATCGTTGTGTACGACGTCCATTGCGCGGGCGACGCGCACGCGAGGACGGCACTCGCGCATCTATAATGATCCGCGCAGGGCCAAAACGCAGTGTATGACGTCTAAGACTGTTCTGTTAGCGACAGCGCAAGTTATCGTTTATGATGTTAATGGGTCGCCGCACATGGTACGTTGTCTACTTGATAGCGCGTCTCAAACCAATCTAATAACATCGGAATGCTTCAAACGCCTCGGATTATGGAATAACTTTAAAAATACTAACTCAACCGTCAAAGGGATAGGCGGATCAGAAAAACATTGCAAGGGTTCCGTAGATATTAAAATACATTCGCATTTTGATGGAGACATTAATTTTAACATTTCTTCGCTTATCGTGGAGCGTATTACGGACACATTGCCAAACGCTAATGTGGACGTATCGCTTCTCACACACCTCGAGTCATTGCCGCTGGCAGACTCGAAGTTTGCGAATCCGGCAGACATTGATGTTTTGATCGGAGCCGCAATATTCCCGCACTTGCTACTAACTAAAGTGGTACGTAGTGAGCAAAATCACTTACCGCCCGCTATTGAGACGGTATTTGGGTATGTGATTATGGATACCGTACCTACATTACATACTTCTCAATACGTTACGTCTTGCTGTTGTTCTGTTCTTCAAGAAAACAATATTGATTCTCTTTTCAAGCAATTTTGGGAGCTTTAAGAGGTTACCGCACCGCCCTCGATGAGCCGTAAAGATTTCGAGTGTGAAGAACATTTCCGCGCTACCACTGTTCGTGACGACAGTGGCAGATACGTTGTGGCGTTGCCATTCTGTGGTGACCCTTATTCGTTAGGCGACTCGTACGCTGCTGCGCTCAGACGTTTCCAATGTTTGGAACATAAACTTGATGTATCACTTAAGTTACGCAGCGCCTATAATGACGACATTCGTGACTACATAGATAAAGGTTTTTTGAGTGTAGTTGTAAACAACGAGGGCAACTTTCTGCCCTCATATTATATCCCGCATCACGGCGTAGTTCGCGAAGATAAAACCTCTACTAAACTTCGTGGGGTTTTAGACGCTAGTTGTAAGACTACATCGGGTCAGTCGATTAATGACATATTGCATGCCGGCCCCAATCTACAGGGTGATTTATTTATCATCATAATAAAGTTTCGTCTTTTCCAAATCGCTCTGTCAGCTGATTGCCGCCAAATGTTTCTCAATATCAGCGTTTGCGAATCTGACCGTAGATTTCAACGGATCTTTTATCGTTTTGACAAGAAAGAACATTTATTTGTGTATCAGGGCATCAAGTCTGCTATTTTAAACACATTCGTCATTCCAACACGATCCCATTGTCATTTTGACAAAAGTTCGTAGTCTGGTATTTCATAATGATAGTTAAGTGATCGATCAGTGGTCTCGTAATTGAATGGTGGCAGAATGATATTGTTGTATTGCCATAGATAAAAAAAAACATTAGAAGAAATGATTTTTGAAAAACTACCATTAAATTTAATTATTTTTCATGCCAGATTTCATTTATATATTTTTTAAATATTCATTACTAGTGTTATAAGCACTTTAAAGTTGTATTAAAATTCGTAAATAGCAAAAAAACAATGAATTTAACCATTCAACTCAATAATATTTGTTCTGTTTAGCTGTCAAAGTCAAATCATGTTTTGACGTAAGAACTGTCAAAAGTTCAAAACTACATTTTTGTAAACAAAGTCCTAGTTTGTTATATTTCTCAATAATCTCAATGCACTGCGTTGAATTGTTAAATACCGAGTAGCTCGTATGTTTCTCTTAGAGCCAAAACAAAGATATCAATGGAAAATGCTTTATGGATAACAAATTCCAAAGGAAATGATACAGCAAGTTCACACCTCAAAGAAAAGTGATTATATCGACAGGAGTAAATACTATAATTAAAGATAGCGAGTTAACTACTAAAGGTGTTTATATTCGAAGAAGAATTGGCATAACCAAAACATAAAATATTGAAGATTGAGTTAGATCATAGATACATTCCTATTACAATTAAAATATTATTTGTGTTTCATGTGTTGTAACTGTATCAAGAAGAAAAATAAAACTCATAATAATTATGTGTTATTATTAACAATGTTGTTTTATTAAAGATAAATAATTTCTGTACATGAATTTATTAAGAATTGTTGGTTCCAATTATAGACACAAAAATTGAACACTATTCTCATATACTAACTATCATAAATCTTCACATTTGCATCTACTAGCAAAGCAACTTTCTTCATACTGGCTTTGCAGAATCCTTCACAAATATGTATGTCTCAAACATATGGATATGAGCGGTCACAAAACTCATAAAGAAGTTGCCCGTTTGCTTGAATTTTGTATCTGTAAGAGAGATAAGAAAATATTTATAAACACACCACTCATTACATCATATTCTTTTATACTAAGATCTTCTATACTATGCAGTTAATTTAAAAACACTTTTCATCATAATTCAGACATTATTTAATTGAATTATATACCTACTTAAATTCTTTACAAGACTCCATAAAATGTAGGTAGAATATATTGATAAATTAGGAACATTATATAAAGCCTGGTCACTATCTAGTCATCATTAACATAACCGTTACTGTCAGGTAGGTATGGCAATATTAAAATGAGATCAGGAAGATCTTATTGTAGGTACTAATACTTCAAAGTATCACATAGGTATGACATTATCATTTATTTAAGTACCAAACCACTGTTGGTCACTATCTATAGTCATCATTATCTACTACTAACACTTCCATTCCCAATGTGTAAAAACATTACTCTTTCCTTTTAGCTCCGTCACTCAGATGAACTAAGTTCATCTGAGCTCTGCCATAGATGGGTTAAAAGCACAGCTAAAACGTTTGAAAATATTATTGAATTTCCTGTTTCTTATGCTTGGAATATGAGTATTTAGCTTTGAGGACATCAAAGCTAAATACTCATATTCCAAACATAAGAAACAGGAAATTTGTATATTTCAGAAGGCAGAATGTACATGTATAATTTGATGTTCAAGTAGACACTTGAACATCAAATTTGGAAAACCACAAACTGAACTAGGCGAACTATGATATTCCTTTCCATTTAATATATTGATGGTATATTTTATATAATGCCTCTGTAACTTCTTTAATGGGCTGCGACACAGTAATTGGCGAAATGTCATGGAGGGCACCCTGTCCAATCAAGGTCTGGTAAGAGCCTGATGCGTAAAATGAGTGCTACCAGAATCAGCAATAAAAATATAACATTAATAAATAAATTTCTTCTTTATAGGAATAAAATAATAAATCAATATTAACTTCAGTTTTCTCACCTTCATTTCTGCCGATACGCTATCGTTTTGACGCGGTCTGGCCTTAAGGGGAATGAGTTTTTGAATTAACTGCCTTACTGAATCCTTTCTAAAGTGATACGTTTTTACAAATTCCGCCTAGGGAATATCCGTAAAAGGGTTTGTAGTCATCCTCGTTAAACTAACAAGTAGTTAGCTCGAGAATATTAGTTCGCAGTGAATACATAATCTCTTTTTTGTAGTACATTAAACTTTTTGATTGTCTGTCACTATGTTTCACAAGCAAACACTAGGCAAAAGCAATGATTGCACAATGGCGTTACGATGGTAGGTCACTGATCAAAAGAACTGTCAAAATATTACCAGACTACCGCATACGTCAGTCATTGATTTGTCATTGTGTACGAGACTACCAATCTATGCCATGTCTTTCAATGGAGTGTCAGTGGTTGACCATCGGAAAATCATAATGACGCCATTGTAACAGTAGACTACCAAACTTGTCAAAATCAACAATTATGTAGTCAGTGATTGACCATTTTGGCACTATTGTAATAACAGACTTGAGGCCCAGTTCAATCGTGTTTGTTTTGGACTCAAGTCTAGCCCATATCACGCGTTACGAGTTGTTCGCCAGTTGATCGCTGATGAAGGCGATCACTTTCCCGCCGCAGCGGCTGTTGCCACTTCCGCTTTGTACATGGATGACATTGCCTGTAGTGTCATATCCGCTCCGCTAGCAATTTCGCTTTGTGAAGAGCTTATTCAGCTTTTCAAGCGAGGCCAGTTTGATCTTGTCAAATGGACAAGCAACTCTTAGGAGGTTCTCGCACGCATACCTGATTCTCATAAAGCTTCTCCAGACATTGAGTTTGAGAAGTCTGTACCGCATAAAGTTCTCGGTTTACGCTGGGACAAATTCTGCGATAGTTTTCGGTTTGACGTCTCACCACCAGATGATAAGTGCACCAAACGCACTATGCTGTCCACAGTGGCTCGACTATGGGACATAATGGGTTTTGTGGCTCCCACAATTTTGTACGCCAAGCTCTTGATCAAAGAGCTTTGGCTATCAAAGTGTGAGTGCGATGAAATACCCCCTGACCATATTGTCGCCGCTTGGGGCCAGTTTTGTATTGAGCTTACTGCGCTCAATCAAATTACTATTCCGCGTCATCTTGGGTTGGTAGATGGATGTACCATCAACTTAATAGGTTTCGCTGACGCCAGCGAGCGTGCTTACGGCGGAGTTGTATATCTGCAAGTCCGCATTGGTTCTAAATACTCGGTGCAGTTAGTTTGTGCCAAGTCTAAGGTCTCGCCTGTTAAAACCATTTCGGTTGCGAGACTGGAGTTGTGCGCGGCCCTTCTGCTGTCTCAGTTGCTCCGCAAAGTTCAAGACACAGTGTTGCCCCACTACCCTATTAATAAAATTTACGCATTTTCTGACTCCAAAGTAGTGCTCGCTTGGATTCATTCTTCTCCTCACCGCTGGCAGACTTTTGTCGCCAACCGCGTTAGTAAATTGATTAAACTTGTTCCCGCTACTTGTTTCAATCTCGTCGCGGGTTATCGTACTCGTCTTCAGGAGGAACTTTCCATAAATCATATTGACATAACATAACATAACATATCTTCACGCCTTTTATCCCCGAAGGGGTAGGCAGAGGTGTATTACACACCCACACTTCGCCAGATATGTTTCGGTCCCAATGTAATAGGGGGCGAGCCTATTGCCATCTACCGGGCACATTTTTAAGCGAGCGATAATTAATATTTTTATTTTAATACACACATAACTTCGAAAAGTCATAGGTGTGTGCCCGGGGTAACTGGGGATCGAACCCGAGACCATCGTCTCGGCAGTCCGTTACGTACACCACTGGGCTATCGGCTAAAATCATATTGACTGGAAGTTTATTCCACCAGCATCACCACATTTCGGCGGATGTTGGGAAAGCATGGTCAAAGTAATTAAAACGCATCTCTTCAAAGTTATAGGTCAACAGATCCTCTCTTACGAAGAGTTTTTAACTGTCCTTGCACAAGTCGAGGCACTGATCAACTCGCGTCCGCTCACGGCATTGAGTAGCGACCCTGCAGAACGATCCGCGTTAAGCCCTGCCAATTTTCTGAACACAGTGCCATTATCGTCATTTCCGGCTCCTGAAGCAGACTCTTCAAGCTTGCTCCAGAGACATACTCTGCTGGATAAACTCGTGCAGTCGTTCTGGCGGCGCTGGCGTGCGGAATATCTACACCAGCTTCAGGCTAGATCCAAGTGGAATAGTCCTGCATCCCTTATACAGGAGGGTACGTTAGTCGTCATAATACATGATAATGCTCCGCCGCTTTCATGGCCGTTAGCCATCGTAGAGAAATTGCATACTTTCATGGACGGTACAACCCACGTTGTTACCGTGAAAACCGCTAAGGGGAGCTACGTGCGCCCTGTTGTACGTCTCTGTCCGCTTCCAACTCAGTGAGATCTAGCCTGAAGTTGGATCTACCTCTTAGTTTAAGTATTTAGTTAGTAGTTTTCGCTATTATTGCGTTTGTAGTTTTCGCTAAAGTTAATTTAGATTAATTTTATTGTCATATCGCTGTCTTAGCCTATTGATGGGTTATGCGGTAGTACACCCAACATAGCTAAGTTCAATTCTATTTTTTTTAAAGGCAACCCTTTAGGGCCGGGGGATTATGGTAGCGCCATCTACCTTCCTATCTATAACTAATCGCATCAACGTCAATCGTTCCACGCTTGTCTAGTGCGAGCGATACCATGTTTCCGTCCCTGTCTCCCATTCCCAAGAAGGGGCACGCCTTTCGCGGATTGGTCGCCGTGATCGTCGACGCGAGAAACAATCTAGAACTTTCGAGATTCGCAAAATACGTGTCGGCCATACCGTACCGCTCCGCGCCGCTCCCGCTATAATTATTACCGCTTATACAAAACCGCTCGCAAGTGAAAGTGATTTGTGTAGTGAAGTGAATCAAGCAGCTTCATCCCGAAACCACCAGGAGACTGCCCTTCTGAGACGAAGAAGATTGCCGTACAAGGTAAGTGCCCCCCATCCTTGGAATATCCCATACCCACTCACAATCATCTCTCCCATTCCAATCCTTACATCACCACCTTTATCCAATCCTAGGCGACTAAAACCTGATATCCTTTGTATACAGTCCATTTCCTTCTCCAAGTCGCCTAGAACCTACGGTTTCGGTGTATCGCCGAACCAAGACTAATTGGCCGATAATTATCTATTTTGTTTCGTTCACCCTTCTTAAAAAGAGGCTTGACTATTACATATTTTAAATTGGTTGGAAAATGCCCTTTTGTAAATGATAAATTTATCATTGGGGTACATGCATAGGGTTCCCACCAAGAACTTAGGGTCCCAAGCCAACCTCACCTGCAAGTGGTGCACCTGCCGATCAACGGACGAGGCTCTGGCAAACAAAATGTCCCAATAAGCGGCAATAGGCTCGCCACCTATTACGTGGGATCAAAACACTGGCGAAAAGTGGGCGTTTAATATGCCTCTTCCTACCCCTTCGGGGAAACAGGCGTGAGTCTATGTATGTATGTATGTCTTTTAGGATTTTAGTTGAAACCTCGTCGTATCCAACAGCTCTCGGATAATTCAGTGAGAGGATCAACTTTTTGACATCTTCAAACGCTTATGGGCTTAAGAATAAGCTACTTAGTAAATTTCCCTTATATGTTAGCTGCAGTTGATCATTACACTTATTTGTTAGGTTTATCCAGTAATTATTAAATAGGTTTGCAATTTCTATGGGTCTGCATGTGCTATAATTTTCTGTACGTATGGTCTCTATGGTTTGTAATTTTTGTTCAATTTGTGTCTCGCTTTTCATCAGAGACCAGGCAGCTTTGCATTTATTTTGCGAGTTACTTAAAATTCTGTTATTTGTTTCTTTAATGGAATGGTCAATGCAAGACTTTAATATCTTGGCATATTTTTTATATATTTTTTTATTGGAGGTCGACCTTTTCTCATAGTACGAGTAACACAGTAAACGTTTTCGTTTACAACTTATTCGCAAGCCCTTAGTTATCCAGTTTGCTTGTTTAGTTTTATTTGATACCTTGATCCTAACGATAGGGAAACACAAATTATAGAACAAGAGTAGCAACTCATGAAATATATTAAAAGCGATATTCATATCGGTTTCAACATAGACCTCTGAGAAAGAGAGACTGTTTATGCAGTCTTTAAATTTCCTGACGTTGTCCACACTATAGTCTCTTCTCAGAATAAATAGCATATTTTGAGCAAACCTCTTTTCGCTTTACGGGTATATTTAATAATTGCTGTGTTGTGGTTAGAAATATCCCAGTGTAAGTTCTCCTTTAGCTGATTTTATATTGCTTATAACTGTTGTTCAATATGAAAGATTAAATTAAAATTAGAAATCACTTGGCGTAATTCTTTACATCTTTTATCCAATTGTTGAATATTTATATTAAAATCACCTACTAAGACTAAATTCTTCTTATTAAATTTATATGACACATGGTGTCTAGAGTTGCCGTAGGCAGGCAGGAAATTGTTCAGAGTGCGCAGTGGAAGTTGTAATACATCCACCTGACCACGACAAAGCAAAAGATCTATACTGTGAATGCACAGCGAATTACAAGATTACAATATTAATTTACTTACCAAATCTTCACTGGATGTCAGACTTGGAGCTAAGTTAGAAACATAACAGATCTAAAATTGGCCAATATTAGCTGGTGAATTAACTAAATACTTAGCTATTTGGCTGCAAACGCGACGTCTTCAAGACACGATGGCACGTGGACGTCGATACCGGATTCACACAAGTTTTACAATGTTCAATATGTTATAACTTATCTTTTATCACAAATAAACCGATGCCGGCTGATCAATTAGCGGCAATTCACTAGGGTTTTTAGTTTTACAACCAAATACAAGATCAAAAACGCGCTCACAAAACGGAATCTTCCAGAGCGAATAGAGAGAGGATTTTTCGCTGACCGCGGGAAACGGCAATGAACGAATGGATTGACAGTTCATAGTGTGACCATAGTCAGAAATTTTCAATAGACAAAGTAACATGCAACTAAATTAATATAATCGATTTAACTTGTCACAAACAATATTTCTATTTCAAACACATGGTATAAAACTGCAGTTAACCTAGTTATAAATAAGGCAAAGTCAGAATTTGGGGTTCTGTATAATCCTATTACTAATATATTGTACGTGAGTAAACATAGTCCACAACATTTAAAATGTTTATCTATACAGTATTCTTTAATAAACTCTAATTCTTTAAATTTAGTGCCCGATTTTACTAATATAGCTACGCCTCCAAGTTTGTGTCTGGTTTTTCTACAGTATGACACAGCCATATCATAATTAGTTAATTTTACCGATCGCTCATTACCCAGTTCAATAAATGTTTCTGTTAAACAGATAACATCAGGTTCTGATTTGTTGCACTCAAGGAACTTATACCTTAGGTATAAGTTCCTTGGTTGCACTTAAGAGCATCTAAATGTGTCTCAAGAAGATTACGTTTATTAACATGCCAGCTACATTTTAATGTAAAATTTTTAAATAGTTAGTCTCGAAAAACGTTTTTTTTTATAGTATGGGAAGGCAAACGAACAAGCGGGTCACCTGATGCTAAGTAATCACCGCCGCCTATAGACACCTGCAATGCCCGAAGGATCACAAGTGCGTTGCTTACCTTTTAAAAAGGAATATGCTCGCTTCTTGCAGATTCCAATGTCGAACTGGTTTGCGGTATTTACCGCTGCAGGAAATGGCGTGTGAATCGTACGGTAGAAGAACGCCACTCATCAAGGTGGTGAAGGTGGAATTTTAATTTGTGGCGACTTGTACGGTGGTGAAATTCTGCAGCGGGTATCAGACCAAACAACTCTTCAGAACACTCCCCATAATATATACGATAGAGAACGCAGAGAGTCGCAACATCTCTACGCAGGTCAAGATGGTCGAGCCGGTTTGTAAGGACCGCGTCATCGATGACTCGAGCCGCTCGACGTTGGACGCGGTCAAATGGAAGCAGTTGGTATTGTGGTGCCCCGGCCCAAAGATGGCAGCAGTACTCCATGTGGGGCCTAACTTGAGCTTTGTAACGCAAGAGACGTTGCACCGATGTGAAGCATCTTCTTGCTTTCTTGAGGACACCAAGTTTTTTGAAGGCTAGTTTAGCCTTATCCTGCAGATGACCGCGAAATTGGACGTCTCGCGTTCTCTCAATTGTTCTGTCTGTGTACCTGCATCTATCATATTACTATTCTGCTCGCTTGGATTTGTGATCTTGTCAGTTTGTACACTCCGGGAATGTTGTCTAAGTTTTTGATCGTCAATATTAATTGTTTTAGGATGTATGCGTCTAAAATTAAAAAAAAACGAGATTATAATACAATTGATCCAGAGTAGAATTAATTATTTTACAATTTTGCATTTTTGTTGAGAAATTGTCTAAATTTATAAAATCACAATTCTTGTATTGAGTGGCTATCATTGTTAACATTTCATTAAGCTTATATTCGTTCCGGTGAATATTTTTAAATACTTTTAAAACAAATTTTGGACACGAGGTTGTTTTCAAAAACATACATAGTTCTGACATTATTTCCAATCTGTTGGAGTCATGTTCTCCAGCATAAATGATAATACGATCTTGAGCGGTGATATCAAACATCTTAGCACACTTGAGTATTTCTTCTGTTGGTGCATAAGGTTTAATAAAAGATATGATCTGGTACCGTTTGTAGCGAGTCTGAAGTCGAAATTATCTTAGGGCTTGTGCCATGCCAGCACACTGTAGTCCTCCAAATTTTTATGTATCTTCAATGGTGATATAGTAGTCGCAAGGCTATTTACACTTTGGTCCTTACAGTCTGAGAGACTTAGTGCTTGGTTTTGTTTTACTTGGTCATCTATTTGTGTTTTTGACTTTATTTTATGCTGTGTGGGTGGCGTTCCAATTTCAGTAAGTTTTTCAGTGTTGTTAGTATCATCATGAGTATTGGGTAGTGTAAGTGGACTTTGTTCAAAGTTGTCTGCTAGTCGTCGCTTGATTTTGACGTGACAACGTCTTATAAATTGGTTTGCCGGGTGACACTTCAAGAAACTGCGTTACGCTCCGCTCATGTTATGCGCTCACAATGAGAGCGAGTGAGAGGCACGCGTCCCGCCTAAGAGCGAGAGAGACAGACATAAAAAGTGAAAGGCATGCGTCTTTCATCCTTCTTCCTACTATACGAATGAATATTCACATTAAAATTATTTTACCACTCAAAGTCGTTGTCACATAAAACTTTCGCCCGTATACCGACTTTACAGGCAACCAATTTTTTTTTTTATTCGACACACTTTTTTGTATTGAAGATGTGGGACTTCTACATATCTGTTTGAGTATCTTTATCTCTTGTGACATCTGTGTTTTTTGGTTTTTTCAGTTCGCCATTCTCCAATATTATATTGTCCATTTCATTTTGCGTGGTCAATAAATTTGATTTTAAGGTGTTGATCTCTAGCATCATTTCTTCAACGCATTGTAGGTAATTGTTTGTCGACAAGTCGAGGCTTTTTCCCATAATGTCGAAAGAGGCAGGCGAATTCCAAGAATCAAAGTATCCATTTTTTCAAGTGATTTGGATTTATTCTTATGCTTCCTTAATGTTATATTTGCGTATTCTTCCATCTCCGCTATATATATCCTAGACTTAACTCTTTATTAATTGCCCCGTTCATAAATATTTATTTCAGACAATAAGAATTTCAAAGACGTGTCGTGTAATTGGGTATATTGTCTATGGTATGTTACTAATTCACGTATCATTCGTTCCTTGACGGCACAACACTATTATTATCTATGGCAGGTTTGATTATTGTCTATGGCACTATTAATGACAATCACAATGACAATGATTGTATGTCATTTTTGTTTTGAAAGTGATAAAAAGTTTTTCATAACGGTTAAATTTACTTACAGTTCGATGTTCTTCAGTTAATTATCACTTTGATAGCACATTTATCACGGATAAACCATTCTTAGTGTTTTAATTTATAGAATAACTGGTAAGTATTGTCACAATATCACTAATTACGTGTATTTTATATTAGTACATGATTGTTTATGCGAGGATAGTCTATATCTATTGGGGTAGTCTATATCTATTGCCGAATGTAATTATTTCAATTGTAATGTTCTTTAACGATTAAAACACCATTTAAATACACACTTTTGCATTTATAAAATGAATAAGCATTTATATGCATCGTCTGTTACTTTACCCATTAGTCAACCTTTTTTTTGTTTTTTTGTTTTACGAGGTGGAAAATCCCCAGGATCTCCGACTTTTGAGGAAATGAGAGCCGGAGTATGTGTGGTGTTACCACTAAAAATCACCTCGTCTTTCTCATGTACCCGTGTGTCGGAGGGTCGGGTATCGCCGAAGCATTCGTCGCAACCCTCCGACGGGTATTGGCCCGCCAGATGGTCAGGCGGGTCCCGAATAAAACCCTCTTGGCGGCGGATGAAGGTGTTGGGCTCCGCCGCCAAAACACCCAGCGGCCGCTGAGGTTAGGGAGGACGGCAGCGCAACACCGCATCTCCTCTTCCTCTGCGGCCCCACCGCGACGCAACAATGGTGCGCCCCCATTTGGTCGCGGGAGATAGGGCGCGCGGCAACGCAACACCGACACGCCTCTCTTCCCGCGACCGCACCCGACTGCGAGGGACAGACAGAACTGTCCCCCGCACCCGCACTTTGGATGCATCGTACGCAGGCCTCACCCAAGCCCACGTGGAGCGTCCCCTTCCGGGATCCAGCTTAGCTTCACCGTGGGTGTACCTCAAACCCACGGTTACTGAGCCCCATCACGACAAGGTGGAGATCCCACGGTGGGGACCCATTAGTCAGCCTTCTTCTTTTTTTTTGGTGTCGTGTTGGAAAATCCTCATAGAGTCCCTCCGCCCTAGGGGGGAAGGACGAAGGAGACTGTCAGGCTCTTACTGACTAAAAACCAACCCGTGCTCCTCATGTACCCATGTGTCGGAGGGTAGGGTTTGATGATTTTGATTGATGATGATGATGATGATGATGATGAAGTATTCTGCTTCATCATCATCATCATCATCAGCCTTTAACAGTCCACTGCTGGACTAGGCCTCTTCTTTGAAAGAAGGAATTGGCCTACTATACCACGCTGGCTAAACGGGTTTATATAGGGTTTGTATCAAGCTTTCGTTCTCTTACAGTGATGTTCTATGCATAATATGCTCCCTCTGTCGGCTCTTACGACACCCATGGGATGATATGGGGTGGTGACAATCCGTATTCTTAATCCGTCACCACACGGTCGGTATTCCTCCTTCCTATTTCCTTGACCTTCTGGTATTCTGCTCATGTATAATAAATTATTTTGCTTCTCACTCCGCAAGCACTTAGCAATCGCGAGTGGTTCATGTGCGACCACCCTTATTGTCGAGTGTTGCCACTATACTTCTGTTCATGTCTTTACAAGCCATTTCATAAATATGTTATGATTTTATTCTAACGTGGAACAATTGTAGAGTTTGTAAAGTGTTTTCTTTTACAGGCCTTTAGTAGTGAGTAGCGATAAAACATCTCTTAAATTATCAGCTTGTAAAAGTAATTAAACAAAATAGGTAAAAGATAATTGGAACCTAAATAGCTGACTAACTAAAACGAGTTATATATTCGTTTTAGTTAGCTACTTACCTATTAAAAAGATTAACGTAGCTGCTAGAAGTAACTAATGACCAATATACACTAGCAAGAAATACTATACTAATGATCCAAGTGTCTTATTACTGTGCCGAGTCATTTTCAGTCAATTTGAGGGCTACTAAAACTAGTCAAAAATATCACGCAACGCTATCCTCAAAAGATCGATGGGTAATAATGTCGGTAGGTATAATGCTACAACATTTTTACAGTATGTCGGTTTCTGGTCCTTTGTAAGAATATTAGGCATCGTAGAGACCACACAAACATTCTTCGAAGGAATTTCAATCGTGTCTGTATTTGACAAACCAATTGAAAACTTTTTTCTAATCGTTCAGCAACAAAAAGGTATTTATATTACATAAGCTTTGTATTTTCTCGACAATTTTTATGAAGAAAGAACGTATTTTAAAAAGGTCAAATGAATTTTGAGAACGTCGATGAACACTAACGGTTTTCTGATAAAGTAAAAGCATTTTTGTGTCTGGATTTTTATTGAGGAATGTGAATATTCTTAGGTTTAAGAAAGAAGATAAACCTTTAAATTTGATAATCGTAATTTTAGATCCTTATTATAATTATAAGGTGTATAGTAAGCTATAAATAACGCTCGCTTATATTAAGAACACCGCTGATCGCCTAGCCACAATATCGCGCAGAATCTGAAATAGTTCTATTTCTAAAATGTTCTAAATTCACGAGTGCCGTAAATGTTTGTCCCAAAAGCTGGCTTCGTTTAGAATAGGGTTTTGATTTTGTTGCAAGCAACCAAGTACTACTTTGTACTCCAATGGCTTATCGACCCGAAGTGTGCCTTGGTCTCCAATACGAGAGAACGCCACTTCACCCGATCTTTGGCTACTTCTTGCCAATCATCAGCTTGAAGCGCCTTAAGATCCTGCTCCACGACATCTTTCCAGCGGTATCTGTGGCGACCGACAGGACGACGTCCTGCTGGTCGACCGACATACGCTCTCTTAACCGCACGTTCCTCTCCCATTCTCTCGACGTGACCGAGTCATCGGAGTCTGTGGGCTTTTATTACTCTAATTATATTAGGAATGGCTACGAGTACTGCAATTTCGGCATTTTTGCAGATCCGCCAGCTCCCGTCAGTTCTCTGCACAGGGCCCAAGATCTTCCGGAGGACCTTTCTTTCTGCGACCAAGAGCTATTCTACTCCTTTTGTGTCAGTGTCCAGGCTTCGCAGCCATACGTTAGAATCGGTCTTATTACAGTTTTGTAAATTCATAATTTCGTATTTCGGCTAAGAAATCTGGACACTAACACTTTGTGCAGAGCCGCACTAAATCTAAGCGCGTTTTGGATGCAAGCAACCAAGTGCACATACAAATACAGCTTTATGTCTTTATGCGATTTTCTTTATGTCTGCTGTATTAGAAACCTCAGCAGCATTGAATTAGCAAAAGTTGCGTGTGAAAAAAAATATTATATCAATTTTTATTTATTTATAAATAGAAGGGAATCTACAAAAGCATAGTCGATTCTTCGGCGGAAAAGAGCGATACATTTTTTTTTAACCGAATATTCAACTAGAAATGTTACACTCGCAATAAATTAAAGCACGTTCAACCGTCAAAAACCGTTTGCATGAAACATAACTTAATATTTCAACTGAATTTACATGGGTACAAGTCCTAAATTATGATAAGAACTACACCGAAATTGTAATCAGATCGTTCTAAAATGAATTCCCAGGAAATCCTACAAGGAAAGCAAGCTGTTATACATTTCTCTTTTATTCACTGATAATCATGAAAACTTAATTAAGATTACAATAAAATTGTGTTATCTCGAAATGAACCAGAACTTGCCGACTAAGCTTGCGTGCCGAGGTGTAGGATATGAAGTAGAAAATGAAATAAAAATTCATGGAGAAATTAAAACTATGAACTTTGTAAAGGAAATTATTGTATCTTTAATTTCATATTCTTGTTTTATAGAAGAGTTTGAATCAGATAGTGTTTCATTCAAGGTCAATAATTTTATTAGGAAAATTTTAGTGATCATTTTCTTCTGGTTGACTATAAATTGTTTGAATCACTTGCTGCTTTTGATGTAAAGTTAAAACATTTCATGTGATTTCATTTGCGATTACATTATCTCAAACCATTATACTTTCAGGGAACGAATATAGAAACTAAGCATGTTGTATTCAATCGAGGAATTGTGGCTGTTTTTCAATTTCAAACTATAGAGGCTTTTACATTTGGTGAATAGTCTTTTGACTTTACACCAAATGTTAAAGCTTCTCTATAATACACCTTCATTTTATAAAGCAGTAGTGTGGTTTTGTGTCAAACAAAACATTGTATGTTACCCGATTACAAAAATTTTGACATTTTGAGGTCTCAAATAAATCTGCCTTACTGTGTGAAAAACTTAAAGATGAAAAAAATTCACCTACTTATAGCATATCTTACACTGGCCCCGATCATTTTACTCTATCGGAACGGTGGAAAACTAAGACAAAGCTCGCACGATTTGATTTTGACCTTTATTATAAGTACAGAATCGATTGTCACAAGAACCGATAAGAATTCACCTCTAGGAGACCAATACATGTAAGCTGGTGGTTTATATATAGATAATACAATTATTGAAGTGAGTCCATAACATTTTGTTTTATATTAGAATTATAATGTAGAAGCAGAAATATACTTACTCAATGTTAGTTTGCTAGTACGTTTTTGTCTAAAGTTTCATTGAAAACTAAATTCAAACAGTCCCTTATTGTTCGCAAGTAGATATGCGCAGGTGTAAGTTTGGTGCAATGTGATCGCGTCCCAATGTTTCCCCGCCGTTGTCGCCGTGTCGCACTGAGTCGTCGCACCCAATTTGCTTATGTAAATACGCAGTTTCCGTTCTGACCTGAATAATTCATTGCCCAACGTGAACGTTTGACTCCCGCCAGTTTTGAAAATCAACAGAAAACGGAGCGTCTACACAAATACAAAGGAGTCAAAATTATAAAACTTTCTTTGAAATTACAATTCAAACGGTCCTGCGGCTACTTCTCATTTGTGCGTTTGTTTATCTTTAATTTGAATTTGGAAATAGTTGTCGACTGACTTGCAGATAAATAACTTTTTAATCATTGCAGCTTTATTGGTGAACTTGGACTTTTTTGTCCATGTACGAGTAAATTAAGCTATTATTATTTTGCAACTTTTACTTTTAAAATTGGTCTTTTTGTCAGATTTTATTGCTTCTGTTCCTATTCATCATAATATATGTAATCCAAAATACCGCCATACCAAATTAAGTCCGGTAGGGCTATAATTGTATTACACGTACACGTACACATACGATGCAAGTAGAGGGCAGTTGAGACAACTAGTATTATTTCAAATTGTTCTATATAGAAAAATCAATAAAATGGTTAATTTTAAATATTTAAATAATTTAATGAATAAACTCTATAGCTAACAGTGTGTACCAACTGGTAAAGTGTCATCTTCAAGAACTGACAAGTATTTCACCAACACAAAATACACTTGAAATGGAAGCATTCAAAGTCACAAATATCCTTGATATGAAATACTATTTTGAGGACCGTATGGCCCAGTTCGAGGAAGAGCTTCAAAAAAAGTCCTCGCAGAACACTGACAACTTAGCAGATGACTTTGTGCTGTGCTGTAGGCGCTCAAGTCCTTCTCACAGCAGCTTGACTGTATTGGCCATGAAGTAGACAAAATGGAGATGCGTAGCCGCAGGAAAATGTTACTTCTTCATGGTGTGGAGGAACACAAGGACGAGAAGACAGTCGAGGTGGTAGCAGACGTTGTCAAACAGCGTCTCAAGATAGACAGTTTCACACCTGCTGATGTCCGGCGCTGTCACAGAATGGAGCGTCCTACTTCCAGCGACAAGGCAAGGCCAATTCTGATTAAACTTGAATCTGTCGCGGTGCGGGACAGCATGTGGTTTGCGAAGACAAAGCTGAAGAGTTCGGGAATCACTTTGTCGGAGTTCCTGACCCGTTCACGACACAATGGCATTCATGGCTGCGCGTGCAATGGTCGGGGTTGCGAAGTGCTAGACAAGGGAGGACCACATCTACATCTTGGCTCCTGATGGTAACCGCCACCGCATAACATCCGTTGGTGATCTTAGCAAGATCAAGCTTCCAGACGCAGAGAAGCCCGTTGCTAAATCGACCGCAACCAAGGCCAGGCGAATTGCTGCCAAGAAATAGGTTTCCCATGATCCTTGGATGTCTGTGGGTATTTATATTTACTACCGTAATATACTTGTTACACACCGTCATAATTATAACTTGTTCAATATTTTCTAATTACCGTAACAAGTACTTTTATTTACTAATCAAAACTGTCAGAATTGTCAGTAATGACATAACGTCGTTATTATGGAGTAACGTTCCGTTTTGCACTGGATTTATATTTTTATTGACGTTAATCATTTTAAATACCCATACTTTGTACGTGTTTTAATTTTTCTGTGCAATAATTTTGGTGCTTATATTTGTTAGTTACACATTTTATCTTAGAAAAATTGTTCACTTTACTTAATTAATGCGCAACTGGCAGGTGGACACTCAGATGAGTTTATAAGAGTATTTAGATATTTTGTTTTTATATGTGTACTTATTACTTATTATTTGGATATAAATATATATTTATTTTTTCATATATGTCGCAAATCGACTCGAAAAGCGATGATGAAAGCTTTCATTCAGCAACTACCTTTGACGACAGCTTTGTTAGTGTACCTTCTCTGGGAGATATTCTTCGGTCTCAGTTTTCGGCGTACCCAAGCACTTTAATGTAGTCCATATAAATGCACAGAGTATTCCTGCTCATTTCCCTGATATGCTGGCTAACTTAGACTGCCATAATATACATGCCATTCTTGTGTTCGAGTAATGGTTGAAACCATGCCTACCATCAATTTCTTATATTCTTCCAGGTTTACAACTAATCAGGAATGATTGCGGTATCGGCGGTGGTGGCGGTGTTGCCACCACCACTTTATACACTTTATAATTACGCACTTATATTCCTTAACAGATTGTCTCTACGTTATCACAACCGCCACCGTCGAATGCTGGCGAGCATCTCTTTTTAGAAATGGAACTTCAACATACAAAACTTTTATTGGGCGTATATTATTCTTCTTCGTGTCATATTAACAATTTTTCTTCATTTGAGCAAATCCTGGAAAATCTTACTTCTTCCTATGATCATACCATTATTATGGGTGATTTTAATACTTGCCTTCTCAAGCAGAATTCACGAACTACATCTTTACGACGTGTTACAGAATCCTGCAACTTGACTATTTTAAACCTTGATGCAACACATCACTTTCCTAATACTACTCATTCTCTTCTCGACCTTATTCTAGTTTCTTCTCCCAATCATGTTTATAGGCATGGTCAATGTTCAGCTGACGCATTTTCCTCGTGAGGATGCCATTAATATAGATTGGGAGTCATTGTCACAGTCATTTTCCTCAGATTGCGTCGTCACTAAAGTTCATATCTTAACAACTCAATTAATCCAGTTGTATGACGTGTATGCGCCAGTTCGTGCAATCAGAATTAAACATTTACCTGGGCCGTGGCTGACAGAGGACATTAAAAAGATCATGGCGAAGAAATGTGCAGCAAAGTCAAGATTGAAGCAGAAACCAACTCCTATAAACCTCGAAAAATACGTAGCTATCAGAAATCACTGCAACAAGGTGTGTAGGAAAGCACAACGCCAACATATCCATAAGTCAGTTGAAAACGGTGATCCAGCTAAGGTCTGGAAATTTCTCAAAACTTTGGGTGTTGGTAAGACACAGCAAAAATCAATTCCAAATAATCTCAAAATTGACTCTCTTAACATACATTTCTCTTCCTCGTCCAAGTTTGATGAAAATATTAAAAGTAACACTCTACAGCATCTTTCATCTTTACCAACCCCAGATTATTCTCCTTTTATCTTCTCTCAATTCACCGCTTGTAATGTTAACAAGAGCATTCTGGAAATCACGTCTAATGCAATCGGTAATGATCGTGTAAGCCGCAAAATGATCCTTCCCATCCTTGACGAAATCCTTCCAGTCCTATGCAACGTTTAAATCAGTCGATTTCCAGCGGCATCTTTCCCTCAGCGTGGAAAGAAGCACTGATTATTCCCCTGCCTAAAAAACCCAAACCTTCTACTTTATCAGATTACCGTCCTATATCCATATTACCATTCCTTTCAAAAGTCCTAGAACGTCTCATCCATACACAACTTAGTTCCTTCCTTTGTGAAAATTCCCTTCTAAATCCATATCAATCAGGTTTCCGACCTGGACACAGTAGTTTAGTTTGCGTTACAGATAATATTAGGCAAGGAATGGACAGTGGCAATCAAACGGTGTTATCGTTACTTGACTTTAGTAATGCGTTCAACACCGTGGATTTGCACATCATGCTTGGCATCCTCAGCTCTCTTCACATATCTCCATCGGTAATTGACTGGTTTCAAAGTTATCTGTTTGGTCGCCGGCAACTTATCTGCATTGAAGATACTTACTCCACTTGGTCAAACACGAATGCAGGTGTACTACAGGGTGGCGTGCTATCCCCTTTACTCTTCGCAATATTTTTAAATGCTATTTCAAACCAATTAGTTTCATCCTACCACCTTTACGCAGATGATTTACAAATTTACACACAGGCTCCCTTTGACAAGCTAGCAGAAGCCTGCAAGGCTATTAACTCGGACCTCGAGCGGATTTGTGAATGGACTCAAAAGTATGGACTCGTAGTAAAACCCGAAAAAACCCAACTGATTGTTATTGGTAGCCCAAGATTGTTAGCTAAAATTGTCTGGTCTGATCTACCACAAATCAGTTTTAATGGTAAACATCTATCATTTAGCAAAATTGTAAAAAAAACTGGGTATACATATGGATGAAACAATGTCTTGGCGACTTCAGATACAAGAAACAAGTCGAAAACTGTTTGGTTCAGCCGCGTCAATACGAAAGTTACGCAATCTCCTTCCAACTGCTACCAAGATTGCGCTTGCATAGTCTGTGCTTCTGCCGATCCTTGACTACGCTGATGTCAGCTATCTTGACCCTACCGAGGAGCAGTTAAACAAACTTGAGCGTCTCCAAAACTTCTGCATACGTTTTATATTTGGTTTACGCAATATGATCATATTTCAGAATTCCGGAACAGGCTCATGTGGCTTCCGATTCGCCTTCGCAGAAATACTCACATTCTTACATTACTGTATAATATCCTGTTTAATCCCAATAGTCCCTCTTATCTTAAAGAACGTTTTAGTTCCTTCATGACACACATTTAAGGTCCTTGAGGAAGTCTGTGGACTTGAAACTGGAGATGCCAATTGCATTCCACTAATTATTTTGACAAATCTTTTACTGTTTAAGCTGTGCGCCTGTGGAATGCATTGCCTTTCGACATTCGTAGAGCAAAATCGCCAAGTATATTTAAAGGGTTGTTAAAAACGCACTATCTTTCATATATGTGTATATATATATATATATATATATATATATATATATATATATATATATATATATATCTTCTGCTTTCATTTAAGCTGTAGCCCACCGACAACAGCTTAAATGAAAGCAGAAGAAGATTAATTTGTAAGTTCATGCAATTTTGCTGAGCTTTTCCTACTGATTAAGGACGATACGGCACATCATGTAAAAGTCTGTCTCAATGTTGAAATAATGTTATAAATCGATTTCAGTAACTCAGTTCCCATTATTTTGTAATTTAAAAAGTGGTCTTAAACTAATAGTAATTACTTATTTAGGCATAACAAGCACTCCAGATAGTGTTGGGTTCTAGAGTTTACACCTCAATCCACTCATATTTGTCAATGGGATGACAGCTGGATGATTACGTTATTATTCAATAATGCATTCCACAAAACTACAATATATTCATTTTTGTATACATTTTTGTTGTTAAAGTGTCAGACATTGAATGATTGTTCCAATACCGAGAACACTTTAATTGTTATCACAGTTTAAAACTTTCAATTTATCAAAAGCTTACATTTGACAACACTTCAATTTGATCAACACAGCATCAGATCAAAACCTCACTAACCACAATAGAGACAATACCCAAACTTCCCACACTAAATTGAAATCCAAACGAATTTTGTGTTTCGTACTTTTGGGCAAAACTCTATCACGAAACGAGCGTTTAAATTGGCGCCGAAACAGCTTCGCAACATCATTCGATTTGAATATTGGCATCACGTAGAGAAACCCTTAGGGGGATTGCAATACGAGTCAAGGGGCTCGAGAAAATAAAATCGCTACCTTCACCTTCGTCCCCAGATGACTAAATACAGGTACCTTAGTAAATTGGACCTTTAAAAATACGCCTTATTGGACTCATTTTTCTTATAAGTTTGTTTCTGTTTGTTGTTTTGGTAAGTCCCGAATGTTACAACATAACGTAACATCATGACTGTTTCTACACAGAATATAAGCACAGATGTATGTACATAGACCAATATTTGATTGGTTTTGTAACAGATTTATATAGTAAGAAAGCCTATTTAAATATAAGGACAATAATACATGTAATTAACAATCAGTTCCTATTAAAAAATCTCTTTACAGGCGGACTGACTTAAATTTATGGGTGATATCCATAAAAAAATCATGTTCAATCATGCAGCTTGCTTAAAATATGTCAGAAAAAGACTTCACTGTTTCTGCTGAGCTTATAATACATATATATTATATATAGGTACAGATGAGTGTTCAAAATTCAAACCTGGCCCTTCCAGGAAATCAAATCTGAAGTCATGCCATGTCAAGTTCACAATCCCTCTCCGAACAAAATTCGTTGTGTACCGGAAGGGTTGATAAATTAACTACCGGCCTACGTTGATTGCCCTTAGTGTATATTATTATTTGAAAATGTGTGGCACGAAATGTGTTGTCATTTAATAAGGGAAAATTCTTGAAAATGCATTTAGAACTAATTTTCCTAAACTGAAGATCTCTTTATTAAAGCTGTGGAGCCTTATCATTCATACTTAAAATACCTGCCCACCGCAAAATAGCTCATCCAGTCTTTTGTCGTATCCAACATTAAAAAAAATATCTAAAGAAAATAGCCCACACTTTATTCTCAAACCTACCAAGTATACGCGAAAAATCATAAAATTGGCCGTGTCGGTTCGGAGGAGTTCAATACCAAACACTGTGATTCGAGATTTCTATCAAAAAGTTAAAATTACATCATGAGTACAAAGTGCTCGTATTGTCAAGTCAACTATTATAATTATAACGTTATGCCGAAACTACAATGCTCAGACCGTAGAGTTCAGAGTACAAAATTTTCTAAGCAAAGGAAGGAAGTATTTAGGTCCTATATTTCAGATGAACAATAAGGACGGTATATAATTTTCCTTTGAAATAATACTGCTTTTAGTACAAAAGGTCATTCTACTTAGTATTTGGTCTTTGTCTGTTATATGATAGAGCGTATACAATAACTTCTAGGCTTTATAAATAAGTTCAGTGAATGGAGTTTATTTAATATATTTACTGTAAAGTAAGCAGTATTTAGTTGAGACTTACAGCAAATGATATTTTTGATGGGCAAAACAGCAAATAGTGTAATAAATATAAGAAAATAAAAATAATATCATCAATTTATGAAAGGAAAATCTAGTCTTTGCGATTTTCGATTTCTGCTAAACATTTTGCTTAAAAATACACGCATATTTATAATGCATATTTTAATTTACGGCGATTATTCTACACAGTTTGCATTGAAAAATATTCGATATTCTGCCTAATAATTATTATATTCAATAGAAAATTTAGTTTTTTACTATTTTTACTATGGTATTATTACATAATTATTATAATTCAAATGATAATATTATAATTGATATGTTATTATTTTATTTATTGACATCATATTATTGAATTAATCTTGATTCATCTATTTGACATATCTTTATTTTTTTTTTATTTTTTTTTTACACTTGACCAGAGCTATAATCTTATTAATCTACGATATTGAGACATACCTATATATATTATTATTACCTAATTTTATTTCCTCAACTGACATTCCTATTTTTATTATTTCGTATATCCATATTACTTGCATTTTAGATCTAGCCAATATCACATAATTGTAATCTTGATCTATCCCGTAACTGACATCTATTTGACATATTTTTGTTTTTTACACTTGCTTGACCTGTCCTATAATCTTATTAATCTACGTACATTTAGAAATACCTATCTATATATTATTACCTAATTTTATTCACTCAACTGACATTCGTATTTTTTAATATTTCATATATCCGTATTACTTGTATATTAGATTTAGCCAATATCACATTTTTTGTATTGATCAATCATGACTCAGACTTTTAGCTCTAAACACATAAGACTATTTAAAACTATTTGACCCGCTAGCCACAAAGAGGCGCCAGCTGAAAATCAGCGCTGCAATTAACATTGCAGCAATATGCTGAGCTGCTGCCTTTTTTGACACACAATACCGAGCCTAGCATTACCTGCGTAAATATGTTATATTTTTAAATCTTGTAAGTATTTCATGTGTTTCTTGACCGGCCGCTGGCTGCTTACATGTAGTGATCTTCTTTGATGCCTAATGTCCCACAGTAAGTCTGGAAAATATTGTTTATTTAGTTTATCTATAAGTGCCTCGCTGGATAAATGTAACTAAACCTTAGTATATACATACCCAGTCAGTTTAAATTGTGAAAATGCAGCATCAAGGCGCCTACGCGGCCAGTGGTTCTTGCCATTTTATATAGTTATAATAATTTTTGAATGCGTTCTCGTTCGGCGATGCCCGCGCGTAATTTGTACTCACGCCGATGCACTGTATTTGCCTTTTTTATTAACCTACAATAACACACACAGAGGTCTATTTAATATTACATACCGACCGCACAATAACAAATATTATTTAAGTGACATATTATTATATACATTACCTTGATTTGTCCGGTTTATTTGCGTTGTAAAGTCCTGTGCATCGTGCTGTGAATAGCCACTTGGCTGCATAAATGTATGGGTGCCTACTTCGTCTATTGTATTGTAAGCGGCTTGTAATGATTGAGTAGGTACCTAGTTTACGATCAGCGATCTATGGGCAAGGAGTGCCGGGCACAGGAGACATGCGCACTGTCTCGGCGCTTAAGCCGCTATGCCGGCGCCCGGCTGTCGCTGTCGCGTGTCGCCTGCGGCGGCTGCGGCCTGTTCCCATATATGTAGGTCGGTATACAATATAGTGCGTTCTGAGCGGGTGGCATGCGCGCGCGCTCGCTTTAAAATGTTATTAAGTACTTATTTATAGTCCTATATCCTATGTTCTTTTGACTTTGGTTTGTATGATTTAATTTTTTTTTTTTTTTCAATTTAATATTATGTTCTCAGGATTTTATATTATTTTTTCTTTACTGTGAAAATTATGAACTTCTAATTGTAAGTAAGTATTGTGTGTTCAAAATAAAGAAGATTTTATTATTATTATTATTATTATTACCACAAGTAGTACATTCAACGTAATAATTGAAAGCTATGATAAGAATTAAAAGGCAATTCGTACCATAAGTGTCTTATCGTATATACATAAGAATTATCTATTTACAAAGTTGTTACTTTAAAATTACGCACGTGGGTGGAAATCAATTCAGCTAATGTTAATAAATTATGAAACACAGACGGCGTCATGAATATCGAAAACCAATCAGAATGTGCCCTGCCCATTGCCACTTCAGCCTTGCTATTCGGAGAGATAGCTCTCCGAATAGCTCCGAATAGCAGAACCGATGGCCGTTGGGGCAGGCGGGTTCTAGAGTGGCGACCAAGTACCGGACAACTCAGCAGGGGTAGGCCTCCCGCAAGGTGGATCTCGATGACTGTGGTTCTCCTGCGGATCTCCTCATTTCTGATTCGATCTCACAGGGAAACTCCGAGCATAGCTCTCTCCATTGCCCTCTGAGTGACCCCGAGCTTTCGGATAAGGCCCATAGTTATCGACCACGTCTCAGCGCCGTAGATCATCACTGGCACCACACACTGGTGAAAGACTTTCGTCTTGAGACACTGCGGGATATTGGACGTGAAGATATGCCGTAACTTCCCGAACGCCGCCCAAACAAGCTGGATTAGACGAATGACCTCTTTATCGAAGGTGTACCTACCCAATTGGATCATTTGTCCCAGGTAAACGTACTTGTCGACAACTTTGAATGTAGAGTTCCCAACCTGGATAGAAGCAGGTACGACATGGACGTTAGACATGCTTTTCGTCTTGTCCATGTTCATCTTAAGACATACTTGTTGGGAGACTCTACACAGGCCATCGAGCATTGTGCGTCTTCCACTGTCTCAGACATGACTAAGATATCATCAGCAAATCGAAGGTGAGTGATGTACTCGCCGTTGATGTTGATGCCGAATCCTTACCAGTCCTGGAGCTTGAAAACGTCTTCCAGCGCAGCGGTGAAGAGTTTCGGAGATATAACATCTCCCTGCCGCCACGCCTCGCTGTAGCCGAATAGGTTTTGAGCTCTGGTCTTGGAGGCGGACTGACATGGTGGCGTTTTGGTACAAACACTTCAGCACTTCGACATATCGATAGTCAATTATGTATCGCTGGAGAGACTGCAGAACTGCCCAGGTTTCGATCAAATCAAAAGCTTTCTCAAGTCCACAAACGCCAAGCGTAGAGGCTGGTTATACTCCTCGGACTTCTGTATAACCTGCCGAAGCGTATGTATGTGGTCTATGGTTCTATAGCCTTTTCTTCTGGTTTGCTCCGTTGCTGGTGACTCAGTAGTGAGATGAGTCTGTATTTCTTCAAAAGGGTTTTGTCACCCTTCTTGAAGAAAAGCACTACCATACTTCTGTGCCATGCCTGTGGCGTTTTGCCCTCGAGCATAACGGAATTGAATAGCTTCCGAAGCATTTCCACAGCAGGTGCGCCGCCAGTTTTCAGAAGCTCTGTAGTTATTCCGTCATAACCCGGTGCCTTGTTGTTTTTTAGTTGTTCTAGGGCTACACTAATCTCGTGCATACTGACATCCGGGATATCTTCTGTATAGTGTCGGGTCAATCCAGCTGTAGGGTCAGTGGCTGGAATAATAGCAGGTGTTCGTGTAATCGTGTATTGCTGTCCATAGATACGTTCGATCTCCTCCAGGAGCTAGGGTTTGGACGAGATAATTCTGCCATCCTCCATCTTCAGCTTTGTCAACTGGCTCAGCCCGATAGACAGATCTCTTTGGAACAATCGATTTTAAACTTTCGCGATTTGTATACATCATACAAAATAATTTAGCGGGTCTTAATCGTGTTAACTTAACTTATTTAAGGTATAAATACCTATTTGTTTCCAACGTTTTGCTCGTCTTGCACCGTGCGTGGTCGCGGAGAGATTGATGAGAGCTCAGCGCCGTCTTGTGGAAGTGTGGGTTTCGGTATGTTTACGGTGTTTACATTATCGGCTACTTGGAATCCAGTCATCTGTAAACATCGCCGCAGTGATAAATCTCAACAGTGTGTAGACGTCATTAGTGTAGTGTGTCGGCGTACCAACATTGCGAACTCAAATAAAGACCAAGTGAGGGTAGGTGCCGAAACCCACATTTCCACAAGACGGCGCTGAGCTCTCATCAGTCTCTCCGCGACCACGCTCGGTGCAAGACGAGCGAAACGTCGGAAACATATAGGTATTTATACTCTTTGGAACACTTTGGAACTCTTATTCCACTCGATCACCTCTCGAACACACTTAGTGCTGTATTGGCGGAGATCGCGAGTTAGAGATCTGCCTATTGAGACGCCGATATTTTGGCATGTCGTCGGAGGATAGCAGAAGCATCCTACGCCTCTCCTCTACGAGCTCGAGGGTCGGACCAGAGATTTTATCGCCTTTTTTTCGTTTTGGGCTTTAAAAACTTTAAGCCCGTTGTAAGAATAGCATCCACGAACCTTTCACTGAAGTCGTCCACCTAAGCACTCTCCCAGGCATTCGAAGCGGTTTCGCAGTTCATGCTGAAAGCTCTCGGGGTTTTGGATTTGAACTGGTGCTAGTCGGAGCGTGGACTTCATCAATCTCGACCGTTTGAGGCTAGGACTAATACTCAATGTGCCTCTTACCATTCGGTGATCGCTGCCCGCTCTAAGCGAAATGATCACGGAGACATCATTGAATATTTGCCTCTTCTTCGACATGATGAAGTCGAGCTCGTTTTTGGTAGCACCGTCTGGACTTATCCAGGTCCACTTGCGGCATTCGCGTTTTTTGAAGAAGGAATTCATCATGAAGAGTCCTTCCTTCTCCGTGAAGCTAGCCAGCAAGTGACCCCGCGAGTTCCGATGTCCATATCCAAATTGCCCCTCTCAGCGCATCAACGCTTCGTTTGCCCAGTTTCGCATTGATATCTCCCATGACAACGGTGCAATGGGTTTTGAAGCCATATACCTATAGCCCGAGATATGTCCTCTTACATAGCTTGTACCTCCTCATCGGGGTGCGTCGAGGTCGGAGCAGTAGACCTGTATGACCTTCAACGAATATCGTTTAGATACTCTGAGACGCTACCCTGCTCGACACACTCGATATATTTACCATGACGATGAACCCGACACCACCTTGGGACTGTTGGTCGCCCTCCCGGTAGAAGAGCAAGTTACCGGAATTGAGCACTATCGAGTCCTCACCCTGTCTTCGGACCTCAGATAGGCCTATAATATCCCATCGTAACTTGCTCAGTTTTTCTTCCAGCTCGGCAATCTTCTCGTCGGTCCGCAGTGAGCGCGTGTTAAATGTTGCTAGGGCCAGTTGTCGTCGGTGATGGTAGCTGGATCTCCGCCGGAGATTCTTAGCACCCCTTGCCTCGCCGTTACCATGGCCGCTACCTGAGTCAGGAATAGCGGAGCCGCCGGGGACTAGGGTCGTTTTTTATGGTCGTGACTCATTCTTTGGGGGTATTTTGCTGTAACCGCCACGCCTGGCAGACGTATTGGCGATCGCAGTGGCGGAAGACTTTGATACTAGACGTTGCTGCCCGTCTAGTATATTTACATTTACTTCCGCCTTACTTTGGATGGTTCGACCGCGATCTTCCGGTTGACTGACTGCACTGGTGGATCCCAGAGGGCGGTGGCGCCACATAATACTATCACCAGCTGGCAACAACAAACACAATTAAGTTTTACCTACCAATAAGTGGATATACCTTGCCATGAAATACGCCATATTTCATTTCAAAACGGCATTTAGTCGCCATTTGCAAAAATGTATAACTTGTCTCTTAATGCTACAATTCCTACTGTATACTCAATATGTCTCTTTGTTGTTATTAAATCCAATAATGCCTTAACAAAGTAACAAAGAAAATCAATATCAAAAGGTATTGCTTTATTACAGGGACGTAAAAAGATAACGCCCAGTCCAGTTCGTTTCTATTTTTACGGGACGGAAAGAGAATTGTTAAAACGTTTTTTACAAACCTGTACAACATTCCCAATGAAGTTATAAGACCCAGTTATTTAATAAAACCAATTCGAGCGAATATTTACCGAAATAGACTCAGTTAGACCACCGGTCCACCCAATCATTTCCTATTCTCTTGTTTCAATTGCGACGATAAATTGGATTTCACGTCAAAAGACTATCGTTTCAATGATTCAGATTTTGCAACTACAAACGTTTTATTCCTATTCAATTCTGGATAGTGGCAGTAAAGAATTTTTAATCACGTACATTCTCTATATTGATTAAAAGATGCTGTATTGTTTTAGACTCGGATGTGATATAAGATTTACAACGTTTTAGTGATACAAAAACGGGTATAATCTATTGAACAATTTTATGTAAAGTCTACTTTTAGAAAAACTAATTGCGAAGTATGTCTCAAAGAAAACAACGACTAAAATACGAAACCAAAATAAATCCGAAAATAAATAAAACGTCTCAAAAGCAAACTTAAATTTTAAACCTGAAAGTCGTAACCAATATTTGATTTCACAAGTTTCGAGACTCACACTAAGATAAATCCTTTTAAGTAGGTATAAAAAGAAGTATGAACAAAAACAAAAATGATCTTGAAACCAAACATTAGGTATGTCATATTGGTTTATCACTGTTTGAACAGGCTTTATAAAGATCAATCTGCTCTGTCTTTGGTCGTTTACCGAACTCTAAAAGGTTTACGATGGCCTCTGGCCTATGGAATTATATGACACTAAATTTTTTGTAAACAGTGTATATATTTTGTAATCTTTAGCCACAGGCGTTTCTATGTGTGCACATAAGTTCTACTGTTATAATTTTGTGTTACTAGGTGGAATATTGGTTTGGAGCAATATTCAACTTACTATGCTGTATTGAAAGAAAACATACAGCCAACAATTAATATTATTGTAATACGACTCGTTCAGTTTAGCGCTGAAAACCAAAATTGCAAGCCGCTCCCTCCACCACTCAACGGTTCGTTTTCTGGAAGAACATATTTTGTGAGGCTCTCTTCGAAGACGTTACAGACCTGTCCACTAGAACCACCGCTGTGTTTGTGACGTCTCGTAGCGGCAGGGACAAACAAATCGGGGCTAGCTTGCTCCAACATAGGGTTGGAGCAAGCTAGTCTCGATTTGTTTGTCATTTGCCAACTTTATTTCTTCATGCTCTCATTTTACAAATACTTATATAAGTAAGTAATGATTGTCATCATCAATTCAACGCAGCTATTTACTAATATGATGATATTTTTTTATTATTTTCTACCCTTTTCGTCATTAATTTCTCGCTGGATTTTCTACTGAAGAATATCTGCAATTTATGAATACCCCTGCATCAGATTGGGTACATAGAATTAATATAGGTATATTGGTCGAATAATACTCAGTCCTGTTTTGTAAACTTGCCCGCAGTTTCACTAGCGTCAAATTTAGTTTTTGGCCATCGTCTGGCAGCTGTAGGTTTCTTAAATAAAATGTTTTTTAGCTTTATTTAAGAACAATAATGTAAAATCTATAAGTTACTGTTTTCTTTTTACAACCTCTGCAACCAGTTTTCTTCTTAATGTAAAAAGTATGTGTACTTTGAAAATGTGGAATGATAATTGAAAAAACTAAATCTTTTCAAAATAAATTTTATTAATTTACAGTAGTATATTGTTGAATATTGTTCAAAATAAATTTTATTAAGATTAACTTTACATGATACAGATTATTGGTGTCAAAGATATATTTTCATTACCAAACGTGTTTTGCATAGTTTTCAAACTACAAAGGAAGGAAAGATGAAAGAAAATTATTATATAAACTCACACGGTTACAGGCGAAATAGCCCTCAGGCCATTAAATTTGAGGATTACTGTGCTTTTCACAGAAGACTGGCATAGAGCAGCAGACTACTTAGTATTGAATTATGTGTGTGAGAGCACCAGAGGCCCAAGCCTCTCTGCCCATCATCTTTTCGTACCTTAAGGAGTGTATTGTTTAATGAGGTGGACATAGGACTTTGGAAATGAGCAGAAAATTCTACATTACGATTTCATCATGCCGATTCCAGTATCGTCCACATAATCGTATGTTAATGGCAAAAGCTTCGCCTGGCGTAATTTTTCTGTTTTTCACACATTAATAAAACCGGCGCAATATATTTTCATAACATAACCATACACGTTCGGTTTATACCTTCCTGGACATGTTTCTTCGGAAGTAAACCACTGTAATATAAAGTTATGTGTTGAATCTCCTACTTAAGTCCACGATTAATAAAGTTTGCGCAAACATTTATAACGCGGGTGTAGTTTTAGTTAAATAAACGACGCCTAAGCCTAAGTTCCACCCACAAAGCTTTGTGTGTTATGGTACGCTAGTTCTAAGAACAGTTGTGTGGAATGGAATCAACTTGTACAATATAATCAGTGGTGTTTCATTGGTTATCGAATCGGTGTACCTATTACGTGATAGTAGTATGGATGTCGCAGATGAAATGTAATTAAATCATTCTTGGAAGGGATACAATAAGATTAATATAGATTATTGTTATAAATAATAGGTGGTGGCCCACGGTTTCACCAGGGTAAAATTTGTTCTGTACAGTTTCGTTTTGTTTAAAAGCGACTCAATATTTTAAAGATTTTGCTTTCAATACATTATACTTACTGTACTTATGAGATATTATAATTTATAACCGGTCTTAAAACAACCATAGCAAAGAAACCTTAGCCTTACGACGTGGTGGCTATTCCAAGTACCAATTACGTTATTAATGGTTTTATTTTTCTTCCACAAAGTAGTTATTGGTACGAGTCTTTTATTACAGCAAAAAAGAAAACTCCCGCCCTTGGAATCAATCCTATATTACGTGAGACTAACAATCACAAAGAACTCCCAGACTCGGAACAACGGCTTGTAGTCGCTTGTGATCAAACCTATAATATTCGCCGTAATGTCAAGTGATCACTTAAACTTGGACGCCAACCGTGCAGTCAACAGAATACCTGAGTGATGTCAATACTACGATAGAGGATGCCCGCGGGTACACCCACGTTACTTAAGGCTACTGCTCCGCTCCCGTCGCTCATAGCGCAATTTTATATAGCCTATAGTCTTTTACGATAAATGTGCTATCTAACACTGAAAGAGTTTTTCAAATCGGACCAGTAGTTTCTGAGATTAGCGCGTTCAACCAAACATACAAAGTCTTCAACTTTATATATTAGTATAAGATAAGCAAGAAATCTGATCTCACCTCTTTTCAATAGACAGCAACTTGGACGTGATTTTTATGTGTTAGGATTGAAATTCTAAGACAATACACATAGTATAAAGTCTGGTTGTTCCCATAGTGATATCTTGGCACATTGCGTCAGAAAGGCAGCTCTCCTAGTCGCCTTCGCCAGTGACATAACATCTCACAGCACCTGAAAAACCATAATATTTCTAAACGAGTTGATTAAAGGATTAACACAGTGCCTTAGAAATTCAGCCTAAAAATATCATCATAATTGTCCAAGTAATTTCTCGGTTGCCACTAAGACTTTTAGCGTTGGAGCCCGGGGTTAGACCTCGGGCTCCAACGCTAAGAGTTTACTATTCCAACCAGATTTAACAGAGTATCAGCTTTATCCAGCCTGTAAATATATCGAGGGTTCACGGGCAAAATGTATTAAGCGACATCCTGGCCGATATTGAGTTATATACATATTCGGAATCGCCGGATTTTTCTGCGTCGTTTGCACTCGGTTTCGTGCTGATCTGAGCACTTTTTTGGCGCTTAAAACAATAGTAAATTTAGGCGCAGTTAGAAATAGCTTTGATTGAAGCGACAACATTTTTTTACAATTTAAGAAGAAACGGACTTCATACAGGCCAAATATTTAGTGTTTTTGACTTGAGCTATTTTCCCCGGCATAAGTTTGGTAAGATAAGGTGTTTGAATCGTCTTGCCTGCGCCTAAAATATATACATACCGTCGCTTAAAGCATTTTGCTTGCACCTGAAATTCATACTTGATGTCGCTTAAAACATATAGCCTGCTGCTGAAATCCATACCTTATGTTGCTTAAACCATTTACCATGCGTCTGATATTAATACACACAGGCGCTTAAATCATTTTCCAATTTAATAAAAATTCTTTATACTCGGCGGTTAAATCGTTCTTCTTGAACTGAATTAATAAAGTATCGTCTCATCAAGCATATTGTATTCTAAGTGGTGGAAGTTAAAACATTTTTACTCTGCTGGAATTAGGAAATCTATATTCGTTAAGATAGTCAAAATTTTGTATAAATCGTTTGTCCGTTGTCGGATAAGACACATCGATTGTGAACTGGCAACCGGTAATATCTCAATTTTGACAACTTTAGAGGAAAACATATTTGCTTCATTTAAATAATATATCGTATGTTAAAAAAAATACGTAGGTAATATTTTTTTTCATTGCACACGTATTTAAAAACAAAAGTAACATTATAATATGCTTCCTTCCAATATAAAATCGAGATATGACAATATAAATCAACACAAGAACAAACAACATTTTACTTGGCAAATTATGGGCGATCCCAACAAGATTGTCAGTCCACCTTGCAGGAGGCCTAGCTCTGCTACGACGTCTGGTGCGTAACCGCCACTCCAGAACCATTCTGCTCCAACTGCCATCGGTTCTCCTGGCTATGTACCCTGCAACTGCCACTCAAGCATGACTATTCGGAGAACCATGTCGGTGACTTTGGTTCGCCTGCGTATCTCCTCAATTCTGATTCGATCTCGCAAGGAAACGCCAAGCATAGCTCTCTCCATCGTCCTTTGAGTGACAACACTGGCAACACACACTGTTCAAAGGCTTTCGTCTAGAGACACTGCGGGATATCAGACGTGAAGACATCTATAGGAGCTGGTACGGCATGGACGTTATGCATGATTTTCGTCTTGTTCGACCCACTTGTTGGGAGACTCTACAGACGCCACCGAGCATTGTACCGAAGTCTACCATGGTCTCAACCATGACTACGATATTGTCAGTGAGTCGAAGGTGAGTTATGCAGTACTCGCCGTTGATGTTGATACCGAGTCCTTCCCAGTCCAGAAGCTTGAAGACTTCTTCAAGCGCACCGGTGAATAGCTTCGGAAATACAACATCTCCCTGCCTCACCCCTCGCTGTAGTCGAATAGGTTTCGTTGTTTTTTACTTCTTTCTTTTCTTCTTCACTTTACCACTTTTCAACTTAAACTGGCGCTCAGCGCGTCTACACCGCCTTATATACCCCTAGGAATGTTCTAGATCTACTAATTTCGATTGTCATTTCATAATTCAATTGTTTTCCTATCTCCTGTCTCTTTTTAACCTTTTCATTCCTTCCTGAAGTTTCTAGAATTTTCTAATCTTTATTCGAAATATTTAAATTTGTTTTTCCATCTCCTGTCTCTTTTTAACCTTTCCATTCCTTCTTGAAGTTTCTAGAATTTTCTAATTTTTACTAATATACATTAAATAAACATAATTTTATAATCTACATGAAACTTAATCTAATCTTAATGTCTAAGTAGTATATGTACAAAAAAAAACGTAAAAAGAGATTAAAAATTGAAAATATTTACACGGTTTAGGCGTCGTAAAATGCCTCCGCATCAATGTCATCGGGTAACGTGCCCAGAAGGCTGGCAGCATTGCCACGCTGGATGGCAATGCTGATTCTCTGAGCAAAATTTTTACTTGAAATATTTAAATAATCTTTCTTTTTTTAATATATTTGCCAAATATTCATAAACATTTTCTAAATTTCATAAAAACCATAATCCACATAACTGTTAAGACTGGGATTTGAACCCACGCCATCAGAACGTGAGCGGGATGTGTTATCCGCACGGCCATCGTCTTGTTGTCAATGACTGGTGAATTTGGCGAACACTTGACACAGTGTATACGTCATCGAACTAAAAACTCATTTCCAAATAATAAAATAGTCTTCAAATCTCTTTGCTAATTATTGTGTTCGGCGACCGGCTAGTTTGTCGTGTAGACGTCAGTAGTACTTGGCAACGCTCATATACTCTTCGTATTACGGTAGCAAAAAACGTGACTCCAGTATGACGAACATAATAAGTAATTATCTAAAAAACTTCTTTAAAAATATTTTCGAGCGACAAAGCGTTGTTGATAATCTCACTCTCGCACAGAAGTTCGATGCAAATAATTTGTTCTCCGGTTTATGAGTTTCGTTCGGTGAGTAAGTCAGTTGCTTTAACTAACCTCTCTCGCGCTCTCTTTCTCTTTCCTACAGTGGGATGTGAGAGAGAAGGAGATATGAGGCTTGGGAGATAATAACGCTCTTTATTAGAGTCGGCAATAGGGTTGTTTCCAACTAGTCAAATCAAGCACTTTTAATGAAATGTCAAAAACGACCTTTGCCAAGGGTTTTGTATCAAATATGACGTAGTGACGTCATAGTGTTTTGCTGTCAAGTAGAATACTTATTATAAATAAATTGACGATAAAAAAATGTTAAATAAAGTTTTAACATTAATTGATGAATGAAACTAACATGTTTCATTAGATGAAAATACTTGTAAAATTTATTTCACTTGCAGGAAACTACCCTATTCTCGAGTGAAATAGCTACGGTTGGCCGATTGCTATCAAACGGGCCGTAGATGTTCGCCGCCAATAATGAATCATGAAGCCTGTTGGGGAACTAACAAACTGCTATACAGGGCATCTGTGGACTGAGATGAATTATACAACTTCTACAATAAACATCTGTATGTATATATTTTTAATACCTATAAATCCTAACTTATATTTATTAACGACCACAAAATTAAATTAATTTTAACATAAAACAATTATAACTAATTATTTACTACTTACTACTAAAATTAAATTAAAATATTAAAATATAGGTACAATACAAAAAAAAAGAAAAAAAAACTAAAAATAGTGCATAGTTACATACATCTGTTAGTATGTATGTAACTATGCACTATGATTAGGGGAAAACGTAGTCGTATTGACGGTGGTATTACTATCCATTAAACCATGACTAACATCAGACATTCTCAGATCACTCATGTAATAAGACATGGTCAAAAACCACGGCATAACAGACAGAATTTGTCTAAAATATAGACATTGGCATTTGAGAGTACTGAATGGTCAAATTCCAAGCGATAAAAATATTCTTAGTAGAACTAGTATTTAATGCAACGATTTAATGGTGACCTTACTACTGCTTTTACGCGGATAATATTTCTCGAGATTTTCTCTAACCTAAAACGTGAATTCGTTAAAATGTTCTTGTATGAATTAAACACTTGCCATTTCAATTCGAAGAACAGATTATTTCGAGATGAATTTTTAATTAGTTTATTTAGTCAGCGCCCAAGTGAAGTATAAATGAATTATCTTTGTAGACAATAATTTTGCACGAATAACTATTAAATTAAATTATCTCTTTACCTAAAAAGTCTACAGCACAAATTATTCGATTCTCAGAACATCAGCAATGTAAAAATAACTTACCGCCTCTAAGCCCACGGCTGTTAACACAACACAGATTACTTTTTACACAAATACCTTATTCTAAAACAAAATTGTAAAGCTAATATTTTAATTCTAAGTCTAAGCGATAACACCCTGCCTACCCTCTTAACCCAGATAAACCTGAAACTATTTTTATCGTAGAAAGTTGTGATTTTTTTAACATATGCTTTCAATAGTCCCCAGTTTAGCAGAAAAAATAATTAAAAAAATCAGTCTCCCCCGGAAAAGCTGGAAAATTACATCCCATATATGGGTCGGTCGGCATAACTATACTGTTTTACTTCTATGCTTTGAACAACACAAGGAAATATAAATAAACATTTTTTATGGAAAATATTTATTATTTCAACTCTTATAATAATGAATTATATTTATGAATTTATTTAACAGCTAAGTAATTAAAAAAAACATTATTTAGGATGTAAATGTATGTTACACTTCATGCAAATATAGTTACAATTCTTTTTACAGATTTTGCATTTTAGAATTTTATTGACATAGTATTAGATGACCCAGTTGATCGTTTCTTGAATCTTCAAGATGACTTTTTGACACTGAACAAGGCCCACGTTTTTCACATCCCCATCTAATTGGCTTACCCCTGATGAACTGCTTACAACTGTGACTGCCATAATAAGAAATCATAGCCTCATCAATACTGTGCATTTCTTCAACAGGATGCATTTTCTTGGAAAACAGTATTCAAAAAGGTAAATAAAGGTCTCATTTTAGCGAATTTATGACTTTGGGTCTGAATCAAGCAGTTGTCACAACAGTGTAAATGGTTCAATATACAATTATGTAAATATGTCACGAGAAAGAGATCGATTTACAAGAGAATATTCACAATCAGATGAGTTTTCCCAATACATACGACGTCTTGGTAAGGATACGTATCCACTATAAAGTAGTATTCCAATGAAGCATTTCATTTCTCTTGTAGACCTTGTAGTTACATTGTCTGACATATTTTCTGAGAAGCGTAAAGATTCGCGTATTCCACAAGTAAGTTTACAATAGTTTCGTTGAATAATTGCTCAAAATGCTTTATTGGAGAACGCACCTTATTTTCTGGACCTTCCAAAGATTAAAAATGAGGGTACTCATTTGGTCTATGTCGATTTCTCCACTGATAGGTTTTGTTCTGCGTAGTTGTAGGATGAATAAGGATATCTTCTCGTACGGTAAATGTAGAAGGCTTTGGCTGTTGAATTGGCTGCTCAGTGCGAGATCTCTTTTATAAATTGCCAAAAGAATATCATCTTCACTATCTGATTCAGAACTTGCCCAACTTCCATAGTTGACCTCTGCAGGTGCAGAGGTCAACTATGGAATATAATTATCTTCTTCTCCAGAATTTTCCTCAGTAACAGCAGCATTTGCGTTCTCTGGTGGTTCAAATGTGATGCATTCTTGGACAGTATAATTAGTATTTTCTAATTTGTTCAATATTTCATGTAATGATAATGGTTTTGATCCGAAATAACAAAAAAACAACTTAATTTACTCAAAAATTACAATGTATTATACTTGTGCCGACAGGCCCATATATGGGTTCATAAAATATACGACTAAAAATAAGTAAAAAAAAGTTAAATTGTTCTGATTTAGTTAGCAATATAAATATTATAATGCTTCGTATTTTTTATTGCTATTATTATATTTTTAGAATAAATACGATAATGTGATATAAACTTACCTTTTTGAAGACGTGTTTTACAATTTACAATTAAGATTTTTTCAATTGCCAATAAAATCTAGAAATATATAAAACCATTGTGTTACTTGTCACTACAACTAACTGTTATTGACTAAAGATTTAAAAAATATGCGTTATTTGTTATAAATAAATTAAATAATGAGGGTAGATTTTTTTATTTCTTGTAACCCATGTATGGGTCGGTCGGTCTATCTGGGTTAAGGGCTTAGCGCCGAGTGTCGGTGACGAAAATTGATCTGCGGAGGTTTCAACAAACTTAAGATGGAAATTCCGAAATTAATGTTAAACTCGCAAGCACGTAATCTGGCGCAAGGGCAAAATGTGCGTAACACCTCTTACAATAGCCTGTCCCTTCATATTAAGATCGTAGTAACTGAGGTCTTAGGCAGTTTAAGCACTCCTCGTGGGGAATTATATATTGATTAAATCATCCAGTTACGTCGGCTGTGTTATGCGTAAATTGAATGTTTTATTCTATGGTTATGTTTTGCATAGGTAATGGTAGTGCAGACTCATAGGTGTTTGAGATTGTGGAAGCTTTAATAAGCGAGCAGAAATGCGAAATAAATTTGTGTTAAATTCTAGAGAGTATTTTCAGCTGTATGTAGGGTTAGTTAAAAGCTGCTCCGCGAGAGGTTTTAATTTCGTACTAGTTGTATTTTTACTTTAAGGTAAATTTTGTCAGTGTCTCTTATAATTCAAATGTTCAAATTCTATTCAAATTCTACTCTTACTCTAGGTACCATGATTGTCATCTTAGATGGTGTATATAACAATATGAAAACCAGCAACTAAAATTTGGAAGAGTGCCTTTTTATGGCAAAGCGTTTCATTAAAACAATATTTACAAGGCAATGTCGGAAACTATTGTAAATCTACGATGGAGAAACAATGAAAACAATATTTCAATTGGATACAAATTTTGCCAGTATATTCATTTATCAATTATATTATGATCAAATTACGCAGTTCATTAATTAGAGTGACAATTATAAATTGCAATTGTTTAGCACAAATCCACACTTTATCATTTAAAGGCATTATTGTATATCAAACAACATGTACATAAAAATACTGATTCAACTTTTTATTTACAAGGGCGGAAAAAGAGTTGTTGCTGCCTTGAATCATACAGGAGTTGGTGCTGGCAACCATAAAAATAGAAAACGAGGGAGAAACTATTTGTCCGTCTCTTAATTATGTACATACCTTCCTCTACAGACAAAAAACGTGAAGATGGACAGGGCGAAAACCTCAATATATTTTATTTGTTTGTATTTTGCAAGAACTCCTGCAACATAAACGGAAGGTTAGAAATCCGAGAGTATCCTCTGTTCTACGTTTTCGAGTGGAGTAAACTAGGATAGGTTCCAATTTTTTATCTCCTTAGAGACACTGAAAGAAACAAGAGTGACGGGATTATTAACGACATCGTTAGTTTCATTACATTATTTTTTTTAATTAGCGCTTGCAGCGGAGAGCACGATAGACCGTCGGTCCCGGCTGTCACGAAGATCTTTGACAAATGTTATGAGGAGTCAGTACCTTTGAATGAACTCACGTTGATTCAAACCGTGGAATATTGCTATCTTGTTCGGTTGTGGCGATCAAACAGGCAGTTGGTTTGTTAAAAAGCCTCCAGTCAAATCTGGTTAGACTATTAAGCAGAATCTGGGCTACAACTGGGATAATGCTAAGAGAATGATGATACATTTCTTTGATTTTCTTTCCCGTTTTCGTATTACCTAAGCATATCAAACTTGTTTGATGAATACATGAAACACACATCTTACTCCATTATATGCACCTTGTCAAATCTATCGAATGCGACATAATTAAAAACGCGTATATATTTTACTTGACGCTAACGATAACATGACGGTAATCTACATATAACTAGTGCTTCAAAAAATAAAGAACGATAAGAAAGTAACTACATAGAAATAATCTGTGTTTTCAGGACTGCAAGGCTGCACCAAAGTATTATTAGCATGGGATATACCATGATATTTTGGTGGAGCAGGGATTTAGCAAAGGTGTAATGATAAAAGAAATTTTCAAATGCCTATTTGTTTCAAAATACAGTATTTCTAGAGATAGTATTTTTAATAGCTATTGAGACCAATTGAATGATATTTTTAATCACTGCATAGTGTATAGTATACCTTTTAAGTCATTATAGCGTATTTTATTACTAAGGATAGTTTTTTTTTTATGTCTTCCGCATGATTCCAGCCTTGTCGTACCTAAACGGAAGTCATTAGCGGCGATTGTACGAGAAGGGAATTGGAAGACACAGGCACCGAACGACCAATGGGTTCGTGTCCAAAATAAAAAATTACGGAACCGTTTTGTTGGGAAGAGAGGGAAAGCAATAACTGAGCCTGGAAGTAATTTTGTAGCAGTGGAAACAAAGGTTCCTATGTACATTTATAATGTAGCGAAAGGCGTGTCCGTGTGTGACATTCGTACCTACATTACAAAATAATTAACATTGATGTAAAAATTGAAAAGATGGACATGAAATTAGTGAAGGACTACGAATCATATAAAATATTCGTACCTAAACGATCATTAACAACTCTCCTGACTGATGACTTTTGGCCAAAAGGGGTGGCATATCGCCGGTTTATAAATATCATCGAACGTGATAAGAAGGAACATGTCTGTGAGACTCTCTAGAAGATTGGCAGTTCATATTTATGAATAACATCCGTTTAATAGTTTTAACTGCAAAAAACGTGTTGCGAACTGTGGAGTGCGTGCGCAGACTTTGTCGCTCGGCTGATGTTGTGGCGCTGCGGGAGACGAGGCTAATGCCTCACGACTTCGGGTACCTGGCGGCGATAGACGACGATTTCGGCTGCACGGGCACCTCTGCAGTGGATACCTCGGCCGGGGTCCTACGCGGTAGGCCCTATGGCGGAGTTGCCCTACTGTCGAGAAAGGCGGCGTTTCCGACGTGAAGTGTAATAGTGTGCATCTCGCCGCGATAAAAATCGAACTCAGTGAACGTTGCGTTCTGATGTTTTCTGTGTGTATGCCAACCGAGTGCAATGAAAACCTAGTGGAATTCACAGAGTGCCTCAGTGAAATAACAGCAATAATTGAAAGTCACAATGTGGAGTCAGTATTTATGTAAGGAGACTATAACGCGCACCCAGGTGAGTCTTTTGCTACTGAACTTTTAACTTTTTGTGTGGAACAATCGTGGTCCTGTATAGACTTAGAACACAGGAACTATTGCCGCCGGACAGTCATACGTTTGTCAGTGATGCCCACGGCTGCCGGCGCTGGCTCGACCACTGTATTGTAACTAATGCCGCGCGGCACTGTGTGTTCGCGGCCACTGTGTTATATGATATCTATTGGTCTGATCATTACTCAGTGTCTATAATATGTAATTTTAATTTAGTTAAGACTAAAATGTGTATACCTACTTCGTGTATAAATAGAATAGTCTGGGGTGAACGCGACTCGACGCAGGTAGCGCAATTTACAAATGTTTGTCACTCTAGACTTTTCGTATAATAGATTTTCCTTCTGAACTAAGTAACTGCTCAGATAAAATGTGTTGTAATAAAAGTCATAAAATACTGTTAGGCAACATGTATGACGAGATTATGTGTATACTGTCGGAGGCCGCAATAGATAGTTATAATGTTGTCGAAAAGCGTAGAGGTAAATACATTACCGGGTGGACCGTGGAACCGTCATGTCTACGATGCTCATTGGAGGGCTCGGCTGTTTTATAAGGCTTGGTTATATGGGAGTAAGCCTAGGGCTGGGCGTCTTTATAATAATATGTGTGAAACCAGGCGCGATTTTAAATCAAAATTAAAGTGGTGTCTAAATAATCAACAAAAAATTAAAATGGATATCATAGCTTAACTTCAGTCAAACAAGAAATTCGGTCAGTTCTGGAAAAATAAATATAAAATGAAACACAAACCGGGCCTCCCTGTGAGCGTTGCGGGAGTGCACGAGCCTAGCGAGATCGCCACTATGTTCTCCCACCATTTCAGGGTAGCCTCTTCTCTTGGGCCAGCGCGGCAGGAGCCCGATGCTGAGGAAGGAAGTGAGCGTAGTGTTCATTTTACTGCGAAAGAAGTGTGTGCAGTGATCAAAGGGATGGTAAGGGGTAAATCCCCGGGTCACGACAGCCTTAGTACCGAGCACCTGCAGCACGCAGGTTTTCACCTACCAAGAGTGCTTGCTATGTTTTTACCCTGTGTTTAGATCACTCCCATCTGCCCGATAAACTAATGCGTACTATAGTTGTTCCAATCATCAAAAATAAAACTGGGGATACATCAGATGTTAACAAGTATAGACCGATCTCTCTAGCCACGGTAGTTGCTAAAGTGCTGGACAGTCCGCTTGGTCAGCAACTGGATAAACACGTTTCGTTGAACGACGCACAGTTCGGCTTTAGGCCTGGGCTTTACACCGAGAGTGCTATCCTGGTGCCTCGAGCGGACTGTACAGTACTACACAAGTAGAAAGACCCCAGTGTATGCATGCTACCTAGATTTAACGAAAGCTTTCGATCTAGTATCGTATGATGTTTTATTGGGTAAATTAAGGGGTGAAATCTGTTTACCTAATGAAATTGTACTTTTGTTTATGCATTGGTATAAAAATCAAAAGAATTTTGTGCGATGGGCAGGCTCTGTTTCGGAGGATTACGGGCTGGAATGCGGGGTGAGGCAGGGGGGGTTGACCTCCCCTACACTGTTCAACCTGTACGTCAACCGGCTGATCGATGAGCTCAGCAGCACCGACATCGGGTGTCATATAGATGGCGTGTGCGTGAATAATATCAGCTACGCTGATGATATGGTGCTGCTGAGCCCATCTATTGGTGCCTTATTAATTTTAAATGTGAGTCCTACGCGGTGACTCATGGGCTCAAATACAACGCTAAAAAAAGTGAAGTAATGATATTGAGGCCGGACAACAAACGATACACATTCGTTCCGAAATTCACTTTATGTGGTACAGCTTTAAACAAAGTCAAGCAATTTAAGTATTTGGGCCACTGGGTCATTGAGGACCTTAAAGATAATGTTGATATTTAAAGGGAGCGCAGGGCGCTGTCTGTCCGCTGCAACATGTTGGCCCGCAGGTTTGCACGGTGCACGGAGCTGTCAAAGTTGCGCTTATTAAAGCATACTGTCAGTCCTTTTACACATGCAGCCTGTGGGTTAACTATACTCAGCGGGCTTGCAGTGACTTGCGCGTTCAATATAATAACGCGTTCCGGGTGCTAATGGGGCTGCCGCGCTACTGCAGCGCCTCCGCGATTTTTTGTGTCGGATTGGAAAATCCTTATGGAGTCCTTCCGCCCTGGGGGGAAGGGCGAAGGGGACTGTCAGACTCTAACTGACTAAAAACCAACCCGTGTTCCTCATGTAACCGTGTGTCGGAGGGTCGGGTATCGCCGAAGCATTCCTCGCTACCCCCCGACGGGTATTGGCCTGCCACATGGTCAGGCGGGCCCCAAACAAAACCCCCTTGGCGGCGGATGAAGGTGTTGGGATCTACCGCCAAAACACCCAGCGGTCGCAGAGGATAGGGAGGACGGCAACGCAACACCGCATCCCCTCTTCCTCTGCGGCCCCACCGCGACGCAACGATGGTGCGCCCCCATTTGGTCGCGGGAGATAAGGCGCGCGGCAACGCAACACCGACACGCCTCTTCTCCCGTGACCGCACCCGACTGCGAGGGACAGAAGAACTGACCCATACATACCATTGGACGCATCCAGCGCAGGCTTCCGTCAAGCCCACGCGGAGCGTCCACTCCTGGGATCTCGCTTAGCTTCACCGCGGGTGACCACGGTTACTGAGTCCCCTCACCACGACAAGGTGGAGATTCAATGGGGAGGGGAGCTACGAAACCCTAAAAATAGTAATCAAACTTTTAACAACTGGCTAACGATATAACCAGAAACTTTTGAAACACAAACTAATAATTGAGATTTCTCATGTAAATGACTTAGATAAACGCACAAAGTCATTTGTAATAGTCAACTGTGAATTATTAATGTGTTAATACAAACGTAAATGCTTACGGAGTGTAGAAGAGGTGTATCATTACGTATATCGTTAAGGAAATCGATATTTCGTTGAATAGAAAAAGCAGAAACAAACATTCGCGTTTCAAGGAAATTATGAACTTTCTGTGTTATTGAGGAAATTATTTATGTTAGGCTCACCACACAGTTACCAGCAGCGGAAAATTACTGTGGTAAGTAATTACTTTTAACAAAGTAGCTTTTGCTTGAGGCTTTGCAAGCGGATAATAGGTGGCGTTTTATTTTTTTTATTATAAACTCTCGCCTGTATCCTCGAAGGGGTAGGAAGAGGTGGAATATTACACCCACATTTCGCCATACATTTTTTAGGTCCCACGTAATAGGGAGTGAGCCTATTGCCGTTACCGGGCACATCACCAGACTCCATGCTGCTACTAAAATTCGGAAAACCAGTAACACTTTTGCCCGACCCAGGAATCGAACACGGGACCACCGATCAGCAGTCGCACGCTACGTAGCAGTACGCTATCCACTGGACCACGGAGGCAGTTTAATCAAAGAACTAATTATAGGACCAATTTATATTTAGTTATTTGTAAAATGTGTTACCATTATATGGTATCACATTTGTGTACCTTACTTTTGATCCCTTCAAGGTTCACTCTCACAACAAATTATAGCCTATATCTATTGCCGAATGTAATCATTTCAATTCTGATGTTCTTTTACGATTAAAACAACATTTAAATACACACTTTTGCATTTATAAAATGAATAAGCACTTATATGCATAGTCTGTATTTTGCTATACCCATTAGTTAACCTACTGTCTACTGACATTTATAAGAGTCAGTTCAGAATCATTATAACATTATGCTACTTTTTTTTAATTGTAATTAATAGTAAATATTAAAATATTACAATTTAGAAAGACGTTTTGAAATTCCATATCGTATTATTTATTTAATGGTACCTTACAGCTTACAAAGTATTTGCATCGGTTTATTGACCAATCATTGCGCCAATTACAAAGAACATCAAAATATACAATTGTAAATTCAGAGAGTTTGTCTCGATATATGAATAAGTAGGATAATTTTCTCACATTACTGCTATGACTTGAATAGGTAGTCGTATACTTGGCCAATATTCTTTCTGTAAACTATTTTATCTATCAATCAAATCAAACCAAGAGTATTGAAGTATTCTACTTATGAATAATAAATTCTTTTGCTTCTCACTTAAAGCAATCGCGAGTGGTTCATGTGCGACCGCCCTTACTGTCGAGTGTTGCCATTATACTTCTGCTCATGTCTTTACAAGCCATTTCATAAATATGTTATGATTTAATTCTAACGTGGGAGAATTGTAGAGGTTGTAAAGTGTTTTCTTTTACAGGCCGTTAGTAGTTATTATATTATATTATCAGCTAGTAATAGTAATTAAACAAAATAGGTAAAAGATAATTGGAACCTAATTAGCTTAATAACTAAAACGAATATATATATGGGCGCACTGAGATTGTGCAGCCATCTACTTGAAGTTGACTATAGCTAATTGTTATATTGTAGAAGCATAAACGTAGAGCAGAGCCATCTAGATGACTGATGATAACTAAACCCGGAAGTTAATATTATTTTAATGTAATTTTAACTAAATAAGCAGTAAAATATTAATTACATTTGCTTGTAATTAATATTATATAAATTGTGTTTCATTTCTGTATTTACATATATTTCTTAACGCAGTATTGGTTGATATCGTCTTTAAATAGTTTGGTTAGCTTTCTCGCCCGCCAACACATTCTGGTAATTTTATAACTAACTAAATTTATCAAGACGTATTTCGACGCTTTAGCTAAAGTAACTGGAATTCTATATTTTTTCTTAATTATAAAGATTAATTTAAAGTTCATACAAACGATAATTTAAATATTGTAATTAAATGTAATGTTTTGATACCGAGTAAGTTAAGTTGATGCGACGGCGGGCGGACATGACACTTTTCACCGAATTTTTGTATCGTGAGGTTCATTTCGAGAATATATTGCAGTTATCATTGAATTTAACTAGTTTCATTTATGGATCCTGGGGTGTCCTGACAAGTGCCCAGGCGCCGACATATATTACCTATTAAAACCCCTTCGGGGAAACAGGCGTGACTCTATGTATGTATATATTAAAAGTTTAACGTAGTTGCTAGAAGTAACTAATGACCAATAAACACTAGCAAGAAATACAATACTAATGATCCAATTGTCTTATTACTGTGCCGAGTCATTTCCAGTCAATTTGAGGGCTACTAAAACAAGTCAAAAAACATCACGCAACGCTATCCTCAAAAGATCGATGGGTAATAATGTCAGTAGGTATAATGCTACAACATTTTTACAGTACCTGAGTCGGATTCTGGCCCTTTGTATATAATATTAGGCATCGTACAGACCACACAAACATTCTTCAAAGGAATTTCAAACGTGTATTTGACAAACCAATTTAGGTGGAAGTGAATTTACAAAACCGTGGTCTATTTCTCGATGGAAAGAGCAATAAAAATTTGCTTATACTTGCAATAAATTACAGCAGGTTCAACCATCAAAAACCGTTTGAATGAAACATAACTTAATATTTCAACAGAATTTACATGGGTACAAGTCCTAAATTATGATAAGAACTAGGTACACCCAAATTGTAATCAGATCGTTCTAAAATGAATTCCCAGGAAATCCTACAAGGAAACCAAGCTGTTATACATTTCTCTTTTATTCACTGATTATCATGAAAACTTAATTAAGATTATAATAAAATTGTGTTATCTCGAAATAAACCAGAATTTGCCGACTAAGCTTGCGTGCCGAGGTACATATAGGATATGAAGTAGAAAATGAAATAAAAATTCTTGGAGAGATTAAAACTATGAACTTTGTGAAGGAAATTATTGTGTATTTTGGTTTTTAATTTCATATTCTAGTTTTGTAAACGGAACAAGGAATATTTTTGTTATTTTTTTCTTTGTCTCCTGGTTTTGTATAAATTGTTTGCATCGCTCGCTGCTTTTGATATTTTAGGAACCCTTTATGGTCTAAATATTTCATGTAAAATTTCTTTAGCTCAATATAATTAAATTTTCAGGAAAGTAAAAAATAATTGTAAATGTATAAAATCTAAGAAATGTGACTTTTTTTTTCTGATGAGTGAAGCTTTTGCATTATTTTGTTGAATAGACAAACATACCATTTATATTTTTACAATGTTACAAGTGCGATGTTTTGTCAAAGATAATAATTTTACGTTAAATATTACAAAATTAGATATTTTGAGCCTCAAACAAATGTAATTTATTGCGTGAAAGACTTAAAAATAGTAATAATTCACCTACTGATAGCATATCTCAGCTCAAAATCTACTATTAGGTCATTTACCCAACTACGGTGCCTCAGGCCCGCATGCAGTGGTCATGCAATAAACGTACCCAGGCAATTTGTATTGACAATCTTAGAGTGTGCGCATCTGAGTATGGAACTATCGTAGACACTGGCTCCGATCATTTGACTCTATTGGTACGGTGGAAAACTAGGACAAAGCTCGCACGATTTGATTTTGACTTTTAGGCATCATAAGTATATAATCGATTGTCACAAGAACCGATAAAAAGTCGTCCCTACGGTGCCAATACCTGACATGTAAACTGGTGGTTTATGCAGATAATACAATAGCTGCAGAAGCATTTCATTGAAGTGAGTCCATAATTCAGTCAGACTATTTTGTCTTATATTAGAATTATAATGTAGCAGCAGAAATACATTGAATGTGAGTTTGTTAGTACGTTTTTGTCTAAAGTTTAATTGAAAACTAAATTCAAACAGTCCCTTATTGTTCGCAAGTAGATATGCGCAGGTGTAAGTGTGGTGCAATGTGATCGCGTCCCAATGTTTCTCCGCCGTTGTCGCCGTGTCGCACTGAGTCGTCGCACCCAATTTGCTTATGTAAATACGCAATTTCCGTTCTGACCTGAATAATTCATTGCCCAACGTGAACGTTTGACTCCCGTCAGTTTTGAAAATCAACAGAAAACGGAGCGTTTACACAAATACAAAAGAGTCAAAATTTTAAAACTTTCTTTGAAATTACAATTCGAACGGGCCTGCGGCTACTTCTCATTTGTGCGTTTGTTTATCTTCAATTTGAATTCGGAAATTGTTTTCGACCTGTACTCGCAGATAAATAACGTTTTAATCATTGCAGCTTTATTGGTGAACTCGGACTTTTTTATCCGTGTACGAGTAAATCAAGCTATTACTATTGGATCGGCGTTGCACCGAAATATGTACTAGGCGATTTCGTGATATGGAAAAATATTAATATTGTGGACTGTATCAAGAATGGCTGGTAAATCACCTAGAAAAGTGGTGAACGGGAGGAATAGGAAGCGGAGGTATGGGAGCACGCCTTACCTTGTAAGTCAGTCTTCTTCTTTACAAAATGGCGGCCGCCAGCGTCTTTGAGGGTCGTGAAGCTGCACAGATCACTTCACTACACCCGCGGGCGGTTTAGCACTCATTTATAGTATAGAATAGCGGTAAATATTGCGGTATGGCACGCGTTCGGCGCGTGCGCGGAGCTGCGTAAGGAAGCGACCGATCAGCGTGACGATTGATCTTCGACTCCGTCGCAGCGTCATTGAATTCTGCGACCAATTAGAGCGAGGCGTGCCTTTGGGAGGGAATGGGATAGAAAGGGATAAAATATCACTCGTTTTGATACTGCGGTATGCAAAGGAATTTATTAGCTAGGTGTTAACATAATTAACTAGCAATGGAAAAGACAGATGGTGCTACCAACTATTTTGCATCTTTTACTTTTAAAATTGGTATTTTTGTCAGATTTTATTGCTTTTGTTCCTATTCATCATAATATATGTAATACAAATTACCGCATTACCAAATTAAGTCCGGTAAGCCTATAATTGTATTATTCATTCACATTACGAGTGTCAACTTCTGTAGACAGCACAGTGGTATCACCACTTATTTCATATGCCAAACATACAGTTACCGCCGCCGACTAACGAGACTTGGCTTTTTTTAGGAAGTTTCTGGTGCCATAATAGCTTGATGTCGGCGTAAAAATAATGCGACATGAAATACATTGCATTCAGGTTACAACGTTAGCATAATATGATTACATTTGTCGACTAGAATTGTTTAAAAACTGTGTTGAGAATTTGAAAACGAACAGAATATTTACAGACTTTACTGACATAAAAGAATAATTATTAGTAGTACATTGATTGATTCTGAGGGCTAGTTTCAAATAGGTCTACAAATATTATATCTTGGATTGGGTAAAGATGTTAATGTATTGGTGTAAAATATAATGGTACACATAATATCAGACATAGATTAGAGGTAGCGATAGCCTAGTCCAGAGTCTAACATACTACTATGCAGAGTACCTTGATTCCGCGCACCACTGACTCGAAGTTAACCCTAGAAGCCCAATCTACGTCAAATTGACGTATACCGCTGCGAAATATGTCTATATCTTTTCCGTTTACCATCGGATCGCTTTAAACTCCCGAACAACTCAGTGGCCGTCAGGACCTCGCAGGACACGTTTGCGTCATCTCGGTAAGAGCCGCCATTCTGGTGGAAGGATGATGTTGCACGTCATTTCGACGTATAATTGGGCTTAGCGTAACTTTTGTAATTGTTTAAAATTTCCATTGTTGTGATTTATCTGAGTTATCTGTCTTGTTTAGAAAATTTATCATAATATAGTATAATACTGGTAGGTTAAATATAAGATGGGTTCCCATCGACATCTAAACCAGGACAAAATAGCTTCAATTTTAGAAAACGATGGCGATTGTTCTCCTAGGATTCGGACTCCGAGCAAGAAGCTTGTGTGGATGAAGATGATGTCAGGAGTGTCAACGAAGACACGATGATCGACCACATTGAGGATGCAAGCCCAACAAGCAGACAAACGGACCCTGAAAACCATGCTTTTCTGGAATTGGCTAATCTTGAAGTAACTTCAGCGACTTCACACTTTACCTTGCCTCAGCGGTCAACTATAAAGGGACGTATGATGGGAAGGACTTCTGCTATTAATTTTATACGTAAAAATAGAGAACCAACGCGAATTTGTCGCAATGTTGTCAAAAACAAAAATTAAGCACAGATTTGACGGCACCTTGGATGTAAATACGATTGGAGGCACCCAATTTGAGGAGGACTGAACGTGACAATATACCAAATGTTTAAAAAAATCTGGTACCTCCATCTCCAGAGATTACTAATGATGAGCCAGAACTAAAGAAACAACGCTATTGCGGACTTTGTTCATATAAAAAAGGTGGATGACCAAAGCGCAGCTTGCCAAAAAGGCATATATGGAGAACAAAATATTGATATTCGTCAAGACTGTCTTTATAGACTGTTCTTTTCTATTTTAGTTATAAAATCACACGTTTAAAAATTTAAAAAAATCTAAAACTAGTAGATTTTTGTGATAATTACCTAATTATAAGAAAACAAAATAGTTTTTAATTCATAATATATCATCTTTGTTATTTGATACTTTTGTACCCCTACAAAGAAAATGCCATGAATTTCTGCATCTCATCGTACAGCGGTGATGTATTTGGATGTGAGTCGTCGCGCAAGGCAAACGTGCTACGTTTTATAGTACATTTAGCAACCTTATTATTCACATGGTCTATTTCAAGTCTCATAACGTTTTACTTTGTATGCATAGATTCTCCTGCAACATTTTAAAATGATAGATGGAAATTTGGTACTAAAATATATATTAAAAAACATGGAGCAATTATATATTCACATTGAGAATACTTATGTAACATTTTTACAATACATTTGCTGACAGATACAGGTGCTTTTAATTTCAATATGGCAGGCTTTTATTTGCAAAAACTATGATGAAATATAGAATAAATTGAGGCTACAATCTCAGTTTAAAATAATGCGCTACTAAATACACCAGCAACATATGACGTTACCTTTCGTAACTAAGATGTAAGTATAAATGTGATACAAACATAACATTGGTATGTTGTTATTACATGATACCAATGTTATGTTTGTATCGCATTTATACTTACCGACTTATACTTACATCTTTTATATATTTATAAAAGTAAGGTTCTTGCGGCACTCATACCTGAATCGACAAAGCTAAAGCAGCGAACAAAGTGATATATATTAAATGATATACATTTTGAGGTGATATCCTTGAGGGTAAGGTATGATAAACACACAAAATGCACATGCAAGCAAACAAGTATAGCATGAAGGGCCAGTCGTTTCATACATGATTCACAACGGAGTCTGTTGATTCCACGGAGGTGTTTGCGATTTGTATTATTCAACACCATGGTTTTACATTTATATAAGCAAATTGGTCGCATTGCCTGTTGGTGCGCAGAATTAAAGAATTTTCCTACAACGTTAGAGATACTTCCTTGAGTTTAAGTTTTATTAGATGCAAGTTTGCCTTCGACTTTAAACGAATACGAGTCGCTGTAGATTTGTTTTCTTTTGAAATTCTGATTGGTTTTCGATGTTCATGACACCATCTTAGAAGAACAAAAAGAAATTTGTTGTGTGGCCGAATTCTCTATTTTATAATTTATTAGCACTCGCTCATTCCCATATCTACGTACGTAATTTCAAAGGTGCAACTTTGTAAGAACATATTGTAACGTAAAAAAGACCCTTTGTAGTGTCCACTGTTACGTTATCCATACTAGGGTGTGTTTAAATGAGAGACGTGGTTAAATGTTACAATAAAAATTGATTTAATTGCCAATTAATTTTAGACATCATTTAGCAAGCGAAAATAATTAGGAATTAATAAAAATTTACACCGGGTCGCGTGGTTCGGCGAGGGGTGGGTTGATGTGGAGAATCCTGCTGCCCGTTCGTCCAGGAGAGTTGGTTGACTTAACTCGTCTGTAGCCGCCGCAAAAGGGCCGAATGCAGCCAGCGCTTCAATATTTATAGGAGCTCGCGGTGCGGTGGGAGCGGAGGTGCAAGCGGCCGAGAGGTGGTGTCCTCTCGACGTCACAGCGACGTCACACACTCCCCCCATTAGGCCAGAATTTTCCCAGAGGGAAAATTCTGTGGCTGGTAGGCGGCAACTGCATTCGGAGACCCTGAAACAGATGAGTGGTAGTGGTGTCAGTAGGTTAAATACAAGGCAACTATTAACTCTGAAAGAGGAAAAAAAACAAGTATAACCCTCGGCCATTCATACGTCACCAAGCATTGAACGTTCCTATTACCTGACATTCATCACATTCAAAAAAAACCTACACACAATCATACGCATGAACAAGCCAACATTCATTCGCGATGCGAGTCGCATTCATTATAATACACGACGCGCAAAGAGGTATTATACGTGAGTTTTATAGCAAATAGTCACCCAGTCTATGTTGGTAGGCACCACCTGACCACCCATATTCGATAAGTGAAATTAATTGAAAGAGTATAAGTCGTAAACCAATATTCGATCTTACTATATTACGATACTACAATCATACGATTAGTTGGCAGTATCACAAACAAATTGCTCATTAACAAGGTAGATGCAATATTGCAAGGACAATTTGTATTCATTTAAAATGGAATAACAATGAAGGTTTGAACCAGTGAACACGTGAGTCATCACTGCGCGCTTGGCGCTTACCGCATTCCATTGACGCGAGTCATTATCTAGTTTCTGTACACGATACAATTAATAATGACAATTGCACAATTATTGGTAAAATGTTATGAATATTACACCATTGAAGAGGCACGTCGATGGTATAGTACACACTACCATAGTTAAAAACACAAAAAAATATTCGCGGCAAGATGTAATGTATAGTACATCGTCGAAGGAGACTGTCGACGACATAGTACACACTACCATAGTTAAAAAACACAAAAAAAAATAAACACAATCGAGAATCGAACCACAGACCGATCCGACAACAACCTTTCAGCCACTGAGCCATAAGGGAATTTTTTTTTTTATTATATTACGATCAGTCATTACCAAAGCTATAAGTAACAAGATATATGGGTACATGATTTAGCTGTAATTAGGAGTTACAGATTTTTATATTATATGTAACGAAGTGTTAAGTTATTTTAGTGATTAGTTCATTAGTGATGAGCATTAATCATTACATTCTTAAACTTTGTAGTGAGTTAATTCACGATCTTTTATATGGAAATCACCAAGAGGTTTTTGTTTGGCAAACCATAACTGATAGTTAGATAAATAACAGATTCTTTGTAACAATATTACATTTAATAAACTTTATTACAATTTATAACTGAAACATTTATTCATTTTATGTTAGCATGTTTACATAAATCATTAACACAACACAATGCATTATCTTGTGAGCTTCGACTCGAAAACAAAAGAACCATTGTTGGCCTTCACAAATAATTATGTAGGTAATTATAACTTTGTACAGATATGCGTCTTACATTGTTGTGAATGAAACTGTACCCAATCGATTATAAACACATTTATGCTATAATAGAATAAGATTTAATTATTTTATTCAGCTTTTAGGTTTAAAATAGTTGATTGTAAAATACGAAAGGGTATTCTTAAACTTGTATATCAATTAATTCGCTTTAGTTATTAAAGTATATAAATTATTGATTTATGTATAAGTACCCACATTAGTTATTTAAGTATTAAAATTATTTATTAATTCGTATGTAAACAACCACTTTAGTTATTTAATGAGGTATAAATATTATTTATTTGATTCATATGTAAATAGGCACTTATTTATTCAAGAAAAGAAGTTATTGATTCAATTTATGTGCAAATACCCACTTTAGTTAAAGTTAGTTTCAATTCAATTAAGTTTGATAAATTCAGTTTGATATAATAACATTTGCGTAAACACAAGAACACATTATAACCAGCACTATTAAGATGGTTAAGTAAAACCAGATGCATAGCATTTTGTATAAAGGAAACAAGTTACATATTGATAATTAAGTATTTTTCCGGCTGTCAGCGGTTTAATTTTACCATTTATTTATCACTATATGTTTTATATATTTCAATAGAAACCAGACATTGAAAGAACAATCCTAGCGACACAAAACATTACAAAAAAATATAATTCAATAATTGCGACGCAGGAATTTTATAATTGAGTTCACAATGAACAGTAAATGCATAAATAGATGCATTCTCAAATAACATACCGATAGGCAGCAACAAGAATATAGAATCGAAGACCAAAAACAACGATTGTAGCATAATAAACATTTGACAAAACGAACAACTAATAATTCTACGATGATATTCGTATTTCTATACCAAATAGACAATAATTACATTCGTTCATTATTGTTAGTGAGCAACCTGCATGTGACACGTGTACATTTTATTAATAAATGAACGCGGAATTCTAGCTAGATACCTAGTATATAATACGCTAGCATCTTAGGTACGTTCATTCTCAGCCAGTCCAACTATATTAGGTACACGTGGTATAATAAAGATGCAACTTTCTTAGTAAGAAAGAAAAGAATAGTTAATTTTAAAAGATAATCGCCGTAGTAGGCGGTAACAGTATTTAGTAATAGCTACTATATAGAAATATATCGCCGTACAAAATCACTACCAGAAGGTTATAGTAGAAAAATGAAAAGAAGTGAGAAAGAGAAGGGTGTGAATTCGTTCCATAAGTCAGCCAAAGCAGATTATTAGCAATAATTACCAGTAGCACTTAATTACCGTAGTGGCATTTAAAAAAACTAATCGCGAAGCAATACGATCAAGGTGACCTTAGCACGTCGTTAGTGGACGTGAGGCCATAAATCGCAATACAAAGAATGCGATCAAAGAATGTGACCACAGCGCGTCATTTAGTTGACACGTGGTCGCAAGCAAAACGATTATAACTTGTTACTTATGCGGTTGATACAAAATTAATTATCACACGCGGCAACAGAAATAGTTATAATATAAAATGCTTACCATGCGTAGTAAGACAAAATTTGTCTGTTGTGACCGGCTCAACACAAAACCGACCTTCCGAGCACAACAGAACAAAAAGAGAAAATGTCTATTGTGGCCGGCACAACACCACCGACCTTCCGTCCACAATAAAACAAGCAAAAAGAAACAACAAAGGCCACTCAAATAATTACACACTGGTTTGGAACGATTTCACACATACACAAAAAATAAAAAATAAAGACTCACCGGCAGCGGATTCTCAACAAAACCCTACCTATAATATTCCCGTGGGCGCCACTGTAACGTAAAAAAGACCTTTGTAGTGTCCACTGTTACGTTATCCCTACTAGGGTGTGTTTAAATGAGAAACGTGGTTAAATGTTACAATAAAAATTTATTTAATTGCCAATTAATTTTAGACATCATTTAGCAAGCGAAAATAATTAGGAATTAATAAAAATTTACACAGGGTCGCGTGTTTCGGCGAGGGGTGGGTTGATGTGGAGAATCCTGCTGCCCGTTCGTCCAGGAGAGTTGGTTGACTTAACTCGTCTGTAGCCGCCGCAAAAGGGCCGAATGCAGCCAGCCCTTCAATATTTATAGGAGCTCGCGGTGCGGTGGGAGCGGAGGTGCAAGCGGCCGAGAGGTGGTGTCCTCTCGACGTCACAGCGACGTCACAATATTGGGTATACATATATACGATGAGACACTTACGCCGTCATAACTTTCAATTAATACGATAAATGTGATACTGGGGGTGCAATTTTTTTTATTGAATGTAATAATAATTAGGCCGAAAATCCAATACTTTTCAATGCAAACGCAACCTCTCTGTAATAATCGTAGAAAATTTAAATATGCAATATAAATACACGTATGTATGTTGTGCTTAAAAAATTTAAGCAAAAACAGATGACGAGAATCGCAAAGATCAGAGATTTTTTTTATAAAATTAAGATATTATTTACCTTTTCTTATATTTATTTATTTATTTCGTACATGGAAAACTTACAGCTATTTTTAAATATGTATTTTAGTGCTATATTGCTAAAAATATTTTCTACACTGTTTGCTGTTTTACCCATCAAATAGGTATTATTTGCTGTAAGGCCCAACTAAATACCGCTAACTTGACAGTATTTAAATTAAATCAACTCCATTTACTGAACCTATTTATAAAGCCTAGAAGTGATTGTATACGTTCTATCATATAACAGACAAAGACCAAATACTAAGTAGAATGACCCATTGTACTGAAAGCAGTATTATTTCAAAGGAAAAATATATAACGTCCTTATTGTTTATCTGAAATATAGGACCTAACTACTTCCTTCCTTTGCTAACAAAATTTTGTTCTCTGAACTCTAAGGTCCGAGCGTTGTAGTTTCGGCATAACGTTGTTATTATAATTGAAGACAAGAAAATACGGGCAATTTTTACACATAATTTCTACATTTTAATCTAATATATTAGAATCTCGTATCACAGTGTTTGGTATTGAACTCCTCCGAACCGGCGCGCCATATTTTTATGATTTTTCGCTTGTACTTGGTAGGTCTGAGAATAGATTATGGGCTATTTTCTTTTAGACTCTTTTAAAATCCGGTTTTTGCAAAACACCGTTTGCTGGATAAGCTTTTTTTGCGCTTAGGCAGGTATTTATAAGTCTGAACGATAAGGCTCTAGAGCTATAATAAAGATAAGTGCAGTCCAAGAAAATAACAAAGTTCTAATGCATTTTCACCATCTTTCCTTGTTACATGACGATACATTTCGTGATACACATTTTACAAATATTAATATGGACTAAAGGCAATCAAAATAGGCCGGTAGTTAATTTATCAACCCTTCCGGTACACAACGAGTTTTGTTCGGAGAGGGATTTTGAACTTGACAGGGGCATGCCCTGACTTCAGATTTGATTTCCTGTCACGAAAGGTCAGGTTTAAATTTTTAACACTCATCTGTATTTGTAATATTAGTTTCGCCATATCACCCATAAAACTTTAAGTAAGGAGATATTTTTTTTATTAGAAACAAATTGCAATTATATGTTATATATTAGACTCATTTTAATAGACTTGCTTCCTATATAAATCTTTAATAAAACCATTAAAATATTGATCTATATTTAGATTTATGTTTATATCGTCGTCAGATTTATGTTTGTATCATCATCAGTAGTAGTAAGCAAGACTATATACATTTTAATAAAACTGTTTTAATATTGATCTTTACATCTGTGCTAACATTATGTATGAAAACAGCCGTAATGTTACGTTATGTTGTAATATTTGGGACTTACCAAAACAAAACAAACAGAAATAAGAAAAATGAGTCCAGTAAGGCGTATTTTTAAAGGTCCAATTTACTAAGGTACCATAGGTATAAGGTAAGGTATAAAAAAATTGCACCCCCAGTATCACATTTATCGTATTAATTGAAAGTTATGACGGCGTAAGTGTCTCATCGTATATATGTATACCCAATATGTTCTTACAAAGTTGCACCTTTGAAATTACGTACGTAGATATGGGAATCAGCGAGTGCTAATAAATTATAAAACAGAGAATTCGGCCACACAACAAATTTCTTTTTGTTCTTCTAAGATGGTGTCATGAACATCGAAAACCAATCAGAATTTCAAAAGAAAACAAATCTACAGCGACTCGTATTCGTTTAAAGTCGAAGGCAAACTTGCATCTAATAAAACTTAAACTCAAGGAAGTATCTCTAACGTTGTAGGAAAATTCTTTAATTCTGCGCACCAACAGGCAATGCGACCAATTTGCTTATATAAATGTAAAACCATGGTGTTGAATAATACAAATCGCAAACACCTCCGTGGAATCAACAGACTCCTTTGTGAATCATGTATGAAACGACTGGCCCTTCATGCTATACTTGTTTGCTTACATGTGCATTTTGTGTGTTTATCATACCTTACCCTCAAGGATATCACCTCAAAATGTATATCATTTAATATATATCACTTTGTTCGCTGCTTTAGCTTTGTCGATTCAGGTATGAGTGCCGCAAGAACCTTACTTTTATAAATATATAAAAGATGTAAGTATAAGTCGGTAAGTATAAATGCGATACAAACATAACATTGGTATCATGTAATAACATCATACCAATGTTATGTTTGTATCACATTTATACTTACATCTTAGTTACGAAAGGTAACGTCATATGTTGCTGGTGTATTTAGTAGCGCATTATTTTAAACTGAGATTGTAGCCTCAATTTATTCTATATTTCATCATAGTTTTTGCAAATAAAAGCCTGCCATATTGAAATTAAAAGTACCTGTATCTGTCAGCAAATGTATTGTAAAAATGTTACATAAGTATTCTCAATGTGAATATATAATGGCTCCATGTTTTTTAATATATATTTTAGTACCAAATTTCCATCTATCATTTGAAAATGTTGCAGAAGAATCTATGCATACAAAGTAAAACGTTATGAGACTTGAAATAGACCATGTGAATAATAAGGTTGCTAAATGTACTATAAAACGTAGCACGTTTGCCTTGCGCGACGACTCACATCCAAATACATCACCGCTGTACGATGAGATGCAGAAATTCATGGCATTTTCTTTGTAGGGGTACAATAGTTACTGTAAATATGTTGAGTACTATTTCGTCTCATTTAAGGCGAGGATTTCCGAGCGCTCAAAGCTTTTGAGGCTCCCCGCTTCCTCATGTGTCCCCAGTTCGCGAGTATAACTACGATAAATCGCGACGCGAGACTCAACGCCACTGCCGCCATATGTAGGTATAACACTTTCGCGCCATAGTATAGAAAATTGAAGCAATGTATCAATTGAAATATAAACTTCTTATGAGTATAAATAATTTGCAACGTTTCTGTTTTGAACAAACCTTTATGAAATTCGAAAGTAGTTTTACAAGATTTTTTTTGTTTATAGTGACAATAAGTAAGTAATCAGTGTTATTATGAACATTATCTTTGTTACTAATTATAAAAAAACTTATGATCGCTCGCAATGCGAAAATATCGCTTGTTCGATATCGATCTTAGTGAAAAGGATTAGATTAATATAAATTAATTACTTCGTTGCTACTGTCAGCAAAACAACGGCATAGAACCAATAATAATAACGTGTAAGATACTCATAGCTACGTTTAATCACCAGTGATTACATTTTGTTATATTTATTTTAACTGTGAAATCTGTAAGATACTACTCTGTCAAAAAAGTACCAGAAAAAGATCAATAATACACAAAATGTTTATTACAGGGCAATAGTTATAGCAATATACTCATGCAAACACACGTGCATGCATAATAAAGGAGATCACCCAGCTCCATACAAATTTAGGCTAATTCTAATAATGCCGGCCATTGTTATATATGTACTAAATATATGTCAATGGTGCCGGCCAATTAAAATAAACTTAAAATTTTATTATAGAATATTACGAAATAAACACTTTTTATTACTACACTAAGGTTCTAAGTGCAGTCTGTGAGATCATATTCGAGCTCAAAGAATCTATTCTGTTCCTGAAATAAATCCTAAGTAATTATTGTTATTTTTTGCCTAAAATAATGTGCAAGTTGCAATTTAAATGGCATCGCAAGAGCGAAATATCTGATTGATAAGCATTACTGCCTCACAGAAAGAGACGGTGACGTTCCAAGCCATCACGCACCAGACCACGGGCAGGGCAGGTAGCGAGGGTACGACTGTAATAATTGCCGCGATCAGTTTACGGCCAATTCGAAACATGACCAGTGAAAACTCCAGCGGAATAACAATCATGTACCCGATTAGAATTCTTCAATAAATAGTATATTATACCTAGGGCAAGAAATAAAGATGGGCAAAGCAAACCAGGTGAACAGGATTAATATACGTATCCATTTGGGTTGGGCTGCTTTCGATAAACTGGCATTTGCTTTTACGAAGCAACAAAAAGCAAGAATATTCAACCAGTGCGTCCTGCCAGTGCTCACCTACGGAGCCGAAACTTGGGTTACTACAGAGGCAGCGCTACAGAAACTTGAAGTTGTTCAAAGGGCAATGGAGAGAAAACTGGCAGGAGTGACACTCAGAGACAGAAAGCCGAATAAATAGCTCCGAAAAGAAAGTCTAGTATCAGATGTTGCCAAAAGAGTAGCGGCCGGACATGTAGCCAGAAATCCCGAAACATGGTGCAAGCAAATATTAAAATAGCAACCATGGGATTGTAAACGACTATCTGGAAGACTGCAAATGAGATGGAAAGAAGACATCATATAGATAGCGGGCAGTAATTGGTTGAAGACTGCCCAAAACAGAACGGAAAGGAAGTTGTTGTAGATGTCTACACCAAAATGGTCGGAAAAGGCTTAAGATAGGTAGGCATTCCGCCAACATTTGCAGCGCCGTTTCTTGGACAGAGTTGCGGCTGCTGTCACTATATCCAGGCGTTTCCTCCTGGCCTTTTCTCTACAAGAACCGGCCGAAACAACGGAAAGTGAGAACGTCGCGACGCAACATCTCTTCAACCACATGGTGCCATGCCTGTATACAAGACATCTGTACCTGGCCGGTCATAGACATTCCTACTAAAGGTTAAGACCATATTTTTATATTTGGTCAGGAGTATTTAAAAAAATGATTTTTACTTTTTTAATGAGTCGTCCTCTATTTAAGGCTCACGTATTTCACGTTAGGCTGAAAACGTATAGTTGACCACCTTTACACCTCTTTGATTTATCACTTTTGTCAAAACCAAACTGCTCTACGGTACTTTGAGACATACATTCAAACCTAAATATTGTCTCAGAGAATTGACTTAGAAGTTTGGTGTAAAGTTAGAAATGTTTACAACAGTGTGTTCTATTAAAATAACATAATTTTATTGATTGGCCGGAAAAATAAAAATTAGCCCAATTTGGGTGATCTCCTTTAGGCGCTGCCATCGGCAAGTAGTAGTGAAAAAAAGTTATACATACATACATACGTACGAAATCATACTCCTACACCCACAACGCTTATTTTCCGCCAACCAATAATAAACTCTAGTTTTCGTTATTATTTGTCAATCAAATTGATATACTTACCTACCGAACATTTCTAAGCTGTGACACCAGTGCATTCTTCCTCGGCGTGATAAAAAAATTACGGTAATATTATTAGGTGTCCATTGTTCCGTGTTTGGTAATAGAGTAGAAATCAATAATATTATTGGTGGAAATAGTCAATAGAATTATTGAATATACTTATACGGAAGTTCATAAATCTACCTATCTATATAAAAACTTTTTTTTTTGTATTTGATCGCGCTAGTCTTAGGAACTAGCAGGCCAATTTCTAAGATTTTTTGCCTCTCTAGCCCATTTGTTGAGGAAGGTTTTACCAAATAACATCACGCTACTACTACCCACGAGGGTGGTGCAGTAACCATTATAAATACCACTATGCAGGTAACTGGGCATATTTGTACGTATTTAGGTAGGTAGGTACCTATAAAATTCGCTTGTATAGCTTTTAGGCACATCTCACATTTTTATTTCCGTACTAGCTGTGCCCGCGACTCCGTTCGCGCGGAATTTGTCTTTTCACTGGGCTACAGAATTGATACCCAAAATGTTTTGAGTTGCATATAATACCTATATTGAATAGTGTAGATGTCCTAAAAATTGCTTGTTCCTGCAAGTCCACACCGCGAAGTTACCAATCGCGAATAAAAGATCAGAGAATGCCTGTGCATGTTCGTTGCCTCATAGTCATAATCATGCTCGCATATAATGTCAAATGCATAGCGATTATACAATCCCATAGTTAGTTTCTAGTGTTTCAGTGTTTATAACTCTTTACAGGCTCTAATTTCATCAGCTCGTGTGTCATATTGTATGGTGGTATAACAGACAGAGCCTAACGAAAACCGCGACGAAAAAGTATTGTCATGCCCATGGGTTCGTCATTTTGCTTGATTCCCCTTGGTTTGCGATCTACATGCTTAGACCGCTTCATGGTTTGCCATCGTATATTGATCTCATATGATAAGATGACAATAACGTTAAATCTTAGCTTTGTCACTGCTTTTAGAGATATAACAAACAGAACTCTGCGTGGTCCAAGTCGATCACGGGAAGACTGGTACATACTTGAGCATCTACAAATAGTATTTTTCCCAAATCACTATCCACGCTACGACCACACACGATCATAATTATAGTAAACGCTGTTCTTCAGTAAGTCTCGAGAGATCATTTTTACACCAGCAAATGATGGCTCGGGCAGGCCATATTTAGTAATAGGATATCTACTGTCAAGCAACGGTTTATTAGATTGTTGTGGGAACCTAAAAGTGTCCTCGGCCAATTTGCCATAACTATGCAGCATGTCAAACCCACTGCGTAATCGATGAGGTCTTTTACTTATACTTGCTTTAGACAATGCCATCCCAGTGTTTATTCCCACCCAGTAAAATTAAATGACTCGCCACTCTGCAAGCTGTTTACTTAAACATGTGCGAATACGTCCAGCCTAAGCCGAACCCTATTTAATATAATTAATCATACAGATTTAAGCTCAATTTAAATTGGAAGATCCAAATGTTCGAAAATATCCTATTTATAATGTTACTACCCTCATAATTTTATATTTGACTGATCATAATATATTAAGTTTCAACCAATTCAGCTAAAGAGTTACTTTTATAGAACAAATTTTAACGAACAAATGCATCGTAATGTTTAATTTGACACAACTTTTTTTAATTATGAACCGATTCGTATAAAACAAACATTAAATGTTACATACATACATACATACATAGCCTCACGCCTGTTTCCCCGAAGGGGTAGGCAGAGGCATATTCAACTCCCACTTTTCGCCAGTGTTTTGATCCCACGTAATAGGTAGGTGGCGAGCCTATTGCCGCTTATCGGAATATTGTGTTCGCCAGAGCCTCGTCCGTTGATCGGCAGGTGCACCACTTGCAGGTGAGGTTGGCTTGGGACCCTAAGTTCTTGGTGGGAACCCTATGCACCTCATGCACACCATTAAATTTTAATGTTAAGTACCTAGTTACCACAATACATCAGTGAAAACAGCATTCCAATTCGATTAGCCGTTTCTGAAATTAGCGTGCACAAATGGCTTCTCTTCTTTAATGTAGACCCCTTAAAATAGATTTCTCCTGAATATCTTCCATGTACGGACATCGATCACTTACAGATTTATTAAATGTATAGATGGCCGTTTCGCACGTTAAACAAAAATCAACCGTATAGCCGTACCCATAGTACCCATACTGGCGCGGCGAGATTTGGAAGTTTTATTCCATCTATATGTATATTGTGTGTTTATAAACCGATTTCTATATTTTTTTTATAAAATACATATTACTTATTATCTTTTTGAATATGGAAGTTTGATAAAGATATATCTATGTGAAATAAAATATAATTATTGATGTATTTAATACACTTTGAAGAAATGCCTAACGATTAAACACGTTAATGTGGCTAATTTATAAAAGATAGATATATACTATAAAGGACTTTTTTGTAGATCTTTTGAAGACCATCATCTTTGTAATACATACTTTTGGCGAATGATAAACGCATGCGAGGATAAGAGCTCGAAAGCGCATTTTCATCCGACTTGCTTCAAATTTATCGTCACTGCTCCGCTCCTATGTGTCTTAGCGTTATGTTATATAGCCTATAACCTGCCCAGGAGTATGGACTACAATCGTACCAAGTTTGATTAAAATCCCTTCAGTAGTTTTTTACCCATGCGTGCACATACAGACAGACAGACAGACAGACAGACAGACAGACAGACAAAAAATTTACTAATTGCATTTTTGGCATCAGTATCGATCACCATTCATCCTCCAATATTAATTTTGAATATATATTCAATGTACAGAATTGACCTCTCTACAGTTTTATTATAAGTATAGATATAGGTACACAGAATAAAAGTGTTTATTTTTATATTAGGTAGGTACCCAATACAACAATAATACTATAAATCATCCACAATACACAACAAATCAATAATTTGCTAATGTACTGATACCTAACTATGCTGTTGTTATCAAGTCCGTTATCTTCTCCAATAATCAAAACGATATTTTCAAAACTATACTAATTACCTATATACACTCTTATTACTTACAAAAAAATTACAATATCTATTTACAAACTAAACCTAGATATAATATATTTATCAATAAGTGATGATGACATTCGTAACTGATGATAAAATAATTCGTAATCCTGCGGTGCGCTCTGCAAACTAGCGATACGTCCTGTGTCCATTACATCCCGCTCGGGACTGAACAACGCCGGAGAGAGCGCGTCGGCAGTAGGAAATTACATATTTTCGGTATTATATTTTTGTATATATTAAAATTCATAATGTGATGACCGAAAACTATCTGCTTTTACATGACTTTTTTTTGGTATACTTTTGAAAATTCTAATCCCAATACAACTCAAATGAAACGTGAAAAATTGTTTAAACAGACCTTTATTCGCGAATAATCGCGAATATAGGTCTGTTTAAACAATTTTAGAAAACAATTTCTATCGAATAAAATGACAGTAATCGTGTTTCGAATGGCCGACAAATATTGATCTAATGCTGTAGAATAACATATATTTTTTTCCAAATTTAAATCTCTGTTATTTACAAATAAAATGCGTTTGAACACGCTAGATAACACTGTATTTTGGGAAATCCTCGCCTTAAATCTTCTTATTTTTAAGAGAGTCAGTGGAAATGTGATAATATGTACTGTGTGAATCTAAAGATTGGCTTAGTTATGTGTCTTTATCAACGTGCTATTTGTAGTTGCGTCGGCCGCACGAAGTCGTCATACTATGCTCGTAGTATGTACCCTTCTTCTATGAGTCAGCTTATTTGTAAAATTTCACCACAATATAATACCTACTTCTACAGTAATTCTGGTCACAAGAAATTATAAACTCAGATGTGTACATAAAACTATCACCAGCTGGCAACAACAAACACAATTAAGCTTTTACCTACAAGTAACTGAATATACCTTGCCATGCAATACGCCATATTTAATTTCAAAACTGCATTTAATCGCCATTTGCAAACATTGACAACTTGTCTTTTTAATGCTACAATTCCTGCTGTTTACTCAATATCTCTCTTTGTTATTATTAAATCCAATAAAAGGTATTGCACACCAATATATAAATGAATAGTACATTAAATTGAAAGTATCTTAAACTACGGTTATGTACAATCAGCGGCCTTATCGCTAAGTGCGATCTCTTACAGGCAACCTTTGGATGGACAGGAATGATGTTAGCAATTATTTTTAGCAGTGGTGTAGTACTGGCTGACGTGGATAGCGATGTGATTTAATAATAAAATACATACATACAATTACAGTATAATTCTCATATAGATATATACAAAGACAATACATATATAAACAAATAAATATGATAGATATAACTATACTCAGAACAAACAGATACAGTGAGAAAGAAAAGAAAAATCAAATAACCGTTAAATCAGCGTAATATGTTAGCTAAGTAGTGCTTTTTAACAAGGTTTTTAAACGTAACTAGAGAATTTGCCCTACGAATCTCTAATGGTAAGCCATTCCACAGGCGGATAGCCTGAACATTAAAGGGTTTGGCGAAGTAATTTGTTAAATGCTTCGACACCTCCAGCGTCAGATTCTCAGACGACCTCAAAGACCTTACGTGTGTGTCAAGAAGGAACTTAAAACGTTCTTTGAGATAAGAGGGAGTACAAGGATTGAATAGAACATTATATAACAATGTCAGAATGTGTGTATTCCTGCGAAGACGAATTGGCAGCCACTTGAGCTTATTACGAAAATCTGCAACGTGATCATATTTGCGCAGTCCAAATATAAATCGTATGTAAAAGTTTTGGAGACGCTCAAGTTTATCTTACTGCTCCTCGGTGGGTCAAGATAGCTGACATCAGCATAATCGAGTACGGGCAGAAGCAAGGGTTGAGCAAGCGCAATTTTAGTGCCTGTAGGAAGAAAGTTGCGTAGTCTATGCAACGAACCTGATGAAGCAAATAGTTTGCGACTCATTTCTTGAATTTGTGGTCTCTAAGATAAGGTTTCGTCCAAGTAGATCCCCAGATTTTTCACGGTTTTGCAGTAATTGAGATCTTTGCCATCAAAACTGATTTTTGGTAACTCGAGCCACCTCATTTTCGAGACCAGTTTGGGGCTGCCAATAATAATGAGTTGAGTTTTCTCAGGATTTACTTAAAGACCATATTTATTGGTCCACTCACAGATACGCGCCAGGTCCGCGTTAACGATGGAACAGGCTTCTGGTCACTTATTTAAAGGTGCTTGCGTATAAATTTGCAAATCATCTGCGTAAAGGTGGTAGGATGAAACTAATTTATTTGAGATAGAATTTATAAATATCGCGAAGAGTAAAGGAGATAGCACGCCACCCTGTGGCACACCGGAATTAGTATCACACCAAGTAGAATAAGAATTTTCTATGCGTATACGTTGCCGGCGACCAAACAAGTAACTATGAAACCAGCCAATTGCCGATGGAGATACGTTAAGAGAGCGTAAGATGCCAAGTATGATTTGAAAATCTACAGTGTTAAAAGCATTGCTGAAATCGAGTAAGGAAAAAACTGTAAGATTACCACTATCCATACCTAGACGAATGTCGTCAGTTACGCGAACCAATGCAGTGACAATACTGTGGCAAGGACGGAAACCGGATTGATAAGGATTTACGAGGGCATTTTTATGTAGGAAGGAACTCAATAGTGAGTGAACTAGACGTTCAAAGACTTTCGACAGGAAGCGTAGTATTGATATGGGTCGATAGTCTGAGAAGGAACAGGGCTTAGGTTTCTTGGGCAAAAGAATGATCAGTGCATCCTTCCAATCAGATGGAAAGATGCCACGGGCAACGGAATGATTAAGGATGTGACAAAGGATTGGAAGAATTTCTTCTAGGATGGGGAGGATCACTTTGCGGCTGATACAGTCACTGCCGACTGCATTAGACGCAACTGCTAGTAAACTCTTCCTAATATCACAAGCGGTAAATGGCGTGAAGATAAAGGGAGAGTAATCTGGGGTTGGCAAGGATGAAAGATATTCTAAAGTAGATTTTTTCATATTTCCATCAAATTCGGACGAAATAGTGAAATGTTTATTGAGAGAATCGAGGTTAATTTTGCTTGGGATGGATTGATGCCGTGCATTACCAACTCCCAAAGTTTTAAGAAATTTCCAGACTTTTGCTGGATCACCATCTTCATCGGACGTATGTGTGTATTGCTTTTGCGCTTTCCTACACACCTTATTGCAGAGATTCCTTATGGCCACGTATTTTTCTTGATTGAAAGGAATAATAATGTGCTTCAGTTTGGCCTTGGCAGCAGATTTTTTGGACAAATTTTTTTTGATGTCCTCATTTAGCCAAGGAGCTGGTAAATGTTTAAGTTTAATTACAGGGAAGTAAAAAGATAACATCCAGTACAGTTTGTTTCTACTCTTACGGGACGGGAAGAGAATTGTTAAAACGTTTTTTACAAACCTGTACAATATTCCCAATGAAGTTATAAGACCCAGTTATTAAAAAAAACAATTTGAGCGAATATTTACCGAAATAGACTCAGTTAGACCACCGGTCCACCCAATCATTCCCTATTCTCTTGTTTCAATTGCGACGATAAATTGGATTTCACGTCAAAAGACTATCGTTTCAATGATTCAGATTTTGCAACTACAAGCGTTTTATTCCTATTCAATTCAGGATCGTGCCACTAAAGAATTTTTAATCACGACATACATTCTCTATTTTGATTAATAGATGCTGTATTATTTTAGACTCGGATGTGATATTAGTTTTACGACTTTGTAGTGCTACAAATAACGGGTATATTCTTTTGAACAATTTTATCTAAAGTCTACTTCTAGAAAAACAAATTTGAGAAATATCTCTCAAAGGTAACAACGACTAAAATACGAAACCAAAGTATATCTGAAAGTAAATAAAGTGTCTCAAAATAAAACTTAAATTTTAAACCTGAAAGTCGTAACCAATATTTGATTTCACAAGTTTCGAGACATGTCCTAAGAAAAATCCTTTTAAATATAAAACGAAGTATGAACGAAAACAAAATGTATCTTGAAACCAAATATTAAGTATGTCATATTGGTTTATCACTATTTGTACAGGCTTCATAAAGGTCAGTTTGCTCTGTCTTTGGTCGTTTACCGGACTCTGAAAGGTTTACAATGGCCTCTGGCTTACGAAATTATATGATAATAGATTTTTTTGCAAACAGTGTATATATTTTGTAATCTTTAGCCACAGGCGTTTCTATGTGTGTACATAAGTTCTGCTGTTATACGTTTGTGTTTCTAGGTGGCATATTGTTTTGGATCATTTTGCTAATTACCATGTTGTATTGTCAGAAATTAAATGATAATTATTATAAATATTGATGATCAATACATGAATATCCACTAGCGGTCCCGTAGCGGCAGGGACAAGCAAATTGGGGCTAGCTTGCTACGACCCTTTTAACTATAACAAAACTAAATTTCTTCATCCCTTTAAATGGTACAAATACCAATACGAGTAAGTAATTATTGTCATCATCAATTCAACCCAGCTTGTTACTAATATGATGGTTATTATTTCATTGTTTTCTATCCTGTTTGTCAAGGCAATATTCAGAGAAAAAGTGACGCAATTCTATTAAAAGCGGGATGGAACAACCACACACACGCATTGTACAAATGAAAAAGTGAATGACTACGTCGATCATTCATTTCTCGTTAGATTTTCTACAGAAGAATATCTGCAATTTATGAATATCCCTGCATCAGATGGGATATTTATTTATTTATTTATTTTATTTTATGCTTTATTGTACACCAGAAATATTACATAGGATATCATACAAAAAAAGCGAAGTACAATGGGCGGCCTTATCGCTTATAGCGATCTCTACCAGGCAACCTTTGGATGGAAATATTATTGGTCAGAAAATAGTGGTAGTTGTAGGTGTAACAGTTATAATACATATATATTTCTAAACACATACATATATACCTATTCATAAACTCTACTCTATGTACCTACATACAAATATACATATACATACATACATACAAATACATATATACATAAACATACAAAACATATATAAGGGACATAATTATACACACATAAACTATAGCCATGTCTTAATTATAGAATATTTTAGAAATTATAACTATATATTATAATAAATTATAATGAAAGGTAATATTCCTTCACTAAGGATACATAGAATTATACAGGTATGTCGGTCGAATAATACTCAGTACTGTTTTGTAAACTTGCCCGCAGTTTCACTAACGTCGAATTTAGTTTTTGCCGTCGGCTGGCAACTGTAGATTTCTTAAATAAAACGTTTTATAGCTTTATTTTAGAACAAGAATGTAAAATCTAGTAGTAACTGTTTTCTTTTTACAACCTCTGCAACCAGTATTCTTCTTAATGTAAAAAGTAGGTGTACTTTGAAAATATGGAGAATGATTATTTTAGAAGCTAAATCTTTTCAAAATATTTTTTTTAAAGATTTACTTTACATTATACAGATTATTGGTGTCAAAGAAAGATTTTCATTACCAAACGCGTTTCGCATAGTTTTCAGACTATGAAGGAAGAAAAGATGAAAGAAAATTATCTTATAACCTCTCACACGCTTACATCAGAAATAGGCCCTTGGGCCGTTACAGTTGAGTATTACTATCCTTTCACAGAAGATTGACATAGAGTAGCAGACTCCTTAGTATTGAATTATGTGAGAGCACCAAAGGCCCAAGCCTCTCTGGTCATCGTCTTTTCGTACCTTAAGGAGTGTATTATTTAATGTGGTGGACATAGGTCTTCGGTAATGAGCAAGGATTTTTTTTAAAATTTACATTACAATTTCATCACCACGATTCCAAGATCGTTCACATAATCGTATGTTAATGGCAAAAGCTTCGCCTGGTGTAGGAATTCTGTCCTTCACACATGACACAAAGAATTAGTTAAAAAATATTTATTAAATAAAATAAACATATTTTCTGTCCGTGTGGTGACAGATTAAGAATACGGAATGTCACCACCCCATATCATTCCATGGATGTCGTAAGAGCCGATAGAGGAAGCATATTACTGATATTATGTAGAGAACAACACTGTAAGAGAAGGAAAACTTGATACAAACCCTATACCCGCCCGTTTGGCCAGCGTGGTATAGTAGGCCAATTCCTCTTTTCAAAGGAGTGGCGTAGTCCAGCAGTGGACTGTCAAAGGCTAATGATGAATATATTTTCATAACATAAGCATACCCGTTCAGTTTATACGTACCTATACATGTTTCTTCGGAAGCAAACCACTTTAATATAAACTTATGTGTTGAATTTCGTACTTAAGTCCACGCTTAATAAAGTTTGCGCAAACATTTATAACGCGGGTGTAGATGTTAGTTAAATAAACGACGCCTAAGCCTTAGTTCCAGCCACAAAGCTTTGTGCGTTATGGTACGCTAGTTCTAAGAACAGTTGTGTGGGATGGAATCTGCTTGTAGAATAAAATCAGTGGTGTTTCATCGGTAATCTAATCGGTGTACTTATTACGTGATAGTAGTATGAATGTCACAGATGAAATGTAATTAATGCATTCTTAAGGCTGCTACACACAGTGCCGGCGGCACGACCCGGCTTTTGTCGCGCGGCTCGTGCCGCCGGCTTTTGGCGGGCGGCCGGCATCGGCCGCAGAAAGCCGCGCATCGTTTTAGTTGTGACAGTCGTGTAGAACGCTAGTGAGGTGACACTTTGTGATTGGTTATCGATTACGATGAATAACGAAGTCGTCAACATTGCCATAGCAGCTGTAGCTTTCATATTATTATGTAAAAAATTAAAAGAAGAAGAACATAGAAACATACAAAGAACTATACAAACATACAATTAACAGACACAAAATTCACACCAATTTCTGTTTTGCGTGTGTGGATGTGTGTGGGGATCGAACCCATAACACACGGCGCCACGTCAGGCGGTCGCTTAAGCCACTAGGTCAACCATACAGTTGAAATATAAAGAATCTCTCCTACATTAATTGCAAATCGAATAAAATTACTGTAAATGCTTTTCTTTGGTGGTTGATTCTGTTAAATGCAACTTGCAATCGATTTGATCTGGAGCATGGTCATCTCTTATTTTCCGCACCACAATTGATTTATTTTATGGCAGAACTTAATGCAAGTTTCTTTTGTACGTTATGTTTCTGTTGGGAACTAATAAGTAAAATTTTGTTTATTAAACTTGAAGCTAAATAGGATTGTTTACTCGTACTTAATACGATACCGGATCGATCCACTAGATCGTATCAAATGGAGCAGATCGATACATTGTGTTACGATCCATTGCGATCCAAAATATCGATACAAAGCACTTGGATCGAGCATCCCTAAGTCGCAACCCGCGCGGCTTTTGTCGCGTGGCTCATGCGGCCAGCTTTCGGCGGTCGTCGGTGCCGCCGGCATCGGCCGCAGAAAGCCGCCGGGCATCATTCCAGTTGTATGGAACGTAAGGTTGCCAACTTTTTTTACCAAATTTTTCTATCTTTATGTTTCATAGCTTGTTTGACAATAAAAATTAAAGAATAAACAATTAGTTTTTAATAACGTTAATCATTGATTCGTTCTGTTTCTTTCTTCTCGCCACTTTCTCGCCATTCTGAACTTCTGAAGTGGCGGGGACGGAGACGGAAATATGATTTTAAGTATAAATTGCCTCCATGGTCCAGTGGATAGCGTATGCGACTGCTGATTGGGGGTCCCGGGTTCGATTCCCGGGTTGGGCAAAAGTGTTACTGGGTTTTTCCGAATTCTCAGTAGCAGCACGGAGTCTGGTGATGTGTCTGGTAACGGCAATAGACTCGCCCCCTATTACGTGGGACCTAAAAATTCATGATGAAATGTGGGTGTAATATTACACTTCTGCCTACCCCTTCGGGGATACAGGCGTGAGTCTATACTATTGCCTATTGCCTCTTTCTGTAAAAATTCTTTACCATCAGTGGTGAATTTCTTTTAGATCTCTTTGAGCCTAAATAGTTTCCATCATCCATTTAACTTATGTGTAACGTTACATAGATAAGTACTCATAATTAGTGTTTTATTTTACACATCACAGTAAGGGTTGGAGGTAAAGTATTTTCATATACTTTATCTGTATATACAAAAGTATAAAGTATAATTGCCAAAAATAAAGTAGGATACATTATTCTAAAGTATGGTTGACAACTCGCAAGTTGCAACCCGCGGCCGGCCGGTGGCCTAACCGGGCGGCCATGCCGGCGGCTCATTTGTGCGTGCCTAGTCTATTATATAACTGTTGAGGTGGACTGTAGTTTTTATCTTCCAAAGGAATGAAACGCCTGGCTTGATGGTGAGTTGATTTATTTTAATCTTGATCAGGATCGGCTTGTTGCTTCGGATTTCTTGAGAGAACTACTGCTGACTGAACTGAACTACATCGGTGCAACAAACCGTCCTGCTTATGTTCTATTTTACAGGGTGCAAGTAGTGAGTGGATGTGAGCGCAACGCATTCGGTTCGGCCAATCACAGCGCTTCGTCCGAGTTTTACTTGTGGTGGCGTTCGGACAGGTTTCGACATGTTCAAACCTATTCGATCGTGCTCGCGTCCACTTTACATCGTCATGTTTTGATTTCTTATTTACTATGGGATAATAAAACAACCTTAATCGAATAACAATAAACATTTCCCTACTCTCAAATCGTTTTTATTGAATCATCCTTATATCTACTTAAGTCTACTTATATATTCATATTTATTTACATTATTTATGATCATTACTTAATTGTATTACAAAGCTACGACGTCCGTAACATCCTCCCCCCGGCGCTGGGCTACCGTAGCCTTATCTTCCACGCAGAGGACGGCGAGCTTCGTCGTGGGACGCCGTAGGATGCCCGCTGTAGTCCTGACGTCGGCTGATCGCACCTTGCCGTCTGGACCGACGTACGTAGTCTCCACGACGCCTCGGGGCCACGTCCCTCGTGGCAGTGTGGGGTCGATGACGACAACCAGGTCGCCAACGCGCAGAGGTCGTCCTCGGTCGTCGGATGCCCCCCTGGGCACCAGCGTCGGCAGTGTAACGTATGTCCGGTACTTACCGCGTTGCGTCACAGTACCGCCCATACGCTCGGCCAATCAGAGAAAGCCATCGTCCGCACTCGCAAAGCCTGACCAAATATGGTCATAAACGGACTCTCAGCCTGATGGAGGGCCCGGTATATAAAGGGGCCGACAGAGAGGCCGGCACCGCTACTCTAACGTCGCTTCTACTATAACTAAGCGTACCTACTGACCCTACGTCGTATTTACGTCTATCCTGGTCCCAGCTACGGGTTCCAGGTTCACGTTAAGACTCCGGCTACGCTCCTAGACCGCTACACTTTCCTGCATCGCCTTCGGCTTCACCTCTGGCGAAGAGTCTGGCCTGCCCTGCTCATCGTACTCACACCGCCGGCGTCTGCCAGCTGAGCCAACGTCAGCGAGGGCCTGTACCGCTACGCACAGCCTTCGAGCAGCCTGCCTACACACTACCGGAGGGAACAGCGTGGGAGACTACAGCCCTTAGTGTTCAGGCCAGTGTCGCGTTGTTGGTCGGTCATACTCGTGGCAAGGGAAGTGAGACGATACTCTGCAATAAACGCATCTAAAACCTCTACTGCGTTTTTACTACCAGAACCCGTTACAGTGGCGCCCAACGTGGGTTATTGTCTCGCTTTCCGTGCTCGAGTTCTCATCGAGCAGGTCTCCATCATTGTAAGCGAGCAGGTGCGGCTACAGCGAACCGGTACGTATTGTTGTACTAATTGCCTACCTTTTAGTGTAACTACCTACTACGTACTAGTTCGCAAATTTGAATCTAACGTTTTTCTAATTAGTCCTAACGGTCGAACTTTTACGCCTAATCGTAAAGTAGGCCATTTGTAAGGGCGGAACGCTTGCGCACTAAGTGTAGTGTGTAGTGTATACTTACGCGGTTATTCATACACCATGGGCTCACACCCCATAAAATACTTCCTGCTAAACAAGAACGAGTTAGCTTACGAGGTCGCGATTAGAGGTGAGGAGCCGGCTACCTCTGTCCTAGGTCTGCGGAAGCAGCTCCCTAAATTACTGGAAGCCATTCCAAATGATGACATTTTGGAGTCGGGTCTAGCCATAGCGGTGGACTTCGAGGGCGCTAGCGAGGCCGTCTCTGAGCTGGCCAAGCGACTAAATTCGTTATCTGCCTCTTACGACGCGAACCTAGCTAAGAGGTCTACCGCACTGCACAACCATTTATACTATAGACTCCGTAGGATGGAACGTCCTACGGCGTTTTCAAAACGGATTACCGAATTGTGCAGCCGGTTCGACAAGCTCTCGGCGGAGCTGTCCGCCATTGAGCAATCAGCTGTTCGCTCAGCTGATGCTGTGGCAGAGGTCCAACCTGCGCCGTCTACCTCGACGCAGGCAGGGTTAGCCCCAGTATTGCATTGCGAGCATTTGAGAGTTAGCGAACTGTCTAAGCTAAAATACGACGGTACGGGATGCGTCCGAGCGTTCCTACAACGCGTAACCGAATTCCAAACCGCGAGTAATCTACCTTCCACTAAAATTTTATCATATGCCTCCGAAATTTTCACCGGTAACGCACTTCACTGGTACCGCGGCCTAAAAGAATATTTCACTACATGGGAAGAACTCACCACTAAATTAATAGACGATTTCACACCGTACGATTATGACTACCGGTTATTAAATGACATCCGCCGACGTACTCAAGGTGCTACCGAAACTATAATTATTTATCTCTCGATAATGAATCAGCTGTTCGCTAGGCTGTCTCCGTCAAAGCGATTGTCCGAACGCGAAAAGTTACACATCCTATTGCATAACATACGTCCATGATACTCACTAGTGCTAGCTCTGTCAATATCTTCAATAGACAGTATAGCAACACTGCAGACGTTATGTTTAAACTACGAACGGATGAAATGCTTGAACTCTCAATTCCGCGAACCGTATTATAATAACGACACGTTGGCACCAGACCTAGCTTACAGTCACAAACCTAATAACCGAGCGCGTAATAATTCCTACAATAATTATCCCGTTGCTACTATAGAGGGTACGTCCGAATACACTGTGAACAACGAACCTAGCAAACCTAAGTCTAAACCTAGCTCTGTCGCTCTAGTCACGTCCAAGTACTGCCCGCGCTGCCGAATCAATGATCACAGTTTGAATGAATGCAAACGCGATCGCTTCGCAATTTGCTTCAAGTGCGGCTGTAGGGATGTGACATTCCCTAACTGCCCGAACTGTAAATCGACGAAACCAAAAAACTAGTTGGTCAGGGTCGGGGCGTGTCAAAATCTAAATTAGGTTCTACAACCTATTCAACCAATTTTGACAAAGATGATTGGAGAAATTGGCTAAACACTCTAAAAGTGTATTTCTCTAGTTATTCCGTCGCCTCGATCCTGGATAATAAACCTAAAAATGACCTACGGCCCTATGTTAACGTAACGATTAACAGTTTACCTATTTGTGGATTGCTCGATTCCGGTTCAGCCATTACAATTCTAGGTAACAACTCCCATCTGGAGGTAATTACTAAAACCGGGTTAGAAATACAGCAGTGTCACAACACTAATTCCATTCGGTCCGCGGGTGGAAATATATTGTTGCCGCGCGGTTTTATCAACTTACCCACTACTTTTAATAATCAAACCCACTTATTGAAAGCTTATATTATTCCAGAAGTTACAAGTAATTTAATTTTAGGCATCGATTTCTGGAAACTATTTAAATTACTGCCTAACCATATCGCATCCGTATGCATGTCTAAAACATTGCCGTGTAGTGTGTTAGGTGAAAATAAGCTAAGTAACACGAACGTATTGCAATCTTTTAGTGAGTTGAGTGAGTCACAACAGAGAACGGCTAAGTTAATTATAAAGCAATACGAGTCGATTTCTACTGAAAAAACCGGTTTAGGACGAACTCACTTAATAGAACATGCAATAGACACTGGCGATTCTGCGCCGATACGCCAAAGATATTATAGGTTACCACCGGCGAAATTAAAAATAATTATTGACGAATTAGACGAAATGCTTGCATTGGGAGTGGTAGAAAAATGCGAAAGTCCGTGGTCGTCACCGATTTTACTAACGCCTAAGAAAGACGGTAAACTAAGGTTTTGTTTAGATAGTCGGAAACTTAATTCTATTACTAAAAAAGACGCGTACAAACTACCTTACGTATCCGAAATTTTAGACAACCTTAGGAACGCTAGATATCTAAGTAGTATAGACTTATCTAAGTCCTTTTGGCAGACGCCTCTTCGCGAATGTGATCGTGATAAGACTGCGTTCTATGTGCCTACTAGAGGAACATTTAGATTTGTGACTATGCCGTTTGGTTTAACGAATGCGCCTGCGACACAACAGCGTTTGGTGGATCACTTGTTTACGAACAGTCCTGAGTTCGAAAATTCTGTATTCGTTTTTTTAGATGATATCGTGCTTATATCGCCATCCTTTAATGCTCATGTGTCACTATTAAATAAAGTATACGAAAAATTAAAATCGGCCAACCTTACCATCAACTTGGAAAAATCTAAATTCTTCCGTGATGAATTGAAGTACTTGGGCTACGTAGTAAACTCTAAAGGATTACAAGTAGACCCATGTAAGGTGGAAGCTATTCTTCAATATGCTACGCCTAAGAATAAAAAAGAAGTCAAAAGGTTCTTAGGCATTGCATCATGGTATCGGCGATTTATACCTAATTTTAGTACTATTGCCGGTCCGCTGAACAAACTTACCTCTACCGGTAAGAAAGCCGCACCATTTCAGTGGTCGGTGGAAGCTGATGACTCGTTTTGTAAACTAAAACAATTGTTAAGCTCCGCACCAATATTATCGTGTCCCGATTACGAGAAACCTTTTCAAGTTCACACAGATGCGAGTGCGAGCGGCATCGGTGGGTTACTTACACAAGAAATAGATGGCGTGGAACTACCTATCGCTTACATGAGTAGGTCACTAAATGCACAGGAACAAAACTACAGTATAACAGAACGGGAGACATTAGCAGTTCTAACAGCCCTCGAATATTGGCGCTGTTATTTAGGTAACGGGTTAAAGTTTGTTGTGTATACTGACCATTCCGCAATGAAATGGTTCCTAAACTTGAGCAACCCGACTGGTAGATTAGCTCGGTGGTCCGTTCGTCTGTCAGCCTTCAACTTCGAAATAAAGCATCGGCGCGGTACGGATAATATTATAGCCGATGCGTTATCACGATCCCTACCTGTAAATATAATTAACGCGAATAATAATAACGTGAATGACCCTAATGTTAACACTGATCAATGGTATTCAGCCACCTACAATGGTTGTTTATCTTCGCCTAATGACTATCCAGACTATTCTATTAAAAATAATAAATTATATCGTTTGATTAAATCTAGGTGTATGCTACGTAAGGAGTTCGAATGGAAAGAAGTACTACCTTCTTCTGATCGAAATAATGCCATATTAGAGAACCATGCCGAACCCACTTCGGAGCATTTCGGTATATTTAAAACTTACAAGCGCTTAGCACTGCGTTACTATTGGCCCAAAATGCGCGATGACGTAGTTAAGTTCATAAATTCTTGCGACACTTGTATCGCGCACAAACATCAGAACCACGCACCATTGGGCACCATGGGACGACCCAAAGTGTGTTCACGACCCTTCCAAACCATTAGTGTAGATTTGGTGGGGCCACTACCCGTCACAAGAAAACAAAACGCCTACATCTTCGTAGTAACTTGTTGTTTTAGTAAATACTGTCTACTTTTTCCTATCAGGCGCGCAACTGCTGAAATAATAACTAATATTTTGGAAGAAAAAATATTTTTAGTTCATGGTATACCATCTACAATTATATTGGACAATGGTAAACAGTTTGTCAGTGCTACTTTAAAAGCTATGTTGCGCAAGTACAAAATCCCTAATCTTCATTATACTCCTAAATATTCCCCACATGTCAATACGGTCGAACGCTATAATAAAACCATTGGTTCTACCTTAGCGGCGTTTGTAGGAAATGACCAGAGATTATGGGACACTCTCGTACCTAAGGTGCAGTTTGCATTAAATATTGCAGTTAATGAAGTCACGGGCTATACACCTAGTTTTTTAGTCTATGGACGTGAACTAGTTCCATGCGGCTCACACTATGTCGACACAGACGCTGATGATATAGTATACATACCTAGGGACGATTACGCAGAAAACATAGGTCACTTATCAGGCATATTTGACAAAGTTCAGGCACTCCTCATTCAAGCTCATGCTAGGAATTCCCAAACGTATAATTTACGCCGTAAACCAGCTGAGTTTAATGTGGGAGACACTGTGTGGAAACAGACTTTTTATCAGAGCGACAAGGATAAGTCCTTCTGTAAGAAACTAGCCCCTAAATTCGTGAAGTGCACAGTGATTAATAAAAAGTCGCTTCTCGTTTACGAGTTGTCGGACGCGTCTGGAAATTCTATTGGGTTTTGGCACATTAAGGACCTAAAACTTATACACTATGGTGCCTAACTATTTGTTACAAACCGTAGAAGACTTTCCCTTCCTTCTCTCTTTATGCCGTCTTAGCTTGGACAGTAGCGGACTCATAGACCTAACGCAGCTAGTCGGATTTTCCTTGTTAGCCACGTAAAATCCTCTCCTAAGGCGGGCGGTATTGTAACGTATGTCCGGTACTTACCGCGTTGCGTCACAGTACCGCCCATACGCTCGGCCAATCAGAGAAAGCCATCGTCCGCACTCGCAAAGCCTGACCAAATATGGTCATAAACGGACTCTCAGCCTGATGGAGGGCCTGGTATATAAAGGGGCCGACAGAGAGGCCGGCACCGCTACTCTAACGTCGCTTCTACTATAACTAAGCGTACCTACTGACCCTACGTCGTATTTACGTGTATCCTGGTCCCAGCTACGGGTTCCAGGTTCACGTTAAGACTCCGGCTACGCTCCTAGACCGCTACACTTTCCTGCATCGCCTTCGGCTTCACCTCTGGCGAAGAGTCTGGCCTGCCCTGCTCATCGTACTCACACCGCCGGCGTCTGCCAGCTGAGCCAACGTCAGCGAGGGCCTGTACCGCTACGCACAGCCTTCGAGCAGCCTGCCTACACACTACCGGAGGGAACAGCGTGGGAGACTACAGCCCTTAGTGTTCAGGCCAGTGTCGTGTTGTTGGTCGGTCATACTCGTGGCAAGGGAAGTGAGACGATACTCTGCAATAAACGCATCTAAAACCTCTACTGCGTTTTTACTACCAGAACCCGTTACAGCAGGTATTCATTTACCCAGCGTCGCCAGAAATGGTCGGCGAGCGCCTGGGCAGCTCTCCACTGCTTTCGGCTGACCTCCTCGCAAGGCCCAGTATAGGGAAGGCCTGAGGAGGTCCCGATGAGGAAGTGGTTCGGAGTCAACGCCTCCGGATCCTTGGGATCGACGGAAACGTGGGTGAGAGGCCGAGAGTTTATAGAGTGTTCGGCCTCTACCATCAGGGTCAGCAGCACTTCTTCTTTTAGCGCCCGCTGATGCAGTGTCGCCCCCAACGCCGTTTTGACAGAGCGTACTAATCGTTCCCACGCTCCCCCCATATGCGGCGCCCCTGGTGGTATGAACTTCCACTTCATTCGGTGTGAAAGTCCGAAGTGGACGAATTCTTTGGCCCATTCTTCATAGGCCGTGCGCAGTTCTGTGTCTGCTCCTCGAAAATTGGTGCCATTGTCGGAGTACATTACTCGGGGCCAACCTCGTCGTGCTGCCATTCTTCTTATGGCCATTATAGCCGAGTCGGTCGACAGACTCGCCACCAGTTCCAGGTGAACTGCCCTGGTCACCAGGCAAGTGAACAGTGCTCCCCAACGCTTCTCGTGTCTTCTTCCTATGACCACTGTCATTGGCCCAAAATAGTCGACTCCGCAGTGAATAAAGGGTCGCTGCGTCTCTGTTAGTCGTTCCATCGGTAGGTCCCCCGTGACTGGTTTTACTGATGTCGCTCTTCTGATGCGGCAAAGTTGGCATCGCTGCGCTATGGCTCTTACTGTAGGGCGCAGATTGACCACCCAGTACTTTTGGCTTAAGTCGTTGACCACGCGTTCGTTGTTTGCATGGCCGGCCCTTCGATGGGCGTCTTCTATTAGCAGTCTGGTAAACGGGTGCTTGCCGTGTAATATGTCCGGCTTCTTCTTCATGTCTGGAACCGCAGCGTGCCCGATCCTCCCTCTCACTTTGAGAATCTGGTCTTCCAAGTAAGGGTCCAGTTTATACAGGCTACTGGACTTGGGCACTGGTCTTCCTTTTTCCAACAGTCTTATTTCTTCTGCGTAGTCGTCGAGCTGCGCTTGTTTCACCCATGTCTTCTCAGCCCTTTCTATCAGGTCGACGGTCATCTGGCTAGCTCGATTTTTGTACTTTTCCTTGAAGAGAAAGAGTACCGCTGTAGTTCGTATCAGCTTCTCATATGAGGAGAATCTGCTTATGTCGGGCAGATGAGAAGCGTGTTTCTTTTCTGTGACTACATAAGTCACTTCTTCCTCTTGGTCTTCTTTCCTGGCTTTCTCTTTCGGCCAGAGTTCTTTTTCATCATATCGAAATTCAGGCCCGGTGAACCATCTGTTTTCTGGTTTCATTTGTAGTTTATAATTAGGGCGCGTTGCATCATCTGCCACGTTTTGTTCCGTGGGCACCCATCTCCATTGATTGGCGTCGGTCAGCTCCGCTATTTCGCCCAAGCGGTGTGCCACGAAGGGTGTGTACTTGATGGCATCTTTTTCTATCCAACTCAGAACGGTTTGTGAGTCCGTCCAATACGTCACGTTCTTGGGCTTGTCTCTATGCTCTCTCACGATTGTTTCCGCTAATCGTGCGCCGATCACTGCCGCTTGGAGTTCGAGTCGAGGGACGGTTACTGGTTTTAATGGTGCGACCCTTGCTTTTGCCGCAACCAGGCTCACAGTCACTCTTCCATCTGGTTTCAGGATCCTCCAGTAGGCGGTCGCCGCGTATGCTTGTTCACTCGCATCACAGAAGACATGGAGCTCTATGTCGTCTTCAGAGCTTTTGCCGTAGCATCTTGGGACTCGTAGTTTCGTGGCCATGCTCAAACCTCGGAGCCATTCTTCGAAATGTTGTGCGTCTTCTTCGGGAATCACTTCATCCCATCCCACTCCGTGTCTCCACAGGTTTTGAAGTATGATTTTACCCGTGATAGTAAAATGGCTGATGAGACTGAGGGGATCGTAGACGGCCATCACTGCTCCGAGGGCTTCTCTTTTCGTCGGCGCTCTGTCTCTCATCCTCACTTCAGGTGCTAGACGGCTAAGCCCTGTGTTGAAGCCTAGCTCATCTTGATCCGTATGCCAAAGCAAACCAAGTGCCTTATCGGAGTTTTCCTGTCTCTGACCAAGCTTCACTTCGGCTTTGAGCACTCGTTTTTCTGTAGCCACGTTGTCCACCACATTAGGCCTGTTAGAGCACCATCCACGGAGGTTGAAGTGTGCATTCTCATGTATCTTCATGACCTCTTGTGCTGTTTTTATAGCTTCTCGCTCTGTGGCGAAGCTATCGACGTAGTCATCCATGTAGTGGCTCGATGTTATTGCTTGCACAGCGTTGGGGTATGCTTGTGCGTATCGTCTCGCGTTGGCGTCTCTCACTGAGTGCGCGATGAACGGCGAGCACGATGCCCCGAAGATCATTGATATCATCTTGTACTTTTTCGGCGGCTTATCACGCTCTTCGTCTCGCCAAAGAAACATTTGAGCTGCTTGGTCTTGTGGTCTTATTCTTACTTGGAGGAACATCTCTTGAATATCTGCTGTCACGGCTACCTGACGTTCTCTGAATCTGAAGAGGATTCCTGGTAGCGATTTCAGGAGGTCAGGTCCCTCTAGTAAGTGATCATTGAGGCACACTCCGCTGTATCGGTGCGCCGCGTCAAAAACCAGCCGCATCTTTCCCGGCTTGTTAGGGTTCACGACCGGGAAGTGTGGCAGGTACCATATCTTCTTGCTTCGTTCCTCTTGTCCATCGCACTCTTGGGCATAACCTTTATCTAGGAGGTTTCTCACTTGAGCGCGATACTGTGCAGCGAAATCCGAAGAGGCGTCCATCTTTTTTTCTATCATCTTTAGTCTCTTCACGGCACAGTGATAATTATTGGGCATCGGAGCGTCTTCATCTCTCCATGTCAGACCCACTTCGAAGTGTTCACCAACCTTCCTCATTGTTCGTTGGACCACGTCGATTGCCTTTTGGTCTTCTGGTCTGACTTTCTTTGCCAGGGAGACTCCAAGGGCATCAATTCTGAAGTGTGCTTTCACTATTTCTTCTACGCGCCGTACATCTTCTGTCTGTTTGTTCGCAGACACGTCGTAGATATGAAGCACTAGTTGACCCTCTTTTTGAGTCAACGCTGAGCGTGGCGCCGTCCCATGAATTACCCATCCCAGTTGGGTATACGAGGCCGCAGGCTCATTCTTCTTGCCCATGCATAGTTTTCGCGTCACGATCAGGTGCTAATTGTCCGCACCTATCAATACTTTCGGTGTGGCTTCGTCAAAGAATGCGTCCTTTTGCATGTCTCGGAGGTGTGGATATTTGATTAACATTGATTTATCTACTGTCTGACCATGAAGTCGTAGATCCTTCATCGTTCGTGCGCGTAATTCTTGATAGTCGCCGTTCTGACCACGAATTTGTAGTTTGACCTCTTGACTGTGTTCTTCGTGTGGCTGTGAGGTCACTCCTTGTATTTTGAGTGAAGAAATTGGCCCTTTCACTTGGATACGGCGTGTTAAATCCTCGTCGATGAGTGATATCGTCGATCCTTCGTCCATTAGCGCGAACGTGGTCACTTGACCGCCTGGTCCTTTCAAAACGACGGGGCACATCTTTAAGAGTACGCGATGCGGCGCGTCGCTGCTTGCTGAGACAGTCATCACGGACTCCGCTGTCGGTTTGGCATCCGTCGCTTTTTCTTTGGTGTCTCGTTGCAACATCTCTTTGTGGAGCAGCGCGTGATGCGGGCGGGTACAATTTTCTTTGCCACATCGCTTAGCTCGGCAGTGCTCTCGTCGGTGGCGATTATTCAGACATTTAAAGCACACTTTCTCCGTTCGTGCCCATTCCCACCTGTCGTCGACACTCATCATTGAAAACTTGGCGCACTTAGGCACATCATGGTCCCCAGCACAACACAGACATACTTGTTTCTTTTCATCTTCTTTTTCTGTCGTGGCGTAAATAACTTCTCTGCCCACTTTCCTTTTTGTGCTTGCTTGCACCACATTTTTCTGTTCTTTCTTTGGTGCGGGCGTGGGCGTCGGGTTTGTGAAGGCGTACTTTATTGCACGGTCAGCCTCCCGCATCAGGAACCGAGATAATATCGTAATTTCAGGCTCACGTGACGTTTCCACTGCCTCAGAAGCGTAGTCGCACCACCTTGATTTCACGTGCGGGCTTAATTTGTCCACAACTTCACGCACTAGCATCGGGTTCCACAAGTATCCGCGGTTGTCCATATTGGTTAGCACACACACTATATTCTGTAGCTTCACTGCGAACGAGTTTAGTTCACTTGCCACACTAGTGAGCCGAGGCAACTTCTTTATGTCCTCCGTCACATGGTCCATTAATATCTCCGGCCTTCCATAGTATTGTTCTAGCGTCTTCATAATTGTCCGTGGGTCAGACGCAGAGTACAGGAGCGCGGAGACTGCTTCCCTTGCTGGACCTCTGACGCAGTTCCTCAGTCTCGCTAAGTTTTCCATCGCGGTGAATTTGTAGACACTCGATGAATCTTCATAAGCTGCCTTGAATGGCAGCCATTCCGTAGCTGCTCCGGTGAACACAGGTAGCTCAGTCACTTGTCGTGGCGGCGGGCGTACACGCATTATTTTGTCCAGCGTGTCGGCCAGTTGTTCGATGCCTCTTCCTACTCTGCGTTCCCCTCTTGTAGGTGAACGTGAGATCGAACGTTGTCTCCTGCGTGGTATGGCAGGCGTCGTAGCGTTGACACATGTGTTCGGCTCTGCGGCGGTTCGTTGGGCGGCGGGGTGCGTCGGCTGAGTTCTCTCTTCGGTGACTGGTGGGTGGGCTTGGTCAATACTTTGCAGCCACTCATCCACCCTGTCTTCACTCCTATGTCTGGCGCCCTCTTCACGAGCCTCTGCCTCTGCTTCAATCGCCGACACTTCATACTCGAACCGTTTGTTTACTAGGGCCTTTTCAATTTCCAATTGCTCGTTTCTAATTGCAGCAATTCTTTTTTGTGCCTCATATTCCGCTAGTTTTACTCTTGCCACATCACTGCTATAAGATCCCCTTGATCTTATCGTACTTGCGGTGTCTCTCATTGACCTATTTGCCGTCATTGTTCTGACAGAGTCCTGAATTCTTGGCTGGAACGACGTGCTTGGAGTGACGAGTTGTTCTTCACGCAATGTTACGCTCGCGATCGCGGTTGCTCGACTCGCCGGTACGTGGCGTGGAGCGGGTGCGGTAAGCGCGGCGGACGTACCAGACGGTGGCACAACTCCTCCCGTCGCGGCGGTGGCGGGCGGTGCGGTCACCGACACAGCGGCGATGGGCGTGGTACTGTCGATTCCACTTGCGGGCACTTCATGTTGGACGCGCGGCAACGCGGACGCAACGGTTGAAGGTGATCTCGGCGGCTCTTCGAATGTTCGGCGACGTCGGCTGTCGTATCCCGATTCTGCCTCACTCTCTTTGGCCGCAATACTCCTAGTCTTCATTTTTTAGGAACACTGTACTTGCGTATTTTCTTTGTCTTCAACTCGTCAGGCGAACGATAATCCGATTGTATCCGGCGAGCGTAGGACCAAACTGTTGAGGTGGACTGTAGTTTTTATCTTCCAAAGGAATGAAACGCCTGGCTTGATGGTGAGTTGATTTATTTTAATCTTGATCAGGATCGGCTTGTTGCTTCGGATTTCTTAAGAGAACTACTGCTGACTGAACTGAACTACATCGGTGCAACAAACCGTTCTGCTTATGTTCTATTTTACAGGGTGCAAGTAGTGAGTGGATGTGAGCGCAACGCATTCGGTTCGGCCAATCACAGCGCTTCGTCCGAGTTTTACTTGTGGTGGCGTTCGGACAGGTTTCGACATGTTCAAACCTGTTCGATCGTGCTCGCGTCCACTTTACATCGTCATGTTTTGATTTCTTATTTACTATGGGATAATAAAACAACCTTAATCGAATAACAATAAACATTTCCCTACTCTCAAATCGTTTTTATTGAATCATCCTTATATCTACTTAAGTCTACTTATATATTCATATTTATTTACATTATTTATGATCATTACTTAATTGTATTACAAAACTACGACGTCCGTAACAATAACGATTAGTACGCAGGAAAGACAAAATCACGTTACTGTAAAAGCTTTTCCCTTTTGATACCATTATCCATTATAAGTTTTAGTTTGTTTAGAGCACAGAAATCTAGTTATAACTTTTACAAAACAGTTTACTGAAAAATTAATCTTTATGATGATATTCCTCACAAAAAATAGTTTTTATTTGTAGACGAAAAATACAGGTAAATTCATTACAAAATGTTTAACTCGAACAGTAATCGTACGAATCACGTGAAAAAAATTTACAAGGTGTAAATTTTTAACAATAATACCCCATAAAAGCACTTCTACCGCAATAGTTGATAACGATAATATTCGCAGGGGACGGCGATATATTATAAGGGTTATAAAATATACATATAATACACATAAGAGGAATTTTAAAGGGTATTCTAAAATTGTGTTTTAATATCAGGTACTGACTAAATAACGTCTCCTTACGTCGAACCAACACTATATTTCCGTGCTTGGATTTTACGCCGAATTGCCGGGCCAGTGACACAAGGCTCTATCGCGGCACCAGCATACAGAGTCACCGAATCAAGCAATTTTGAGATCTATTAGGAAGCATTTAAGTCTTACAGTATGTGCAAAATAAAATTTGCAATTCATTATTTGACAAACGATTTAAAGGTGACTTGCAAGATTTATTGTGGATTTTACTTTTGCATCTCTTCCCAAGTTGACAAAGAACGCAACGATAAATTGCCAACGGGGTCATGTTACGTATTTTTCGATTATACAGGAATTTTTAACGCGAAAGGAATGTTATACGACCATTATTTGAAGTCTGATATAGATGCAAATGCAGCTCATATGTAGGTATGAAAATATATGTATATTGTAACAAAAAACAGAGAAAATTACATTGCAGACCGCATTAGTAAGAGTAATATGTACATTATCGTCTCCAATACCAGACCAGTCAAAGCCAGACCTACTGAGCAAGACTGGACAATAGATAGCGACCGACAGTACCCACCCAGCAAGTGAAAAGCTTAGCTCATATACTCTTCGTATTACGGTAGCGAAAAAACGTGACTGCAGAGTGATAAACATAATAATTGTCGTTCTGTGTTATAAAAACTTCTTTAAAAATATTTTCAAACGACAAAACCTTGTTGATAATCTCACTCTCGCACAGAAGATCAATGCAACTAATTTGTTCTCCGATTTATGAGTTTCGTTCGGTGAATAAGGGTGCCAGTTGCTTTAGCTAACTTCTCTTGCGCTATCTTTCTCTATCCTATAGTGGAATGTGAGAAAGAAGGATATAAGAGGTTTGAGAGACAATAACGCTCTTTATTGGAGTTGGCAATGCTCGAGTGATGCCAATAGCTACGGTTGGCCGATTGTTATCAAACGGGCCGTAGATGGTCGTCGCCAATGATGAATAATGAAGTCTATTGGGGAGACTAACAAACTGCTATGCAGGGCATCTGTGGACTGAAATTAATTATACAACTTTACTTCTACAATAATCAACTGTAGTTCATATTTACATATGTTTGTAAGTATGCACAATTATTAGGGGAAAACAAAAAAAAACGATTGGAAAATGAAATGATATGACGGTGGTATTACTATCCATTGAACCATGATTAACCTCAGAGAATGTCAGATCACTCATAGACAGAATGTGTCTAGTCAAAAATATAGGCATTAGAATTTGTGAGTAGGTACTGAATGCTCAAATTCAATGCGATAAAAATATTCTTAGCGTGTTACGTCGGAAACGTCTAGAATCCGTAAATTCTGTGCTGAATCATGAATGCGGGTACATAACTTGCAACATGTACTCTTACGTATGTTCATGTTAGATTTCTGGCAATAAACTATTTTTATTGCATTTAGTTACTGCATATTAGAATGTAGGCATGAATGCAACGATTTAATAGTGACATTACTACTGCTGCCTCGCGTATAATATTCCTCCAGATTTTCTCTAACCTAAAAGGTGCGTTCATTAAAATGTTCTCGTATGTATAAGACACTTGGCATTCTAATTCAAAGAACGGATTATTTCTAGTTGAAGCTTTAGTTTATATAGTCAATGCCCAAGTAATCATCAGCCCTATATATTGTCCCACTGTTGGGCACGGGCCTATGAGAAGGGTAAGGCCATAATCCACCACGCTGGCCAAGTGCAGGTCGGCAGACTTCACATGTTTTTCAAGAACATTATGGAGAACTCTCCGATATGCAGGTTTCCTCACGATGTTTTCCTTCACCGTTTAGCAAGCGATTATTATCAATTAAATACGCACATAACTTCGAAAAGTCATTAGTGCGCGCCATGCATTCGAACCCGAGACCCTCTGCATAGCAGTCCCTCGATCTCTCCACTCGGCCATCGCTGCTTTCTTTGTCTTTGACGTCAATAATTTAGCTTGCATAGCAATTACACAAAATGAAATTGTCTCTTTACCTGAAAAGTCTACAATGTAAAAATAACTTGCTGCCTGTAAGCCCACGGCTGTAAACACAACACAGATTACTTTTTACACAAACACCTTATTCTAAAATTGTAAAGCGCATATTTTAAATCCTAAGTTAACGAGATAACACCCTACTTACCCTCTTAAGGGCTTAGCACCGAGTGTCGGTGACGAAAATTGATCTGCGGAGGTTTCAACAAACTTCAGATAGAAATTCCGAAATTAATGTTAAACTCGCAAGCACGTAATCTGGCGCAAGGGCAAAATGTGCGTAACACCTCTTACAATAGCCCGTCCCTTCATATTAAGGCCTTTTGCCCGACGGGATTATATGGCCGTAGTAACTGAGGCCTTAGGCAGTTTAAGCACTCCTCGTTGTACAGGTGAATTATATATTGATTAAATCATCCGGTTACGTCGTCTGTGTTTGCGTAAATTGGGTGTTTTATGCTACGGTTATGTTTTGTATAATGGTAGTGCAGGCTCATAGGTGTTTGAGATTGTGGGAGCTTTAATAAGCGAGCAGAAATGCGAAATAAATTTGTGCTTAATTATTGAGAACATTTTCAGCTTTACGTAGGGTTAGTTAAAAGCTGCTCCGCAAGAGATTTTAATTTCGTACTGCTTGTATTTTTAATTCAAGGTAAATTATTAGTGTCTTTTACAATTCAAACGTTCAAATTCGACTCTTACTCTACTCGTAGGTACCATGTCAGCCTAGATGGTTTATATTACAATTTGAAAACCAACAACTAAAATGTGGAAGAGTGCCTTTTTATGACAAAGCATTCCATTAAAGGATGTCTCCAATCTGGTCAGAGAACGTCCGCCTAGGTCTTCCCCTTCGTCCTGTCCCTTCCACACTTGCCTTATATATCTGCTTGGTCAGTCTTTTGTCAACCATCCTCTCCACGTGCCCAAACCATCTAAGCATACCTTTCTCGATGCTTGTCACTACATGTTCTTTTACCCCACAACACTCTCTTATCACACAATTCTTTACTCTGTCAGTCAGAGAGACACCACACATACTTCTCAGTGCTCTCATTTCTACAGCATTTATTCTACTTTCATGACTCTTCTGCTATACCCAACTATCACTACCATACATAAGAGTAGATACTAGCAACCCTCTATGCACAGCCAAACGTGCCTTTTTGGACACGTTTTGGCTATTCATAAACGCTTTCAGAGCTCCATTCACTCTATTACCTGCATTAACTCTTCTTTCAATATCTTCTACATTCTTACCATCTCTTGTAAACAGCAATATACAAACTCTTTTACTTGCTCCACTCGCTGTCCATCGATCATAACATTACAAGCCGTAACGCATTCCTCCTTTTCAAAAACAATAACTTTCGTTTTACTTACATTCACTTTCATTCCTTTCCTCTCTAACGCACCATGCATGATTGTTACCATCGCCTACAACTCCTCCGCTGAGGACGCAAGTATAACCTGATCATCAGCATGAAGGAGGCATTTGACAAGTAACTCATTCATCTTTAATCCACAATCTCTATGTTTCAAGTCTTGCAAACAACTTTCCATGAAGAGGTTGAACAGCCATGGCGACGCTACACATCCCTGTCTAACACCTGTGTTGATGGTAAACCAGTCAGTGTATGCCCCGTTTATCCCCACAAAAGCTCTAAAATCCTCATAAAGGGATTTCAGAGCTCGAATGAGGCTGCTGTTCACCCCATACATCGACAGTACCGACCACATTTCATTCCTCACCACTTTATCGTAAGCCTTTTCCAAATCCACGAATGCGCAGAAGACCTTTCGACCTTTGGCCAGAAATTTCTCGGCTATGCATCGCAAGGAAAAGACTTGATCCGTACACCCCATACCCTTTCGGAATCGAGCTTGTACATCCCATATTTTCTTGTCGGTTACTTTCATAACTCTTTCAATCAGTACCTTCGCATACAATTTGCCAACAATGCTGAGAAGGCTAATGCCTCTATAGTTTTTGCAGTCTTGTTGCGAGCCTCTTCCTTTATAAAGAGGCACAACTACTGCTGTGGCCCAGTCATCTGGTACTCGGCCGGTGCTCCAGCACAAGTTGAACAAACGCTGCAGGTGACTAACTATGATGCCCTGTCTAGCCTTCAGCATTTCGACTGTAATCCTGTCATACCCTGCAGCCTTACCTAATTTCATACTGGCCAGTGCCTTCAAAATCTCATCCACGCCAATATCGCTTTCATCATTGCTATCATTACCATTCATTTCACCTGTTGATGTCTCTGTCGTCGTTCTTTCAAATAATCCTTCAAAATACTCTTTCCATCTCTTCAGCACACACGATTCACCATTCAATATCTTTCCATTCTTGTCTCTGATTGCTGTGTATTCTGAGGATTGAGTTTTTTCTCGAACTGCACGAACAGACTTCCAGAAAAACTTAATGTTTCTCCGAAAGTCGTCAGATAGTCTACTATCAAACTCATCTTTCTTTTCCTCTTTTGTCCTTTTAACCATTTCTTTCACTATTCCTTTAGACCTAACAAACCCCTTTCTTGCTTCATCTATGTCATCACTCGTTGTTGCCTTTCCCATTCTTTCATTTGCTCTGGCAGCCAACCAATCTAACCACGTTTTCTTCTTCTCTGATACTGCTGATTGTACATCCTTGTCCCACCATGTATTCTTAACCTTTCGTACTTTCCTTCTCTTGATCACACCACATACTTCAGACACTACACATACTACCTCTTTTTTAAAGGAATGCCATAATTCTTCCATATCATTTACGTCATCGAACCTCTCAAATCTTGCTATCAATCTTCGTTTATACTCATCTTTCACATCTTTCTCTTGCAGATTTTCTACTTTTATTCTTTCCAAGACCCTCCCTTGATTATTTTCTCGGTGTCGCCATCCTCTAAAGAGCCCACTTATCCGGCTTAACACCAAAAAGTGGTCTTTATGGATGCCGATCCCTCGAATAACTCTCGTATCCAACACATTCTTTCTCAGTCGTTCATCTACTATTACAAAATCAATAGAGGTCAGGTGAGAAGTACCCTGAACAGAAGAGCATGCATGAGGAATCTGATGGGAGTGAATGAAGCAAGAGAGATATGTCAGGATCGTTGCATATGGCGTTCCGTAGTCTCTGCCTACCCCTCTGGGAAACAGGCGTGAGTCTATGTATGTATGTATGTATGTTCCATTAAAACAATATTTGTAAATCTATGTTGGAAACTATAGTAAATCTATGATGGAGAAACATTGAAAACAATATTTCAGCATACATACATACAAGCATAGACTCACGCCTGTTTCCCGGAGGGGTAGGCAGAGACTACGGAACGCCACCTGCAACGATCTTGACATACCTCTCTTGTTTCATTCACTCCCATCAAGTTTCTCATGCATGCTTCTGTTTAGGGTACTTCTGACCTGTCCTTCAATATTTCAGTTGGATACAAATTTTGCCAGTATATTCATTTATCAATTATATATTATTATGATCCAATTACGCAGTTCATGAATTAAGTTACATTTATAAATTGCAATTGTTTAGCATTCATCCACACTTTATCACTTAATGGCATCATTGTATAATTTATGCCATACAATTTACGTACTTTACAAAAATGTATAACTACTGTATTAAACATTTTGTTACTTTGTTAATAAATGACAAAGGCAGCAGAAGAGTTGATGTTGCCTCTAGTCACGCGTTTTCAATCATAAAAATGGGAAACAGGTTGAAGCTATTCCTCTCTTTTTATTGAACCTCTTTAAAATCCTGAGTGACACCGACTGAAATAAGAGTGAAAACGCAGGTTTAGTTTGTAGAATAATAAAGATACCATACTTTTCTTAAGATTTGTTTCCCATTTTCATATTATCTACGCATATCAAAACTGTTCTTGATGAATACATGAAACACACATCTTACTTTCCATATACACCTTATCAAAGCTATCGACTAAGGCATAATTAAAGCTGCGTATATATTTCAACCTCGGTGAACAAAACGTAGGTATCGCGAAATTTTCGTTACATTGTAATAATATTGTGATCTGTTTGTTTTCCAAAGATGTAAAGCTCCTTTGTACGTGTTATTGATTTGGAAAGCCTCGCGAACACTTCAAAAGCTTTGTTACGTGAGAGAATGTCAATGGAGAGAATGTCAATGGAATTATAGGTTTATGTACTATTGCATATAATGATTAGATTTTTTTTTCGGGATATAATAAAATAAAATGGCGGCGAAACAAAGTATAATTTCCATTTCCATTTCCATTTATTCAATTTTTCAATTTATTTAAATAAGTAAATACACAATACATTATATGATACATGCATCACCATCTAGTCCCGAACTAAGCAGAGCTTGTGCTATGGGTACTAGACAATGGTTTGACATACATATTTTTTTATTTAAATACATACCGTACATACTAACATACATATAATATACAATTTTTGTTAGTAAATAAAATAAATATACTTATATATTATGTTGTGTGTGGTTAGAAGTATAATGTTATATAACATTTCATTTATATAAAGACCGTTGGAAATTGCACACTGTGTAATAAAATCACTTTCACATGAGCCCGCGTGGGTGTCGGTTATAATGACACATGATGTATAAGTTATATTACAGAAAAGTTTCATCAAAATCTGTTCAGTAGCGTAGTTCATAAAAAAAGGACCGCCAAATACACATACACACTTTTCTAATTACTAAATGCGAATATTAGTATGTCATGAAACGAATCGAAAATGTGCCTCTTGCCCCCGCCAGATGGCGTGTTGATGCACGGTGGTGGTATGAAGCTCTTCACGGAGTCTGATCGTGACTTAGGTTTCACCCTTGCGGATGAACGCCGCGTACAGTGTAATATCTATCAAAAATAAAGTTGCAACCGACGGTACAATAATATCATTAGACTAAGAACTTGTAGAATATCGTACAAAGTAAGTTTTCATTGCACGAGACTCAAATTAGTGCATAATGCCTGAAGTACTATGTTCCTTGGGGACCAGGAAAGAGTGAATTAAGAAGGGATATCCTGAAATACTCACAGGATCAGGCAGAAACGGTTAAATTAAAATAATATGTGACTGTGTAACTCTAGTACGTAGGTATATAAAGTTGAAAGTACGATATCTTAATATATAAAATCCTTGCGTTACTGACTGACTGACAGACACGCTACAGCCGAAACTATTGGGCGCAGGAAGCTGAAATTTGGCATGTATGTTCCTTGGGGACCTTAGGGGTGCACTAAGAAGGGATTTCCCGAAATTCCCACGGGATCGGCCAAAACGGGTAAATTTAAAAAAAAATGCAGGCGTAGCTGCTGGCGTCCTCTAGTCATCTTAATATATAAAATCCTTGCGTTACTGACTGACTGACAGACACGCTACAGCCGAAACTATTGGGCGCTGGAAGCTGAAATTTGGCATGTATGTTCCTTGGGGTCCGTAGGGGTGCACTAAGAAGGGATTTCCCGAAATTCCCACGGGATCGGCCAGAACGGGTAAAGTAAAAAAAAATGCAGGCGTAGCTGCTGGCGTCCTCTAGTTTATAATAATACCCACTGATGAGGTAATGAAGATACATGTTCTAGTATTTGAATTTACCCGCGAGTGTGACCATGTGACAATTATATCCAACAAAGTTGAGTGCTAAGCATAACATAACATAACTTCACGCCTTTTATCCCCGAAGGGGTAGGCAAAGGTGTATTAAACACCCACACTTCGCCAGTTATGTTTCGGTCCCAATGTAATAGGGGTCGAGCCTATTGTCATCTACCGGGCACATTTATTTTTAATTTTTAATATACACATAACTTCGAAAAGTCAGAGGTGTGTGCCCGGGGTACCTGAGGATCCAACCCGAGACCATCGTCTCGGCTGTGCGTTACGTACAACACTGGGCTACCGCCGCTGTTAGAGACACGATCACGCAATACGCCTCACTAATAAACATTTCAGGTAAAATTATTGCCTTTTACCTAAAACAGACAGACCAAGTGCAAGTTGGCATCGCGCACCCAAGGTTTCCTGCAAACATTTAGATAAAGCTTATAAGAACATTATCGTAATTTATATTATTATTATAGACTTACACGTATTTCCCTTAACTGATAATGGATAGTGAATTCCTGTTGAACCCACCGAAGGAGGGCTTTTAATATTGTTCCTCTTAGATGAGTAAAATACGGAAAATCTGAGCAACAGTTGCAAATATAACTAAACTTTAATAAAAGCCAAGAAATATGATTAAATATTCCACATAAACGGACGTGTACCTATTTCGAATTGTCCACGTTTCTGCGCCATATAGAAATATAGGAAAGACTAAGCTTCTCATTAGGCGGACTTTCGTGCCTTTGGTTGCACCAGACCCTTTTCAGCTTATCAACGGCCGATCTTGTGATGGCACATCTCCTTCGAATCTCGTCCTCACACCCACCATTGCTCGTGATTGTGGAGCCGAGGTACACGTAGCTTTGGACAACCTCACAGTTGCCAATCATGAGGATATCAGGATGATTTAGTTCAGCTCGGTCCACAATCATCACCTTGGTTTTGTCTCTGTTGATTGCGAGTCCGTAGGAGAGGCTCGTTGTCTCTAGGCGTGTCAATAGCTGTTCCATATCTCCTCGTGTTGGAGCGAGAAGAGTTGTGTCATTGGCGTTTCTTAAATTTGATATCCTTCGACCTCCCACCGAGACCCCCATGTCCCATTGCTCTAGAACAATTCTCATAATACACTCAGTGTAGACGTTAAATAGGAGTGGAGAGAGTATGCAACCCTACCGGACACCAGCATGTGTTTGAAAACCTTTCGAGTCAATGTCGTCTATTCGAACAGTCGCAGTTCCATCCTCATACAGTCGGCGTATCAAACGAACTAGGTGGTTAGGTACTCCCATATGACTGAGTACGTCCCATAGTTTATGCCATTTTACAGTATCGAATGCCTTGTGAAAGTCTACAAAGCATATATATAATGGGATGTTAAATTCCCTAGACTTTTCAATTATCTGTCGAAGAATTAAGATCTGCTCCCTTGTTCCGCGACCCTTGACAAATCCTGCCTGCTCTACAGCTATCTCAGGACCCAGAAAAGCTTGCAGTCTGGTGTTGATGATGTGAAGGAGTACTTTGCTGGCGTGGGAAATCAAAGCTATGAGTCTGCAGTTGCTGCATTTTTTTGTTGATCCCTTCTTGTGTAATGGTATGAACACCGAGTGTGCCCAGTCCCGTGGCCACTTTTCTGTCTCCCATACGCGATTGCAGATGACATGCATCATTTCTACTCCATATTCTCCCATCACTTTAAATATCTCTATTGGGATGTCGTCAGCACCTACAGCTTTGTTTCTTTTCAGATGATTGATTGCGGCACGAATTTCGCTCTTTAGTACGGATGGTTCCAAGATACTCGTTTCGGTTTTTGAAAGTGTGCTCGTGTTTCACGGTTGTGTTGTGCTGCCATCTGTAAAGAGTCTCTCACAATATTCTTGCCAAACACCCACGATATCCTTAATTTACGTCACAGTTGCTCCATTTGTATCCTCAATAGCCCAGGTTTTGGGTTTAAACTGACGAGTTATGCAACGAATCTTCTTAAATAGATATTTCGTTTCGTGACGATCTGCGTTTCTTTCCAACTCTAAGCAGATTTTTTAAAGGTGTTCATTACGATCTCTACGAGAAGAAGATTGAATCTTAGCACTCATCAAATTTAAATCTTGAACAGTCGAACCTTTGACTTTCATGTCTCGACGGCACTCCACGAGGCGCCCAGTCTCGTCTGACATCCAATGTTGGTGTTTGCCTGTAGTTCTAGTGGGCTGTGTCGAGCGTGCAGTTTCTTTAATGTGCTCTTTTGCTGATTGCCAGAGTGAGTCAGGGTCATCCCCTTGTGCTCTTAACCTCCATGTAGTGTCGTCAGTCAACAACCTGTTCATAAATGCCTCTTGTCCACTATTTCGAGCTTCTTTTTATTTTTGCGAGGTAAAGAGTTCCGCAACTTAAGTTTGAGGTCACATACAAGGAGTTGGTGATCAGATTGACAATCAGCTCCAGGCAATGTGTGTGCGTTCATAATTGAACTTCGCCATCTAGATCTTATGAGTATATAGTCAATCTGATTCCGGTGTTTGCCATCAGGGGATGTCCAGGTGTATAACCGTCTACGGTGGTGCTGGAATACTGTATTCATTATGGTGAAATTGTTGTTAGCTGCAAATTGGAGTAATCTCTCCCCTCGAATATTTCTTTCTTATCACCCACCTTAGCGTTGAAATCACCAAGTACAATTAACAATTCTCTACTTGGTATTTTTGCTATTGAAGATTCTACGTCGTTATAGAAACTTTCTATATCTTCATCCTTTGCCGCGCTGGTAGGTGCATACACTTGAATAATATTCAGCGGGGTAGGTGTAGCGCCGAGCTTCATTGTTATTATCCTATTGCTAACCGGGTTATAACCTAAAACCGCTTTCTTACATTGTTTGGGGATTGCAATGGCTACTCCGGTGTAGCCGCTAGTATCGCCTCCTGAGTAATAAATGGTATGTTTCTCCAGGTCTCGATGGCCACTACTTTTCCAGTGAGTTTCGCTTAAACCGGTAATAATGGAGCCACACCGGTGGAGTTCATGATCCAGGATGTGTAATTTACCTTCATTAAGGAGTCCACGTACATTCCATGTGCCTATGCGGGTGTTCTTGCGCAATTGGATATGTCTTCTTCCAGTCGCATGCTTTCCGGGGGAAGCCTGGTTGCCTACATTCCCTCGGCCGGTAGCAAATTTCACACTATAAGTCAATACACATTTCACACTATAAGGAAAACTCATAGCGCCGGTCGCTACGCGGATCGTCAGGCAAACGTACTTTTGGATTACTTTGTCTTTTCATCATTCAACTCTCGTGGGAATATATAATGTAGTAGTATCCCGTTGCTTTCTACATCGCGGTACTACAGACTCATTGGCTGTAGTATTCTGTTAGTGAACCGGTCCGGACTAAACTTCCTTACGCTTCACCACAGTACTGATGGCTACCACTGCCCTCCATCAGGATCCAGACACAATGCCTCTGTGGCTCGCCCCTTCCGCTGCATTGACCGTACCGACAGTCCTTGTCTCCGCCCAATCCACCGTTGAGGTCTTCACCCGTTACCCTGGGCATGGGCTCTGCGTTATACCCCGCAAAATTGGGTCCCTGCTGAACTTCGCCATCTTCACACCCCGGCCTACTGGAGTGTAAGATGCCCACCCCCGCGACGTGGACGCGCCAAACAGGAGTTACCCAAGTGTAGAGTAGAGAAGATGACTCTTCTCTTCCAGGGGCTGGGTTAATGGACGTGTATGATCCCACAACCAAAGGCATTCGCCTTAAAGATCGACGCAAAATTGAGGCACTGGAAATGTGGTGTTGGCGGCGACTACTGCGTATCCCCTGGACAGCGTTTCGAACAAATACCTCTATCTTGGAAAAACTAAAAATTAAGGAAAGATTATCGTCGACTGTGCAGATACGAATTCTCAAATACTTTGGACACACTGTTCGAAACCAGCACTCCATGGAACGACTCGTTGTTCAAGGGCAAGTAGAGGGTAAGCTGTCACGTGGCCGCTCACCTACGCGTTGGACAGACCTTATAAAAACTTCGGCACAAACGTCCATAGTCCAATGTTCCCGAAACGCTGAGGACCGCAATAAGTGGAGACAGATCGCGAGGATTGCATCATCTGGATAAAATGCATCATGAAACCACGACCACTCTGCCAAGAGTGAACGACTGAGGAGGACCTATTTCGATCGCGTTGAGATACAAGATGTGAGTTTTACGCGGCTAAAAGAGACTGTAGACCTTGCCATCTAGTCTAAAAACTAAACACAGCTTAATGACTAAATAATAATGGATAAACACACATTTATATACATTTTTTGTAGTAAATACATACATATTATATATAGAAACACCCAGACTAAGAAAAATATCCATGTTCATGCACACAAATGTTTGACTTGAGCGGGAATCGAACCCGCGACTTTACACTCCTGCTGCGCCAAACGGTCGTCAAACAATTTTCTTGAGAAAGACAGACAAAAAAGTGAAAGTGACTCTTTGAGTGAAAGGAGTGTTCTCTGCCCTTGGAGCTACGAAACCCTTAAAATAGTAATCAAACTTTCATCAACTGGCTAACGATATAACCAGAAACTTTTGAAACACAAACTTAACATTGAGTTTTCTCATGTTAATGAATTAAATAAACGCACAAAGTCATTTGTAATGTGGATGATTAATGTTTTAATACAAACGTAAATGCTTACGGAATGTAGAAAAGGTGTATCATTACGTATATCGTTAAGGGAATCGATATTTCGTTGAATAGAAAAAACAGAAACAAACACTCGCGTTTCAAGGAAATTATGAACTTTCTGTGTTATTGAGGAAATTATTTATGTTAGGCTCACCACACAGTTACCAGCAGCGGAAAATTACTGTGGTAAGTAATTACTTTTAAGAAAGTAGCTTTTGCTTGAGGCTTTGCAAGCGGATTATAGGTGGCGTTTTATTTTTTTATTATAAACTCTCGCCTGTATCCTCGAAGGGGTAGACAGAGGTGTAATATTACACCCACATTTCGCCATGAATTTTTTAGGTCCCACGTAATAGGGAGTGAGCCTATTGCCGTAACCGGGCACATCACCAGACTCCGTGCTGCTACTAAAATTCGGAAAACCAGTAACACTTTTGCCCGACCCAGGAATCGAACACGGGACCACCGATCAGCAGTCGCATACGCTATCCACTGGACCACGGAGGCAGTTTAATCAAGAAAACGAATTATAGGATCAATTTATATTTATTTATTTGTAAAATGTGTTACCATTATATGGTATCACATTTGTGTACCTGTCTTTTTATCCCCTCAAGGTTCACTCTCACAACAAATTATAGCCTATATCTATTGCCAAATGTAATCATTTCAATTCTGATGTTCTTTTACGATTAAGGGCCTCGGCAGGCTAGCTTCTTTTAGTATCGGCGACTGGCGATTCAGTCGCTTTTTAGCATCCAGATGCAGCGTCCGAATTCTTACACCGCACACTGGAAGATGCCGATCGCGGCGACTTGTCACTTAAAATAATAACGTAGGGGTCGTCCATTAATAACGTGATTTTATGTCTTTCCAATTTTAAACTTACTCTGTGATGATGATACCTGGGTAAGTTGGAGACTTTACAACCTCTCCTCATTCTTTATCAAAAGTTTTTTTTTATAAATAAAAAAATATTTTATCCAAAAAGACATTGCAAGCTACTGGTGTCAAAATTGAAGCTAAAATAAAAAAATATGACACTCATTATTGACGGCTCTCTTACGACCTACCTTGAATTGTCTCTGCACCACCCAAAGGTTGACTGACAGAGAATGCCACAGGCATTAAGTCCGCCTTTGTACATTATTTTATTATATTGTGCAAGAAGTTTTAAAAATAAAAATAAAATAAAAAATTCTTCTCTTCATCTCTTACCTGACTTCAATTTGTTTGGGTCGGCGCTGTATGGACATACATTCTCTTCCATACTTCTCTGTCACCAGTCATCCGATAACTTCCCCCTTTTCTTACATATCTATTCTCACACAGTTATTCCACCTTGTATTTGGTCGCCCCCTCCCTTTTCCTCTCTACCCTCCTATTTATCACTTGTTTGCCTAAATACATAATCATCCACTCTTCTCATCAGACGTTTCTAAAATGCTAATCTTTTCATCCATAGACGCTACTTGAAAACTACTTTGATATTTTCTCTATTTTAGCATGGTAAATAATTATTAATTTATCATGCATAATTACCTCTAAGAACGCTATTTTAAAAGTATAATGGTTCATTTAAGTCTTAACTTGCAATAATTGCAATTCGATCTTGCAAAATATAATAATCTTGCAAAATATAAATCATATCAAACATAAAAAATTCCAGAAAGGGATCAGAAAATTCAGAGACTGGTGCACCTACATAAAAAGAAAATATCCAGACCAAACTGAGGACATCTTCCTTTTTGAAGTGGGTTGATTAAAACATCCTAGAGCATCCAAAAGCAACGAAAGATCTTAATACAGGACTCTTCTGAATCCCTGCCAATCGAACGAACAATCATTGTTTTATGATGCGTATAGGATAAAAATATCTGGCTCAAGAAAAACAAGGACATTAGATAATTATCTGTCTACACGTATTTGTCCCTTCCACCTATCAAGACTCACGTGATTAAAGGACGACTCCTTACCATGGGTTGTCACTTATTTGTTAACCCTTAAATAACACCGTGGGGTAATGACATTCTTCACCCCTGGGGCACAACTTCTATTTTTAATAATGAAGTTTTTTAACTTATAGCACTTTAGTGTTATTTAAAATATTTGATGCTTTGATAAAAATATCCCCATGTAAACTACAAAAATAATTTATTTTGTACACTACAGCTTTTAATAGCCGTTTGGGGTAATTTTACCCCAAAGTTTTATTTATTATTTTGTAACCGAAAATAAGGATGTTGATTATAGGGTTCGACTAGTGACTGGCTAAAACAGAATAAATGTCGATACAATTATGACAGCGCTTATAATAAATATGTAAGTTTTTATTAAGGCAGTACACTAACTAGAGTGATGTACTAGATTTTGACGAGGCGACCCTTATCATAGGTTATGATAAAGCTACATTACCTACTGCTTTCTTTATACAGGTGAAAATATTAAGCAAGCTTAAGTCAGTATTTTTACCTACATCCAAAAACCATTTCTCGTATTACTTTCAGAGAGCATCATATATCAATTCAAACGTTAATATTAATACGAAGAAATGAGTGCAGTACTGTCCATGCCATCTATTGTTTAGAGCATAAAATTTAGAGTATAACTTGCCAGTTTTCGATAGTATTTTAAGTCTATTAATAATAGAACATAATTTAACATCATTGTAACGAACATCATTTAATTATACTGGTATATTTATGTTTTTTGATAGAAACCTATATTACAGATATTGTAGAATTATTCTATTAAGACGATGAAAAAATAAATCAATTTATCGATAGTCGACTCGGCCGATCACCAACAACACACTACAGCACTGCGGTCACCGCTTCCGAACGCAGAGAGTCGCTAAAACGCGATGCAGCATCGATACAGTTGCAAAATCGCCGGTCGCCGATGTTAAAAGAAGCTAGTCGGCGGTGGCTCTAAAACAACATTTAAATACACACTTTTGCAATTTATAAAATGAGTAAGCATTTATATGCAAAGTCTGTATTTTGCTATACCCATTAGTTAACCTATTGTCTACTGATATTTATAAGAGTGAGTTCAGAATCATTATAACATTATGCTAGTTTTTTTTAATTGTAAATAATAGTAAATATTAAAATATTAAAATTTAGAAAGACGTTTTAAAATTCCATATCGTATTATTTATTTAATGGTACCTTACAGCTTACAAAGTATTTGCATCGGTATATTGACCAATCATTGCGCCAATTACAAAGAACATCAAAATATACAATTGTAAATTCAGAGAGTTTGTCTCGATATATGAATAAGTAGGATAATTTTCTCACATTACTGCTATGACTGGAATAGGTAGTCGTATACTTGGCCAATATTCTTTCTGTAAACTATTTTACCTATCAATCAAATCAAACCAAGAGTATTGAAGTATTCTACTTATGAATAATAAATTCTTTTGCGTCTCACTTAAAGCAATCGCGAGTGGTTCATGTGCGACCGCCCTTACTGTCGAGTGTTGCCATTAAACTTCTGTTCATGTCTTTACAAGCCATTCCATAAATATGTTATGATTTTATTCTAACGTGGGAGAATGGTAGAGGTTGTAAAGTGTTTTCTTTTACAGGCCTTTAGTAGTTATTATATTATATTATCAGCTAGTAAAAGTAATTAAACAAAATAGGTAAAAGATAATTGGAACCTAATAAGCATAATAACTAAAACGATTATATATGGGCTCACTGAGATTGTGCAGCCATCTACTTGAAGTTGACAATAGCTTATTGTTATATTGTAGAAGCATAAACGTAGAGCAGAGCCATCTAGATGACTGATGATAACTAAACCGGAAGTTAATATTATTTTAATGTAATTTTAACTAAATAAGCAGTAAAATATTAATTACATTTGCTTGTAATTAATATTATATAAATTGTGTTTCATTTCTGTATTTACATATATTTCTTAACGCAGTATTGGTTGATATCGTCTTTAAATAGTTTGGTTAGCTTTCTCACCCGCCAACACATTCTGGTAATTTTATAAGTAATTAAATTTATCAAGGCGTATTTCGACGCTTTAGCTAAAGTAACTGGAATTCTATATTGTTTCTTAATTATAAAAATTAATTGAAAGTTCATACAAACGATCATTTAAATATTGTAATTAAATGTATTGATACCGAGTAAGTTAAGTTGATGCGACGGCGGGCGGACATGACACTTTTCACCGAATTTTTGTATCGTGAGGTTCATTTCGAGAATATATTGCAGTTATCAGTGAATTTAACTAGTTTCATTTACGGATCCTGGGATGTCCTGACGAGTGCCCAGGCGCCGACATATATTACCTATTAAAACCCCTTCGGGGAAACAGGCGTGAGTCTATGTATGCATACATACATAGACTCACGCCTGTTTCCCCTAGTTCCCGTAGCAACTACGTTAAACTTTTTAAGACATATATTAAAAAGTTTAACGTAGTTGCTAGAAGTAACTAATAACCAATATACACTAGCAAGAAATAAAATACTAATGATCCAAGTGTCTTATTACTGTGCCGAGTCATTTCCAGTCAATTTGAGGGCTACTAAAACAAGTCAAAAAATATCACGCAACGCTATCCTGAAAAGATCGATGGGTAATAATGTCGGTAGGTATAATGCTACAACATTTTTACAGTACCTGAGTCGGATTCTGGCCCTTTGTATATAATATTAGGCATCGTACAGACCACACAAACATTCTTCAAAGGAATTTCAAACGTGTATTTGACAAACCAATTGAAAACTTTTTCTAATCGTTCAGCAACAAAATTACAATATAAAGCTTTGTATTATTTCAACACGTTATATGAAAAAAGAAAGTCTATTTTATAAACGTCAAACGATTTTTGAAAAGGTCGACGAACGCCAACGTTTTTCTGAAAAAGTAAAAGCAGTATTGTGTCCGGATTTTTATTGTGGAATGTGAATATTCCAAGGTTGAATCAAGGAGATACATCTTCTAATTTTGTTAATTGTAATTTTAGTACATTATTTTTTAAGGTGTAGCTATAAATAACGCTCGCTTATATTAAGAACACTGTTGATGGCCTAGCCACAACACCGCGCAGAATCTGTAATAGTTCTATCTCTAAAATGTTCTAAATTCACGTGACCTGTAAATGTTTGTCCCGAATGCCAGTTCCGTCTAGAATAGGGTTTTGACTTTGTTGTAAACAACCAAGTGCAGAAATAAATATGTCTTGTATGTCTTTATTCGATTTTGTTTATGTCTGCTGTATTTGAGACCTCAGCAGCATTGAAATTAGCAAAGGTTACATCATGTAAAAAAAATTATAATATATCAAATTTCATTTATTTTATTCCTAGTATTTTTTATTTTTAGGTGGAAGTGAATTTACAAAACCGTGGTCTATTTCTCGATGGAAAGAGCAATAAAAATTTGCTTATACTTGCAATAAATTACAGCAGGTTCAACCATCACAAACCGTTTGAATGAAACATAACATAATATTTCAACAGAATTTACATGGGTACAAGTCCTAAATTATGATAAGAACTACACCCAAATTGTTATCAGATCGTTTTAAAATTAATTCCCAGAAATCCTACAAGGAAACCAAGCTGTTTTTTTTCTCTTTTATTCACTGATTAACATGAAAACTTAATTAAGATTATAATAAAATTGTGTTATCTCGAAATGAATTAGAATTTGCCGACTAAGCTTGCGTGGCGAGGTATAGGATATAAAGTAGAAAATTAAATAAAAATTCTTGAAGAGATTACAATTATGAATATGGACATATGGATATAAAGTAGAAAATGAAATAAACATTCTTGGAGAGATTAAAACTATGAACTTTGTGAAGGAAATTATTGTGTATTTTGGTTTTTAATTTCATATTCTAGTTTTGTAAACGGAACAAGGAATATTTTTGTTATTATTTTCTTTGTCTCCTGGTTGTGTATAAATTGTTTGCATCACTCGCTGCTTTTGATATTTTAGGAACCCTTTATGGTCTGAATATTTCATGTAAAATTTCTTTAGCTCAATATAATTAAATTTTCAAGAAAGTAAAAAAAATTGGTAAATTTATAAAATCTAAAACATGTGACATTTTTTTTCTGACGAGTGAAGCTTTCACATTTGTTGAATAGACAAAAATACCATTTATATTTTTACAATGTTTCAAGTGCGATGTTTTGTCAAAGAAAATAATTTTACGTTAAATATTACAAAATTAGACATTTTGAGCCTCAAACAAATGTTACTTATTGCGTGAAATACTTAAAAATAGTAATAATTCACCTACTGATAGCATATCTCAGCTCAAAATCTACTATTAGTTCGTTTACCCAACTACGGTCCCTCAGGCCCGCATTCAGTGGTTATGCAGTAAACGTACCCAGGCAATTACTATTGACAATCTTAGAGTGTCTCAATCTGAGTGAGATCTATCTGGATGAGAACTATCGTAGATACTGGCTCCGATCATTTGACTCTATCGGTACGGTGGAAAACTAGGACAAAGCTCGCACGATTTGATTTTGACTTTTGGGCATCATAAGTATATAATCGATTGTCACAAGAACCGATAAAAAGTCGTTCCTACGGCGCCAATACCTGACATGTAAACTGGTGGTTTATGCAGATAATACAATAGCTGCAGAAGCATTTCATTGAAGTGAGTCCATAATTCAGTCAGACTATTTTGTCTTATATTAGAATTATAATGTAGCAGCAGAAATACATTGAATGTGAGTTTGTTAGTACGTTTTCGTCTAAAGTTTCATTGAAAACTAAATTCAAACAGTCCCTTATTGTTCGCAAGTAGATATGCGCAGGTGTAAGTTTGGTGCAATGTGATCGCGTCCCAATGTTTCCCCGCCGTTGTCGCCGTGTCGCACTGAGTCGTCGCACCCAATTTGCTTATGTAAATACGCAGTTTCCGTTCTGACCTGAATAATTCATTGCCCAACGTGAACGTTTGACTCCCGTCAGTTTTGAAAATCAACAGAAAACGGAGTGTTTACACAAATATAAAGGACTCAAAATTTTAAAACTTTCTTTGAAATTACAATTCGAACGGGCCTGCGGCTACTTCTCATTTGTGCATTTGTTTATCTTCAATTTGAATTTGGAAATTGTTTTCGACCTGTACTCGCAGATAAATAACGTTTTAATCATTGCAGCTTTATTGGTGAACCCGGACTTTTTTGTCCGTGTACGAGCAAATTAAGCTATTACTATTTTGCATCTGTTACTTTTAAAATTGGTATTTTTGTCAGATTTTATTGCTTCTGTTCCTATTCATCATAATATATGTAATACAAAATACCGCAATACCAAATTAAGTCCGGTAAGCCTATAATTGTATTATTCATTCACATTACGAGTATCAACTTCCGTAGACAGCGCAGTGGTATCACCACTTATTTCATAAGCCAAACATGCAGTTACCGCCGCCGACTAACGAGACTTGCCTTTTTTTTTAGGAAGTTTCTGGTGCCATAATAGCTTGATTTCGGCGTAAAAATAATGTGACATGAAATGCATTGCATTCGGGTTACAACGTTAGCATAATATGATTACATTTGTCGACTAGAATTGTTTAAAAACTGTGTTGAGAATTTGAAAACGAACAGAATATTTACAGACTTTACTGACATAAAAGAATAATTATTAGTAGTACATTGATTGATTCTGAGGGCTAGTTTCAAATAGGTCTACAAATATTATATCTTGGATTGGGTAAAGATGTTAATGTAGTGGTGTAAAATATAATGTTAGACATAATATCAGACATAGATTAGAGGTAGCGATAGCCTAGTCGAGAGTCTAACATACTACTATTCAGAGTACCTTGGTTCCGCGCACCACTGACTCGAAGTTAAGTGAGTAGTAAATCGCTTGTAAAACATCGTGAGGGAATCAGCAGGTCCTCAACGATGTTCTAACACAATTATGAAATCTGCCTACCCATACTTAAACACCGTGGTGGACTATGGCCTAACCCTTGTCATAGTGTAACGAGGTCATACCCAATAGTTGGACAGTTTATACACTGTGTATGTTAACACGCTATTTTTCTGCAAAGCAGGTACTTAGACGATAGTAAAAATAATAATCTTTTCATCTAAAATTTAACAGCAATACAATGTGACATATGCGACAGTTAAGCTAGTTTGTAGGCAGCAAATAGATCGATCTTTCCCAACAACCGTCATGCTATAGTGCTGTAAAATATTGGTTTTGACGAAAATGCAAAACTATAAAAGAAATTATTCTTTAGGAAGCTTCTATATCATGGTATGAAAAAATACTATTCGGGATAAGACTGACTTACTACTAGGTGTATACAATGCCGCTGAACAAACAAAAATCTGAAAAAAGGTGACTACTGACACAGTGCCTTGAATAGTTTAAAGATTACGTGATCGAACCCACACCGGGTACGTAACTCTTGCTTAAATCACTTAACCCTTTGTGCAGTCATTTTACTTTTGATTGATTGTGTTGTGTCATATTTACACTTTTGAATGTTTGTGTAGTTTAATTTATCATCCACTGCTGATTGAAGTTGACGACAACAGTCATAGTAATATATGGCGAAGACTTATGTGCGGATGACGTAGGATACCTCAGCACCGCAATGTAGTTATACTTGATCCAATCGAAATTAAACGAGAAAGAGTATGTTTTACGGGATATGGATCAGAGCTAGTATAATGTTTGGTAACTAGGAATAAACAAAAGCCAATAATACGTCAGAAATAAATAAGGAAGGCGTTTTTAAATGGGTGTAACTATTGTATGGCTGTCGAAACAGATAGATAAAAAGTATACTACATAGTATTATTAATAATATTAATGTGTAACACAAAACAATTGGTGAGTGTAGGTGATTAGTGACTTGATACGATACGACAACTATTTCAGAATTATATTAGAAGGTAAAATCGAAGGAAGAAGAGGAAGAGCACGACCTCGACGAAACTATGTGGCACAGTTGAAGGAAAAAGCCGGGGCGGGTCGTATCAAGATTTCAAAGAATGGGCAGAAAACCGAAAGTAATGGCAATTGACCCACAGACAACAGCTTAAATGAAAGCAGAAGATTAATTTGTAAGTTAACGCAATTTTGCTAAGCTTTTCCTACTGATTAAGGACGATACGGCACATCAGGTAAAAGTCAGTCTCAATGTTGAAATAATGTTACAAATCGATTTCAATAACTCAGTTTTCATTATTTTGTAATTTTAAAAGTGGTCTTAAACTAAAAGTAGTCACTTATTTAGGCATAACAAGCACTCCACATAGTGTTGGGTTCTAGAGTTTACACGTCAATCCACTCATATTTGCCAATGGGATGACAGTTGGATGATTCAGGCATTATTCACTAATACATTCCACAAAACTACGATATACCAATTGTTAGATTGTTCCAATACCGTGAACAATTTAATTATTGTCACAGTTTGAAACATTCTATGTATTAAAAGCTTACACTTGATCACAGTTCAATTTGATCGATACAGCATCAGATCAAAACCTCACTAACCACTATAGAAACAATACCCAAACTTCCCACACTAAATTGAAATCCAAACGAATTTTGTGTTTCGTACTTTTGGGCAAAACTTTCGCACGAAACGAGCGTTTAAATTGGCGCCAAAACAGATTCGCAACATCATTCGTTTTGAATATTGGCATCACGTAGAGAAACCCTTAGGGGGATTACAATACGAGTCAAGGGGCTCGAGAAAATAAAATCGCTACCTTCACTTTCGTCCGCAGACGACTCAATACAGGTACCTTAGTAAATTGGACCTTTAAAAATACGCCTTATTGGACTCATTTTTCTTACAAGTTTGTTTTTGTTTGTTGTTTTGGTAAGTCCCAAACATTCATGTTCAATCATGTAGCTTAATTGAAATATATCTTTATAGGACTTCACTGTTTCTACTGAACTAATATTACAAATACAGATGAGTGTTCAAGATTCAAACCTGACTTTTCGTGACAGGAAATCAAATCTAAAGTCAGGGCATGCCCCTGTCAAGTTCACAATCCCTCTCCGAACAAAATTCGTTGTGTACCGGAAGGGTTGATAAATTAACTACCGGCTTACTTTGATTGCCTTTAGTCCATATTAATATTTGTAAAATGTGTAGCACGAAATGTGTCGTCATTTAACAAGGAAAGATGGTGAAAATGCATTAGAACTTTATTATTTTCTTGGCCTTTAAATTTACAGCGATTATTACAGACAGTTTGCATTCGCATTGAAAAGTATTTTCGGATTTTCGGCCTAATTATTATTACATTCAATAAAAAAAATTGCAATATCACATTTAACGTATTAATTGAAAGTTATGATGAGAAGTATAAGGCCTAAGTGTCTCATCGTATATATACCTAATATGTGCTTACAAAGTTGCATCTTTGAAATTTTACGTGGATATGGGACTCAGCGAGTGCTAATAAATTATGACACAGAGAATTCGATCACACAACAAATTATTTTTGTTCTTCTAAGACGGCGGCGCGGCGTCATACACGTCGAAAACCGAAACAGAATTTCAAAAGAAAACAAATCTACAGCGACTCTTATTCGTTTAAAATCGAAGGCAAGCTTGCATCTAATAAAACTTTAAACTTGAGGAAGTATCTCTAACTTTGTAGAAAAATTCTAAACAAGACTTTGCGCACCAACCAGCAATGTGACCAATTTGCTTATGTAAATGTAAAACCATAGTGTTGAATAATACAAATCACAAACACACGATATGAAACGACTGGCCCTACATGCTATACTTGTTTGCTTACCTGTGCATTTTGTGTGTTTATCATACCTTCCCCTAAAGGATAGCACCTCAAAATGTATATCACTTAATACAGATGACTTTGTTCGCTGCTTTAGCTTTGTCGATTCTGGTATGTGTGCCGCAAGAACCCCACTATTAAATATTATGTCATCGCGATGTTGTTTGTATCACATTTTTACTTACGGCTTATTTATGAAAGGTAACGTCATATGTTGCTGGTGTACTTAGTAGCGCATTATTATAAACTGAAATTGTAACATCAATGTATTCTATATTTCAGCATATTTTTTTGGCAAATAAAAGCGTGCCTTATTGAAATTAAATACACCTGTATCTGTCATCAAATGTATTGTACAAATTTCACATAAGTATTCTCAATATGAATATATATAACAAAACATGGAGAAACTATATAGTTTCTCCATGTTTTGTTATATATATTTAAGTACGAAATTTCCATCTATCACTTTAAAATGTTGCAGTAGAGAGACAAAATAAAACCTTATGAGACTGGAAATAGACCATGTGAATAATAAGGTTGCTAAATGTACTATAAAACCTAGCACGTTTGCCTAGTTCGACGACTCATATCGAAATACATCACCGCTGTACGATGAGATGAGATGCAGAAATTCATGGCATGTTCTTTGTAGGGTTACAAAAGCGACTGTAAATAAATACGTTGAGTACTATTTCGTCTCACCGGAGATGCCGAGAAAACTCGACTGTTTGACTACTTAAGTCAGGCAGCAGATAATGCGCAGGAGCAGTTCCCGACCGCCGAGTTGGTCTTTTTGGGAGATTTCAATGCCCACCATGAGTCCTGGCTGGGCTCTTCCAAAACGGACCATGTGGGACGAGCTGCTCATGCATTCGCTCTAACGCATGACCTGACTCAACTGGTACTCCAGCCCACCAGGATACCAGATATATCTGGTCAAGCGCCCTCGTTGTTAGACCTTGTGCTGACTAGTAACCCGGCCCAGTACAGTGTGACGGTACAAGCCCCTTTGGGTTCCTCCGACCACTGTCTGGTTCGCACTACAGTGCTATTCGCTTCACCTCCACAACCAGTGAAGGCAAAGCGACACTTGTGGCACTACTCGTCAGCGGATTGGGATGGCCTACGAGACTATTATGCGTCCATCCCGTGGTCTCAACGCTGCTTTGGTGGGAGGGATCTGTCGGAGAGTGCGTCTGCTGTTGCTGGGGAAATCATCTTGGGTATGGAATATTATATTCCATCCACTGACGTCTCCAGCAGCAGCGGAGTACGGCCCTGGTTCGATCGCGAGTTCGCCGATGCTGTTAAACAAAAACAGTCGGCTTACCGCGCTTGGATCAGGGCTTTGTCTCGTCGCGATCCGAATGTCCATCTCATCAAGGCAGCCTATAATAGAGCCACCAAGGTCTGCAAGAGGGCATACATAAGAGCGGATGCACAGCGCATTGCACGGTTTGGTCAAGAGCTCTTGTCGCACCTCACGTGCAGCCGGGGATACTGGCCATTGGCCAAAGCCGTGCAATTTAATTTCTGCCAGCCTTCACTGCCGCTGTTGCGATGCCCTGACGGATCACTGGCCCACGGGCCCCAAGAGAAAGCTGACCTGCTTGTCAATCTCTTTCCGGCCAAATCCCGAATCGATGATCGTAGTGCGCAGCCGCCTTCGATTCCCTACTGCGGCCACTCCATGCCTGATATTAAAATCAGGCAATGCGATATTCGCGCGACACTGCGATCTCTCGATGTCCGGAAAGCCAGTGGACCTGACGGAATTTCAGCGGTTGTGCTTAGGAAATGCGCAACCGAGTTGTCTCCAATGCTTACACGCCTGTATCGCCTATCATATCGCCTCTGGCGTAGTGCCGCAGGCTTGGAAAGAGGCGAACGTACAAGCGATTCCCAAGAAAGGGGATCGTTCTGATCCGGGCAACTATCGACCCATAGCTATCACCCCTATCTTCTGCAAGGTGTTTGAACGTTTAATCAACAACCAACTCGTTCAATACCTAGAAGATCCCTCTCTCATCAGTGATCGTCAGTATGGCTTCAGACCGAAACGATCAACGGGTGATCTTCTAGCGTATGTCACTCACCTTTGGGATGAGGCGATGGACAGGCATGGGGAGTCGTTGGCTATTAGTCTCGACATCTCCAAAGCCTTCGATAAAGTCTGGCATCGTGCGCTTCTTTCCAAGCTTCCAGCCTTCGGCTTGCCGCCTCGATTGTGCAACTGGGTTGCCAGCTTCCTGCATGAGCGCCGTATATGAGTCCTTTGTGACGGTGAGTCATCGAAGTTTCTCCAGGTGAATGCTGGTGTGCCTCAGGGATCCGTGTTATCGCCCACGCTTTTTCTTCTGCATATCAATGATATGCTCACTTTTGGGGGCATACATGCTATGCAGATGACAGTACTGTACATAGGCGATATCTCGGACACCCTGCGGCTAAGCAAGCCGATACTGAGGAGTATAGGCAAACACTTGTTGCTGAGCTTGGCTGATCTGAGTATAAGGTACGCTACCTTGCTCGACACACTCCCGATATTTACCACGTTGGTCACGAGAGATTTGTGGACGATGAACCCGACACCACCTTAGGAATGTTGGTCGCCCTCCCGGTAGAAGAGCAAGTTACCGGAATTGAGAACTATCGAGTCCTCCCCCTGTCTTCGGACTTCAGATAGACCTATGATATCCTATCGCAACTTGCTCAATTCTTCTTCCAGCTCGACAATCTTCTCGGCGGTCCGCAGTGTACGCGTGTTCAGTGTTGCTAGGGCCAATTGTCGTTGGTGGTGGTAGCCCGATCTCTTCCGGAGATTCTTCGCACCCCTTGCCCCGCCGTTACCATGGCCGCTACCATAACCAGGACTAGCGGGGCCGCCGGGAACTAGGGACCGGTTTTGATTGGTGTGGCTCATGTTTGGGATTTGCCGTAATCGCCACGCTTGGCAGGCGTATTGGCGATCGCAGTGGCAGAAGTCTTTGGTGCTGGACGCTGCTGTGCATCTAGCATCTTGGGATTTACTTCCGCCAGGTTCGGATGGTTTGACCGCCATCTTTCGGTTGACTGCTTGCGCTGGGGGAGATACTATGACGAGTATCTCGTCAGAGTAACTCCTCCAGTGAGCGGAAATTCTAGTAACAAGAAATGGTATAATCAGAAGTATACAGCAGGCAACAACAAACACAATTTAGCTTTTACTTGCCATGAAATACGCTGTATAATAAATATAATTATTTATTTTCAAAACTGCATTTAATCGCCATTTGCGAAAATTAACAACTTTTTAAAGCTACAATTCCTGCTGTTTACTCAATATCTCTCTTTGTTACTATTAAATCTAATAATGCTTTATGTAACAAAAATAACAAAGAAAACCAATATAAAAAGATATTGCTTTATTACAGGGACGTAAAAAGATAACATCCAGTCCAGTTCGTTTCTATTTTTACGGGACAGGAAGAGAACTGTTAAAACGTTTTTTTACAAGCCTGTACAACATTCCCAATGAAGTTATAAGACCTAGTTATTTAATAAAACCAATTCGAGCGAATATTTACCGGAAAAGACTCAGTTAGACCACCGGTCCACCCAATCATTCCCTATTCTCTTGTTTTAATTGCGACGATAAATTGGATTCCACGTCAAAAGACTATCGTTTCAATGATTCAGATTTTGCAACTACAAGTGTTTTATTCCTATTCAATTCTGGATAGTGGCACTAAAGAATTTTTAATCACGCCATACATTCTCTATATTGATTAATAGATGCTGTATTGTTTTAGGGTTAGATATAATATTAGTTTTTAGGGGTTATTACACTATTAAAGAATTTGTAGATGACAAGACGTCATGGGTCTAGTTGTTTTTTAAATTCACTATTATTGTTCTTTTTATGACTGTGTAATATATTTATTAAACTCTCTTCTTAATTAGTAACATGTTAAGTGGAGGTGCCTTGTGAACACTCATGACGTTTGCAGGGTTGGCATATTTTTTATGATTTGTTAAATCTAGTATATCAGTTTTTATCCCTGATCTATTAATTGTTCTCTTGTCACCTTTACAAAATCTATTGGTTGCTGATACATCTATACTGCTGTCGCTATAGTGTTTTTTTGTTGTACTATTCACATATTGTTTTCATATTCATTTATTTCTAATCAGTGTCGCGAGTGTTTTGGCTGTGTCAGCAATCATGGTACCACAAATTGTAAGATTAAGATTATGATTAAAAAAAAAGAGTGGCATGAGTTTCTTCCAGGCTCTTCTCACAGCCCTACCATCCCAAACCTGATTGTAAAAAAAGAAATGACGTTCATAAGTGTTGCTTTTGTAACCTATATGAATAATTGAGTTTGAATTGGAATTTGAATTTGAATTTTAGAGCTCTTCAGTGCTCTAAATAAAAAACGAATATAACCTTTCGATATTTTTTGTCAACAATCTACTTTTAGAAAAACTAATTTGAGAAATATCTCTCAAAGATTACAACGACTAAAATACGAAACCAAAATATATCTGAAAGAAAATAAAGTGTCTCAAAAGCAAACTTAAATTTTAAACCTGAAAGTCATAGCCAATATTTGATTTCACAAGTTTTTTTCCTAAGAAAAATCCTTTTAAATATAAAAAGAAGTATGAACGAAAACATCAACAAAAATTTATCTCGAAACCAAACATTAAGTATGTCATATTTGTTTATCACTGTTTGTACAGGCTTCATAAAGTCAGTTTGCTCTGTCTTTGGTCGCTTACCGGACTCTTAAAGGTTTACAATAGCCTTTGGCCTACGGAATTATATGACAATTTGCAAGCAATGTATATATTTTGTGATCTTTAGCCAACATTTTTGGGAATATCACTAGATAAGAATGTCAATTGGAAACTACACATTGATGCTACATGTACCAAAATAAATAAATTTGTATATGTCTTAAGTAAGCTCAGGAACACCTCCACAAAATAGTCTCTTTTGTTAGCTTATCATGTTTATGCCAGTTCTGTGCTAAGATATGGCTTAATATTGTGGGGTTACTCTCCAGAAGCTAATAGATATTTCATTACACAAAAACGATGCATAAGAACCATACTTGGGATTGCTCCAGATGAGTCATGCAAACCCCATTTTAAAAATTTAGCCATCCCTACCTTATGCCTACTGTATGTACATCTTAGAGATATCAATCTTCGTCAAAACGCACCCAAAACTTTTTACCAAGGCAAAAGATAAATATCCAAGAAACACTTGGAATCCTGACAGGCTGGTTCTAGAGATGATTCCAAAAACAAGTCTGTATAAAAATAACTGTAATGCAATGTGTATCCAAATCTACAATAAACAACCATATTGTTTCAAAGAATTGCCCTTAAATCGTTTTAAGAACCATGTTAAAAATGGCTATTAGAGAAGGCATATTTTTCCCTGAAAGAATTCTTTGAGACAAAATAAATATCAGTGTCATGTCACTTTTAGTACATGTGCAATGAAAAGTTATAATTAATGATGTATAATGTACACATCGTAAGAATTTTCTTGTTTTAATCGTCGGCAAACTCCAACACAATTCTTATTTATTTATTAAATATATTACAATTTAATATATATCTAATTTAATATATATATATATTAAATTAAATATATATATATATATATATATATATATATATATATATGTATATATATATATATATATATATATATATATATATATATATATAATATATATATTTAATTTAATACCAAGAGGGTGCATAGGGTACATTTTAGTATTAAATCTCCTTACCTGCAAATAACATTGGATTGTGTAATCATATTTTATTTTAAGTAAATCTTTATGTTCTTCCGTTGGGTGGGGACCTGGTGATCTGTAATACAGGCATTTTACGCCTAACTCAGACACCAGCTCCTCACATTGATAAAAATAATCAAATAATATGTGAAACCTAGAATAAGTTTGTCATTGTGAGGAGAAATAAAGAACTTATTATTATAGGGTTCCCACCAAGAACTTAGGGACCCAAGCCAACCTCACCTGCAAGTGGTGCACCTGCCGATGAACGGACGAGGCTCTGGCAAACAAAATATCCCGATAAGCGGCAATAGGCTCGCCACCTATTACGTGGGATCAAAACACTGGCGAAAAGTGGGCGTTTAATATGCCTCTGCCTACCCCTTCGGGGAAACAGGCGTGAGTCTATGAATGAATGAATGAATGAAATTACAATTTACTACCAATGATGACATTATATTCTATGTGTAAGACCAATTTATGAATGTAATAAAATGTGAGTAATTTTATGCATTGTACCTAATAAATTTTAAATTATTTGACATTTCACATGTCACTTATTGGCTAAATAGAAGTTCAAAAATATTCTGTAACACCTGCATGTACTCTATTTAACGTGCAATAAATTTCATTTAATTTCATTTCTTTTCATATGTATTATATGTACATAAGTTCCGCTGCTATAAGTTTATGTTACTAGGTGGAATTTTGTTTTGGAGCAATATTCAACTTACTATGCTGTATTGAAAGAAATCATAAAGTCAACAAATATTATTGTAATACGACTCGTACAGTTTAGCGCTGAAAACCAAAATTGCGAGCCGCTCCCTCCACCACTCAACAGATTGTTTTTTGGAAGGACATATTTTGTGAGGCTCTCTTTGAAGGCGTTACGAACCCGTCCACCAGAACCACCGCAGTGGTACTGACATCTCGTAGCGACAGGGACAAACAAATCGGTGCTAGCTTGCTCCGACCCTATGTCGTTTGCCAACTATATTACTTCATCCTTTAATTTTACAAATACCAATATGAGTAAGTAATAATAGTCATCATCAATTCAACGCACCTAGTTAATTACTAATATGATGGTTCTTTTTTAAATATTTTCTATTCTGCTTATCATGTCAAGATTCAGAAAAAGAAATGACACAATTCTATTACAAACGCAATGGAACAACCACAACGATATGACATCCGCATTGTACAATTGTAAAATCAATGACTACGTCGATCATTCATTTCTCGTTAGATCTGCAATTTATGAATACCCCTGCATCAGATGGGATACTTAGAATTAATATAGGTATGTTGGTCGAATAATACTCAGTGCTGTTTTGGAAACTTGCCCGCAGTTTTACTAGCGTCAAATTTAGTTTTTGCTATCGTTTGGCAACTGTAGGTTTCTTAAATACAACGTTTTATAACAAGAACAAGAATGTCAAATCTATTATGACTGTTTTCTTTTTACAACCTCTGCAACATAGTATTCTTTTTAATGAAAAATATGTCTAATATAGAATATGTGGAATAATCATTGAAAAAACTAAATCTTTAAAATAAACTGTAATAAAATTTTCATTATCGAACGCGTTTTCATAATTTTCAGACTACGGAAGAAGAAAAGATGAAGTAAATTATTTTTGTTGAAACTTACACGGTTACAGCAGAAATAGCCTTCAGGCCATTACACTTGAGTAGTACCATCCTTTCACAGTAGACTGACATAGTAGAGCAGCAGACTGCTAAGTTTTACGGTAGTAGAGCCTTGATGATTTCAGCATGAATGGGCCGGCTCGATCGGGGAAGTACTACCCTCTCACAGAAAATGGATGTAAAATAATAGTACCTAAACTGTAGCGTTTCGTTCGGTGAGTGAGAGTGCCAGAGGCTCTATACCCTATTCTTTCTCCTTCACCCCACTCCTCATGCTTTACATTTTCCCAACCCCAAGGGGCGGCAACGCACTTGTGACTCCTGTAGGTGTGCTTGTGTAAATGGGCGGGTCCATACCATCAGGCGATCCGTCTGCTCGTTTGGCGCCTATTAATATATAAAAAAAGTATTGCATTGCGGTGAGTAAGAACACTAGAGGCCCAATCCTCTCTGCCTGGGGTGGATACTCTTACTCTATGGAGGGTAGTGCTTAGTGGGGTGGACATTAAAATTTTATACCAGATTTCAAAATCGTTCGTATAATCGTATCTTAAGGGCAAAATCTTCGCCTAGCGTAATTATTCTGTTATTCACACACAGCACCATACACTTACTGCCGTCCTTTAACTAGAACCACGTTAACCCTCAAATGGTCGATCTTGAATTTTTTTTAAATTCAAAATCGAATGTTTTAATTAAATTCTCTATCTTTCTGTCTAAGAACCATATCTCTATCACTTACGGTTATAGAGATATTAAAACATGATTTACCGTTAAATTCAATTCAATTCAATTCCGATTGACTGCGATGCGGATGACTTTCATGACGCCTTCTAAATTTAATTTTAAATTATTTTTAGTCTTGTATATATTAAATAGGCTTATTTTAATTTTAAGACATGATAAAAGTTAATTTAATTCAATTCATTTATTCAGTAACAATTTTTATATTGTGTTTGAATATAATTATACATTAGATAAAAAAGACATCAGTATAAGTAATGATAACAATATTAGAAAAAAGACCCACACACCTTGAGAAAAAACATACATGTAACACAATAGCAAAAAATAATAATTAATTTATGGATATCGATGTGAAAGAGAGACAAACAAAAGAGAAATGTTGTAGATATGTCAGACTAACAATGATATCGACTAATATTCAATTTCACAAAAACCAAAAACAAATGCCCATATTAGTAACTTGTGCTTGTTTCCTTTCCGATATAAATGTCAAAAAAAAAATGAATTGATTAGGTATGTCAATATTTAAATGATGTCAATAAAATAAATTGGGATTACTTACGTCAGTACTATGAAAATAAATTTAAACATAACATATAATTAAGCACATGTCAAGTAATAAAAATAACTTGTCTTATTGTATCTCATGTTATTTTTCTAATGTCATAGGTCATCAATAGAGTACAAACACCTTTCTAAAAGAAACTCTTTTAACTTAACCGGAAAGTAACTTTTATATAGAATGCTTTTTAATTCTACAGGCAGTTTATGAAATAATATTATTGATCTATATATGGAGCTATGTTTTACTATGTTAAGATGAGGTACTTTTTTGGTCATAAAATCTTTTCTTATGGTTTCCTCTCTTTGTAGTCTCTCTCCTTCCGTTTCGTACTCGTGAGCATACTTGGCAAAGTAAGTTAGTAACACTAAAATGTACAAACTTGGCACTGTAAGAATCTTAAGCTTTTGAAAATAACTTTTACACGACACTTCTTGTCTTATTGAGACCATCGTTCGGATGGCCCGTTTTTGCAAAATGAACGCTCTTTGCGTATTGTAATTATAGCTACTTCTCCAGAAAAGAATGCTGTATCTCAGCTTAGATTCTACCAGAGCGTAATACACCATTTTAAGGTGTGCCAAGTTTACCTCACTACGGAGACTTCTCAAAACATAGTAAGCTGAACTTATGGCCGATTCAAGATTAGATAGTTCATGTTTCCAACTTAGTAATTCATCGACGTAAACTCCAAGAAACTTGGTTACCTTGACAACATTGACTGGCTCACCATCAAGTATACATTTCAGGTCGTCCTTATTTTTGGCGGTGGATCTAAAGAGCATTACGCTGGTTTTACTCGAATTAAGTTTGAGGCTATTTGTCGTGAACCAACTATGGAGGATGTTTAATGCTTCGTTTACATTTAAATTGAGAACATTTATATCGTTAGCTGAGACTATTGCGTTCTGTTACATACACGTCATGTATGAAGGAGCCCTTATGTTAGCTGAGGTCAGCTTTCTAGGATTCTCTTAGTTTATGCAGGTGGCACCGGTGTCATGTGACATGCAGGTGGCCGGGCCATGAGAAAGAGTCAGTCTTTAGCTAGCTCCAATTGAGGCCACTCGCCTTTTAATAATCTTTTGTCATTTGTAAAGGTCATTACAAATTAAAGTTTCCAAATCTTCAAATTATCTCTTTTAATTTTTTTTTTAAAGACTCAGCATAACCTTCGTATAACATTGGTGGCAGCTTAAGGGATTTAAAAAATAAATCCTGGTTTGCCTCAGTTTTGAGAGAACTTTTCGAACAATTTGTGCATTTGTGTGACCTCGGACAATAATACATTTTACACCGTCTCAAACCGCCGAATCCCGTGGCCGCGTAAACTACATAAGTACGCGTGTGAACATTTCTATATCTTACGCCGTATCTATTCGCTGAATCCTGCCACCGCGTAGCGAACTAAATTACTCGCGCGTGTGCTGCTGTTTCCTGTAGAACCTACCTGGTTCACCGCTGATCCCGTCGCCGAGCCTACTTACCTTAGTGAGAAGGTATACGCCAGCTGCGAGATGACCCGAGGTACTCTTGCAGTCGCCGTGTTGCTGTAAACAAGCTAGTCTTTACGTTTATCAGTAGCGATGCTGTGTAAGCCCTGTATAACTACTATACAGACGTTATACGCTGTGTAAGTATTCATACGTTAAACGTGTGAGTAATATTTTTTTATTAGTAAGACAGTTAGTATATAATAAAAACAGTAAAATATTAAACTAAATATATATATAGGTAACTTATCTTTGCCCGCGTCTCTGCCAGCAGGAGACTGTTTTACTTTCTTATGTATATTTATTAAAAAATCACACATAGTTGTCTTGATAATATAAGAACATTTAAAACAATAAAAATCTCAAAATCATAACTCTAACACTTATAATTTAAAATCACAGATTGATTCGTTATTACAATTATTGGTATTTTAAGCATCATACAGAATTACAAAACGTTACAAACAAAATTATATATATATATTATATATACATCTCTAAACAGTGTCCTCAAGAGATAGAGCCACTTGTATATTAATTTTATATATATGTTATTAGGAATGACAATTTTTAATCTTAAATCAGCATAATTATAACAGTATTTCCGCAGATACCCTAATAGTTTTGCTTAACACGTTGCGGGTCGGTACTAACTTATAAGAAACATATGATAAGACAGTAAAATTCTCCATACAAAATATTCCCACGGCAATACCCGTACCGTCATCTAGCAACACCAAAGTACGATGAAGGGTGACTGTACTGTTAGATCCGTAAATAGGCTATAGCCGTAGGTTGTACAAATTCAGTGAAATCAGGCTGTGCCATCTCTGGAGGTTGAGGTGCTAGTTGTTCTTCAGCGTTAATTTGAGGTAATACAGATGTACTCACAGATGAATTGTCATTATTACTGTTAGACGAATAATTATAACGGTTACATGGTGAAGAAGAAGTATCCGAAAAAGATGTGCAATAGTCAACGTCTGACCCGTACTCTCCTCCATCATCGTGGTAAGGATCCTCATCACTCGTTTCCGGTGTTAAGACTTCTTCTAGAAGCCGTTTGATGCGGTTTTCATCATCCATGTAAAACAAAATAGAACGATTTGTTTACACGTAATTTATACCTAAAATGGCAATTTTCTAATAATTTTTTAGACTAACATCAGTACAACCATATAATTAGTCATTATAATTACTAAAATAATGTAACAGTCACCTTTTTGAATTAATTTTGTCACCTTCTTACCCTCAGCGACACTACTTCTTCCGAACGCACGCGGCGCGACACTACTCAACGCGTCGCGAATGATTGCACACAATAATACACGGTCATGACCGTAGCGTGCGTACAGACACTGCCTAGATGTTGCTTACACAGAAACATTTTCAGTATATGTTTGTGTGCATTCTAATGCTTCTACGTACAAGAAAAAAATATCTGATATGACGGTAGTCCTATTTTGTATGTACATTCCTTAGAAATGTATCTGCAGAGGCCGTACTGTTTGGTAAAGTCTAAAAATAAATAACTGCGTCAGCCGTAGTGTCGTATTATGCAGTCAATTTTTTTACGGTCTACACCGTCCGTCCCGCAACGTGTTAATTTGCACCACGGCATATATCGTATTATTTTTATATCCATCAATGACAAAAACAAAAGTTTAAGGAAAATTGGTTTAATAAATAAAATGGTTTTAACAATAGACACAAACTTTATGCAAGGGTTTATTTATGTTTTAATAAGGTGTATTTCCTCCACGTGCCCTTATTACGGAAATTTTAAGGAAAATTGGTTTAATAAAAAAATTGGTTTTAACATTAGACACAAACTTTATGCAAGGGTTTATTTTTGTTTTAATAAGGCGTATTACCTCCACGTGCCCTTATTACGGATTCTAATCGGTTCCGCATAGATTTTATTAGGGTTATTAAAAGATATTGCGGAATATTCTCTCTTTCGTGGTTCTTTATCTCGTGGTTTTACCTATTGCTTTGTGAACGAGGCAGTAAATGTAAATGTAGAAGCAATAAGTAATTTACTTTAAACATTTGACGTTCATAAGCGTCACTTTGTGACCTAGATGAATAAATGATTTTGACTTGACTTTTTTGACTATTGTCCCATTCTTCTGAAAGTGTTGTTCTTAGTGCTGCCACTGTCGTGGGCACAGGATTTCTCGCATATACAGTTCTTTTTAAATTGTCCCAAACATGCTCAATGGGATTAAAATCCGGGCTACGTGCTGGCCAATTCATTGTACGTATCCCAACCTCTTCGCAATATTGTCGAACTTGTGCAGCAGGGCATTATCCTGCATTAAAGTAAAATTTTCGCCTATGAATCCCATGTAAGGCACCACGTGCTCTTCTAAGATCTCTGTTATGTAGCGATGTGCAGTCAAACCCCCTATATTACCGTTTTGTCGGACCATGTCTATGAACACAAGTTCTGTTCGCCCGTTCATCGGTATGCCACCCCAGACCATACACGAATCGTCTCCAAAAGCAACACGCTCCTCAATGCAACTTTGAGCATATCGCTCCCCACGTCGACGATAGACTCTTCTGCGACAATCTGCACCATATAAACATGTCCTACACTCGTCCGTGAACAATACGGAGGCCCATTGCTCTTCTGTCCAATTAAGGTGATCACGCGCTAATCTTAAGCGAGCTTGTCTGTGAGCTACAGACAACTTTGGACCATTTCCTGGTCTAAAAGGTGTGATATCCGCTTCCTTTAACCTTCTTCTTATTGTTCGTGCACTCACATTTACTCCACGCACTTCATTAATCTTTTGACCGCCGCGATACATAACACAATAGAAAATCTATTATGTCTCGCACTGATCAGTGCATCGGCAGTTGAAGAGTTAAGCTCTGTTTTGATGTTAACTGACGTGAGGAAACGATTTCGCATGGAAGTTTTAACAATAAATCGGTCATCACGACCGGTGGTTACTCGAGTCCTGCCTGTACCACGTCTCCTTCTGTAAGAACCTGTCTCCACAAACCTTCTGTATATTCTAGAAACCGTAAACTGGTTTAAATTGAAATTTCTACCAATCGTTCGTTGATCCAAGCCCTCTCGCACCAGTGCTACAATTTGAGCCGCTTGTTCGGACGAAGTATCCATATTATGGTTCAAAAACTCTTTATGAGTTAAAAAACGAACCCAACAATTCTGCTGGTAACAATAATTCAATTGACAAAAGAATAAAAAATTAATGCGGATCAATTTAAAACTGCTTTAAATAACACGCAAAAATGATACTACGATTAAATTTTCTTTTCACGGCTATATTCATTTGTTTTTTTAAGATTAAGGGCGGTTTCAGATTAGCGTATTTTTCTGCGCGTATACGGTCGTTTTAGCATACGCGCTTACACGCGCGCTACAATACGCGCTTCAAAATACCAGACTCACGTAAACGGGCGTGTTCGCTCGAAACGGTAGTGACGTCTTGTCAGTGTCAACATGGATTTTGACGGCTCGTGGTTATACGAGCTTATAAGCGCGTCAACGCTCGTACGAGTTGCGCGTGTGCCAAAAGGCGCGCCTATACGCGCCTACATGCGCTTCCAAAAACGAGCTTATACGCGCGTATAAAACGCTAATCTGAAACCGCACTAAGAGCCAGTCTCTCCATAGATACAATAGAAATTAAAAGAGGAATAGGGAAAGAGCATTTGATACAATATTATACGTTTATAAATCATCTTGGAAGCAATAAATAGGGAAGGAGAGGACGGGGTAGCTCATAAGTACTTTTAAAGAAAACGTGAAAGAAAGAGTAAATGTAAAGCCGTATCAGGAGTTGGCTGAAGTGAAGAGATTCCACAAACAAGAGTGCAACTTTTAGGTTCAAAATAAAAATGATTATGTTATTTTAAATATACAACTTGTATTTTTTTTATTTACGCACATTTCTGTTATGTTGACAATAATGATCAAAGTCATGCTTATCTCAAAATACATATTCCATATAACCTTACTTGACAGGAACAAAACTCATAAAACATTTAAAAAAATTGCATTTTCTTTAATAGTGGTTTGCCGATCAAACCATTCATGCAAACGATGCGTCGTCACAAACAATTCCGTAAAACCGACCCATCAATATTTTACAGCAGTTCATTGTAAATAATGCACGAATTTAGAGTTAGAGTTCGGTTATATTGTTCATGTTGTATATCTGTAACGTTTGAACAAAAACGAAGTTAATAATTAATTTGTTTTTATCCGCATATTAAAATAAAACAAACCAACTTTCATAGACGTAAGAAAACCATAAACACAGAGGCCTGTGCTTGAATAAAATAATAATACAACTTCATTGATTTTTATAATATCTTTAAAAAAAAGGAGAAATAAGCTAGACCAAGTAACCACGGTACCAGCCGCAATATGAAAATTGTCAGTCGCAATACAACGACATTCCGTTTCTCCAATGAAGTAACAAATGCACATATCGCTTTTATAATAAATTTTAATAAATTTATTATAAAATCTTAAGATTCACCAGTAAATCCTAAGATATACCGTAGTTCGGCCTTTTACAGTAACATATCCATATTATAATAATGCAGGATCTTTTCATGTTCGTCCTGTTACTAATTTTATACCCCACAGCAGTAAATCAGTAGCAGTAAATCCTAAAATCCACCAGCATGAGTTGGTAAATGTCCGATTTTTTTAATAAAAAAACACTAAGTTGACGGAGCCCTGCGAAGCAGGGTCCCTATTTTTGGGGTCACAAAAGAACCAACATAAATATTTATATACGATATTTCAATATATTTGTACATACCGCAATGAAAGCAAAAGTTTGTTACAAATTGAATAATTGTTACTTTTTCAAGTGACTACCGACTGTCGTGAGGAATAATGTCTCCATAATACCAACTGTTCCTTTTATATAAATCTGTTTCACAATTTACCACATTAATTTCATAATATTCCGCAACACACTTTCCATTATACTTCAATTTTGCTGAAATGGGAACAACGTATATTAGAAACATAGTACCTACAAGAAGAAAACCTTTTACTTTTGCAGGCTTTCTTTTATACAATCTAGGGTATCGACCGCAAAAAGGCGTTGCAAGCATTTATGTGACGAGCCCATATAATAAATTCGTAAAAATTGAAACGCAATGTCAATCCGAAACCATTTATTAACTGGACTCTGTAATCCTAGCATGTTATTTCGTGAAGCAAATTATTTGGAAATAGTTTTTGTTACAAGTCCCTTCTATTATGTGATTTACATAAGGAAATTAGTTTTGTTAAACTGTTTCAGTGATTCATGTGACTATGTCGGACAATAGGTGTGGCGTTTTGAATAACAAAGAGAACAGAGCTTTTGGCTACGACATGTTTTTTTATTAAACTAGCTGCTGTTATAACACTGAATAACACTAATTAAGATAGTAACACGCGAATGAACTATAAAATGCTGTTATATGTAATAATGTAGTCTCAGAACAGCTCTTTGAGCACCTGTTGTTGCCAATATTATACAAATCAGAATCAAAATTATTAGCTACATAGGGAACGAGAACAGCATGTTACAGTCCTACTGCTGCATTCTTTTTTTTGAGTAACTGATCGTATCGTGTTTCTTTCGTAAAAGAAAAATAGAGACAAAAATTAAGAGGTAAGTTGGTTTAGGAAAGAAGGTAGAGAATAGCTTTTTCTGCCCCATCCTAGAGCGATTGAGCGCAGAAGACCAACATTAAATATTTACTGGCAGTGAACCTGCAACATAATTGCCACTTCTTCGTATAAGTAAGAGTACTATTTAATGTGGGTGTAATATTACACCTCTGCCTACTCCTTCGGGGATACAGGCGTACGTGAGTCTATAATAAATAATAAAAATAACTATTTAATTTCACCATTTTGAACAACTGGTGTCATGACGCATGTTTATTGTATATTATATTTTGTACAAAGACTATAAAATTCTAGATTATAAGTCAAACTGAGGCTCAAAGTAAAGAAAAGTCATTTTAACAACAGTTTTATATCAAGCAGTTTTATATATTTAGTATTACGTGTAAGAAGGCATTATGATAGGTAATAAAAATATGTGTACACGTTTTCCGTCGTGAAGCAAGGCAATAAATAAAATGGCTAATTAAGTCTTAACTTCTGTATAGAGCATGTTGGTCTAATACCAGGTGGGAGTTTAGAGATATTTAAATCCGTTCAAGTTACGTTCGCTTTGTACTAGAATCATCTGTTTGTCACGTCGAAATAACCAGTAATATTTTCGTGTTTCATACTCCGACTTTGACTAAACAATTGTCTGTAAAATTATGATTTAATTAGGAACATGTACATTAATGACTTGCTTTTTTATAATATGGAGCAGTTGTATTATACTAATACACACTTTATTCCAAAGAAAAGTGCTTCGAGAAGACTTGAAATTGGTTGTCCCTCTAAGATCTCCATATTATGGAGATATGTATTATTTTTTTTTTCTGAGATATCTTAAAATATTTGCAAAACAAAACGAGGTTAAGAATTCATTTGTTTTTATCCGGATATAAAGCAAACCTACTTTCATTATCGTAAGAAAACCGTAAACCCAGGGACCTCTCCTTGAATAAAATACAATTTTATAGATTTCATAATGTCGCAAACTGCCTCCGTGATCCAGTGGATAGCGTAGGCGTCTGCTGATCGGATGACCCGGGTTCGATTCCCGGGTCGGGCAAAAGTAGTACTGGGTTTTTCCGAATTCTCAGTAGCAGCACAGAGTCTGGTGAAGTGCCCGGTAACGGCAATAGGCTCGCCCCCTATTACGTGGGACCTAAAAATTCATGGTGAAATGTGGGTGTAATATTTACACCTCTGCCTACCCCTTCGGGGATACAGGCGTGAGAATAAAAAATAAAAAAATATAAAAAAACCACGGTACCAGACGCAATATGAAAATTGTCAGTCGCAATCTAGAACGACATTCCGTTTCTCCGATGAAATAGCAAATTCACATTGCGATCTTCAACAATTTCATATAAGCATATCGCCTTGATATTAGGATATAAAATTAGTACTAGGACGAACATGAAAAGATCCTGCATTATCATAGTATGGAAATACAAACATATTTTACTCTGACGTACATACACTACTCCCAAATTAATAATGCGCATGCAGATCTTCGTTAATTGTCGTATTCCCAGAAACACCCGAATCATTGAATTGTAAGAGCCCTAAACAATGCACTTGAATTTTGCACCTTGTTCGAAAGAAATAGGAGTGAATATTATGTGTACACAATCGAAAAAAATTCGGGAGGTCGGCGGCGGTCGCCGGTCCGTCAAAGGTCCGTCAGTCGTCTTTATATAATGGTGGTGACTGCACGTGTTCTCTCTGTGTGGAATTATATAGAGCTGCTATTACACGCCCTTCTTGGTTTTGTTTTCAAAGGTGAATTTAATTATGTTATTCAAATTTAAATAGTTTATTTTGTAAAATAGGTAAATATACTAACATTTTTCACGGCTTTTTAATATTAAAAAAATTAAAAATACCTACTTTAAATACATATTAAGTACTAGAAAAACATTTTAAAAAGATACACACAATAAACAAATAGATATAGGAATAAATAATATTATAAAGTATATTAGTACATAATGATACAACAAATAAATAAAAATATGTCTAACTCTGCCCATACCATTTTCTTTCAGACGTATTCTTACAGAATGGATAAATTTAAACGTGGAAAGCCACTTAAGTCACAAGCACGGCAAATGGTATTTAATGTGTACCTTTATTTCTTAAATGAAGCCAATGTTTTCAAAAAAGACCATGATGGTTATTTAAAAAAAATTCAGGACCGTATTACAAAAGCTACAGGAATTTCACGACGAACTTTGACTAATATTTTAAACGAAAAAAAAAACCAGAATCAATCAATGAAATTTTCCACACCGAAAAAAGGAAAACCTAAAAGTAGATTTCGGCTGGGACTTGATGATTTCGACTACAGTGTTATTCATAATATGATATACAATTTTCACTTGACGCTCAAAGAACTCCCAACTGTAAATAATTTGAGAAAAGTTGATCGAAGCTATTAATTTCAAAGGCTGTGCAGAGACTTTAAAGCTGATCTTGAAAGAAATGGGGTTTAGGTTTCTAAAAACTGATAATAACAGACGGTTACTTATGGAAAAGCATGATATACGTTTAACGTTTAAAAAGGATCTAATATCTCAGAGAAATACAAAAGCTGAGGAATTCTGGCAGAAATATAGTGTTTATGGACGAGTCATACGTGCATACATCACATACTAAGGGTAAAACTTGGCAAGATAGCAGCCATAAAGGTATCAAACAACCCTTTTTCAATGGAGAGAGAATAATTATTGTACACGCAGGCAATGAAAAAGGCTTCGTCCCAGGGGCTCTAATGTTACATAAATGTGTCGACTCAGAAGGAGATTATCATAAAGAAAAAAAAGTATTATAATCGAAGTAAATCAATTCAACAAAAATTGTAGCATATTCGCTATCGTGTGGTTTTCTTCACTATTTACTTATATGGAACTATCGAATCAAATTTCTTTACTGATAAAGCAATATTTATTTTTTTTAGCACAAAAAAACATAATTTTACTAAATTATGCACTTGACAACTCTATATACATATCGTCTTCCGACTCTCGGGGAATACGACCGTTGCCGAACAGTGACGAAGATTTCCATGCGCATTATCACTTTGGGAGACCTGCACATACATTATTTCGCTGTGCAAAACTCCTGGCAAAATTCTTGGCTAGGGCCTACAGTTGGTAGGCCCTAGCCAGGAATTTTGCCTATCGGATGACGCTCGCACGTTGCTAGGTAAAGGAAGGAGAAGATAGGGTACTGCTGCCATCTCTGGGCCGGGGCACAACAGAACCAACTGCTTCCATTTGACCGCGTCCAATGCAAAGTGGTTTGAAACATCGACGTCGAAATCCTCACTGGCCATTTCGACCATCTTGATCTGCATAGAGATGTTGCGTATCTCTGCATACTCTATCCTTTGTATCATGGGGAGTGTTCTGAAGAATTGTTCGGTATACCTAAAACTCGATGCAGAATTTCACCATCACAATTCTCTACAATCTGAAGATTCTATCTTTAACACCCTGATGAGTGGCGTTCTTCTACCTTACGCTTCACAAGCCATTTCCTGCCACGTACGACCAAACTGTGGAACAAGCTATCTGCAGCGGTATTTCCAAACCAATTCGATATTGGAACCTTTAAGAAGCATGCATATTATTTCATAAAAGTTCGGCAACGAACTTGTGATCGTTCGGGCATTGTAGGTGTCTATGGCGGTTGTGATCATTTACCATCAGGTGACCCGCTTGCTTGTTTATGTTCCTTTGTAATAAAAAAAAGAAAATCTTTCCATCCTGCCTCCTTTTCCATTTTTTATATTCTTTATATTTTTCTAATATCACGATTCGATGAGTGCAAAAATTCTAAAGTCACCGGCATTTTTTTATATAGTATACGTCGATTTTCTGTAAGAGGGTCATCATACTCCTAGCGTTATCCCAGTTTTAACCTGGGGTTCGTTTACTAATCTAACCGGATTTGGCTGAATATTAGCTTTTCCCATTGACGTATATGTACTAAAATGGCTTTTCCATAGAGCGACTGCCTGTCTGACCTCCGCAACCCAAAGGGATAGCAATATTCCATAGTTTAGACTAGTGTCAGTTTATTTAGAAGGTACTGACGACTGTTAAAAATCTTCATGATAGCCGGGACCGACGGCTTAACGTGCTCTCCAAGGCACGGAACAAGCGATAATTAAGAATTCGGTACGCATATAACTCCGAAAAGTCATTGGTGCGCGCCGTGGATTCGAACCCGATACCCTCTGCATGGCAGTCTGTTGGTATCTCCCCTAGGCTATCGCTGCTTTATTTTCTGTAAGAGGGTACTACTCTCCAATTTATTTAGGTCTATTCATGGTGTTGGATTGATCAATGGTTGACCATTGAGGCCTTTATAATAATTCAAGGTTAGACGGATATTTACCTCCAAGTAAGCATATTGTCCTCCAAGTAAGCATAAGGACCGTGTGGTGACGGATTAAGAATACCAGGAATGTCGCCACCCCATATCATCCCACGGGTGTCGTAAGAGCCGACAGAGGGAGCATATTATGCAGAGAACAGCACTGTAAGAGAAGGAAAACGATACAACCCGTTTGGCCAGCGTGGTATAGTAGGCTAATTCCTCCTTTCAAAGGAGAGGCCTAGTCCAGCAGTGGACTGTTAAAGGCTGATGATCTGAAGCATATTGTAAAGAAAATACCGGTATGTCGTCCACCAACCAAAAATACCTACTAATATCAAAGGGACAGAAGAGAAGGGTAATGCAATATTTTTCAATCACAAAACCATAAAACCAGCTCCCAACAACAATCTCCACCATGATTCACAATCTCAGGTCAAACAGCCAACTAAAAGATAACTTCTACATATCTTTCATTACAGTAACCCATCGTACCTCTTATAATTTTCTCATCTCTCGCAACTTAACCTTTCAAGTACCGCGCCCTCCAAAACGTCAATTTGGCTATACGACCGCGCCGTACGACATCACCGCGCGCGCGGTACTAGACATTGAATGTTATCGCTCTGAGAGGTCTTTGTTTATGTTTTCAAGAGTTCGAGTTATAATTTCTTGAAACCCACTTATATAGCCAATATTAAAAAATTATAATAATAACATTTGAGTGTATATTTAGTTTTGTATAGCTCTCTGTTTTGAACGGATCTTAGAATACCGGTTCTATCGACAATTGTAGCGTATTATAATCAAAAATAAAATCAATTTTTGTTTATTTTTGTATTTTTATATTCTGTATAATATGGGTTTTCCAATTAAAACTAAAAATATGCATGTCTCCATTATAATAATTCCCCCTTTTCAATAGCAAACATTTGCTAAAATTCACAGTTTCGCGCGCATTGAAATGAAATGTCCTTTTACTTTTTAATTTGACATCAAATTGGATCAGAAGAAGGTTTCATAGCTGTCTATGATTCGTAAAAATGCAATGCCATTTGAAATAATTGATAAATTGTACTAGGCCAGTGTAAAAAACGTCATAGATTGAAGGACGGAATCTGGACATGAATTCATGTCGTCGGTAAACAAGGGGACTTTTTTGTAGGACATGAATTCATGTCCTCGGTCGTCGAAAGGTTAATACCGTAAACGTTCCATGCAAACACTCACTCGTGTGGAATTTGGGATCATAACGGCTGAATTTTGGAAAATTTATAGCTTATATCCTAATCCGGGATCTATGTATGGAAAACGTTCCTTTTATTTCCTTTATTTATACGATCATCTTTATATATGAATAAAACGTATACCAGGTAGAAATATAGAACGTCTAGTACTCTAAATTAGCCGTAGAGTCCGCATTCATGTCAGTTTTCTGATAGAATTTGGGATTGAAAATAGGTTCATTTGTAAATTAGGCAATGAATATTAAAGATCGGTCTGGAAGGTTCGTATTTGAAAGGTTTTCGGAATTAATATAACTTCTAATTGAATGCCCGTTGCCGTACCGTGTTAGTAAGTTTTCTCTCCACCGCTGGCAAAATGTAATACGCCTACGTTGATGGGTAATAGCGGCTCAATAATATAAGATTATTGTGATATGTCAAAGTGTATATTTAGTGTTGTTTTGATATTATTTATTTAGATAAGTTTATTTTTAGTGCATATAGTTAATTGTTCGGCATATGTCGTGTAATGGTGGCAAAAGCGATGAAGAAATAGGTGCCAGTGAACCTTACACATCTTCTACCCTGGTGCGCTGTTCTGTTCTGTCTGTTCTGTTCTATCTGTTCCCAGGCACGATTTTTCAAAGGTAAGCGGGGCCTTAAACTATATTTTGGCAAAATTCACAAAAACCAAAATGTACTTACCGGCCCCAATACGTCCAGTACTACACACAGTAATTCCACAGACGCCCCTAAAATTCCTTTTTGGCAATATTTGAGTCAGTTAAAAAATTCCATTCTCAAAATTTAGCACATTGCATAGGCCTTGTCATCCGGGAGGATTCTATTACTGCTTGGGAACAGTTACTCACCTTTCCGTATAGAATTCTACATGCTCAAGAAGACAGGCTTACAAAAAAAAGTTTGACAACAAAAATTAAAGAAAATTGCAATATTTCGACATCAAAATTAAATTACCATCCTGCCAAAGCACACAGCAATCGCACCATCTACCACTATGTAGAGTCTAAACTGAGGGAAGGTGATATCAGGGGAGCGTCCAGGCTTTTTTTCAGTACCGATGTGGTGGCGCCTTGCTCTGCCGACACACTCGCGAGTCTGCAGAGCAAGCATCCAGCGCCAGGGGATAACCTCTCCTTTCCTGATCCACCTAACACTGACTCGGGTTTTTTCAGCATTACAGCCAAGGACGTGGTTGGTGCCGCTGGCTCCTTCCGGAGCGGGTCCGCTGGTGGTCTCGACGGTTTGACACCACAACATTTGAAAGATCTTGTGTGTTCAAGCGCTGGGGCGGCCGGCTTTTGGGTGAGCTTACGGCATTAACTAATCTCATGCTCTCCGGCAATGTGAACGATGCCATCGTCGACGTTTTGTATGGCGCTAATCTGTGCGCCTTACGAAAGCGGGATGGTGGCATTCGTCCCATTGCCGTTGGGTGCACGTACAGGCGTATGGCAGCCAAGATATGTTGTCGCCATTTTAACACCACCTTATCTTGTAAATTTCAGCCACAACAGCTGGGCTTTGGTTGCAGACGAGGCTTCGAGGCTGCCGTACATGCCTTGTCATCGTACCTTGACTGTAATGGAGGTGAGGTTATCTTGAAGGTTGACTTAAAGAATGCCTTTAACTCAGTCAACAGGGACACTTTGTTGACACAAGTTAAATTGGAAACACTCCAAATTTACAATTTTCTTTGGCAATGTTACAGACACCCTTCGAAATTAATATACAAAGAACATCTTTTAGAATCGGCCGTCGGTTATCAACAAGGTGACCCTCTTGGACCACTAATTTTTAGTTTGGCCATCCATCCAGTTATAACCCAACTAAATTCTAAATTAAACATCTGGTACCTAGATAATGGAACCCTGGGCGGTGACGTAGAGTCTGTGTATCAAGATCTAGCACTTCTGAAATCAACATTTTTATCCATAGGCTTAGAACTGAATACAAACAAATGCGAAATTTGTATTAATGGCAATCTAGATAAATCCTCTATTCTTTCAAAATTTCAATATTTGGCTCCCGATATCACTCAAGTTGAAAAAAGTTCTCTTCACCTCCTGGGGTCCCCAATTTTAGACGACGGTTTTGATTCTTTTATACAGGAAAAAATTCAAAATTTTAGTGAAATTTCTGACAGGCTACTCAAAATTAATATACATTCGGCTTTCACTATTATTCGATATTGTCTTTTTGTCCCTAAATTTACGCACGCATTACGGTGCTCACCTTTTTGGAAAAATCCAACTCCACTCATTCAAATTGACAAAATTATACCCTGAGTAAAATTTTGAATGTGGCCCTGAATGACCGGGTGTGGCTACAGGCGTCCTTACCTGTGCGCTTGGGCGGCCGCAAAATTACCGACGTAAGCCTGCCAGCGTTCTTGTCATCGGTCCACAGCACTGCAGAATGGACTAGGAAAATTTTAGCTCCCTCACTGGTTGATTCTGAAGTGCCGTGTAAGATCGATGCCTTGAACTCTTGGAGATATGCTTGTCCAGGAACTGAGTCACCCCGAAACTTATCCTCCCAGAGGCAATGGGATGGGCCGATTTGCAGCGTGGTACGAGAAAACCTTCTCAATACATCGTCCAACGCTGCGGAGCGTGCTCGCCTGCTGGCTGTGGGAGAGTGGGAATCGGGCCTCTGGCTTCAGGCACTGCCATCGTCCAATATAGATATAGGTAAATTCACGAAAGTTGACCACAAATGGCGGCCGTCGCGCATATGTACATTCGTGCACCAATGGCGTTGCTCCATTCTTGACGCATTTAGGGAATGCGTCAAGAACGGAGCCACGCCATTGGCATTCCACCCGCGCCTCACCCCGCACCTCCACGGGGACCTAAAAAATGACTTCTGCGCAGTGGTCATCTTTCGTGAATTTACCTATACCATGTTGGACGATACGACCTTCCGCTTCGCTACTTGCCTCCGTTTAGGTGCGTCATGTGTCTTTCCGCATCGTTGTCACTATGGAGAGGCTGACGATAGCCTTGGTCACCATGGCCTGTCATGCAGCAGGAGCGCGGGTTGTATTTCTCGACACGCCAACCTCAATGATATACTGCGCCGTGCTCTTGCCACCGCTGGCGTTCCAGCCCAACTTGAACCTCAAGGCTTGGCACGCGACGATGGCAAAAGACCGGACGGGATGTCGTTACTGCCGTGGAAGCTGGGTAGGCCTTTGGTATGGGACGCAACATGTGTCGATACCCTTGCGCCATCTCATCTTCCCAGCACAGCGGGTTGTGCGGGCGCTGCTGCTGCTACAGCGAAGACACTCAAACGGCGCAAATATGTAAATCTAATATTTGAGCCGTTTGGGGTCGAAACATTGGGGCCATGGGGTCCAAGTGCGCGATCACTTTTTAGAGATCTCGCAAAGAGACTCATAGACGCCTCGCGTGACCAGAGGGCTGGCATGTATTTGGCTCAAAAAATAAGTATAGTCATCCAACGAGGCAATGCTGCCAGTCTTCTGGGCACGCTTCCAATTGACTGCGATGCGGATGAGTTTCATGACGCCTTCTAAATTTTAATCTTTATTTTTTTTTTAATTTTCCCTTGTATATATTAATTACTTTTTTTTTATTATTTTAAGACTTAATTTAATTATATTGTTAATCATTTAAATAATTATTAAATATAATCTTATTTAAAAAAATTATTGTGTAGGTAATGTTTGTATAATACTTCATCAGCCACAACAGTCCACTGCTGGACTAGGCCTCTCCTTAGAAAGGAGGAATTGGCCTACTATACCACGCAGGCCAAACGGGTTGGTATAGGGTTTGTATCAAGTTTTCCTTCTCTTACAGTGCTGTTCTCTGCATAATATGCTCCCTCTGTCGGCTCTTACGACACCCATGGGATGATATGGGGTGGTGACATTCCGTATTCTTAATCCGTCACCACACGGATTAAGAATACAGTTACACAGGAAGAATACAGATATACAGTTTGTATAATAGTATGCCTTAAATACTAAATTAATAAATGGTAAATATAGGTTTAGTTAGCCTTTTCAGTTAGCTTATTTATAATAATAGATTCGTCATGCTGAGTGTTGTGAGTTCAATCTCTACACAGGACAATATGATATGATACACGAGTTTTTGTTTCCAGTCTGGTGTTCTTTGAAGCGCCTGAGTTTAAGGAATAATCATCCTTAGTGCAGGCGTTATCTTGTACTTAAAATAAGAAATATTATGTTGCGTTGTAGTTATCATTATCGAAAATAAATAAAAACTTAAGTACATATAATTATCTGAATTCTCTGAATATAATTATTTATTCCAAGAAACATTATACCAAATATATGCACCGTACCGTACCTTCAAGTACCACATAGTTTTATGAGAATAAAAATATTTGATTACTGTAAAGTTGGGGTAGATCCACACGTGGAACAGCGCTTTGTGTGACCGACAGCATTTATGTATCAGTTCTAAGTATTAGTTTTGTTCGTTCTATAAAGTACCACGCAATACAGCACTAATTGCGTCAACATAATTATTTTCAATTCCTAATGTATTTACAATATTATATTATATGGCTCAGAAGTTTTTATGCGTGGGCGTGCATGAAGTACATGTATTGTTACTACATACTTTTTACAGACAAAAAAATATTCAATAATGTAATAATATTAAGAAGAAATAGAATACTAAAAACACGCAGAAGCATCCGAACTCGCACTAAACAAGATAAAAACGTCGAAACACATATAGAGGCGTCTGAAACATCCGTTGTACAAACTTAAATTTTCCATCAGATATTTTATTTATTTATTTATACACTGAACTGTGTACAGGTTGACTTAACGCCTTGGGCATTATCCGCCAGTCTACCTTTGAGTGGTGCTGAGAAACGTAGTAGGTGTATTAAATACTTACTATAATTATAATATAGGTACAATAATATAATATATATAAAGTAGTGATGTGAATAGAAATGACGATACAGATCCTATGAAACATCCGCTGATTTTGCTAACAAAAGCTCCTTTACCTTCGCCTTAAAGGACCATGAGTCAAATTGGGCCCAGTGTCCAACAGAGTTATGGCATATGCCTCTGTAAAGGATTTTGTTCGTACTAAAATTGTTAGTACCGGCACCACCTTCAATTCCATTGCAGAAAATAGATATGCACTTAAATAGATTTTGTAGATAAATACAATTGTTAGTCATAAAACTGTTATAGTAACAATATATTCATACTTTAAAGGTGCGTTTCTATGCTTGCCAAGGTTCTACAAGCGTCCACAAGCACAAGCGTGTAAACAAGGCGTTTGGCTTGGCTTGCGTGAGCTTGTGGACGCTTGTACAGGATTCGGTCTAGTATCGGTTTTTGGACACAGATCAAAGGGTGCTTGCGGCAAGCGCTTGCGACGCGTTCACACGTTGGCCCGCGCTTAGTAGCCGCTGTGATCTCGCAACGAACGCACGTCTAGATCTGTCTCCAAATGAGTGGCTGATCGAACAAAGAGAGTTTACTTATCGTTTTTGGAATATTGCCTGACAGAAATGTGTATCTGGAACCCCAAAAACGTTAATCACAAACGTGACGACCTGTCCGCCATGCTTGGATGTACGTAGCATACCGACGCATTCACAAGCGTGTAAGCGACTTCCAAATGGCAAGCGAGATTTGTGGACGCTTGGGGCTTGTAGATGCTGGTCGAGCATTGGCAAGCATGGAAACGCACCTTAAAATAATGGTAAACAATAGACGCGCTTGCGCCCGTGTGATTTACAACACTCTCCATCCCTTTTACACCTCTCGGATGCCTGCCTGGGCACCCGTCTGCTCTCAGTCAATCGACTTTTGATTCTCACGGTGTTAGCTGTGTGTTTTCATGTATCCTCTCGGCATATACAATTTAATCCACCGGCAGGTCATCTAAACGATATTATGATTGATGATTGAAATGTTAATAAAAATATTTTTAACTGTTAGCAGCTGTTTTATTTTTTATGTATTCTTTGCACCTGGAATTTAAACTAGTTAAAGATGTCAAACAACAAACACAACAATGCCATAACAGCATTACTTTGCAGGGTTATAGTTTATTAATGGTAGGAGAAAAATATTTATAGCAAAATAACCCCATGGACTCTTCGCAAAAATGAGTTCATATCTTTGTATTTAGTGCTTTACAAGTATATTCAAAGTAATCTCATCTCTGTTAGTGGGTGAGCCCCGGCTTCATACATTTTTGCCCATGGTCCTTTGTACTTCGTTTTGCACGTCCTGATTCCTAGAGGGCCCTCTCTCTAGAAATCAGGACGTTCAAAACGATTCCAGAGGAGAATGGACTGAACGAGAAAGTAAGAGTGAATAATAGATGTATTATGAGAAGGGACAGTAAGAAGAAGATTATTAGACGATCACAAATTGCGGTCATGGGTGGAACACAGATATTGTTAATAACACGTTAAATAATTTGGGGATGAAGGAGACAGGCAGAGATAAGAATAGAAAAGAGGGTAGTGAGAGCACGCAAACTGCGACGAAGCCATTTCAGTTGGGAACGGTAAGCAGACACATGGTCACACTTGCGAAGATTGAAAACGAATCGAATGCAGTTATTGAGAAGATGGTTGAGTTTGTTGAGAGATCTACATTCAGGTCATAGAAGCATACATCACCATAGTCGATTAACGGGAAAATCATGATCTGCACAAGCATAGTCTTGGTCTTGGATGGGAGCAAGTTCTTGAGGCGGTAAAGAGTCCGTAGGGTGCCGGTGACCTTTTGACTCACCTGGGTCACTTGAGTTCGCCAATTAAGTGTGGCATCCATATGCAGCCCTAGATTTTTAACAACAGGGTACCAATCTATGCCCATGCCGTTGTATTTTATGGTTAAAACATAAATTGCGTCTAATTTTCTTAATAAGCCTTGGCTGCCCAAGACAATGGCCTGACTTTTATTTGGGTTTAGAGTCAGCCCGAACCTTTGAGTCCAATTTATTTTGTATCTCAGCCAGATCCCTGTTAACCATGTCAATTGCCCTAGCCAGCGACTCTACATTTACCTGGCTATACATCTGCAAGTCTTCAGCATACAAATGGTGAGAACACTGAAGATTTTTAGTTATGAGATTTATAAAAATGGAAAATAACAAGGGAGAGAGAATACCGCCTTGAAGGACACCAGCTTTAATGTCAGCCCATCTTGAGTATGACTCATTAAGGTGTACCGACTGCTGACGCCCTCGAAGATATGTTGAGAACCAAACAAGAGACCTGGGTGAGACCTTAAGATAGGAGAGGACTGATTGCTTGCCAATTGCTTGCCAATACCAAGAGTTCCAAGGAACTTCCAAATATTGGCAGGCGATGTAGAGGTAATATTGTTAAGAATGTGTCGGCGTTTGGCATTTCGCTCCATTAGATTTATTATTATTAGATAGACACCGATTCCTTGCAGATTTAAAAAGCACCCAGTTTTCCTGCACCGGTCCCGTTTATATCTCCTAAACGCCCGATCCCTACGGCGCATACATACGGTGCTTACCCACTTTCTTGTTTCTTTGTTATTGATAAGATAATGGGAGTTAGCTGGCAACACTCGTTTTGTTTACATAGTCTTAAATAAATTCTAAAATATTTAGAGTAAAACATTATTAATAGCGGCGAGCGGCGAAAAAGTAGTGCAATAGTTATTAACTGTTGTGACAATGTTTGTGAAAATATTCAATCAGTGAAAAAACTAAGTGGACTTATATATCGAACTGTGGAGATCTTACAAAACAAAAGTTAATACTTTTGATTTGTATAGTTCCGTATATTTGTCTAAAAACATTACAATATTGAACCAAAAATATTTTAAAATCAAATGGCCACTGATATGCTTAAATTTTCTTCACAATTTAAAATAGTAATCTCAACAAAATAAAATTGATAAATACGTTGTGAAAACAGCTGTTTTGAAATATACAAGTAGCTCCACTTTGATCATAGACGTGTTAGCAGTGTTGAATAGATAAACTAAAAATATAGGTCTTCTACTCGACACCAGAGGGCGCATAGTGATACCAGCTTATAAACGTTAGTCGAAAGTAGTAGACAATAGCAAAAGAGTCTGCTACTCGGTACTAGGAGGCGTATAATGATACCAGCTTATAAAAGTAGTAGAAAATAGTAGATTATTTTCTACCATATAACATTATTCGAAGTTGGCCCATGATTAGAGAAACTCAATATGTCATCTACAGGGGTTATCGGTTTACAATGTTGCGCATCAGAAGACAGCACTAGTGATATCACTCCTACACGTTCAAACCAAAACTTAACAACTAGACCAACCAAGAGGCAGGCATTATCGCCCCCTCCTAACAGTGACAATCCTCAAACCACGCGCGAAGACGTTCGGGAAATAATAGACGATGCTTTGAAAACGCATTTTAATGATTTGATGAAACAGTTCAGTGCTAAAATGCGCGCAGTCTTGGACGCAGAACTTAAGCACGTCAAAGATGAGCTTCAAGACGTAAACGTAGTTCAACCTTGGAACATTATATACAAAACTGTAACTCTATACTTGATCAATATGATGGTAACTCACAAGAGTTAATATACAAATATTGGGCGATTTTAATCTTAGTAATATTGATTGGACGTCATCTCTTAACAATCACAGTTCCAAATTGTGTCAGACCTTTATCGATTTTGCACATGTAGTAAATTTTAGCCAGTTCAACTATGTCCGAAATAATAAACAAAAGGTCAAGAAGACCTTGTATTTTCCGATGTGCCTTCCTGCACAGTCACTGCCGCATCTGATGTGTTAACCTCTATAGATCAATTGCATCCACCAATCGAAATAAAAATATCCATTAAAAGTAGCAAGAATCTTAATGTTAATTACAATAACCGTAGGCTCTGTTATCACAAAGCTGACTATGTCGCCATTAACAATGCCTTGTCTTTAATTGACTGGGGAACTTTGCGATCTGAACACTTGGATGTAAATTCTATGGTGGAAACGTTTTACACCATACTGAATGAAATAATTCGAAGGTATGTTCCTCGTAAAATACTTAAAAATCACAAATATCCGCCGTGGTTTAAACGATCACTCATACATATGTTAAAAGAAAAACGTAACTTACATAACCGGTTTAAAAAATAAAGGAACCCAATGGATAAGGTTGAGTTCAAAATATTAAGTGTAAGGTGCTCAAAACTGGCGTCAGAGTGTTATAACGATTACATTACCGATATAGAGAATAATATAACCGATAATACAAAATTTCTATCAAATTTTCTGGTCATTTATCAAGGCTTAGCGAAATGATCCAAGCTTTTATTCAAGTTCCATGACAAACGGCACCATTACCAAATCGGATGGTGAAGGCATTTGTAACCTGTTTAGAGCCTATTTTGCCTGAGTCTATACAAAGTCGAATTCTAATGAGAAATTTTCACCAGTTCATCTTTCGGCACACTTCTTATAAGTAACAAAGAAATAATGAATAAAAAGTATAGATATTACAAAGGGGGCTGGGCCTGATGGAAATCCACCAATTTTTGTTAAAAACTGCACTTCTAACCTGTAATGTAGTAACCTCACTGCAAATTATCTTTGAATTGTCCAACGCCAGCGGTGTCTTTCCCGACAAATGGAAATTTGCTAAAGTGGTACCTATTCACAAGTCAGGTAGCAAAGAAAACGTCACCAATTATAGACCAATTTCCATCCTCTCCACAATGGCGAAGGTGTTCGAGTCCTTAGTTTATACCTACGAAATATTTGTCGGCTAATCAACACGGATTCGTAAGGGGTAGGTCTACTTCTATGAGTCTGACTTTATTTGTAGAAGACTTGGCTGAAGCCATTGACTACCATCAAGAGGTGGGATGTAATTTATACTGATTTCAGTAAAGCCGTTCGACAAAGTTCCTCATTCCATACCAATAAACAAATTATCACTTTATGGCTTTTGTGGCAATTTTCTTGATTGGTTGCATTCATACCTGTCTGATCGGTCTTCGTACGTAGTGATAAATGGTTTCAGATCTCATATGTTTTCTAACTCCTCCAGTATGCCGCAAGGGTCCCATTTGGGACCCATTTTGTTCAACATATTTATAAATGATTTACCAACTACCATTTTTAAATCCAATGTTTATATGTTTGCCGGCGACCTGAAAATTTCGCGCATTATTCACACCATTGAGGACATAAACATGTTACAACATGACTTCGATCACGTTTACCGCTGGTGCAATAACAACAAAATGCACATTAACATTGATAAATGCTATCACATAAAATTCTCCCGAAAAGATAATTCTGTGTGATCATCTTACTCAATAGGAAGCCACCCCATACGTCAGGTAGATTCAATAAAGGACCTCGGTGTCATTTTGGACAACAAACTAACATTTGAACTCCAAAGAGAAAATACTATCAAAAGAGCATCAAAAATGTTAGGATTTGTCATAAGAAACGGTAAAATATTTCGTAAACCACATACGAAAATATTATTATACAATACTTTAGTGCGGAGTATTCTTGAATATTGCCCTGTTGTCTGGAAACCTCATTACTCTACTCATATACTTATACTTGAAATAATCCAGAAGCGATTTTTATGGCACTTGGCATTTTCAACCGGTTTAGCTAAAACGGCGAGAAAATATGAAAACAGGCTAAGCGTTTTCAAAATATCATCACTCGAAAAAAGAAGAACACTTCTGGATTTAAATTTTGTGTATAAGCTTCTGAACAGTGAGGTAGAATGCTCCGCGCTTGTGAGTAAATTTAATTTCAAAGCTCCAAGTCGAATACCCCGTGGTATAATAAATCTTATGGTCCCGCCGTTTCGATCCACAGTTTTGGGCTACAACTCACCCATTCCTAGACTATGCAGAGCTGTAAACAAATATTGCACAAACAACGTTGATATGTTTAGCATGACAAGGAATGAATTCCGGAGGCACATCTTTGTTAGTGTGCTTGATTGATTAGATTGCAATAAAGTGTACAGCGCGAGTAAGGAAACAAACGAAAAGACATATATATGCTTTAACTAACCGCGCTCTCTGCCCTTTCGATTTAATATGTACACAGGTCCCGCATAATCGACTCCAGTTCTAAAAAATACCATACCAGGGTCTAAACGATCTGAAGATAAGTCTCCCATTAAAGGGGTTATCGTTTTACCCTTCATTCGCGTACAAATGACACATTCGCGAACCATTTTACGCGTAAGATTTCGCGCGCTCAGCGGCCACCAGCGTTCACGCAAACTCGATAACAACAGCTGAGGACCGGCATGAACTAATCGTATATGTTCGTATCTAACTAACAGTACGCTAAAATGATGCTTACCGCATAACAAGATTGGATGTTTCTTATTGTAATCAAAACTGGAACTTGCAAATTTGGTATTTACATACCTTATTTTGCTTGACGTTTCGAGACGGTTGCACGTCCCGTGGTCGCAAGCTGACTGGTGTGGCGATGTCACGTCTCCGAGTGAGATTATAGATTTTTATTAGAGAATTTCAATCGGGAAGAGGGCTTCAAATTGTCATCGGCGTGGAATCCTGTGATTCGGCTAACAACACCCCACTTTAACGCGCAGTCGGCGAATGTTCAATATACAGATACGGTTAGTGTGTTTTGCGCCGGTACTTCGAATATCAACGACCCGGGGGTAGAAACAGAATCTTCTACCTCGCTCGCCTCGATGTAAATACCTAATTTGCATGTTCGCGTTAATTCCCGTCTATATATATATATTCTTAAACATGCAACGTGAATGTTTAAAAGTTTCTAAAACTGGAACTATTAGATAGTCTACCACCGACGCGTATTATGTTATATTCATCCAAATATACGTTAAGACCAGAAATACGACTTAATTCCCTAGTATTTGTATTAAGAGGCAGTTTTTTAATTAGTTTATCGTAAACACTCGTGAACGATTCTTGCTGCGCAAACCTAACAAGCATACGTTCGGACATACTCAACTCATCCACTGATAACAAACCGGTATTTTGTTTACGTTTTCGACCGCTGCGAGCGGCTGCTATAAAACGTAGTACATAGGCACCTATACGTATTTATCTACGAAATGAGGAATAATTTTCAAATTTAAATAAATCAGACGAATTGATTGCACACATCGAATTTAAGGATTGTGGTTTTAACTCGGGTTAATCATTAGTGTAACTAGAATTTTCGTCTTTCATTACATCATTAGGAAAATCATTAAATTGCAAACATGACAGACCGTTCCACCACAAACTATTCGTAATTAATTCATCGAGATGTACCCCCCTAGACAACAAATCAGCTGGATTATCCTTACTGGGAATATGTAGCCAGCTGGCATCACCCGTCAATTCATTAATTTCTGTGACTCGATTACGCACAAAAGTTTTTAATAAATGTGGTGACATACACATCCAACCAATAACTATGGTCGAGTCTGTCATAAAGAAAGTTTTGGTGAAAGACAATCTTAATGAGTCAATTATTCGTTTATATAGCCTAGCACTCACGAGAGCGGCACTAAGTTCTAATCGAGGGATAGTAACCGATTTCAAAGGTGCAACTTTACTTTTAGAACACAACAACGAACTAAACACGCGTGAGTCATCGTTATATGTACGTATATAGGCACACACTCCGTATGCACCTTCCGACGCGTCACAGAATATATGCAATTCGATGTTTTGTACATACTCACTTATAACGTGCCGTGGTATTCTTAATTCGCGTAAACGACTTAGTCCGTCGATGAAACTATGCCAAATTATTGCAATTTCATGTGGCACCGGGCTATTCCACTCAAGTTTACTAAGCCCCAATTTTTGTCACAAAGTTTTAGCTATTATTGCCACTGGTGATAATAAACCTAACGGGTCGTATATTTGCGAGATGACGGACAGCATTAATCGTTTGGTAAGGGGCGAATTATAATTCTCCTGAGATTTAGTAGTGTAATAAAGCTCATCTGTACCGCTATGCCAACCTATACCTAAAGTTTTATTTTGTGTATGTTCATCTGTGAAGGTAGTACTGCTTTGCGTATCCTTCGAACTAAACTTCCACTTTCGTAATGAGAAACAACCTGATTGCAAGACTTGTGATACCTTCTCACAGATGGTGATCAACATTTGGTGGTCATCATGGCCGGTGATCAAATCGTCCACAAAAATGTCGTTCATGATCACATGCGCGACGACCTTATCATCAGTTTCTAAAGCTAGCTGACGTATGCAACGCATGCTTAAATATGGCGCTGACGCAGTCCCATACGTCACGGTATTCAGTTGATACACCCTCAAAGGATCTGTAGCGTTCTCGCGCTACAATATTAGTTGAAGTGACCTTTGATCTGGCTGTATCAACACCGCCCTAAACATTTTCTCTACGTCAGCGCTGGCTACGTATTTATACTGTCGAAAACGCAAAAGTATCGAAAATATGTCATTCTGTAGTGCTGGCCCTATATACTGAATGTCATTCAGTGATTTTTGGGATGTGGTCACAGCACTAGCATCGAAGACCACCCGTAGTTTAGTAGTAGTACTACTATCCTTCATTACTCCGTGGTGACAAAGGATATAATTCGGGTTGTTGAAGCTATCTATACGCGTCATATGGCCTAAGTTCTCGTATTCACGCATAAAATTACAATATAAATGTTTATAACTAGGCGAGCGCTCAAGTTTGCGCTCGAGGGACAAGAACCTAAGTTTGGCCATATGCAAAGAATCGCCCAATACGTCTGGTGATTCTTTCAATGGGATACGCACAGAAAATCTACCATTAGCATCACGTTGACTTGTTTAAGTAAACAAATCCTCACAAAAACGTTCATCGGCCGTGAGAGTATCGAGAGGCTTAGATACATTTTCTAATTCCCAAAAACGTGCAAGTTGTTCATCAATAGACTGAACTAAGTTACAATTAACTTCATATGAATTATTTACGCGTAGGCACTTAGTAGTTAAAGGGCCGGACAACAACCAACCTAACTTGGAATTTTGTAAGTATGGGCAACGGCCCATACTTGGGATGCGATTAGCTAACGAGCTAATCGCATCCTACTATCACATAATAGGTCCCAGAAAAGATCCGCACCTATCAGTAATTCGATCTCTGACGGTACATGATAGTCGGGGTCTGCCAACTGGATATTAGTGGGTATACGTATAAGTTCGGTATCAATGCTTGTCGAGGGTAAACTGGATGTTATACGCTGCAAGACAAGACATCGAATCCTTGCTATAATCGCTCAACCTGGAACGTATAGTTATATCGCATGATATATTTGAGTCTGTGACGGATTGTGCTACGCCACATATCTGTATAGTGGACTGGATAGAAGGCGCGTCTATTAATCGTCTTAATTTTTCTGTAATAAAGCAGTGTTGGCTACCGTTATCCAACAAGGCCTTAACTATATGTACTTGATTATTTACGTCTAATATCTCTGCTAGCGCAGTAGGTACATAATAATACTGGCTGTAAGGATACAGATCGCGCGGGCGGCGGTGATCGCACATTCGAATTCGTATGATATGTATTTATAGACATAGTGTGCAATACAGTTGACGCGGTCCCGCTCGGGCCGGGCGCGTCAGCTGATCGATGACTATAAGTAGTGTCGGCTTTACCCATATGTAGCAACGTATTATGTTTGTTTTTACACTGTTTGCACTTACCAAAAGTGCAATCCGAAACATTATGTCCTGAACGTAAACAGTTACGACATAATTGTTTATCGTCTACAAGTTTTAATCTATCCTGTACAGACAAATTTAAAAACTGAAAACACGAATATATCTTATGATTACCGTTACAAGTGAGACACGTACGATTCGATTGTTTAAATGGCTTGCCCTTAGAAACGGCTGGAGAAGTACTTACTGTATTCGCGACGTAGTTATGTATCTTTTGCGACCTATTATTTGAAGTATTATCAACTGGCTGCGATTTATTTTGCGACTTATTTGCACTAATCATATCCAATGCGTCTGCCTTATTTTTAAGAAAGGTGAGTAAATCGTCTTACTTAATTTTTTTATTACAATCTGAGTAGATCGATCCGATATAATTCTCCCAATCACGTTCAGTGGATGAATCGAGTTTAAAAAACCGTTAAGAAAATAATTATCGTATCCCATGACTCGGTAGGTTCATCCAGCGTTTTAAGGGCACAAAGGTTCCTCAGTATGGTGTCTACTAGCTTTCTAACCTGTTATGCAGACTCATGTTTCATACTAGTAATGGAAAATAATGATTTTATATGGTTATGCACTAGTAGCCGAGTATTAGCCGCTTGACCGCGCACAAGTGACTATTCTCCCTTTTTCGAAATGCCGTAGACCGCGCACAAGTGACTATTTTCCCTTTTTGGTTACAGCGCTATACTCGATCTGAATTTACTGTTTCTTTCTATTACGTAATGTTTTAAATTATTTTTCTCTGTACTATTCAAATCATTGAACATTTCTTCATGCTAAAAATAAGAAGCGAGTCTTAAAATCGTTAACCCGGAACGAAAAAATAATGTCAAATGCCACTCTTTGTTTCGCGTGCTCCGTGATTACGTGATTATCGTATGCGTGTAATTAAATATTTTTACACTATGATACATGTTTTTTTTTTATTTAATTCGGTGTAGATAGAATCTCTCTACAGTTAAAACTCATAAAATATGTATGTCATCGATTTACTTTTTAAAATAATCCTGTTTAAAATACACAAAGTGTTTTTTTCAACGATAGTCAATGTTCGCTGCTAAGTAATTACGTGCTTATCGTATGCGCGTAATTAAATATTTTTATACTATGATACATGTTTTTTTTTTATTTAATTCGGCGTAGATAGAATCCCTCTACAGTTAAAACTCATAAAATATGTATGTCATCGATTTACTTTTTAAAATAATCCTGTTTAAAATACACAAAGTGTTTTTTTCAACGATAGTCAATGTTCGCTGCTAAGTATAATAAATTAGAAAGTAAATATCAACAAAGAATTCATACGACTTGAAAGAGTCATTTATAAGGTTGAAGAAAACATCACTTCAACTTACTCATGTTACCGACTTATCAACAATAAATGTTTATGTTAGCGCGCCCATCTGGCGAACGGCGGCGCGACATTTTGTTTAGAACGTGAGCGGTCAAGTGAATTCGGCGAATTGGCGCTAGCGGTCAAGCAGTTACGAAACCTTGTTTCTAATAATTCCCAGGCATGTTGGTAATTAGAAGCTGTAAAGTCTAACGCACTGATTACGTGAATAGCCGCACCGCTGAGTGAGCTTCTCAAATAATGGAATTTCTCTATTGGGTCCAAGTCAGTACGAGTATGTACCATTGTTATGTATGAATTTTTGAACTCCAGCCGGTGATCCTACGACCCATCAAAGACAGGTAGTTTAATCTCAGGTAGTTTCACGGTTTTTCGCGATTTACAGTGTTTACGCTCGTCACCAGTCTCACCACCTTCGACCAGACTTTCAGCTAAAGCTAAAGCGCTAAAATATAATGATTCGAATGACTCGACATATTCTGTGTTAGAAATCATGTCGGTATCTAAGGCTAAGAACTCACGGAGCGATTTTCACCCGCGACCGCCGCGATGGTGGAACTGCGGTTTTATTTCTAAACTCACGAGACCGATTATTTCCGCGGTTTTGCAGCGGCTGCGATCATTGCCTGCAGACGTGGCGGGCGATAATCGCAACACGGGCGGTTGCAACACGTAAGTAATTAGTAGATCGATTTCAATATCCATTTTACAATGTTTGTTTAATTTTAAACATGCACAAGTATTTAACACGATGCCACAAAAGCCACTGGCTGGTGCAAAATGACGTTGGATTTCTGTACCCGCCGCCCCTCGCCCGCTTCCGCGGCCCGCCAACCGACCGCAAAGCGCGCGGGCGCCAACCGCCGAGGCTGCGGTTGACCGTGGCCCGCACGATTCCACTAGTTGCCCGCCGGTGCAGCGGGAACCGCAAACAACCGCGCACACCGCGGGCGTAAAACGCGTCGGTAGTTGTGCTTTAATTTTTTAAGTATATATCTGCATTCTGCAGAAGCTGCGGGCCCGCAACCGCGGTGGTCGCGGGTGAAAATCGCTCCGTGAGTTCTTAGCCTAATAAAAAATTCGATTTGCGATTGAAGGTCGTTAAATGTTTGAAAATGGTCTTTAGCTGCCGCCATTCTAAAGGACAATGGCAGAATTTGGTCTGGGTTTGTTGTGGCGACCTTAAACTTCATATGAACAAAATAATTTGATTTTTTTTCTACGATTTTTAATAATTTCACTTTATCTCGTTAAATCCGGAGTATTTTATGATGATAAAAAGCATTCCAATTGATTACGAACTAGGTACCTACTTTATTAATTGATTGTTGCCATAGACAATGGTGTAACAGGAATAGACGTTTGACATTGATCCGTATCGATTATTAGATAAGTACTCGATACGATCGATCTTTATAGGGTTGATTTGGTTTAAAATATAATTATTAAAATGCAGTTATTTAATCTTTAATCAACATTATATCAATAAGCTAATATTTTTGAAGCAAAACAACTTTTAAATCAAATAAAAACGTCACAGCATCGTTTTAATATTGTATCGATTTCACATAAAATCGATTTGAAATGTGCAACTCTGCTTTTGTCTTTGGCTGTGACAGTTAGATGCTACAGAATACTTCTGCGTTTAGATGTACATAATGTCGATCTGACATAATGATGTCATTTGATAATTCAAACGTACCTACATCATTCATTCTTAACTAAAAATTAAAACACCGATATCTTCTTTTTCCATGTTTCCCGAGTGAAAATAGAATCATTTATAGACTTTGTTACTTACGCCGATTTTTTTGATATATTTTATATTACTGTACGTTTCAATTTAAATGCAGACATTTTGATGTATGGAGATCTGCCATTGTCCTTTAATTTCATGGATTTGCAGCTTAGAAGGAAGATTATCTTGAAATGACTCTAAATATTTCCTAAACTGAGTGATCCTACCCCTCAATGTGCCCCGCTACCTTTTAAGGTCAGAGAGGTCACATCGTTTTGATACGGGTGCGGAAGGCCCCGTCAATTTATCGTCCCCAATCATCACAAGGGTTACAAGGAGAATAGAATAAAGTACTTACAGTTTTCACCGTTGTTTCCGACTGTTATACGAGAAACCGGCGTCACACGATATGTTATGAAAGCGGCAAGTACAGGCTAATCTGAAATAATTATGCATATAATAACATGGTTTTGACACTGATTGATTGGAATGGGAGTAGACGGGATCGAAGACCTGACCCTTAAACTGATGTCTCCTGCCTGGCTGGTAGATAGGTATTCGCAAAGTCCAATCGGTGATCTGGCTCGACGTTGACCAAATGGTGCTGCACGGGGGTCTCGGGTTTGCTACTCTTCAATGATTGATTTATTATGATATGCTTTCAATGGTTTATTATACAAAATACAATGCTTAATATAATTGTTATAATTGTACGTGTCTCTCTTCAATATGCAAAAAAGGTAATGGCCGACGGAAAGGATTTGAACTCCACCGAATGCCTGAACGTCATCCGTATTCCTCCCGCGGCGATGTAGATGGCGCTGTGATGTATTTCGAATGTTGGTAAGTAGTAACTCGTTGCGACGCTAGATGGCGCTTGTTGATGCGTAGACATTTGTTATTTTGTACAGTACTCCCAAATTAATAATGCGCATGCAGATCTTCGTTAATTGTCGTATTCCCAGAAACACCCGAATCATTGAATTGTAAGAGCCCTAAACAATGCACTTGCATTTTGCACCTTGTTCGAAAGAAATAGGAGTGAATATTATGTGTACACAATCGAAAACAATTCGGGCGGTCGGCAGCGGTCGCCGGTCCGTCAAAGGTCCGTCAGTCGTCTTTATATAATGGTGGTGACACGTGTTCTCTCTGTGTGGAATTATATAGAGCTGCTATTACACACCCTTCTTGGTTTTGTTTTCAAAGGTGAATTTAATTATGTTATTCAAATTCAAATAGTTTATTTTGTAAAATAGGTAAATATACTAACATTTTTCACGGCTTGTTAATATTAAAAAAATAAAAATACCTACTTTAAATACATATTAAGTACGAGAAAAAACATTTTAAAAAGATACACACAATAAACAAATAGATGTAGGAATAAATAATATTATAAAGTATATTAGTACATAATGCAATAATACAACAAATAAAAAAATATGTCTAACTCTGCCCATACCATTTTCTTTCAGACGTATTCTTCCAGAATAGATAAATTTAAACGTGGAAAGCCACTTAAGTCACAAGCACGGCAAATGGTATTTAATGTGTACCTTTATTTCTTAAATTAAGCCAATGTTTTCAAAAAAGACCAGGATGGTTATTTAAAAAAAATTCAGGACCGTGTTACAAAAGCTACAGGAATTTCACGACGAACTTTGACTAATATTTTAAACGAAAAAAAAACAGAATCAATCAATGAAATTTTCCACACCGAAAAAAGGAAAACCTAAAAGTAGATTTCGGCTGGGACTTGATGATTTCGACTACTGTGTTATTCATAATATGATATACAATTTTCACTTGACGCTCAAAAAACTCCCAACTGTAAATAATTTGAGAAAAAAGTTGATCGAAGCTGTTAATTTCAAAGGCTGTGCAAAGACTTTAAAGCTGATCTTGAAAGAAATGGGGTTTAGGTTTCTGAAAACTGATAATAACAGACGGTTACTTATGGAAAAGCATGGTATACGTTTAAAAAGGATCAAATATCTCAGAGAAATACAACAGTTGAGGAATTCTGGTAGAAATATAGTGTTTATAGACAAGTCATACGTGCATACATCACATACTAAGGGTAAAACTTGTCAAGATATCAGCAAAAAAGGTATCAAACAACCCATTTCCAAAGGAGAGAGAATAATTATTGTACACGCAGGTAATGAAAAAGGCTTCGTCCCAGGGGCTCTAATGTTACATAAATGTGTCGACTCAGAAGGTGATTATCATAAAGAAATAAACGCGGAAAGTTATCAAGCTTGGCTACGCAATCAATTGATTCCTAACTTGCCTCCTAATAGTGTGTTGGTAATTGACAACGTCCCATATCATAATAAGCTGTCTGTGAAACCACCAAACTCAAACACACCTAAACCACAAATGATAGCTTGGTTACAACAATACATTATTCCGCATGACCTAAAGAAACTGAAACCCGATTTGTATGAAATTATAAAAAGACATAAAGAGAAATACACAGAATTTGTCATTGACCGTATAATGGAGGAACGTGGGCATCAAATTATACGATTGCCACCATATGATCCCGATTTTAACCCCATTGAAAATATTTGGTCCCAAATAAAGCAACACGTAGCCAAAAAAAATATTGCAATGACTGTCACGTCAGTTAAAGATGCTATATTAGAAAAAATCAATAATATAGGACTGGAAGAATGGAAAAAAGTTTGTGATCATGCTGTTACATGCGAAGATGAATATAGAAAATTTGACCCAAGAATCGATAGTTTTTCTGATGAAATGATTATTTACACAGGTGATAGCAGTGGGGAAAGTGTGAATCAACAAGAGCATAATGAAAGTTCTGATGAATCTACTATGTCAGGAATAGAGATCCTCCCTGATTCTGATTATTTTTTTTGTAATTGTAATATTATTCTGGAATGATCACTGCTGTAAATTCTTTTGAACTGAGATGTTATGATTAGATTTCTAAGATTTTAATGTAACGTGTGTTTGAAAACCATTTTTCTTCTTCTAATATAAACCTTGTATTAATTAAACCTTCTTTTCTTCCATCATTACACCAGCTATAGCAAGACACTTAAAAAGTATAATACTCGAAGTAAATCAATTCAACAAAAATTGTAGCATATTCGCTATCGTGTGGTTTTATTCACTATTTACTTATACGGAACTATCGAATCAAATTTCTTTACTGATAAATCAATATTTTTTTTTTAACACAAATAACATAATTTTACTAAATTATGCACTTAACAACTCTATATACATGTCGTCTTCCGACGCTCGGGGAATACGACCGTTGCCGAACAGTGACGAAGATTTCTATGCGCATTATCACTTTGGGAGACCTGTAATTTCTTTTGAATCTTGTAATTTCTTGGCTTAGGTACTCAAACAAGTTACTTTTTTTTCTTTTTATGTACTTATATTGCATTCCCGTAAGGGGTAGACCGTTGAAACCTTATTTTTAAAAACTGTAATATCTGCCTATGTACACAGTTGTAGTGAAAGTAGCACTTACTCGTCTCTTTATTGTAGGGGTGTACGCCCCGGTCAATATAGTTACGGGTATGTCACAACATGAGCAAGACGAAAGGCAGGAGTTTTGGGAGAGTTTAAGAGAGATTTTAAGGAACTGCAAGGATAATGAAAGATTAATCTTGTTAGGGGATTTCAATGGATGGGTGGGAGTAAAACAAGATGGATTTGAAAGGGTACTAGATGCATTTGGTGATGAGAGTGTGAACATAAATCGAAAAGCACTGCTTGAGATTTGTTTGGAGTGGAGCCTTTGTGTGACAAACACCATGTTTGATCATAAAAGGATACATATGTATACGCGAGAGGCAAAATGTTAGAAGAAGTATGATTGATTTTGTGATAGTAGATAAACGATTGAGAAAGAATATGTTGGATACAAGAGTATATCGAGGGATCGACATCCATACAGACCACTTCTTGGTGTTGAGCCGGGTAAGTGGGCTCTTTAAAGGATGGCGACACCGTAGTATGTATAGCGTCTGAAGTATGTGGTGTGATCAAGAGAAGGAAAATACGAAAGGTTAAGAATACATGGTGGGACAAGGATGTACAATCGGCAGTGTCAGAGAAGAAGAAAGCTTGGTCAGATTGGTTGGCTGCCAGAGCAAATGAAAGAATGGGAAAAGCAACGAGTGTAGACATAGATGAAGCAAGAAAGGAGTTTGTTAGGTCAAAAGGAATAGTGAAAGAAATGGTTAAAAGGAATAGTGAAAGAAATGGTTAAAAGGAAAAAAAAGGAAAAGAAAGATGAGTTTGATAGCAGATTATCTGACGATTTCCAGAGGAACATTAAGTTTTTCTGGAAATCCGTTCGTGCAGTTCGAGGAAGAACTCAATCCTCAGAACACACATCCATCAGAGACGAGAATGGAAAGATAGTAAATGGTGAATCGTGCGTGCTGAAGAGATGGAAAGAGTATTTTGAAAGTTTATTTGAATGAACGGCGATAGAGACACCGATAGCTGAAATGAATGGTAATGATAGCAATGATGAAAGCGTTATTGGCGTGGATGAGATCGTGAAGGCACTAGGAAGTATGAAAGTAGGTAAGGCTGCAGGATATGATAGGATTACAGTTGAAATGCTGAAGGCTGGACAGGGCATCATAGTTCGTCAGTTGCAGTGGTTATACAACTTGTGTTCGAGCACCGGCCGAGTACCTACTGACTGGGCCAGAGCTATAGTTGTGCCTCTTTATAAAGGAAAAGGCTCGCAACAAGATTGCAAAAACTATAGCGGCATTAGCCTTCTCAGCATTGTTGGCAAATTGTATGCAAAGGTACTTATTGAAAGAGTTATGGAAGTAACTGACAAGAAAATATGGGATGTACAAGCGGGATTCCGAAAAGGTATGGGATGTACGGATCAGGTATTTTCCCTGCGAAGCATAGCCGAAAAGTTTTTGGCCAAAGGTCAAAAGGTCTATGGTGCATTTGTGGATTTGGACAACGAGTGAAGCAAGTGAATGAGTTTGTATACTTAGGTACGTTTTTTACAAGGGATGGTAAGAATGAAGAAGATATTGAAAGAAGAGTTAATGCAGGTAATAGAGAATGGAGCTCTGAAGGCGTTAATGAATAGCCAAAACTTGTCCGAAAAGGCACGTTTGACTGTGCATAGAGGGGTATTAGTGCCTACCCTCATGTACGGTAGTGAAAGTTGGGTATGGCAGAAGAGATTTGAAAGTAGAATAAATGCTGTAGAAATGAGAGCACTGAGAAGTATGTGTGGTGTATCTTTGACCGACAGAATAAAGAATTGTGTGATAAGAGAGTATTGTGGGGTAAAATAAGATGTAGTGACAAGCATTGAGAAAGGCATGTTAAGATGGTTCGGGCACATGGAGAGGATGGATGACGATAGACTGACAAAGAAGATATATAAGGCAAGTGTGAATGGGACAGGACAAAGGGGACGACGTAGGCGGACGTTCTCTGACCAGATTGGAGACATCCTGAAAAAAGGACAAGTCAGAAGTACCCTTAACAGAAGAGCATGCATGAGAAACTTGATGGGAGTGAGTGAAGCGAGAGAGTTATGTCAGGATCGTTGCAAATGGCGTTCCGTAGGCTCTGCCTACCCCTCCGGGAAACAGGCGCGAGTCTATGTATGTATGTATGAACATAGTTGTGCAATAAATAGATCTTTATTTTTTCTTTATCTTTACCACGGTACCAGACGCAATATGAAAATTGTCAGTCGCAATGTAAAACGACATTACGCTTCGCCGATGAAATAGCAAATTCACATTGCGATCTTCAACAATTTCATATAAGCATATCGCCTTTATACTAGGGCATAAAAATAAAATTAGTACCAAGACGAACATAAAAAGATTTTGCATTTTTATAATATAACATACATACATACATAGAATCACGGATGTTTCCCGGAGGGGTAGGCAGAGACTATGGAACGCCATTTGCTACGATACTGACATACCTCTCTTGCTTCATAAATGAATATAATATAAATACAGATAAATTTGAGTCTGACGCATATTTTTTGGTAGTGCCCAACTGTAGGCCGAAGACAAGAGTTTAGACCAACGGATGATGCTCGCGCGTTGCTAGGTAAAGGAAAAAGATGAATTTATCCTTACCTTTCCATCCTGCCTCCTTTTTCTATTCCCTTCCTCCTTAACATTTTCTACTATCAGTACCTACTCGTACTGTAGTTGCGGAAAAAATACTTGGGCCACCGGCATTTATTTTAAATGAACATAAGGCTGTATGAAATACGTCGATTTTCTGTAAGTGGGTACGGCTCTTCGATAGAGCTGTTTTCCATTGATAGGTCACAACATCGTGTCCCTACCACGTAATAATAATTTAAGGTTATACGGATTTACCTCTAAGTAAGCAAATAGTAAGGAAAATACTGTATGTCGTCTACCAAATATTAGTAAATGCGAGGGTACCGCTGTTAAGATACATGCAACACAAATATTTAAAATCAATATTTTCAGTTATGTTATTTTCTTATTTATGTTCTTTAAAAATACCTACTACTATCAAAGGGACAGAATGGACGTAATAAAATATTTTACAATCGCAAAAACATAAAACCTACCCAACAACAATTCCCATCATGATTCACAATATCAGGTTAAACAACCAACTAAAAGAAAACTTCTACATATCTTCCATAACAGTTACTCATCTTTATAATTTTCTCATCTCTCGCATCTTAATACCGTAAACGATCCATGCAAACACTCATTCGTGTGAAATTTGGGATCATAACGGCTGAATTTTGGAAAATTTATAGCTTATGTCCTAATCCGGGATATGTATGGAAAATGTTCCTTTTATTTCCTATATTTATACGATCATCTATTTATACGAATAAAACGTATACCAGGTAGAAATATAGAACGTCTAGTACTCTAAATTAGATGTAGAGTCCATTCATGACAATTTTCTGACAGAATTTAGGATTGAAAATAGGTTCATTTGTAAATTAGGCAACGAATATTAAAGATCGGTCTGGAAGGTACGCCCACTTAATTTGATTGTAAATATTTGAAAGATTTTCGGAATTAATATAACTTCCAATTTAATGCGGGTTGGAGGAGTAGCCGTACCGTGGTAGTAAGTTTTGCTCCTACCGCTGGCAAAATGTAATACGCCTACGTTTAAAAGGGTAATAGCGGCTCAATAGTATCAGATTATTGTGTATATTTTAACCTTAAATTTAAGCGGTTTATTTATTTAAGATACAATATGTCACAACTGCAATTGCGGCGTAGTATTTTAAGCGATCGTGCTGAGTGCTATTGTGGGTTCAATCTTCATAAAAGATAATACTTTGTGTGATCCACGAACTTATCTTCAGAGTGTGGGTGTTCTTAGAAACGCAAGGGTTTCAGGCATATATCATCCCTAGTGCGAGCGTTATTTTTTTACTTAAAACAATAAATATGTTTCATTGAAGTTATCATTAAGTTGGTAACGAATATAAATAAAAGCTTAAGTACATAATCATATCTGAATTCATTGAATATATTTATTCAAAGAATCATTATCATAAAATATTCTGTTGAAGTCTATATTGTATATATCGGAATGGTCATCAGTACGGACTTCAATTGACTACGAAACGGAAGTGCATAGATGGCGCGCTTCGACAGAGTCTGGTGATGTTCGCTACAGTCGAAGAGGGGGGTGACGGTTGACGTTCAACGGAGCGACACAACAACGATCTTGGAGACTCTTGGAGACTCCGGGCGGACAACAAGTACCTAGAAACTGTCACTCGTTTCGTGTTCAGTAATAGTTATAGTCAGTCTTGTTAAATTTTATTTGCTGTGCACTTATAACAAACTGTGATGTGAAGTGTTGATACCGGCCAAGAATCAAGCAACCCCCCGACATCAGAAGTGGCATCATGGACCAGCGCGAGCGAGGGCGACTGCTAACACTGCTATGTTGATGAATCAGCTGAGCTGCCAATTGCAACCGTGCTGAGCGAATTTTGTCTGATTTTTTTTATTGGTTCTACCAATTTTGTAGTGGCGGTAGTAGTAAAACATTACGCGTTTAACCTTGGAAATATCATAATCGTTGTGGTGATATCGCCATTACATCGTACCGGGTGTTGTAGGTTCGATTCCTACATGAGACAGTGAGTTGTGGAACCGTTTGACTTTTACGGTGCTGTGGTTCCCATGGCATGATCTCATGAATAATCTTCTTTTTAATAACTTAAGGAAGAAAGACAAAGAAAGATGTGGGTAGTAATGATTTAATTGTGACCTTTGCCGTATTTCAAATTAGCGTATGGTTGTCTGACTACCACAGTGATCTAGCTATAGCGTAGATAGCGAACGGAGGTTTGAGTTTGATACGCCAGTTAAAAAGAAAGCGATTATTTTTATTTCTTCATGCGAGGGTGGCTCGCACTCACGAACCTTGTGATCATATTATGCTTGCAAATAGATTAATCTTGTCTCAGAGTCAGGGAGACTCAACGGCGCAGGATGCCAGTTCCAGTGGATATGTTTTCCACCAAGAGCGGATATGTTTTCCGCTATGCTAGTATGATTCTAGTTTTAGTGGATATGTTTTCCACCAAGAGCGGATATGTTTTCCGCTATGCTAGTATGATTCTAGTTCTAGGGGATATGTTTTCCACCAAGAGCGGATATGTTTTCCGCTATGCTGGTATGATTCCAGTTCTAGTGGATATGTTTTCCACCAAGAGTGGATATGTTTTCCGCTCTGCTAGTATGATTCTAGTTCTAGTGGATATGTTTTCCACCAAGAGCGGATATGTATTCCGCTATGCTAGTATGATTCTAGTTCTAGTGGATATGTTTTCCACCAAGAGCGGATATGCTTTCCGCTATGCTAGTGTGATTCTAGTTCTAGTGGATATGTTTTCCACCAAGAGCGGATATGTTTTTCGCTATGCTAGTATGATTGTAGTTCTAGTGGATATGTTTTCCACCAAGAGCGGATATGTTTTCCGCTATGCTAGTATGATTCTAATTCTAGTGGATATGTTTTCCACCAAGAGCGGATATGTTTTCCGCTATGCTGGTATGATTCTAGTTCTAGTGCATTTGTTTTCCACCAAGAAAGGATATGTTTTCCGCTATGCTACTATGATTCCAGTTCTAGTGGATATGTTTTCCACTAGGACTGAGGCGGATATGTTTTCCGCTATGCTAGTATGATTCCAGTTCTAGTGGATATGTCTTCCACTAGGACTGAGGCGGATATGGTTTCCGCTATGCTAGTATGATTCCAGTTCTAGCGGATATGTTTTCCACTAGGACTGAGGCGGATATTTTTTCCGCTATGCTAGTATGATTCCAGTTCTAGTGGATATGATTTCCACTAGGACTGAGGCGGATATGCTTTCCGCTATGCTAGTTCGATTCCAATTCTAGTGGATATGTTTTCCACTATGAGAGGATATGTTTTCCGCTATGCTAGTAAGATTCCAGTTCTAGTGGATATGTTTTCCACTAGGGCTGAGGCGGATATGTTTTCCGCTGTGCTAGTATGATTCCAGTTCTAGTGGATATGTTTTCCACTAGGACTGAGGCGGATATGTTTTCCGCTATGCTAGTGCGATTCTAGTTCAAGTGGATATGTTTTTCTCATGTGGATGATTTTTCGTTATCACGTTTCAGTATTACAAGCAAAGGCACTTGATGATGAAGCGGTCACGCCACCCTTGCATAAGAATCTAAGGAAACGAGCCGGGGAGACTCCACGGCGCAGGAGAAGTACATTGACTTCGGCGTCGTCTTCCAGTAGTGATGAAGCCATTCCTCGCAAGCCGCGAAAGTACCGTATTCAATGTATAATTATATTTTGTAGCTCAATAGGGGACTTATTTGAGTTGCCATATATTTTATAATCGATGTATAGATGTCGTCGTAGCCCGTGCTTTGAATAATTGTTTTTATTATATTCAGAACATACTTGGTATTGTCGGATTCATAAATAAAGATTGCTCACTATTATTAATCAATGTCAAAGTGGTAATGATATACATTTTTTTGTTAGATGTCAATGAATTTAGTGTAGAATTAGATATGTCAGAGTCAATTGGTTTCACTGGGTCAATAAAATTATTATTTAAAACTAAAGTTATATGTGGCTGGTCTGTAACTGTACTTCCTTTGACATTTATTTGAGCAATATTTTGAAATTGCGTTTGGAGGAATTTATTATAATCCAAGTTGTCTTAGACTTGTTAATAGAATTCCTAATATAATAATCGTTGTTATTTTTATGTCAAATTGATAATGCGTTTGAGCGTTAAAGAATACTTATGTTGATTTCTATTTTCTTGTTAATTTTGCGTAGAGTATTTTATTGTAGTATTTTGAAACCTTAAGTAAGTTTTAATTGTTTGTTTATACATACTACTTTGCAAGAATGTTGTGTATGTATGTAATAGATATATACATATAAAATAGTATTAACAGTGCCTTATTCTTAACGCATTTTAGAATGTATATTGTTAATGCAGCTATAAGTAAATAAATAAATACTGTTTAAATTTGGTTTGATCAGATTCAGTAACAGTTCTCATCATTTTTACATTGAATATCAGATTTTATTACATTAAAATAAACATAGTTTTATGTCTATTAAAAATTTTATAATGATTAATCTTGATTTGCAATGTGTGTCGTCATTTTTTTTTCACTTGTACTTAAACGACCGAATGTCATATTATTTCTTATATGATTCACGATTGTAGTAAGTTAAACATTTTCTTATACCTATGTATGTTAATAACTAGAATGTTGTATATACGTGCGCCAGGAGGTAGCACGTTGTCGGATGGCCGAATGTCATATTTTTGGTTTAGTTTAATATTAATTACGAGAATTAATTTATAAACACTCAAATGATTTATGGGCTATACGTCAGCGCGCACCTCACTGCACTAACTACCCACTCTTTTTTTATTATTATGAAGAGGGACGAGACGAAGTGAAAGGCGCGATGCCACAGTCAGATTGCAGTCTGATTACAACTCTCGGACGTAACGTACGTAACAAAGTAGCTAGCGGGAATTATTGTAACAGTGTGTTTGTATAAAAATATACCAGTAATAATTGAAATAAACGAGGAGTGATTTATACTGGACTTGGTGTTTTTCTTCGAAGAACCAACACCCAGCTTTGCTTGGTTTTCTGCTGAATCTAGAATAATAGCTCCGGTCTAGACTGTCCTTCGCAGGGCAGCAGCGCTAAAGTTGGTAAACTAATCGAATCGTTCATACTGCGTTCATAGTGTAAGACTGTGCTAGACTGGACTAGTTGTGTAGAAAAGCTTGTAGCTTTAATTTCTTAAATAGACGTGTGAACTGTAGTGCTGTCTAGACGAGTGCGGTTGGTTGGTTAGTGTAACCTGACCATAGTAAAAAAATATTACTAGTGCCATTATTTTATCGACTCGTGGTGTTGATAATACGTAACGGTTTTCGTTTAAACGTGATCGTGTAATTCTAAGTTTTACAGACGATCTCGGTGTTGCAATTACACTTGCTTCTTTGTATGCATAAATTTTTAACATGGCACATTAAAATGTTTCTTACTCTGATTATTAGATGGCACCACTAGTAAAATTAAATTCAATTTTAAGATTTTACGCGTGAAAATTACCTGCTGTGTATTTTTTAAATTCATGTGATACGCTGGGTATTTTTGTCAAGTGCCCTGAGTTCGCTGGCCGATTCCAAGTTATGCTTAGGACGTTTCAGAGTAATAGTGTTTCTAAAAGAAGCTGTTAAACTCGATTATCAGACGTAGGAGAAAATGATTGAGTTATCATCGTAGTGCGTTACGATAATCAGTTTCAGAGATTTTAATTTTCATTGTAGGTAGAACTAGGTTAGTGATCGTTAGTGATGATTGTATGCTTAACTTTATTCTCATTAAATGGGTACTTTGTTAGTCGTTGTTGTGATAATTTTGTGGTACCCACGTTACCGTCAGTGTAGATTTGCATAAACTGGATAAGCCGTTTGTGCGGCTGCAGATTTAGTCATGCGTTGCCATTGGTTGGACCGGTAAAGTGCCTTTCTGATTAGCCTAGTTTACCCTTGAGCTTTTGTGTTAGCCATAGTCTCCGTTGGTGCGTAAACAACACAGCCGTTAGTGCATTGTCATAGTATCACAAACGTTGTCCATCGTCTTGAACGCGAAAGGTCCGTTGCTGTATCGCTAATAAGGTTAGGATAAGCTTCGTATTTAGATTATTCATGACAAATTATAACGCTGAAAAGACTGGTTGGATACTTGGTAGTAAAATTAATATGTAGAGTAGCAGCCTAGTAAGATTTTCTTATAGTCTGCTATGTGATAAGGAAAACCAAAGCAACATGTTGAACCAACCTAGTTTAAGATTACTTTGTTAGACGCTTGAAATGATTATCCGGGTGGTGTTGTGTAACCGGATGGAGGTTTCATAGCGTGAAGTATGAGCAATGCAATATTTTAATGAGTTTCCTATTATTTGAGCGAGTACTGTGTGGCTCAACATGTCAGCTTCGAGAGAAAAAGGAAGTTGTGATTTTCATTAAAACCTACAATGATTTTGATCAGAGTACCTTTTATTGCCCACCGACTTGTGCCAGGAATGGCCGAACGACTAGGGTTGCTGTTCGAGAATTTTCTCTTAATCCTAGAGCGAAGTACATTAAAGTGTGGTCGCTGATCGCAATCACGGATACCCTGCTACTCAAGTAGCTCTCATTTGATTTTTGATCGCTAAAATTATCTACCACTGGATTCTGTGTCGTATGACAAGAGCGTGTTGCGAGCGTGTTTGAAAGTACTCATGGACTGTCGATTGGTTAACTCAGAACTGTAGTCGTTGCCTCTATGTAGCCAAAGGAAATTAGTTTGTCTGAAAGTAGCTTATCGGTTCTCGCCATGTTCGCATTTGGTTTAAGTTTTTGTCAGTGTTCAAATCCAGTTTTGACATAGCTCATTGAGAGTATGGACGGGAGTTACGTTCTGTGCAGTTGTGAAGTTGTAAATGAATTTGATAATCGCTTAAAATTGACGAAGTGCGGACGTTGAATTAGTCTGAAAGAAACGATACTCTATTTAGTGGGTATACAATGAGACGAATCTTTGAAATACTAATGGTAGATTTATTTATTTTTTGGGTAATCCTGGTGGCTAGCGCGGCCTGGTGGCCCACGCGGCCTGGTAGCTGGCGCGGCCTGGTGGCCGGCGTGACCTAGTGGCCGGCGCGACCTGGAGACCGGCGCGGCATGGTGGCTGGCGTGGCCTGCTGGCCAACGCGGCCTGGTGGCCAGCGCGGCCTGCTGGCGAGTGTGGCTTGGTGACCAGCATAGACCGTGTGGCGTGCGGCCCGTGTGTGGCGCGCGGCCCGTGTGTGGCGCGCAGCCCGTGTATGGCGCGGGGCCTGTGTGAGGCCTGTATGTGGCTTTGAGGAACCTGGTAACTGGTATAGATAAAGCATATCTGGCCGAAAGTGGCAATGAAAGTGAAGGTAGTTTATTAAAGGAATTTGGTTAAAAGATGTAAAGTTTACCTTAGCTTTAATGTTTTCGTTAACTTGATTTAAAATATCTGAAAGTATAAAGGACCACTTGAGGTCACAGAAGTTCTTTACGATGATCGTTATAATCGCAAAGCCTTTAATTCTAAGCGTAACTGTAAGTTCGCACTCGACAGGTTGCGAAAAATGCCTGAAGGTCAAAGTACAACTGACGAAATTGAGGTAGAACAAAGTAGTTCTGAGATTGAAGAAAGTGTTCAAGTTTACATGATGATCGGATCGGCCAGAGGCCAGAGGCTGGCGTGTAGCCGTAGCTCGGTAGAACTTGGTAGTCCGTGAGTAGGCGGTATTGCAGTCAGCTCTGGCGGAGGTCTCGGCGTACCCATGTGGGGTTCGCAGAAAGTAGAGTAACTGGAGGTTACTGCGCTTTGCGTAGCCATGATCACATGTAGAAATGTTATGGTTTACTTGGTTTGAAATAATATCTTGAGAGATACAGCTATAGTGAAATGTCAGTTTTACTTTGAGTTTCCTAATTATTGATTTTGATACTGAAACTTTGTGCCAGAGGATCAGAGCATAACTGACGATCTTGAAGAGAGCAAATTGTGAACCTTAATACTGACGAGACAGTTGAAAACTAGGCTTACATATTGATTGGTTGTGTGATTAAATGTCCGAGGTCGATTTGTAGCCGTAATAGCCGTAAATCAGTACAAATCGGATTCAATACAACTGTGAGGGCAGTTGTCTGTGAGTACACGGTAGGTAGGCAGACGACTCTGGTGTCTGATTGCTTGTGTGATTCAATGTCAGAGGTTGATTTGTAGCCGCAAATCAGTACAGATCGGATTCAATACAACTATGAAGGCAGTTGTCCGTGAGTACGCGGTAGGCAGAGAACTCTGGTGTTGGGGTTTCGTGGAAACCATAAAGTCCAGGAGGGACTTGGCGATCCTTGTGAGGATGCGCATATAAATGGGTTTCGTAGGGAACCATAAAGTCCAGGAGGGACTTGGCGATCCTTGTGAGAATGCGCAGATAAATGGGTGGCAACCGAGTGTCTGGTTTAAGTCCTGGGTCAGTAGCTGGAGGTTACTGAATGGTGGCAACCGAGTGACTGGTTGAGTGCCTGGTTTGGTAACTACATCAAATAACTAAAGCTCTACAACATGTAGAGCTTTAGTTATTTGATTTGATTATAACGTGAGTCTATGGTAATTGACTGTATTGTCAGTAATGCTCTGAATCCAGCCCCTATAATAAACACTGTTTTGATTCAACCCTTACCTGGGTTAAGTCAGGAGTGACCGAGCAATGTGATACTGTGCGTGTAAAATTTTGACACACAGGGACACTTTGATTCACAGGGACGTGTGTCTTATAGGATGGCCGTATCGGAATGGTCATCAGTACGGACGACAATTGACTACGAAACGGAAGTGCATAGATGGCGTGCTTCAACAGAGTCTAGTGATGTTCGCTACAGTCGAAGAGGGGGGTGACGGTTGACGTTCAACGGAGCGACACATCAACTTGGAGACTCCGGGCGGACAACAAGTACCTAGAAACTGTCACTCGTTTCGTGTTCAGTAATAGTTATAGTCAGTCTTGTTAAATTTGATTTGCTGTGAACTTATAATAAACTGTGATGTGAAGTGTTGATACCGGCCAAGAATCAAGCAACCCGCCGACATATTGAAATATGTAAAAAAGAGCATTTACTTAGTCACTGACATCTATTTCGCCGTAGCCCCGTCATGTACCTATGGCTTTCTGTGAATAAAAATATGTGATTAGTGTATAATGGGCTCGATCTACACATGGAACAGCCCTTTGTGTGACCGCCAGCAGCATGTATCAATTATGAGTATTATGTTTGTTCGTTAACTGAATGTCTATTAAGTGCTACACAATACAGGACTTGCCCGCTGTTTTATAAAATAGTATGCATTATCTTTCACGTTTTCTGGTTTCGCCAGTTACCTTTTTACTATTGCGTTTGTGTCAATATATTTTCAATTCCTAATAAGATCGGCCTAGACGGCATCTATTGACATAGACCTTCCATTATATAACTCAAAACTTTTGTGCGTTTGCTTACATGAAGTTTATGTACCTAATGTAGTTTTTTTTTTCTTCAGAAATAAATGTTTTATTTGAAACGTATCATAATATTCGTACATACCGCAATGAGAACAAACGTTAAATAACTATTATTGTACCACACAAGAACGTCAAACAATATATGAAACGAAAACCACATCCATAGTAAAAGCGGATTTTACGCTCTAAAACTGTAATAACATTAAGAAGAAATAGAACACTAAAAACACGCAGAAGCATCCGAATTCGCACTAAACGAAATAAAAATGTCGAAACACATATAGAGGCGTCTGAAACATCCGTTCTACAAACTTACATTTTCCATCAGATATTCAAAATGCAATCTTATAAATAGGCGTTTAAGATGTAAAATTTTATGCGGATTACGAAGATCTGTGCATATAAAACTTTAATATGACAAGAACAATGGCACAGCTGGTCTGAAGTGAGGTAATGCTCATTATATCATTCCGAATAAAGTTGTCAGTTTTTGGACACGAGCATGTGTTAAAATAATCTGTCTAATAAAACGAGGTCATGGAATTGTATGAAGGGAACGTGCCGTTTGTAAAATTAAAAGGGATTTGGAGTAAATGAAAGGTGTTAGATTTTCGTCCAAAGTGGTCGAAGGCCGCCGCAAGGGTTTCGTTGGATTTCATAATGGAAATATGAATTTTAATATACAGGCTTTATTTCGCATTCCTTATCCGAAGGTTCACTTCGCCTGCGTCCGCATATCACCCTTTATGTAAAATTACCATAAGTAACGATAGTGGCATTATATTTTGTAAAATCGCGTTTGCAAAACATTCTAGAGGTTAAATGGTTCTAGTAACATTTTTGCAACCAATTTTATCCTTGTAAAAGCATAAATATATGATTCTAAGCACGATACAATGCCGAGATCGGTATAATATAGGTAACTTTTTTAGGGTCTCAAAGTGTAAAACGAAACCATTAAGCCCTCGTTTCGTTGTCTGTTCGTCTTTGTGCCTGCATGTTAGGCCCAGTTTTTAGGCAAGCGAGAAGCTATTGAAATGAAATTATAACAAACTCGAGACCCAAAAAATATGTATGTAATAATTAAAACTCATTCTTCTTCCAGAATACAATAAAAATTGCAGACATTCATGAGTTTCTATAATATATTCCGTGTTTTACATCAAAATCTGGGATGGTATTGGCACTAGGTATTACAGAACACGTTTAGTGATAAATATGAAATTTATAACAGGAATATCCAGTCAGTGACTGGAATTACCAAAATCTACAAGTAACCCTTTATCGTATTTAGAATAAAATATGAGTATTGAAAATTTGTGAAGTTCGTTTAATTAGGAAAAAAGTGTAACAATTAAGGAAGTATATCAATACACTGTTGCCTAGTGAGCTCTTGAATGATTGATTTATTATCAATTGATGGACAAGTTTAGAGATGATGTTACAAATATACAAAGCAAACTGAAAATGCTTATATATAAAATACATGAATTAAGTAATGTAAAATAATAGCACAACTTCACAATATGAATGTGTTAAGTAAGTCATATTGCTAATTTCTCACAACTAATATACAACTGTAAATGTTTTTGCTTAAGCTCGTGGATGACATTTTATAAGCTCTTATATCTTTGAAGGTGGAATAATGTCTGTTCAAATTTTCTCTGACCTAGCTCCATTTTTATATAATTACTAGAGGACGCCAGCAGCTACGCCTGCTTTTTTTTAATTTACCCGTTTTGGCCGATCCCGTGGGAATTTCGGGAAATCCCTTCTTAGTGCACCCCTACGGTCCCCAAGGAACATACATGCTAAATTTCAGCTTCCTGCGCCCAATAGTTTCGGCTGTAGCGTGTTTGTCAGTCAATCTGTAACGCAAGGATTTTATATATTAAGATAATTAAGAATATATCATAAATAGTATTGTGTATGCGTGATAAAAATATCCAAAGAGAAATAACACCACCTATTTGAATGTCGAATAACAAATTTATTTACATTTTGCTTTGATTCCTATTACTTAGATATTTGGAGAAACAAATTTTGTTAATGTAATAATACAATTCATGTTATATGAGGAATACCTTTTTCTTTCTTTCTGACCTTAATTAAATAGAGTAGCTTGTAACCAACATTCTTAAGATGAAGCTCGTTTGTTACATACATACATACATATCGTCACGCCTTTTATCCCCGAAGGGGTAGGCAGAGGTGTATTTCTACACCCACTTTTCGCCAGATATACTTTAGTTCCACGTAATATGTGGCGAGCCTATTGCCGTACCGGGCACACTTCCAGACTCCGTGCTGCTACTGAGAATTTCGTGACAGAAAAACCCAATAACACTGCCCGGCCCAGGAATCGAACCCGGGACCTCCCGATCCCACGCGCACATTTATGCCGCGAGACCAACGAGGCAGTCGTATAGGGTTTGATGTCGAGTTTGCCGTCTCTACGCAAAGATGGTACTTGCATCGTGTTATACCTTAGTCGCCTCTTACGACACCCACGGGAAGATTGGGGGTGGTGACACGTGTATTCTATGCCGTCAACCACACGGCATATATATATATATATACGGCATATATATATATAAGATCGTTTGTTATGATATTTATTTTTTGGTTATGGTCATCACAATATTGAACGGAGTGTTGGCTAAATGTATAATAATTTGAGAAAAATACTGTCTATTTGCGTAGGATATGAATATTTGAGTAGCGGTGAAGCAGTAGAAATGGAATATTTTATTTGCAAGTTATAAATAAGGCATTTTACTGATTTCACTTGTCCAGAGACTGAAATCATTTTTTTTTAATGTGTAAATGGTAAAGGATCGTAGGTAACGAGCTTTGTTATTTACCCAACAATATAAATCAATGCAAATACCACATAATTGGGTACTAGCATTATGTTACTCTCAGCAAAAAAACTACGCAGCAACTACGTAATAGAAATCAAATTAAAATCACCTAATTAAGTAAAACTGACTCCATAAGCGCATTATAGATAAACGAAAATATAATATTACATCATTCAATATTATTGTTTATCATAGTGATAAATTGTATCACGCGACACACAAATGGATTTGTCCCTTAGTTCCCCGTAGCAGCCGTAGAAGATTGGTTCGGGATTCAAGAAAATCGTAATAAATATTGTGTCAATGCTTGTACCGTCAACGATCTAATGGCCAAGAACTTCGAACGACATTTCAAAAGGCTTTCGTTGGATGCACGTGTCAAAGACCCGATACAGGGGCAGTACGTGAGGAGTTTTCTGGCTCTGAATCCTTAACCGTTGGAACATGTCATGTGACATTTTAAAATATTATTGATTATATTGGCAAGTGGATCTTGTGCTCCAAGGGGAAAGTCTTCGATGCAACTGGGATGACGCTTGGATGATAATGAAACTGGTTATTATTGCTTATGTATATAAAGACTTATCGCACAAGCGCAGCCTGGATATGAACCGCAAGTTTCAACTCACATAAATATTTATGCTTACCTCTTGTCATGAAGAAAAACAATGCTTGCTTTTATATTTCTTTACTTTGATGAAAGGCGAGCATTTACAAATGAAAAAGAATTGATTCACCAAATATTTACATTCATATTAAAACGGCAGAAATGGATATTACCAAAAAATGTAACATGAAATGATCAAGAGCTTGTGAAAGTACTTTCTATGCTTTGATATTAATAATAATAATGATCGAGCGAGGTTTATTCCAGGGCGACAGCCTGAGTCCTTTGTGGTTTTGCCTGGCCCTGAACCCCCTAAGTACCTTATAGGACGGGAAGTATGGAGGGGCAAGGAACTGCATGGACAATTCTACCGGGCCTTTCATGGGCCCGATGTAAATTTTAAAGCTTCAATCTCCTGGCTGCGATTCGGTGACCTCTTTGGAAAAACCGAAGGTTTTGTCTTTGCAATTATGGACGAAGTTGTCATGACAAACAACTACCGGAAGTATATTCTGAGGGATGGGACGGTTGACATATTATGTCGGGCGTGTCACCAACCCGGCGAATCCCTCAGACATATAGTTTCCGGTTGTTCTCGTCTTGCCAACGGCGATTACTTGCACAGGCACAATCAAGTAGCCAGGATCGTCCATCAGCAGCTTGCCACAACTTCGTCCATAATTGTAAAGATAAAACCTTATCTTTACAATTATGGACGAAGTTGTCATGACAATCAACTACCGGAAGTATATTCTGAGGGATGGGACGGTTGACAAATGGTGGGGCGTGTCACCAACCCGGGGAATCCCTCAGGTATATAGTGTCCGGTTGTTCGAGTCTTGCCAACGGTCAGTATTTGCATAGACACAACCAAGTGGCCAGGATAATCCATCATCAACTAGCCCTTAAATATAATCTCGTTGGTTCAGAGGTACCGTATTACAGATACGTGCCCGACCCAGTGCTCGAGAATGGTCGTGCATTGTTGTACTGGGATCGGTCTATCATTACAGACAGGACTATTGTAGACAATAAGCCTGATATTGTAGTGATAGACCGAGCAGAGCAACTCGCAATGATAATCGATATCACCATACCGCATGAGGGCAATCTCGTGAAGGCAGAAAAAGAGAAGAAGATTAAATATTTGGACCTAGCTCACGAGATTGTCGACATGTGGGATGTGGATTCGGCGATCATTGTGCCGATAGTCGTGTCTGTAAATGGGCTAATCGCCAAAAGCCTCGATCAACATCTAAAGAGGCTCGCACTAGGCAGCTGGATCAAGTCCTTGATTCAGAAGGCAGTTCTTCTCGACACGGCACGCATCGTGAGGAAGTTCCTGTCTCTGAGGCCCTAACCACCGGTGGCTAGGTCCCTGTACCCGACATCGGTGGGTCTCCGTGGTCCCTTTTATATTTCTAAACGTTCTATTTTTAATGTAGTTTATTAAGATAAAATGAATTATGAGAAGTATACTACATAAAGTGAATAATAATAAATTTTATTTCTCAGAAAACTCAGATACAAATAGTATTCTTAAAATATTATAATTATTAAACTTACGGCTAATAGTGTTTTTAAAGAATTGGAAAGAACACCAGACTCCTGTACTAGTTTAAAACTGTATCACAGGCAGTTGGGTCCCCCTTAACAAATTTGTTGATTTGTATTTTATCAATACAGCAATATAATTAGGTACATAATTTGACAGTTTACAATATAATGAATAAAACTTAGTTACTGATTATTAGGTACCTATTAATAATCATTGATCGTATATTAGAATGAATATATTACGTGTTGTGCATGATAAACAAAACTGTAATCCACTGCCACCTACAACACGGAAAACTGCGGGTCAGCAGAATCGCGAATAATGTCAGTGTTAGACAATTTAGCATTTATTTATATCTTTATGTACACTTATAAACTAGATTTATTTAAAATATTATGTTAGTAGGTCAATATTCTAATGAGGTGTTAACTTTATAAAATAGTAAATGAAATATACGTAAGTATTGTCTTATTAAAATGAGTTTGGTGTATTCTATACAGAGAACTTAGGTATCTCCATAACCAATGGTATTGATGTATCTTCTCACGGCCATTATTTTCGCCGGTCAGTCAATGCTCCCTGTAATGTGTTTGCTCGGTTTTATGTAGTGCAGGCATGTAGCACACTGTAGTTCGTGTGCCTTTTTCGCGCAATCCTTTATGGAGTGGCCTCGATCACCGCAATTTCCACAGATGTATATAGCCTCCCGACAAGTCTTAGCGGCATGGCCATATTGCTGGCACTTAAAACATCGCGTAACGAATGTAAAGTCTTTTACAGGGCATGAAGACCAGTTTACGAATACTCTGTCTTTAGTAATGAGAGCTTTCCTGATTTCTGCAGGGACTTCTATAATGTAGTTGCAGGTCTCACCGGCTTTCTTGCCCGACTTGTGGCTTAAACTTACCGAATCGAAAAAGGTCTCGAGGTTGCAATCACATCAGCTAGATTTTGGTGGTACAGGCAAGTAAATACTTCCTTTTCTTGCATTGTTGTGGGCACACCTATAACTACCACCCTCGGTTTCCGCTTATGAGGCTCGTCGATTTTAAGGCCCGAGTTCTTGAGCTCCACTGTCTGATTGTTTGAGCTTCTGTATATCGTCTTTAGTGTCAGTGCTGATTATAACACCGCCGTTTTTTATCTTATGTAGGCCGCGTACGTGAAGCTTCATCTGCTAAGGAATGTTAACTTTTTAAACGAGATATTTTGTGTCGTCACTTGATTTCAATTTATCTTCAGGATAAATGGCTATGGTATTCAATTTAACCTTCTGAATATAATAGTTAGTACCTTTCTTTACCATATCAGCAAAAGACTTGGTAACGAGAAGTTTCGACGATTCTTCAACGGTCCGTTTAAGGTTCTGCAGCTGATGTGAAAGGTCTACTTGTTCTTCAAGGGATTGTATAGACGAATAGGCTTGGACTGTTCTTAATTTCAAGGACTGGTACCGTACTGCCATATGAGATTTAGCGTTGTCAACTTTACGGCATAGATAATTAATTCTCAGTTTCTGCTCCGTGTTCATCTTACCCTCAGAAACAATTGAACATATCTCATTGAGGCTTTGTTCAATGATCGTCATCCACGACTGGATCTCCGGAGTGGGCATCACTTCGTGAATATCTTCACCTTGACTCGGCGCATTAGGTCTCGTTGCGGGTGCAGGTGCGGGCCCTACCGGCGGTGTAGGAGGCGGGGAGCGCATGGTCCTGCTACTCCTGGTGAAGGGGCTGCTATCCATTTTGTATTTCAGTTTACTAATTACGCGTTTGTATCAAATTAGTATCAATACAACATAAGTAAATTTGTGCTTTTCTTTATGTATGGAAAAATAATTCGGTATTTCTTTCTTGTTCAATTTGCATGAGGCTACAGACTAAAATTAGCATCAAAGTAAAATGATAGAAATACAGCTGTAATATAAAATTACTTGATGTACCTATAACCGACGCGCATGCATGACGAGGTTAATGAATGTCGATGAAGCGAAAGAGGTATGTTTGAACCAAAGCATGTGGCGTTCCATAGTCTCTGCCTACCCCAATGGGAGACAGGCGTGACGTTATAGATAGATAGACTTATATTACTTTAAACAGCGGTTATGATATAAAAAATAATATTATGAAAATCAGGTCAAGTTTTGTTTTAGGCTCGGTGAGATGGTTTTTACCATAGAAATATAAATAAGAGTAAAAGTGCCAAGGGGGCGTGTCGGTGTCCGCGCGAAATGCACCAAGAGTGCATATCGCAAGCAAATGGCGGATGGCCGTTGCCGCGAATTAGTACACTTTCGACCGTGATCGCAACAATTTATAAGAATGCCGTCTTGTTCAGTGGTTTTCTGTAAAAACCGAAGTTCAAACCAAAATTTTGTGAAGAATGGTATCATTTACCATATGAAACTACAAGTATTTTACTATATATGTCTTTAAAAACATGAAAATCAACAAATCGTAAAATATTCCTTTTTATAAAGATAAAGATAAACGAAAGACTGCCTCGTTGGTCTCGCGGCCTAAATGTGCGCGTGGGATTGGGAGGTCTCGGGTTCGATTCCTGGGTCGGGCAAAGTGTTATTGGGTTTTTCCGTTAGGAAATTCTCAGTAGCAGCACGGAGTCTGGTAATGTGCCCGGTACGGCAATAGGCTCGCCCCCTATTACGTGGGACGTAAAAATTCATGGCGAAATGTGGGTGTAACATTACACCTCTGCCTACCCCTTCGGGGATACAGGCGTGAGTCTATAAATAAAAAAAAAATATAAATTTATTTGCATTAAACATGTGTAGTATATATGTTACCGGCAATCTCTATAATCCGGTATTCTATACAATACCTAGGTAATGTATAGAATACCTAAAACGTGTAGGTAATGTATGAAATATTATTAATTTTATACTTTGCCTAGGTATTCTATACAATACCGAATGCGCAGCCGGTAATGTTTGTAAAAGACGAGAGACTGTATGTAATTCAAGTAACTAAATAGGTTATGTTAGGTTCTCTTTTGACCCTTAATCCAGAAATAGGAGCCCTGCGAAGCAGGGCTCCGTCAACTTAGTTAATGTTATATTATATCACAAACATAATATGTAGGTAAGTAGACATCATGTCCCATTAAATAGTTTTAATAAAATAAGTTGACGTAGCCCTGCTTCGCAGGGCTCCTATTTTTGGGTTAACGGTCAAAAGAGAACCTAACATAACCTATTTAGTTACTTGAATTACATACAGTCTTGATAGATATAGACCAAGATCTATTTAATTTACACATTGCCGGTGGAACAGCAGGTACTCTATACAGTCCCTAGGAATTGTATTCATTATCTAGGTAAAGTATGTAATGGACAATAATATTCATAATATTTCATACATTGCCTGAACGCCTCAGGTATTCCACATATTCCCTAGGTATTGTATAGAATACCTGAATCATACAGATTGCCGGTAACATATACAGGACATATCCTTTACATAAGTTGTTTTTAATTAGTGCGAGTATCAACATGTTTTGCCATGACGGCGTACAAATGTAATTAATATAAATTATGATAAGTAATGACTATAATGTAAGCAATTATAAGAATTGATTCAAATATTAATCAAAGAAGAAATTGTTAATAGTAATAAATTCATTACATTAAAAGTCAAGAATTAAAATACCTACTAAATTAAATGCTAAATATAATGTCAGTTAATGAAATGTCATAAAATAATGTCCATATATTTAAAATGTCAATATTATAAAATAAAAATATAATAAAATAATTTTAAAAATCATAAGTCACTGGTGCATTAATAGTTCGATTAAAATGGGTCATCCAAAAAGTCGTTAAAACTGTAGTAACATTTTTTTGGTAACATTTCTTTAACTTTGTTCCGAAATATTTTTATATTTAATGATTTGAGTTCTTTTGGGAGCTTATTAAAAATTTTCGGTGCCATACAAAATATACTGTTACGCAAATGAGTAGTTTTGGCGCAGTGTATACGTAACCGATCATTGTCTCGTCTGTTGCGTTGGACAGTGTCTGACAGTCTTGGGAATTGTGACGGATTAGTTTTTACAAAAACACATGTTTCTAGAATGTATAACGATGCCAGTGTTAGGATGTTATGATTTTTGAAGTAAGGTTGACAACTGTCAGTGAATTGCAAACATAGCGCGGATACATCTTTTTTGGAGTTTAAATATTATATTTTTGTCCTTAGAGGTGCCCCAGAAAATTACCCCATATCTTAAAATGGAACCTACTAAGCCATGATATGCCGTGAGAAGTGTATCTAAATTTACCGTCGGAGCTAGTTTGTACAGGGCGTACTCTACTCAATCTATTACTGAGATTTTCAATTTGATCCTTGCTGTTATTATGTTATTATTGTTTGCAAATCTCACAACGATTATATTATTTTTCAATAAATACATTTCTCTTTAACTACTACCTAAATTTGCCGCGAAGAGACTATGAACAAGCAACGTAATCATGACCGAACGATACTTCATTAAGGGAATGCATCGCGTAGTACGGCCGCTGCATCCTGCAACGAATTAGTGTACAGTTCTTTTGCATAGCACAACGATAGTGGCCGATATTTTTGTAAGTTGAACGTTGCTTGGTAAATACACGCTATGATCGATAGGATAAGGTTTATAATAGATTTTTTTCTATATTTTGATTTTAAAATGCGAGTGTGTGCGCGAATGCGTTTTCATATTGCTTTTACTGATCTGCATGACTGTGTAATAGTAGCCGCGTGGTAGGGGCAAACTGGCGACACAGGTTTCCGATACATTTTCGTCTACAGGGCATATATCCTTTAATTACTATATCTATCGAAGTTGCGGAAAACTATGTTGAAATTCGCGTGATCCCGCACCTAGGGGACGACAACGACACCGCGGTGGTTTTAGCGTGTAGCCCCTGAACGACTTTATGATTAAGTCTCACACAACTTCCTTCACCAGTCTCAATCACGAATCATAACTCGAACCATAGAGTTACGGAGGTTCACAAATTATATAATTGCAAATTTCTAGTAGATTTTTGCTCTCGATATAACTGCAATTTTCAATCTTGTCCTACTCGTTTTCGCTTATTGTTTCACGACAATTCAGCGGTCTGTTCACACAAGGTCAACTTGCACGAGTAAGGGAGATGACATTGCTTTTAATGTGCCCCTCGGGCTACCACTAGACAATTTATTTATTTAAGCACTTTTGTGACACTGTCTTACTACTCTTATTTAAGACTGAAATACATTCAGTCTTTTAGCTACATATGGATCAAGGACTGTTTTATACTGAGATATGTGTGAAATTCATGAGCAAATGCAATGAAATCAAGTTATGACTTACCCAAACAATAATTTGATTTCGCTGCATCATGTGGTGGTAAAAACGGCTTTCTGCAACTTATCACGATCGTATTGTGGGTTTGATTTCCAAAAGAAAACAATTCAAATTTTTGTTAAGTCCTCTCTACATAGGATTTATTTATACATAATATTATAAATCATATGCTTTGGAAACATAAAAATGTTGTTACCTTGACTGCTCACTATATCTTACTGTATTCTTCTACCAAACAATAGTATTTGCGTTTTTCTTTACTGCATATGGACATTTTTGCAATCAAGAATAAATTGTTTCTTTATGATATCTTTACTTATGAAATGTAAGTGTTCGTGTTCACTTAGAGAAATAGGAACGAACGAGGTCAATATTTTCATTCTTCTCGCCGACAACACGAGTTATGTTTGCCACGTGGCGGGAAAGTCAACTTTGTTTCTTTTACATTCATAACTAGGAGAGAACTTTCTGACTTTCAATTTTCCTAGCAGTCACTGTAAGCGCATTGGGGTAAACTTTTTACTTTGAGAATATTGCAAAGTTTTTATAGGTATATGTGTTTGTTTAAAGAGTTTGTTGCTTTAAATTTGTAGTGTATATTCTTGCATCTGCAAAAAATAAATGAATAGTAGGAAAATATAATCAAAATGACGCTAATAAGATAAAAACACTAATAAGATAAGCAAATAAGATTTGAATGATATGCGAAAATTCGTCAAGATCTAAACAAACCATACAAAAAAAAACTCACAGTCGGGGCCCCGACCGTGACCCGTTCTGTTGAATTCTTAACTACTGGGCTTGTTTCTTTCTTTTTCGTTTTTTTAAGTAAAATATTTCACGTATTTTTTAAAATTAGTTTTAACGCAGCTGGATTTTTTGTTTTTCTTGTTTTTTTTTTATTTTATACTTTTTAGTTACGATCCATGGATTCACTGTTTTTTTTTGTTTGTATATCGTTTATACGTGAAAGAAAATTAGCGAGAATGATTGTTTTGTTAAACAACTTTAAATCGTTATATATCCTAAACTATTATTTGAAATGAAAAATGATAAAAGGAACTTAAAGATGATTTTAAAATACCTATTCAACGACACCCCACCCGACATAGTTCATAGACATTTTGTTTTTTCATTTTGACAATATGGCGTCTGGTTGTTGCTGTGGGGAATTTTGATTACTGTCATGTCTTTAGTGACACTCGCAATGTTAAGACGAATCGATTGACGTAAGAATCATCAAAATCGGCCTAGGCATTTGGTCTCTAGAACGCCACATAGAATCAAACATACATATATAGACTGATAAACACATTACCCTCCTTTGCGTCGCGCAGTCGGGTAAAAGTGTAAAACGATTAATATCTTATTAAAGGCTGCTAGACGTCTAGGCGTGCCACCGTGGCGTGTGTTTTTATACCCCCGATATGCATTTTTACGACAAAAATATGACGTCATAAACGCTCTTAATGTGTAAAATAGTTGGACTCAGAAGTTAAGGCAGAGTTTCATTGAGCCCTTATTAATGAGTGAAGTTCGCTCTTGGGTTTTTTGATTGGCGATACAATAACTTTGATTTGATACATTTGTTGGTTGCCAAGTTATTACTCGTACTTATTATAAGAACTTTTATAAGTCATCTTAACATAAATAGTAAGCTCACTTCTTTGATTTAGAATAAGTTCGTCCCGGGTTCCAAGAAAGTTTAACTTTCGATACTTAACGAGTGTCAAAATTCGTTGACATCAATGGTCACTGCTGCTGAACCTGGCTACACACATGACATAGTAGTGGGACTGAGGGTGGGACTAGTCCCAATACTTTTATTTAAAATATATTGGTTTCAAAGTGAATTGAGAATATTACCCATGAAGACGTATAATTTAAACAAGTCTCAGGTTAAAGGTAAACTTTTTTAAGGTTTATTAACCTTAAAGAAATTGACAACTCTTTTCGACCTAAAGATAACGATATCTGTCTTTGTGTACGGCTTATACGGATCTATGTAGATTATTAATCTATAAAGGATCGTTTTGAAGTTACTACCTCTATCTTTGCCATGCTAACCTTTTGACTATGAATTAGCAAAATAAACTTCTTTCTTTTTTTTAGAAGCGAGTTGTTGTATAATTATGTCAATATTCGCTTTACATAAAATTATAGATATATTACATCATAATACAATTTATCACATACATGACAAGTAAAGAATCTATACATATAATTACATAATAAATACTAATATTGAATAACAGAATAAATATTCAATATTTAAGAAATTATATACTTCAATTATTTGCATTCGCATTTTCTTGAAAATCGATCTGAATAATTATTTTTTGTGGACTTCACCTCAATCCGAATGCGGTTAAAAAAATAAAATCTTTACACCGAAAGTCAAAGTGGTTAATTTTGTGTGGAAATTACTACTTCAAGTGTTTTTTTTATGGTAATAGACGGCAAACGAGCAGACGGATTGCCTGATGGTAAGCAATTACCGCCGCCCATGGACACAAGCAACAACACAGGAGTCACAAGTGCGTTGCCGCCCCTAGGGGTTGGGAAAAGGGAGAGGATGAGGAGTGGGATTAGGGAGAAGGGATAGGGCCTCCGGCACTCTCACTCACCGAACGAAACGCAACAGTTTAGGTACTGTTACTTTACGTCGATTTTCTGTGAGAGGGTAGTACCTCCCCGGTCGAGCCGGCCCATTCATGCTGAAATCAGCAAGGCTCTACTACCTTGTAAAACAAGTTTAACAGGATATACATTATACTGATGTTCATCGCAGATGCGTTTCAGCATGTAAACACTCCAAAAATCTTATTCCTCTAATATTTCTGTGTGCATTTGCCCTAACAGTCTGGTATGTGTATAACTCACACCTTAGTAGGCCATGAAACAATACCAGTTCTTATAAAGTCGGGTAAAATTAAAAATACTGCCCAAACATTGCATGCATAAGGTACATTTTATTCACTATAAAGTTTTGTAAATATAGTAAGTTATTACATCATAATGTACATTAACTGTATTTGTGTCAAAAAGGCGGTTTATTTTTCCTCTAAAGGTGGCAATATTAAATGTTTTTGGTCACCATATTATTATTTTCTGTTATATTATGCCTTTGTGGTTCTCGTTGGTCACGTGTCCTTTGGGTATGGGCACTGTGGGCCATATAGCGTGGTTTAATCAAAATTTATTTTAATTTTGGGTATTACAGAACCTATAGCAGACCCTTATATACCCTACATTGGAAAACCTGTTCATTATTTGATTATTCAAAGCCGCGGAATTATCCTGAAAGTGAATGTTTGCCTGCAATATTTTTAGATGTACTTTCCTTTGATCACTATAAAGGGTGAAGTCTACTAGTTTTAAATATACTATAACCCAAAAAACTTTAGTTTGTAGTTTTAATAACTCCGGCTTCCCTTAATACGTTCACGTCCTACGTAAACCCTCAAATATCTATTGAAATCACTTTACCATTTCGAAACTCACTCATTTCCATCAAAATTGTTTTAAAATAGGCACGTACGAAAGGGTTAGAATGTATTTTATCGCGGTGCCTACCCTGCAAGCAATTTTAGATAATCTACTCGGCTTCGAACCGGACTGCAGTTATTTACAATCAATTTCCTTGCCTATTAAAGCTTCGGTGAAAATAAATGCACGTAAGTTGGGCGTTGGGGTTATTCTATAGGAACACAACTTTAAGATCATATATAGTTGGTGCCACGAGAAGATAGACTTTTTGTAAACACACATTCAGGGCTTCACAACCTTTTTTCAAACAGTTGTGTTTTAGATTGTATACTTTTTGAACAGTCTTGTTTTTTCAATGCTTAATTATGCCACTATGTTTTTAAATTTATATTGTTAAATTTTACTGAAATAAAAATATTTGATTTTGTGTCTGAATGTAATATGTGGGTGTAATATTACACCTCTGCCTTCCCCTTCGGAGATACAGGCGTGAGTGTCTGAATGGTCGAATGTTCATGAATTTGCCGATATTTTTGTCGTTTTACACATAATTTATTCTGTAAATTAAGGAAAAATAGAGTACCATGTATGTTAATGATAGAGTAAATACATGTTACTCTATTATTGACATGATTTTTTTTTAAACATAGACAATAAATCATTTGCTCAAAGTAGCTTACCTATCCTAAAATATTAAATTATTGACTAACAATTAATAATATTACAGATAACTAGCTAGTACATTGCATAAAAATTTTTAGGCATGGAGATTTAACGTTGTCTGTGAATGAAATCGTCAGAATAAACTTAAACATAATCCATTAAAAGTTACGGTGGTCTGAAAACGCAATTTATTTTTAAGTAAGTATAAATAATTTTCTGCGCGACTAATGGTTTGCCATCTGCTATTCTGCACCCACTTTTTCGAGATGCCGGCAGCGGGAAGAGCGTTGCGATCCCATAAACTTGTATTTAACTTTACATACACCCCTTCTTGATAACTAAAATATACGATTTTGTCCTCTGATAAATGCATGTTAAGCTCAAGAATGTAACATTTCAATGAACTAACGCCAAATGTTGACATTCTAGGCGTCAGTACCTCAAAACATTAAAAGATCCTGTTGACAGCGCATAATATCGATAAAAACGCGATACATTGATATATTAGTTTCCAATGACACGTATCTATGTACCGTTGCGCTCATTGGATTTGACTTTACTTGTTTTTGACAGAACTATTGCTAAGTCACTTAGTAGAAATTCTTTGTTTACAAAATGTCTATGTTCTCGTGGCACGGACTATAGTCATTTACAACATATGTGATGTTATAATTTTGTTTTGGGGTAGGTAAAATTATATTTAGTACAATGAAAACATAGATTAGTCTATGCCGGCCTTATTAATACCATAGTTAAATAATGAATATTCTCGAACTAATAAGTGTCAATCAAACAAGGTGCGCTGATTATTTTCCCTTATGCTCAGTTTACGTTTACAAACACACGATATTTAAAAAAATGCTAATAAGTACTGATCTGTACATATATAATCCTAGCGTTACTGACTGACTGACACACATGCTACAGTAAAATCTATAAGGCACAAGGAGCTGAAATTTGACATATGTATGTTCCTTGGGTACCGTAGGTGTGGATTAAGAAGGGATTTCCCGAAATTCCGACGGGATCGGGCAGGAACAATTAAATAAAAAAAATATGCGGGCATCCTCTCGTATAAATGGATAATGGAAAATAACATCTCTCAAATCCAAAAAGAGATTACGTCCTCAATAAGAATAAAACCACCATCGTAATTAATTTTACTATAAACTACTATTCTAATCAACCAAAATAAAGAACAACTAGACAAGAATTCATAGATTACACAAAGTGTTGTTCCGGATCAAACCCACAGCACTCGCCGCATAGTTAAATGGCGCAGCGGATGTTAAAACACTACACTACAGTATGTGCGCTCAAAATACATATAGGTATATATATTCGCTGTCACTTCCACTCGGAGTCGAAGAGGCGGCATCAGATCAGGTTGCTGTCATGCTATTGTCTGCCAAAATATAATACTGTTGTGAGCATATTCCAACTTTAATATGAAAAGACACAAATACGTTTATAAAACATTCAAGCTTTTATTATATTCTCCCACAAAAGAATTCAAAGCGACGTCAATATCTATCAACATAATATGTCGAAACAATACATAATCCTCTCAATGCCTCTAAATTGATTTTCTATCCTTTTATTTTCTTCGTCGCTAGTAGAACCTTCGAAAATAAAGTAAGTTTGCCTTATTCAAAGCGAACACTGTCTTTCAATCACACTGCATTACATATTCATCACAACACATCCACAAAATCTTAGTCCTTTACAAACGTTTGGAGACATGTAGGTTGCATCTAAGCAAGGCAAGTAAACGATTTAGCTTGAAGCCTCGCAGCAAATGGCTTTCGTCATGGTAATAAGTGTACTGAGAAAATAACCTTGAGGCACGAAACCTACTAACTAATATGGAAGGCGTTTGTTTGTTACACTATAACGTCTCCATTATTCTAAGCGTACAAGAATATTTACTAAAGATACAATATATTATTTGTGATTAAATGGTAGCTTGGCAACATAAAATAGTACTTTTTTAATTAGTGGAAGACATATTCTAATCTCTGAATTGGTGTCATAGCGGTTTCTTTTCAAAAATATATTTTTTTTTACAGCGAGAAAGATGATTACATCGAGTATGAAAATTAAATACTACTAAAAAAACTTAATGATTAAAAACTGTTCGCGTTGAATGTGATTGGAAGAACCATCTTAACTGAATATATTTTTAAATACCCATAAAACAATTTGATGAATATTCTATTTCGTTTTTTTATATCACACCACAGTGCGAAGATTATTCACTAATTATTTTATGTCGTTTTGTATAATCTTGTTTTATTTTATATTAGGTAGACAAATTAACCGTGGCAATTGTGTGCATCCAAGTGGCAAATTACATACATACATACATATACTCACGCCTTTTTCCCGTCGGGGTAGGCAGAGACAACAGAACGCCACTTGGCAAATTAAAATCTATGAAAGTCGAGTATTACCGTTACTAAAGGTTTTATTTGGGGTTTGAATTCAAAACTGAAAGCAAAACACGCAAGCGATAACGCCGATGGGTTATACTTATGGTTATAGCTCAACTACAAGTTCGGGTTGTCTATAAGGCTAATAAAAATTCGGACAACCCTTTCGTGATGTTTATAGGTGGTGGTGAAGTGTGCGTTAAGTTGACTTCGAATAGTATTTTTTTCTTTTCTCCTTTCTTTTTTGTTTATATTTAGAATCGTTTCGTTTTTATTTTTGTTTCAAATAAAGGAGCTGTGTTTTATGTTTCTTGTCCGAAAACTTTCCGTATTCTGCTAAAGAATTTAGTAGCGATGGTTTCAAAAAGGTACAGATGTAGTAATTTAACTGTAGTTTTGTTGTAAGTAAAATTCTTCTATTTCTTCACTTTCTATTTGTATACAATATATAATATAGACTGTACCTTATCTAAGCAATGTATTAATCATTTTAGACTTATTCCGTCGATTGTCGATCCTACTGAGTAAAAACTGTTCCTGGTGTCTTTTTTAGCAAGTCATCAGCTCTAGGCCACTCCAATGCCACACCATTGAACTAAAGTTTTGGCAGTTCGTGTCCAGTCGCTGCCAGCAACTTCTCATAATCGTTTCATAATAATCTGCCGCACATTGTTAAGTCTATGACGCCGCAACCTCCTCAAATTCATTCAGACTAGCGGTTTGTGATGAGCCTAGAAAACAAGGTATAGACGTGGCTTGAGAGAGTGAGAGAGAGAGATGGGTTGATAGGATTTTTGTTCGAAAAGGACTTTGCTCTTGCTTTTTGAAGAATAAAACGACAATTCTCTTACGCTACGCTCCTGAGTTGTGGCGTCTGCCCCAAAAAGAGGACAGAATTATATGTATCCTGCACAACTATAGGTTTTCCAAGTAGTGGAATTAAATAACCTTTACTTTAATAAACTATATGTATCATAAAATTGCTGGCCGAAGCAAAATGGTTAAATCTTCAATAATATTTGAAGATTTCTCAGACACTATCCATAAATATATAAAAGTTGATATGTCTTACGCCACATTTATTCGTATAAAATCCATTAACATAGAAAATGTAGTACAAAAATCATATTACTCATAAAATATTGATTAAAAAAAGCATAAGTTTGTCCCACAATATAAATTTCTCGTGCTCCATTAAAATTGTGATTTAAGTTGTACTAGGGTTTAGACATTTTATGACATTCAGACATTATGGTGAAACTGAATTATTATTATTGTCTTACCTATGTCGAGGCAACTCGTAAAATTCTATTTATAAAATTAGTATGCATGAAATAGTCAACGTGTGTGGAATAATAAAATGTTTTATTCTATCTACTCATACTACACTTAAAATTTGACTTATATGTGAGTTTGTAAATTTGTATGAACGTATCAATAAAGCTTCTTTTGAATTCATGTAGAATGTCCATTATTCATTACCTTTATTCTTACGATATTGTAACCACATTCGTTGTAACTACGCTTTGTCCTTTTATTTGTTACTAGATGAGCCCACGGTAACACCCACGTTATTTAAGGCTACTGCTCCGCTGCCGTAGCTCATAGCGTGATGATGTAGCCTATAGCCGTTCTCGATAAATTTGCTATCTAACATGAAAGTTATTTTCAAATTGGACCTGAGATTAGCGCGTTTAACCAAACAAACAAACAAGGTCTTCAGCTTTACATATTAGTATTAGATTTCTCTAATACTAGTTTTGAACCAATCCAATAGCTTTGAAACATTAGAGTCTGAACATAAAATACCAACCTATTTACATTATAACCATAATTAAATAGCACAAAATACAGGCAACATTAATCGTGCACCATCAACATCGTAATACGAGTAAGTTAATAATTATTAATTTATGGTTACCGTAATCCCTTAAGCTCTGTTAAGCCTAATAATCTGCGCAAAATAATATACCTACTTACCGGTTCGGTAATAAATTCCAATTATCTATGACGGGGAACAATAACAAGTTTATTATTATATTGTATTGCTTTTGAATTTTGACTGTTGTTATTGTGACTATTGAGTAAGCTTATAATTATTTTATGTGTTTAAGATACATTCCGTGCATATTTTTTGCCAATTTTATATTTTAAAAATTGTCAGGAAGTAGTTCTGCTGTAACTCTTATGAGATTTACATACATACATAGACTCACGCCTGTTTCCCCGAAGGGGTAGGCAGAGGCATATTACGTAATAGGTGGCGAGAGTATTGCCGCTTATTGGGACATTTTGTTTGCCAGAGCCTCGTCCGTTGATCGGCAGGTGCACCACTTGCAGGTGAGGTTGGCTTGGGACCCTAAGTTCTTGGTGGGAACCCTTTGCACCTTATGAGATTTATGCAGTCAAATTAAAACAATATAGGCAACATAAAAATGCTTTTTAAAACTTATAGAATAATAATAGTGCTTATGATAATCATATCAAATTATAACTAGCTCATTTAGACTAGATCATGGGCTACTCACAAGAAGTAGCCCACGAGTTAGTCTGATATACCTATGTATAAGCTGCATCACCGCAAAGTTTCTTCAATATCCGTTTAGTCTTTTTTGCGTAAAAGAGTAACGCACATCTATACATCTATCGATTTATCCTCACAAACTTTCGCATTTATAATGGTATTAGGATAAGACCGCATGTTTGTTTCTCAGCTTCATTTGGTTATCGTGTATGTACAAAAGATAGATTTTCTTAGAGCATGTATATTTCCTTTAATTTTTTACTAGTTTTCTAGGTATATCCGTTTTTTAAAGTAGCTTGTTGTTTAACGTTTGTGGTGTATCTCCAAATAAATATATGAATAATAGTGATAAGAGCGATAGCATAGTGGAGAGACCGACGGACTGCTACACATTATCCTCTCAGGTGTCACAGGTGGGTCTCAGGTTAGAATCCGCGGCGCGCATCTTTTCGAAGTTATGTTCGTATTAAATTGTTATTTATCGCTTGCTTAGCAGTGAAGGAAAACATCATAAGGAAACCTACATGTCTGAGAGTTCTCCATAATGTTTTCGAAAGACATGTGAAGTCTGCCAACCCGCACACTTCTCAAAGTGAGAAGAGCAGCAGTAGGATAGTTTATATAAAGGACCGATGATGATGATGAGTTTATATAAGGTTTAAATGATGCTAAAAAATAAACACATAATTTGAATGATATGCGAAAATTCGACAAGATTAGCCGTTCCAAACAAACCATATAAAAATTGTAAAGCGATTAATATCTTATTAAAGGCTGCTAGACGTCTAGGCGTGCCACCGTCGCGTGTGCTTTTATACCCTCGATACGCATTCTTACGACAAAAATATGACGTCATAAAAGCTCTTAATGTGTGAAATAGTTGGACTCAGAAGTTAAGGTGGAGTTTCACTGAGCCTTTATTAATGAGTGAAGTTTTAGCTTGGGTTTTGTTGATTGGTGATACAATAACTTTGATTTGATAAATTTGTTGGTTGCCATGTTATTATTCGTACTTATTAAAAGAACTTTTGTAAGTCCTATTCACATAAATAGTAAGCTCACTGGTTTGGATTGGAATAAGTTCGTTGTGGATTCCAAGACAGTATAACTTTCCTCAAGACTTTACGAGTCAATCAATGGTCACTGCTGCTGAACATGGCTACACACAAGACACAGTAGTGTAACTGAGGGTGGGACTAGTCCAAATGCTTTTATTTGAAAAATTAGTTTCAAAGTGAATTTGAGCTTTTATACATGAAGACGTAAGTATTTAAACTAGTCAATAAAGCTCGAAGAAACCGACTTCTTATATTTTACGGCTACTTTGCAATAAATAGTCTTAAAAACCATAAAGTTACCTGCATGAATATCGAACATTTCTTTACACAAATGTTTTCGACCTAAAGATAACGATATCTGGCTTTTTGTGTACGGCTTATACGGGTCTTTGGAGATTATAATTCTATAAAGGATAGTTTTGAAGTTACTACCTCTATCTTTACCATGCTAATCTTTTGACTATGACTTAGCAAAATAAACTTCTTTCTTTTTTTAGTAGCGAGTTGTTGTATAATTATGCCAATATTCACTTTACATAAAATGATAGATCTATTACACCATAATACAATTTATCATATACATGACAAGTAAAGAATCTATACATATAATTACATAATAAATACTAATATTGAATAACAGAATAAATATTCAATATTTAAGAAATTATATTCTTCAATTATTTGGATTCGCATTTTCTTGAAAATCGATCTGAATAATTATTTTTTGTGGACTGCACCTCATTCCGAATGCGGTTAAAAAAATAAAATCTTTATACCGAAAGTCAAAGTCTATATAGGCTCAGCATAGGCTCTACTACCTTGTAAAACAAGTTTAACAGGATATACATTATTTTGATTTTCATCTCAGATGCGTTTCAGCATGTAAACACTCCAAAAATCTTATTCCTCTAATATTTCTTTGTGCATTTGCCCTAATAGTCTGGTATGTATATAACTCACACCTTAGTAGGCCATGAAACAATACCAGTTCTTATAAAGTAGAGTTAAAATGAAAAATACTGCCCAAACATTGCATGCATTAGGTACATTTTATTCACTATAAAGTTTTGTAAATATAGTAAGTTATTACATCATAATGTACATTAACTGTATTTGTGTCAAAAAGGCGGTTTATTTTTCCTCTAAAGGTGGCAATATTAAATGTTTTTGGTCACCATATTATTATTTTCTGTTATATTATGCCTTTGTGGTTCTCGTCGGTCACGTGTCCTTTGGGTATGGGCACTGTGGGCTATATAGGATGGTTTAATCAAAATTAACTTACATTTTGGGTATTACAGTACCTAAAACAGAACCTTATATACCCTACATTGGAAAACCTGTTCATTATTTGATCATTCAAAGCCGCGGAATTATCCTGACAGTGAATGTTTGCCTGCAATATTTTTAGATGTACTTTCCTTTGATCATTATAAATTTATAGATATCATAGGTTTGAAATGAAATACTGTTAATCATGAATAATTACGGAATATTTGTATGAGACGTTATTATCACATTCAGGCCAACAGCATATTAATATATAGATATTTTTCTATCTCACAAATATGCCATTAAATCTAAATATACCTATATATAAAATGCTTACGTTACTCATTAAGAAACATGTAACACACAGCTGAAATTACAAGGTGAAAGTTGGGATGTATGTTCCTTAGAGAATATAGGTGAACACTCAGAGAGTAATTTTTAAAATTCGCCTCCTAAGAGGTAAAACACTGGGTGAAACCGCGGGTGAAGTCTACTAGTTTTAAACATACTATAACCCAAAAAGCTTTAGTTTGTAGTTTTAATAACTCCGGTTTCCCTTAATACATTCACGTCCTACGTAAACCCTAAAATATCTATTCAAATCACTTTACCATTTCGAAACTCACTCATTTCCATCAAAACTGTTTAAAAATAGGCACGTACGAAGGGGTTAGAAGGTATTTTATCGCGGTTCCTACCCTGCAAGCAATTTTAGATAACCCACTCGGCTTCGAACCGGACTAAAGTTATTTACAATCAATTTCCTTGCCTATTAAAGCTTCGGTGAAAATAAATGCTATGCACGTAATTTGGGCGTTGGAGTTATTCTATAGGAACACAACTTTAAGATCGTATAGACATTTACAATTTATGTGATGTTATAATTTTGTTTTGGTGGTAGGTAAGATTATATTTAGTACAATGAAAACATAGATTTGTCTATGCCGTCCTCATTAATACTATACTTAAATAATGAATTTACTCGAACTAAGTGTCAATCAAACAAGGTGCGCTGATTATTTTCCCTTATGCTCAGTTTACGTTTACAGGCACACGATATTTTAAAAAATGCTAATAAATACTGATCTGTATATATAAAATCCTAGCGTTACTGACTGACTGACACACATGCTACAGTAAAATCTATAAGGCACAAGAAGCTGCAATTTGACATGTATGTTCCTTGGGTACCGTAGGTGTGGACTAAGAAGGGATTTCCCGAAATTCCGACGGGATCGGGTAGAAACAATGAAATCAAAAACATATGCGGGCATCCTCTCGTAACTTTATAAATGTGTAAGGTCCCCATTTTTATTAAAATTAATATCGATTGGAATTTAATAATTTGTAGTCGATTGACTCGTCCGAGTCACATCACTAACGAAATCATTCAAAATGTCGGTTGGCGAGAGCGGGCATTCTATTCCTGGCGACGGTACCGAACGGACGGTGGCTCTTAGGAAAAATTATAATATCTGTACAGTGTAAAAGGACATCTAAAATATAAATGTATAAACTATATTCTAATATAACTGGAGTTTTACTACAAATCAGAAGTGGTAAGTACATGCTCACATTAATTTATATTCGTTTTTGTCCAAATTATGATTTTACGGTGCGTATTTTGTATTCGTCCTAGTTTTGAACTTTTGTTAAATATATGTTGGAATAGAAAACTAGTTACCAGCGTACAATGTACGTTGTACGTGCAGCCTAACATTTTAAATATTGGTTGAACGCTAACAAATTGAAAATTACCCTCTTCGTAGTGTAATAATTGTCTAACGGATTATTACTGTCTCGTTTGTCTCGCGGCATAAATTTTCTCGTGGGACATATCCCCGGTTCGATGCCCGGATCGGGCAATGTATTGTTGGGATTTCTTTGGTCTGGTCAAAAGTGAGTATAGCAATATCTAGCTCTGCCTAGCTGTTCGAAGATATAGAAGGGAGACTGTATATGTATGTAACGGATAATTACGAAAATAATACTACTTGATTATGGTTAGCTTGTGCCGTGAACGTAGGGTCAAGGTCACATTAAGGTGCAACCATGGTCTTGAGGAGGAAGCTCCAAGACCGTCTATTTTTATTATTAAATAAGTGTATCATTATTGGTTGTGGTTCGGAGGTCCAGGGTCAAGGTCATGTTAAGGTCAGAAAAGGGTTCTAAGAAATATGCTCCGGGGTTTTATAAAAGGGTATGAATTTTTCATTATTTTTGCGCTAACGCGCATCGTTGCCGAGATAGATGATTTTTTAAAATAAATTTACCGTACATTTAAAAATACAAATTCAAACCGAACTTTTCGTCTCTGAGTTAAAGGAAATGGACCAAGCCGACACCTGGAGACGCCAGAACCCGGTGGATCAGGACGCAATGGCGAAGGAGCTGGGCTGGTCAAGGTCATGTTAATGTCAGAAAAGGATTCTAAGAAATAGGCTGCGGGGTTTTATAATTTTTTAATTATTTTTGCGCTAACGCGCACCGTTTTCGAGATAGACGATTTTTTTAAGACAATTAATTTACCGTCTATTTAAAAATACAAATTCAAACCGAACTTTTCGTCTCTGAGTTAAAGAAAATGGAGCGAGGTGGGAATGGACCAAGCCGACGCCTGGAGACGCCGGAGCCCGGTGGATCGGGACGCGATGGCGAAGGAGCTGGGCGGGAGTCGACTGCGCAGCGAGGTGGACTGTGGAGGTCGCACTCGCTATCGGAGCCATGGCCCTGCTCATCGTGGCGTCTGCAGCCGGAGCATCCGGGACGGGGATCCTGAGTCGGAGAGAGAACGAGACGGAGTCGGGCGCTTGGAGGAGGAAATCAACTTGCAACGGAGTCGTCGGCAACCGAGTTCCCGACGGCATAACTCTCGTCGCAACGACCGTAATACGTCGCATATTTGCTATTTATTTAATTATTTGTGATTCACACGTTCATACAGGAATGGTGCAGTGTCCCACAAAACCGTGTCATCGGTTTGACTGTGGGATCCAGTCTCCGTACAGTAAATTAGAACGTTTACATAGATAAAATTACAATAACTACTTATAGCTAACTTCACTCTTAAATTCTAGCACTTATCTAAGTAATATTGCTTAAGTCTCCTTTTAAACATGGTTTCATTATTTTCGTTCCTTATGTCCTCTGTGACATTATTTGGCGGATATGGCAAACGTTTTTAAGGTTCTACCACCGTAATAATTAAACACTCTTGGTACAATATATTTTCCAGAGGCCATCGATCGGCTGTTATGATTATTTGTAACATGTTCCAAGTTATGCTCAAGACTGCCATGGTTGTTTACAGCCAATAAGTATTTATGTTTTAGGGAAAATGGTAGTATTTTACAAATTTTAAATAATTTTGTGTAGACATTTTTATGCTGATTTCTAGTTTTATTATTGACAAGAAGTTTAAGAAACTTTGTTTGGATTGATTCTAATTTATTTATATATGTTTTGAATGTAAGACCATGGCAAGGGTTCTATCTTTTAAATATGATGTCAAAAGAAGGTAAAACGTATGGGGCAGGGTCCTCTTTATTTTGCACAATAGGCCTTTGTTCCAAACCCGATCGAAAGCCTGTTGGACATCGATAAATGCTGCTGAGCAGTACTCCTTATTTTCGAGACTTTGTCTTATCTTTTGGTAGACTCTATGCATTTGCAACCTGTGCGAGAGCAGCCTTTAGTTCAGTGATCACCCGGTTGAGTCGTGTTTTGTCTTCTCTATTGCGTGAATGTTGCCACACTCTGCGAAGTCTGCGCTTTTCAGATATCTTGCTGCGGATATCAACTGGAATTAGTTTTCTACGATTGGGTGTTTCTAGAGTGGGAGTGTTTTTCCAAGCCGCTACTTGTATCAGGTTGGTGATGTATGGGCACGCATGGTCAATGTTTTCGGGATTTTTCAGTGGAAGTTTAAGAATTATATTGGATTCCAGAAATTCACGAAAATTACCCGAGTCCGTTTTTGCATTGTACAGGTTCTCATTATAGGGTACACAGTAAATGATTGTTGTGCTTATCATCAGCATCACTAGACTATGGTCCGAGGAGACGTCGAGGTTTGATACTATGTGAACGTAAAGAGGTTGAATATTTTTGGTAATATAAAAGTCCAACAAATCTGGTATCTTGTTGCTGTCTGTAGACCAGTAAGTCGGTTCACCAGTAGATAATGGTATAAGTCGATTGGAATTTACGCTCCTTTTTTTAGTTCACGACCTCTTGTAACGGTTACTCGTGATCCTCAGTAGGTGTGCTTAGCATTCCAGACCCCACCAGCTATGAAGCGATTTCCCAGAGACTGGAAATATTCTGTGAACATGACTACTTTTATGCAATGTCGCGGTGGGCAATATATGGCCGAGAGGTTCATATGACCATAGCCGTCTTCTATGCGCACTGTGGTAGCTTGTAGGTGGTTAGTCGCGTACGGCTGCAGTAGGCAGTGTTTTATGCTATTTTTAATAACAATCGCAGAACCAGCATGAGCTCCGCCATCCGGGTGGCAGGTAAAGTACACGCTATATCCGGTGATGCAGATTCGGCTTCGATAGGTTGTATGTGCTTCGGATATAAGGCATGCATCAAGTTTGTTGGAGTGGAGGAATGCTTTAAGTTCATGAGAGTTAGGTGCAAGGCCATTAATGTTCCACGTTGCAAGGTTTAGAGAAGTAATTTGTTGTTTTGTAATGAGAGTTGTGATAAGGTCCAACATGGAGCTCATTTGTTGAATTAGGAGATCGATCATCGTGTAAATTAAATAAATAGAACTTTATAAAAACAGTTCGCGCGTGACCTCGGGCTGTGCGCACGCGTTGTGCTTATTGCTCCGAGCGATTAGTATTATTTTGTAAGTGCCCGCAGAATACGTTGTATATATTATAAACATTGCTAAAAATGGATGATAGTAGTGATGAAGACCTAAGTGATTCAGAGCTTTTAGATAAATGCAAGAAGCAGCTTAGTGATATCAGTGCGATTGAAGTGGTGATGGAAAGTGAAAAAAATGTTGAAGGAAATTTACAAAGTAAGGAGAAGAGGAAAGAAAGGGAGGATGTTCAAAAAGTTCTATTTATTTAATTTACACGATGATCGATCTCCTAATTCAACAAATGAGCTCCATGTTGGACCTTATCACAACTCTCATTACAAAACAACAAATTACTTCTCTAAACCTTGCAACGTGGAACATTAATGGCCTTGCACCTAACTCTCATGAACTTAAAGCATTCCTCCACTCCAACAAACTTGATGCATGCCTTATATCCGAAGCACATACAACCTATCGAAGCCGAATCTGCATCACCGGATATAGCGTGTACTTTACCTGCCACCCGGATGGCGGAGCTCATGCTGGTTCTGCGATTGTTATTAAAAATAGCATAAAACACTGCCTACTGCAGCCGTACGCGACTAACCACCCTACAAGCTACCACAGTGCGCATAGAAGACGGCTATGGTCATATGAACCTCTCGGCCATATATTGCCCACCGCGACATTGCATAAAAGTAGTCATGTTCACAGAATATTTCCAGTCTCTGGGAAATCGCTTCATAGCTGGTGGGGTCTGGAATGCTAAGCACACCTACTGAGGATCACGAGTAACCGTTACAAGAGGTCGTGAACTAAAAAAAGGAGCGTAAATTCCAATCGACTTATACCATTATCTACTGGTGAACCGACTTACTGGTCTACAGACAGCAACAAGATACCAGATTTGTTGGACTTTTATATTACCAAAAATATTCAACCTCTTT